>CM077657.1:16797717-17397717 GCA_039707465.1 Rhabdophis nuchalis | reverse complement strand
TTCTCTCTTCTTCTCAAAAGTCCTTGAGAAGCATTTCCCTCGGTGGTGCTTTTGAGCTTCCATTCTTGCTGGCTCTCTATCGGAGAGGGTGCTTTTGCTGCGGCAGTTGCTGTTTATCGGTTTGTTTTGCGACACAAGTTTCTATCCCTCTGAAGACTCCCCCAACTGACTCTATTTCCCTATCTCAGAAAAGCCAGGGAGGAAAGAGGGTTTAAAATACTTACAATGTAATAAAAAATATGGGAAACAAGAGATTCATGCAGACTGCTGGAGAGATGATTGTGCAATGACAAAACAGGACCTCCGCACACTCCGTACAGCGGAGGAATATCGTACTCGCAGTCCCTGAGAATGATTTCGAAATGATCTTCTGCTTTGAAAGGCATTAAGGGAGAGCAAACAAAGAGGAAAAAAAACACAAACAGGTTTCTAAGCCTCTGCAAAAGAAGAGTTCTGAGTTTGCCACTTGGGAGCACATCTCTGTCGATCTTGCTTTCCTACTCCAGGCGTTTAAAATGTCAGCTTCTTTTCATTTATAAGGAAGTGGGCTGGATGGGCATGTTTTAATCAGAGAGAAGAACTAGTGAATCATGGGTATCCTCAGGCTATACGGTCAACCGAGTCAAGATGCTAGTGGCAATAGTGCTATCAAAAATCCAGCCATCAAGATTGGCCTATGTCTCAGTCACGTGAGAATAGACCAGGGATCGGCAACCTTAAACACTCAGAGAGCTACAAAGGTCCTAACCGGAAGCCTCCCATTCAGTTCTGGAGCTGGCCAGAAGTCCGGTTCCCCCACCATAGAGTCTCATCCTAGTGCAGCATCCTTTTTCCTCTACCTGTCCTACCCCAAATCCCTATCAATTGTGGAGCTGATCGGCGACAGGGAGCTGCAGCAGAGGGATGAGAGAGCCACATGCGGCTCCAGAGCCGCAGATTGCCAACGCCTGATATAGACCATAGCAATAGCACTTAGACGCCATACTGCTTTGCAGCACTCTCTAAGAGGTTTTCAGAATCATTGTATTTCCCCTCCACAATCTGGGTCCTCATTTTACCAACCTTGGAAAGATGGAAAGCTGTCCTTCCATCCTCGAGCTGGTCAGGATCGAACATCTGGTTGTGAGCAGAGTTAGCTTGCCATCACTGCATTCTCACCACTGCACCATCCTGGCTCTTTAAGAGTGATATAATGTCTATGATGGAATGGGTTCTTTGGTTTCTAACTATTTCTTCCATGGTTTTTTTTTATTTCATACTTTTTTGCTTTTTATTTAAACTTGTGTGAAGCAGGTTTTTTTGTCCACGAATGTTAAGAATTATGCTTGTGCATCTTCACAAACTGAAGGTTCCTAATGTGCTTTTCAAAACTTTCTGAGTAATATGCAGATAGGACTCTTATCACCAAAATTGTGAAATTGTAAATTGAATAGAGTAAGAGAGTTGGAAGGGATCTTGGAGGTCTTCTAGTCCAACCCCCTGTTTAGGCAGGAAGCCCTACATCAAATGGTTATCCAACATCTTCTTTAAAACTTCCACTGTTGAAGCATTCACAACTTCTAGAGGCAAGTTGTTCCACTGATTAATTGTTCTCACTCTCAGGAAATTTCTCCTCAGTTCTAAGTTGCTTCTCTCCTGGATTAGCTTCCACCCAATCTTGTCCTGCCCTCAGGTGCTTTGGAGAATAGCTTGGCTCCCTCTTCTTTGTGGTGGCCCCTCAAATATTGGAACAGTGCTAGCTTGTCACCCCTAGTCCTTCTTTCCATTAAACTAGACATATCCAGTTCCAACAACCCCCCAAAAATAATTGTGATGCGTGGCATTTTAACTGGGTACCTTTATGATCATTTTGGGGAAAGGGCATTTTTCACCCCCTGTTCTTTGAAACCAAACTGGTCTGTCACTTCTATACAAGGTCTCCTGATCCAGGGTCTAACAAGATGGTCAAAGATAATTAGGAGAGCAGAATTGCAGAGAATAAAGATTGCCCGGCCAGCTCAGATTTCTCAGAAAGTGGGAGATTTGGAAGGCTGATGGGGCTTAACGTCATACCAGCTTTAGCCTTTCTACAATTTAATCTCTTTGTGCAAATGTTGCCTACAGAACATTTGGAACAAGCATTTGGGGAACAAAGTGGGTTCTTCTCTGTCTTTGTGAAGCAGGCACATAAAAAGTAGGAAAGCAGTAAAACTTCAAGAAACAAAGCAATACATCTAAACAGGACACAAAATAAAAGAAGCTCAGAAGTCTTGGTGCAGAGCTGTGTTAGCAATTAGGCAAGATAGATTTCACACCAGATGCTTAGGTTAAGTCGGAATTAAGTGGAGGGGAAATAATGTTATCCAAAATTCTATACCCTATGTGCAGTAATTCCCCAAGCTAACTTATTCCTCTGTGTTAGAGGAAGTTCAAGTGTGGTTTAATGTCATCTGTATCCAATATTTGAGGGGCTGCCACAGAGAGGAGGGGGTCAAGCTATTTTCTGAAGGCCAGACAAGGAATAATGGATAGAACAAGGAGAAATTCAATCTGGAAATAGGGATACATTTTCAGACAGTGAGAACCATCAACCCATGGAAGAGAAGTTGCCTTCAGACGTTGTGGGAGCTTCATCACTGGAAGCTTTCAAGAAGAGACTGGACTGTCACTTGTCAAAAATGGTATAGGGTCTCCTGCTTGGGTGAGGGGTTGGACTTGATGACCTACAAGGTCCCTTCCAACTCTGTTAATCTATACCCGTATCCTTGAAAAAAGCTATACATTGCATGAATGTCTTGGTGCTGTTGAGTGAATTTCCAAAGAAATTATTATTTTAATTGTATGAAATAAAATAATAATAATCGTGATGTCCCAAAATTGCTTTTTTTTCAAAAGGCAACTGGACTTCATTTGTTTTTGGGGGGGGGATGAGGGGTGGGGGAAGATGTTTTGCTTCTCATCCAAGAAGCTCTTGATCGATCCCAAGCACCTCCTGGCAAACTTTGGGATTTGAAACAGCAGAAATTAAGAGTTAAGAAGTAAGATATGGTGATTTTTTTGGGGTACTCAAATATATGAAGTCCAATGCTCTGGTGAAAGGACAATGCTAGCTGAGAAAGATCGTCCTGGAAAAGAATGATTTAAGAATGAATATGGGGAAGGATTTTCAGAGCAAAAACAGTAACACATGGACCTTCCTTAGTCCAACAGAGATTCCACTTCCTTAGGGTCTCGCGAAAAAATAAAGTGGAACAACAACTGATGACCTCCTTTTACTGGTCCACAATAGAAAGTGTCCTCACTCATTGCATTACGGTGTGGTATGCTGGCTTGACAGCCATGGATAGAAAGACATTACAGAGAGTGGTGAGGACAGCGCAAATCTTCCTGGGCTGTCCCCCTGATACCACGAGATGAGAACTGCCTTAGAAGAGTGAGGGAAATCCTCAGGGATGACTCACACCCTGGTCAGCCCTTCTTTATTCCCCTACCATCTGGAAGGAGATATAGAAGCATAGGCAGCTGCACAAACAGGCTGAAGGACAGGTTTTTTTTTAATCCCTGGGCTGTCAGACTCCCAAATGAAAAATATCTCTACAACAATATAGTACGATTGACTTGTGGGGCTCAATAATTGAGACGCACAATAATTTCACATAGTGCAATAGGACTGGGTGTTTGTTATTAGGGTTAGGGATTTTTTTTTGTTTTTCACTGTGAGTTGTATTGTGTTGGGGGGGTTGCACAAAGGGAGGCTCAGCCAATCTCTCTGTACACATGTTGTACTCTAACAATAAAGGTTTCAATTTGAATTTGGTCAAGGAATGAAAAGATAGAGAGACTTTTCAGAGTTATGTTTCCTATGGTGCATCGTTAGAAAATAAATAAAACTTTTCAGGGAAATAATTAAGTAGAGTCACCCTTACTTTCTTGATCTTTCATGAAGTTCCCAGTTCATGATCATAGTTTGAATGGAAGAATAATCATCGTTCCACTAATTGCCATTTCTAATGATCAACAGATCAAGCCTGCATCTCAGGGGGCTAACATAGTTTACTATACTGTAGCTCAATCTGTTTTGTAGGTTAAACTAGGTATTTAGCAGTTAGTAGCTCTTGTAGCAGTGGTGGGTTTCTGCAGGCTCGCACCTACTCGCGAGAGCCGGTTGGTGAAATTTAGAGAACCGGTGAGAGGGGGTTCCACCGGCGTACCTGGAAAAAATCTGGCCCGCCGCTGTCAGTGACCCAATGGGAAGGAAAGGAAAGGAAAGGAGGAAAGGAAAGGAAAGGAAAGGAAAGAAAGAAAGAAAGAAAGAAAGAAAGAAAGAAAGAAAGAAAGAAAGAAAGAAAGAAAGAAAAAGAAAGAATTTATAATCACAATTGAGTCCAAAATTTTGGTTGCTAAGCAAGAGCGTTGTTAAATGAGTTTCACCACATTTTAAAAGGTGGCCACTCCCACCCTGTCACATGACTGCCAAGCCACGCCCACAAAATAGGCCACACCTACAGAGTAGGTTCTAAAAAAGTTGAAACCCACCACTGTATTGTAGGTAAGGGATGTGGTGGCTCAGTGGCTAAGATGCGGAGCTTGTCAGTCAGAAAGGTTGGCAGTTTGAATCCCTAGTGCCATGTAACAGAGGGAGCTCCCGTTACTTCTCCCAGCTTCTGCCAACCTAGCAGTTCGAAAGCACATAAAACTGCAAGTAGAAAAATAGGAACCACCTTTGGTGGGAAGGTAAGAGCGTTCCATGCGCCTTTGGCATTTAGTCATGCCGGCCACATGACCATGGAGACATCTTCAGACAGCACTGGCTATTTGGCTTTGAAATGGAGATAAGCACCACCCCCTAGAGTTGGGAACGACTGGCACGTATGTGCAAGGGGAACCGTTACCTTTTACCTTTAACTATCCTAGGTAACTATGCAACTATGCTTTGCAAACTTTATGGCGACAGTGGATCAACGCTTTGTTGGTTTGGTTTCAAAATCTGTATTTTATGATGGCATCGGCAATTACAGTGTGGATCTCTTTTAAGTAAACCACAGAATAAACACAAGGCTTGTTTATGAATAATAGAGTGCATGATATATATCTTTCTTCATCGGGTAGTTTTCCTTCCCTTCCAAGACTCATGCTGAGTGCCCACATTTCAGAATATACCATGACACTGCTAACGTTCAGGAATTCCTTTGGGAAAAGACTAACTGCTTAGGGGAAACCAGCCAGCAGTAAAATGTTGGCTAACATTTTGGCTTATGCAAGGGAAAAGTTAAGGCAATTGTGATGATTATGCTATTCAGACAAGGAATGTCAAAATTAGAAGGACAAGCGGGAAGTGAAGCGGGAAGCTATAAAGAAAGAAAGGATCTGAAGAGAACATTCCAGAGGTGGTATTCAGCAGGTTCTGACCAGTTCTGGAGAAAGTTTGAGTAGTTCGGAGACCTGATAAACACCACCTCTGGCTGGCCCCACCCCCATCTATTCTCTGCCTCCCGAGTCCCAGCTGATCAGGAGGAAATGAGGATTTTGCAGCACCCTTCCCCTGTCATGTCCACCAAGTCACACCAGGCCCACCAAGCCATGGCCGCAGAACTGGTCATAAAAAAATTTGAATCCCACCATTGGAACATTCCTATTGAAAATCCAGAGAAAATTCTCACATATGGTCTCGAAGAAGATATTCCCAGATGGCTTGATTTTCCTGAAAGGAGCTGCAGGGTTTATTTCATTTGAATCGGTTAACTTTTCCACTTTCTTCATAAATTGCTTTATAGAAATGCTTATTCTTTCAGCTTAAAAAAACAAGTTACCAGAAATCAACAGAGGGAAATATTTTTTTTGCATTGCTGCTGTTCACCAAGAAAAGGTGATAAGGTTGTGTTTGAGTTCTGAGAAAGTTTGAAGACTGAATGTTGGCAAAGACTGAATGAAATCTCTGTTCTAAAGTTGTGGAAGAGAAATAACTACCTTTGGTACGGTGGTGGGTGTCAAAAGTTTTTAGAACCTCTTCTGTAGGTGTGGCCTGCTTTGTGGGTGCGGCTTGTCAGCCATGTGACCAAGTGGGAGTGGCTTTGCCGGCCATGTGACTGAATGGGAGTGGCTTGACAGTCATGCGACTGGGTGGGCGTGGCCAACTTGTAAAATATGGTGAAACTCACTTAACAATGCTTTTGCTTAGCAACCAAAATGTTGGCTCCGAAACTCTGGCATTTGAAGCACGCAAGTCTTAAAGCTGTCAAGTTACAAGACCCTTGCACCCCTAACCCTTTAGGGAAAAAAAACCCCAGGGGTTTTCAAACTTGACAGCTTTAAGACTTGTGGACTTCAACTCCCAGAATTCCTCCTCTCGCTCTTCCTCTTGATGATGGGCGGACGGGCTGGGGGAGGGAGCTTGAACCAGTTCTAAATGGCACTGTAGATTTGTGGAACCTCTTCTATAGAAGAGCTTAGAACTGGCAGGAACCCACCCCTGCTTCGGTATCACTCTGTTGGTAAAGGAAAAATTGCTTAATGCATTGGAAGAACAATACAAAATGGATTTTCTTTCTAGTGTAGAGACTTATTAACAGATAATCTGCAGATTAAAGAATCAGATTTATTATGGTTGATAATGGAATATAAAAGGAACCCCTTGTGAATTAGATGAGATATATAAAATTAGGAATTTATTCACAACTTCTATGACTCATGTTTATATTGTATTGTATTGGGCCTTGGTGGAACAGTGGTTAGAATGCAGTACTGGGGGCTACTTCTGCTGCCTGCTCACTGCCTACAGTTTGGCAGTTCGAATCTCAGCAGGCTCAAGGTTGACTCAGCCTTCCATCCTTCCAAGGTGGGTAAAATGAGGACCCAAATTGTTGGGGGCAAGAGGCTGACTCTGTAAACTGCTTAAAGAGGGCTGTAAAATGGTATATAAGTTTAAGTGCTATTGCTATTGCATTACATTATAAATTTATAACATTGTTCCCACCCATCACATATCCAATGGGCAGCTTACAACGTATTGTAATATATTATATACATATGTATATATACCTATGCACGTACATACACACATTATTGATAGATTGTATGTCGTATATATACACTATTGTCTTGGCAATGTTTCAGCGAGGTCTCACTCGCCATCTTCAGGCTGGCGTCTGTTACAGACGCCAGCCTGAAGATGGCGAGTGAGACCTCGCCAAAATGCTGCCAAGACAATCTCAATCTTTCACAGGAAAAGACCCGAACATACGTACATATGTATGTACATACATACATACATACATACATACATACATATAATGGATTCCTGGTTTTCATGCCAAGACCACATGCACACAAGCACAAACACACAGTGTGTGTACTTTGTATATATCACAGAAATTTGTGTGTGAGTGTGTCCACATATATATCTACGAATCACAGGAACTGTGCATATATCATATCATGTCTCTTGCTCTCGCTGTGTCTGCCCCTTTAGAAGTTGAGTGCATCTTTGAAAAAGAAGCCATAACCTTCAAGTTGTTTCCCATCTGTTTCTTTGTGAACTTTTACATAGAAATTTGGGGGAGGGGGGAATCCATGTTCTGTCTCTACTGCAGTTTTTAAAATGTGCTTGGATGACTTGTTCAGATTGCAAGGGGGTGGGGGGAAAGGAGCGTGCGATGCGATAAAAACAAAACAAAACAAAGAAAATCAATGCTCTTCTTAATTAAAGCAGGACACAAACGGCCTCTTCAAATTCTTTGGAAATTGGGCCAGAAAGGTTAGGTAGATCAGGGGTCCCCAAAGCTGGCTGGAGAAGTCGGGGAACTGAAGTCCTTCAGACTTAAAGTTGCAAAGGTTGGGGACCCCTGAGGTAGATGATTTCTCAGAATTTTTACAAGGGAAAGAAGAAGAAATTCCCCACGTTATTTTCAAATAGCAGAGTTGTCACTGAATGGTTGTAGAACGGCAACATTTAAAAAAAAATACTGCAGAACTTCCTTTTCCTTGATAGAGTTTGTCTTTTGAAAGAGATGTGGAAAAGAACTTCTTATTACAGAACAGAGTTGGAAGGGAACTTGGAGGTCTTCTAGTCCAGCCCCTTGTTCAAGCAGGAAACCTCATATCATTTCAGACAAATGGTTATCCCATCTCTTCTTAAAAACCTCAAGTGATGAAGCACCCACAACGTCTGAAGGCAAGCTAACTATTAACCAAAGTGATATCAGCCTGAGTCTGAAAGAAACTGATAATATAATGATGATGCTAAACCATGGTCTAATCAGAATTGCAGAAGACAAGGGATTTTTATGGTGAACGACAATAATATGTAAGTTGACCAAAATATAAGCATTTTGGTTTTTACAGGAAAGTAGAACACCTTCTGTGGAATCACCCTGCCAACAAAAGTGTGTATAGTCAAGGTGATGGTTTTCCCAGTTGCAATGGATGGCTGTGAAAGTTGGACCATAAGAAAGGCTGAGCACCAAAGAATGGAGGTCTTTGAACTCTGGTGATGGAGAAGACTCCTGCAAGTCCCTTGGAGTGTAAGGCAATCAAACTGGTCAGTCCTAGAGGAGATCAATCCTGACTGCTCTTTAGAAGGCCAGATCCTGAAGAGGAAACTCAAATAGTTTGGCCACCTAATGAGAAGGAAGTACTCACTAGAGAAGAGCCTAATGCTGGGAACGATTGAGGGCAAAAGAAGAATGGGACGACAGAGAATGAGGTGGCTGGATGAAGTCACCGAACCAGGAGGCGTGAGCTTAAATGGACTCCAGAGGATGGTAGAGAACAGGAAGGCCTGGAGGAATGTTGTCCATGGGGTCGCGATGGATCTGACATGACTTCTTAACTAACAACAAGAACACTAAATTTAGAAGAAACAGCAGCAGCCAAAAGGGAAAAAAGAGCAGGAGACAGACCCACAGAGTTGTTTTAGGTGTGTTTGTGTTGATGGGGAAATTAAAACAGTACTGCGGTTGTGTTCTGGACCTCAATTGCTTCACTGCGAAACGGCCTTGAAAGATCTCATCTTTTGCCTCCTTGTAGCCAAGTGAAGGATGGACCAGAAATCAGGAGCTGGGATCTTTGTCTGACATGTTTTGCAATTTATCCTAAGTAAATCCCAATAGAAGTTTTATCTTCCCACACCATGGCATATTTTATGTGGCTCTTTGTACAAAGAAGCGTATCTTCAGGGTTCCCAAAATGTGTTATTTTGCACTCTTTATCTAAGGCTGTTTTTACCTATAAAACACCAAGCGAAGGTTCTATAGTGTTTGTAGCACCACAGGAAGGTAGGCTCAAGTGCGATTAACTAGAAATACTTTTTTTGATCTTCATCTCGGGTAAATCAGTGTTTTATATCGCCACCTTTATTTTTAAACTTTGGAAGAGGATTTTTTTTTTTAAGTAACCCTTCTGTTAGTTTGAGATAAGGCTGAGGTCTGAAATTAACCAGGTTTACCTGGGTTGGCAGAAAACATTTGTTGCAGAAGTAGATTGAGAGTTTTCTGGACAGAGCCCTGAATGATCAATTAAGTATATGAGGCAGGTTCCCACTAGTTGCAAAGAAAAAAGTAACTCAAGTTTAAAAAAAAAATAGCCAGGTTTTGCATACATATAGGGAATAAAGTTCAGGCTTTAGCTCACCCCAGCTGGGGTTACCAGTTAGCTGAGGTTAGCCCAAAGCTGTGAGTTGGTGAACCGAGCCATCTTATACATGCAAACTGTAGTTCTTAAATTAACCAGGGGCCTATGAAAAATATGTCTGCAGAAATTTGAGGGTTTTAAAATTTCCATTACTTTGTAATATGTATCTGATTAATGTTTCATAATCACAAACACCATCTCATCAATAACATGTCCAAAACAACCATAAGATCTCTGCTTACTTTTTCTCCCCTCCATCCTTCAGATTCTCCCTTGCCTCTCCACTGCCTTCTCCTCTCCTCTCCTCTCCCCTATCCTATCCTATCCTATCCTACCCCAGCCTACCCTACCCTACTCTACCCTACCCTAACCTAACCTACCTTACCCTTGTTCTCTCCTCTCCTCTCCCCTATCTTCTCCTACCCTATCCTAGCCTACCCCAGCCTACCCCAGCCTACCCTACCCTACTCTACCTTACCCTTGTTCTCTCCTCTCCTCTCCCCTATCCCATCCCATCCTAGCCTATCCTACCCTACCCTACCTTACCCTTGTTCTATCCTCTCCTCTCCTCTCCTTATTCTATTCTATTCTATTCTATTCTATTCTATTCTATTCTATCCTTCTCTATCCTTGTTCCAAGATTTCCCACCACCACCTTCTACTTTAACTGCAACACAAATATCAGAGGCCCAGGATGGTCAAATAAGACGCACACAAATCTATTCCGCACGTTTTACCCTGTGCAATAGCCTGAACGAATTTATTCTTTCCAAAATAGCCCGGGTGGAACACTGCGGAAGGGGAAAAAATGGAGAAATGTACACCATACAGTACATAACGTTTGGGTATCTTTGGTCAACAGTGTCCTCTTTCTGCGTGTGTGTGTGTGTGTGTGCATGTCGTAAATATTTAACAGCACAAGTATAATCGACTGATCTCCCATGCTCCTACAGGGTTCTATTTGGTCAGGTATTGTATGCAACATATGTCTTTGAAGTTACATCTTTCACCTGAATAACTTGCTCGTGTTGTTTCTGAAAGCAGTGGTGGGTATATTAATGCCGAGAGTCCAAATATAGCATTCAGAGAGGCACGGTTGAATATTCTGCAATGTGTAATCATGTCAGTGCTGGAGTCAGGAAGTGTTTTCTGGTCATCCCTGGTGTTTCAATTAGGACGTGGCAAAGACAGTCTTACTTTCAGCGGAGAATTGTTAGAGGAGGAAGCGATGTTAGATAACAAAACCAAAAAGAAAAGGTAAAAAAAAAAAAAGGTAGAAATTTCACGGCATGCCTCTCTATGCAAGACCAAGTCAAACTTCATCATATTTTGATGATAGGCGCTTGACTTACATTTTAAAAATTAAAATAACATCATAACTACATAGTACGATGGACTTGCAAGGCCGATGCAAGTTGTAACATGTTCACACTGGTGCAATAGGACTGGGCGTTTGTTAATATGATTTATTAGGTTAGGGATTTTCTGTCTTTTGTCTTCACTGTGAGTTGTACATATGTACATATGTTGTGCACTGACAAATAAATAATAATAATTAAAAATATCACCAACAAACTGCCTTGTTGCTCTCTCTCTCTCTCTCTCTCTCTCTCTCTCTCTCTCTCTCTCTCTCTCTCTCTCTCTCTCTCCCTCCCTCCCTCCCTCTCTCCCTCCCTCCCTCCCTCCCTCCCTCCCTCCCTTCCTCCTTCCCCTCTCTCTTTTAGCGATTTCCAATCTATTCATCTTTCAGTGGGCTGGCTTTGTTTTAAAAGCAAAATATAGCTGAAGGTTCCCCTCACACATATGGGCTAGGTGTTCTTGACTCTAGGCGGCAGTGCTCATTTCCGTTTCAAAGCCAAAGAGCCAGCACTGTCCGAAGACGTCTCCGTGGTCATGTGGCCGGCATGACTAAATGCTGAAGGCGCACAGAACGCTGTTCCCTTCCCACCCAAGGTGGTTCCTAGTTTTTCTACTTGCATTTTTGACATGCTTTCGAAATGCTAGGTCGGCAGTAGTTGGGACAAGTCACGGGACCTCACGCTGTTACGCAGCACTAGGGATTCGAACCGCTGAATTGCCGACCTTTCTGATCGACAAGCTCAGCATCTTAGCCACTGAGCCACATCGTCCCTTAAAAAGCAAAATATACCATGGCTTTAAAAAAAAAAAAAACAAGTTTGGTTTTTATTTTCATTTGGATTTTCCAAAACCTTCATAACACTCCATCTTTTGTTGTGTGTCATGGGATTCCAGTTGTCTCCCGACCCAAAACTTTTATTTTTTATTTTTTTATTTTATTTACATTTATATCCTGCCCTTCTCCGCAGAGGACCCAGGGCGGCGCACAGGAAATTTAAAAAACATACAAAATGCAAAGATAAATATACAATTTAAAATATAAATTAAACTGTCTATCCTATGCTAAAAACCAAATTTTAAAATACCCAATTTACAACTATCTAGAAGTCCCCATGGGAGGTTAGGCTAGACCGGCTTGTTGGAACAAGTATGTCTTTAGACATTGGCGGAAGAGGCGGAGGTCGGTGATGGTGCATAATTCGGGGGGCAGGTCGTTCCAAAGGGCTGGGCCCGCCACAGAGAAGGCTCTTCCCCTGGGTGTCGCCAGTCGGCATTGTCCGGCCGACGGCACCCTGAGAAGGCCCTCTCTGTGGGAGCGTATCGGTCTAAGGGATGTATGGGGCAGGAGGCGGTCTCGCATATAACTAGGCCCCGAGCCATAGTTATAACTCAGGACTTTTGTGCATTTTCATCCTCGGTAATAATGAAATGTGAAAATCAACAATGATTTGTTTTCTAGTGGACTTTCTTTTCTTTTCTTTTTTATTTGCATTAAAGGGAGCTGTTGATATTGAGCTGATAACATTATATATTTTACCCAGTTCTCCCGAGACATTAATTTGGCCAACTTATGTTCTTGCCTTACTTGCTTGTTAGGTTCATCTCAGTGCTGTGTACACAGTATATGTCTGCTTTCTTACCAGAGATCTGATTATCTTTTAATTTCCTTACATAGTTCCCGATTGGGGATCAATTTACTTTCAAATTGTTTCCAGTTTCCATGGTTTTAAAATGGCTCATGCTAAGAAACACATGATTTGAGTTATTGTATGCTGGATTTGTCTTACTTTGCAGTTATTTCTCCTCCTCCTTCTTCCTCCTCCTCCACCTCTTCGTTTTCATTTTTCATTTTTTTCATGTTATTAAATTTGTATACCGCGCTACTCTCCCAAAAAGGGACTCGGGGCGGTGCACAGGAAAAATTAAAACCACGCATATACATAAATACCGATAATAAATATGTCATAAATATTAAAAAACTCATTAAATTAACCCAACCTGTGTTAAAACCAATTAAAACCCCAATAAAATCTAATTCAATTTAAAAGCAGTAGATGGACTCAGGAGATTAAGCGAGGCCAGCTAAGCAAAAAAAGTGCGTTTTTAATTGTTGACGGAAGAGGCGGAGGTCTGTGATATTCCTAAGATCGGGGGTGTAGATCGTTCCAGAGGGCAGGGCCCGCCACAGAGAAGGCCCTTCCCCTGGGCATCGCGAGCCAGCATTGCCCGGCTGTTGGCACCTGGAGCAGACCCTCTCTGTGGGAGTGGATCGGTCGGAGGGCTGTATGGGGTAGGAGGCGGTCTCTTGTTCTTCTTCCTCCTTTTCCTTTCCTCCTCCTCCTTCTTCTCCCATATCCCTCTTTCTTTCTGCTTTCTCCTCCTTCTCTTTCTTCTTCTTCTTCCTCCTCCTCCTTCTCCTTGTGCTTCTTCCTCCTCCTCTTCCTCTTCTCCCTCTTCCTCCTTCCTCCTCCTTCTACTCCCGTCTCCCTTCCCCTTTCTCCTTCCACCTCCTCCTCCACCACCTTCTCCTTGTTCTTTTTCCTCCTCTTCCCCCTCTTCCTCTTCTCCCTTCTTCCTCCTCCTCCCTTTTTCTCCTCATCCATATGTGTGAATTTCTTTTTCTCCCTTCAGAACTTGTGACTTTTTTAAAGATGCTAAATCCTCTATTTCACTCTATCCCTGTTAGCAGCAGACTGTACCAATGTAAAGAGATTAAATTATTTTGATTACACACGGAAAATATTTATATGCCTGAGGTATGGTTGATAATTGCCCAGAGTAAAAACAGCGGTTCTTCATTTTTCTCAAACAAATTTGCTTATTAAACCTTCTCGTTGGAAGGCATTCCAGGGACTGTTTTAGGAAAGAGAATAGTCTCACCTTGTGTCTTTTGAAGATAGCAGCATGATGATATTCAATGGTTAATTTGAATGTTACCCGTCTCCCGGACTGGCTTAGAGGTAGATATTTTAAAACTTTTATGAGAGATTAGGGAGCTGTATCTCAGTGGCTAAGACACTGAGCTTGTTGATCAGAAAGGTTGATCAGTTTGGCGGTTCGAATCCCTAGCGCCGTGTAATGGAGTGATCAAGTTCTATTAAGAGGGACCTCGTGAACTTAGACAACATACTTATATTATTTGTCTAACCTAGTAGAATGCAGTGCTTCAGTGGTAAGATGCTAAACTTGTCAATCAGAAGGTCAGCAGTTCGAATCCCTAACACCACGTAATGGAGCGAGCTCCCGTTACTTGTCCCAGCTTCTGCCATCCTAGCAGTTCGAAAGAACGTAAAAATGCAAGTAGAAAAATAGGAACCACTTTTGGTGGGAAAGGAACAGCGTTCCGGGCACCTTCGGCATTTGATCATGCTGGCCACATGACCACGGAGACATCTTTGGACAGTGCTGGCTCTTCGGCTTTGAAACAGAGGTGAGCACCGCCCCCAAGAGTCGGGAACAACTAGCACATAGGGGCGAGGGGGAGCCTTTATGAAAGATTAGGAAATGAAGGCACCTTAGTGAGTGAGACTATGCTGAATATCTCACGAACATCAGTACCAAGAGCTGTTGAATGAGCCTATTACAACAGCATAAAATATTTAAGCTTAATGTGATCATTTCAGTTATTACTTGGTTCCATAAGCTGGAGCATCCGTTGTAATTTTGTTTTATAACTTTGTTTCCTTTTCTGAAATTGTCTCTCTTAATAGACGAGGGCGGAAACGGATCCCAGGGAGTCCTGGACTTACAAAGGTTCACTTAACGGCCATTCAAAGTTACCACGGCACTGGAAAAAGTGACTTGTGACCATTTTCCACAGTGGCAATCTTTACGGCATCCCCATGATCACCTGATCAAATTTTAGATGCTTGGTAACTGATTCACACTTACAACCATTGCCTTGTCCCTGGTGATCCCCTTTTGTGACCTTCCGACAAGCAGCCATTGGAGGAAGCCTGATTCACTTAACAACCGATAAGTTACTAACTTATCACACTGCAGCGATTCACTTAACCACTTAACAACCGGGGCAAGAAAGTTTGCAAAATGGGGCAAAATTCAGGTAACAAATCTCTCACTTAACAACAGACATGTTGGGCGGGCCCCATTGTGGTCGTAAGTCAAGGACTAGCTGTAGTTGCCTCCGTGAGTTCTCCCAAAGGTGCTTTTTCAGGAGGCAACTGGACTTTTTTGTTTTTTTCTTTGAAGATGTTTTACTTCTCATCTAAGAAACTTTTTCAGCTCTGACTGCATAGCGTGGAATGGAAGGATTTATATTCCTTGCAGGCAGCTGGCCATTTGCACCCTAGGAATGGATTTCCAGAGGAAAAAACTGCAGACTACAGGAACCAGGAAGACTAACTCAGGTGACCCTGAGGACACAGATAAACCTCCAAGTGTTTCAATGACCCTCCAAAAAGATGCAAATGACCAACTATCTGCAAGGGATATACATCCTGCCATTCCCCACCATCCAGTCAGAGTTGAAGAAGCTTCTTGGATGAGAAATGAAACGTCTTCAAAGAAAAAAACAGAAAGTCCAGTGGCTTCCTGAAAAAAAGCACTGATCAAAGAGAGATCAAACCTAGAACTAAGGAGAAAATTCCTGACAGAACAATCAATCAGTGGAACAACTTGCCTCCAGAAGTTGTAACCAACTTCTGGAGGCAAGAAGCTCCAACCCTGGATGTTTTTAAGAAGAGACTGGATAACCATTTGACTGAAGTGGCGTAGGGTTTCCTACTTGAGCAGGGGGTTGGACTAGAAGACCTCCAAGATCTTGTTATTTTGCTTGTCTACACGTGAAGCTGTAGATTTATTCCTGAAGACTCTTATTTTGAACAACGTCTTATTACACTTAATAAAACCGATTGCATCTATTGTGTCTGTAGAAAGGCACTATTATTCATTAGAACTGGGATGGTCAACCTTTGGCCCAAGTGCACTAGCCAGCCCTCGGCTTCCTTTCAAATAACTACTCACGAAGATTGGTTCAGAATCTCATCCGGGAGATGCCTTTTCCTTGAAAGCTGCTGCTTGAGAGGGGAGTTTTCAAGAGAAGAAAGAAGAAAAGGGGCGAAAAAAGAAAAGAAAGAAAAGAAAAATAATCCTGTTAGTAGAGAAATGGTAACCTCACCTACATTTCTTTCTTTTCTGTCTCACCTTTCCCCTTTCCAGGTCCACCTCTAAATTGTACATTAATGAGATTGGTTTCACTGGAAGGAAAATTTTTGTGATGCAGAAACTTAACAGACGTTGGGAGAGAAAGAGCCAACTTCTGTGGACTAACTCTCATCATTCCTTTATTAAGCAATAATGTCCATTATTCGATTTGCTTCTCAGAAGTTTTAAAATCATACTTAAGGTTAGGGATGTTTGCTTGCTTATTTAGCAAGAGCACTTAGGTTTATATGTTGCTTCAGAGTGCTTTTACAGCCCTTTCTAAGCAGTTTACCAAGTCAGCCTCTTGCGCCCAACAATCTGGGTCCTTGTTTTATCCATCTCAGAAGGATGGAAGGCTGAGTCAACCTTGAGCTGGTGAGGATCGAACTCCAGGCTCTGGGCAAAGTTAGCCTGCAATGTTGCATTCTAACCACTGTGCCACCTCGGCTCTATAAATACAGACGAGCTGGTAAGTAAAATGTGAAATTGCAATTGGCATCAAGGCAGTGGTGGGTTTCAACTTTTTTAGAACCTACTCTGTAGGTGTGGCCTATTTTGTGGGCGTGGCTTGTCAGTCATGTGACAGGGTGGGAGTGGCCACCTTTTAAAATGTGGTGAAACTCATTTAACAACGCTCTTGCTTAGCAACCAAAATTTTGGACTCAATTGTGATGATAAATTCTTTCTTTCTTTCTTTCTTTCTTTCTTTCTTTCTTTCTTTCTTTCTTTCTTTCTTTCTTTCTTTCCTTTTCTTTCCTTTCCTTTCCTTTCCTTCCCGTTGGGTCACTGGCAGCGTCGGGCCAGATTTACTTCCAGGTACGCCAGTGGAACCCCCTCTCACCGGTTCTCTAAATTTCACCAACCGGCTCTCGCGAGTAGGTGCGAGCCTGTAGAAACCCACCACTGCATCAAGGGAAATAAATGAATTTACAACCAGATTGAATAATATTAATATTCAGAATGAAGCTCCTCCCAAAATTTAAAGCCTCTACTCATACTATGGCTCTCCCAGGAAACTTACAGCTGTGATTTTTTTTTAAATCTAAATGCTTCAAGACAGTTTCCAACTGGTATCACTAATGCTAGATGGTCTACATCAAAAATTCACAACTTTTGTCAGTTTGACAACTGACCTTGCTTTTGATCACTTACGTTCGGGGCAAAATGAGAAATCTGAGCGTGGCAAAAATCCACGGAGGCACAGGACATGTTCAGGGATTTTTGAAGACAAAAATATAATACTACAAAGAAAAACAAAACCCTACATTTAGTCCAATAGATCAGAGTTTCTTAAAGTGTGATTGCAGCCCCCTGCCCCCCGGGGTAGCTCAATACTCCCCCAGGGTCAATGAAATCAAAATTATTTGTCTGATATTGATGATGCTTGCAAAAAAAAATTAGAATAATGTCTCTCTTCTCATTACTATTCATTTAAAAAAATTAAAAAAATATTTATTAACATATAGAGATTTTTTCATGGAAAATATTTTATTTATGTTAGCATATAATAGGTTTAGATATTGTTGTTTTTCTATGATTCTATGAATATTTTATGAATACATCAATTTTAATTTTTAATATGATAAATATTGAAAATACAAGCCATAGAAACAAAAGCCTTCCATGATTTTTAAAAGCGGGGGAGGGGTTCCAAGACGAAGTTTAAGAAACTGCAGTTATCAAAATCTTTCACTGGTTCCAATCTACATAGAGGTAAACCACATTTACACACCATTGAAAGGCTAAGATGGGAACAAAAAGATCAGACAACAACCTTTCCCTCAGCCAACAGCCAGATAAATAGTGATTAACACCAGACAAACAATCAGGAAGAAAACAATACCCAAATCCAGAAACTACCAAGGAGAAAACCACACCTACTAGCAGGGCAAGTATTATAAACTGGTAGCAAACCCCATATTGATAATCTTAGCTAGTTGGGTAATGCAAGCAATCAATCAAAATTAGAGCATACCATAAACTTTACAGGTTTATACAGTTTAGTAGTAGATTCCCAAGAGTTCAGAATGCAACCCTTTCCAGAATCGACCTGAGCTATTACATATTAAAAGTATGCATGCAACCTCATGCATGACCAATAGACTGATGCTCATCTCCGTTTCAAAGCTGAAGAGCCAGCGCTGTCCGAAGATGTCTCCGTGGTCATGTGGCCAACTTGACTAAATGCCAAAGGCACACAGAACACTGTTCCCTTCCCACCAAAGGTGGTCCTTATTTTTCTACTTGCATTTTTACATGCTTTTGAACTGCTAGGTTGGCAGAAGCTGGGACAAGTAACGGGAGCTCACTCCGTTACGTGATGTTAGGGATTCGAACTGCTGAACTGCTCAACAAGTTTAGCATCTCAGCCACTGAGCCACTGCATTCTACTAGGTCAGACAAATAATACAAGTATGTTGTCTAAGTTCACAAGGTTCCTCTTAAAAGAACTTGATTAATTACAGGACGATCCAAATCACTCTATCCATCGAACCACAATCAAACTCTTCCGTAAAATGCCATAAAAGTGATAAGCGCTTTTAAGTTATCCATGGCTCCAGCTGATCAGAGGAGGTGACATGCTTAAATTGATGACTCAGTCATTACATTTATCGCGGTGTGCTGAGTTGGTAATGAATGGAATGGATGTTATGTTAACAATTGCAGTGCATAAAATGTCTTCAATAGTTGATGATCAGTCATGGTAAGATGAATTCACTACTTATATTTCTTTTTAAAAAGTGGCCACTAAATATGCTGAGAAAGGAAAGTGGACTACTCAGGTATTAATAAGAGGTTGCTAGTAGGTGTAATGGTGTCTCAAGAGCTTAGCTATTCCACAGATATTTGTCATTCTCAAAGTATTCCAATTCAGCCCTAATAACTCAAAACGTCAACTTAAGTATCATTTTCTTTTTCTATACTTCCTCAAACTATGAAAGAAAAATCTACAAGTTTGTCTACAACTTTTGGAAGAAAATCTCCAATTCCCTCTCTTCTCTCTCCTTCTCCTTCTTTCTCTCTCTCTCCTCTCTTTTATCCTCCTCCCTCTCTCATCTATTCTGAAAATTACACACTCTGAAAATATATGTCCAGAAATAAAAGAAAGCTTGAGTTAAAGATAAAGGTAAAGGGTACCCTGGCCATATGTGCTAGTCATTTCTGGCTGTAGAGGGCGGTACTCATCTCCGTTTCAAAGCCAAAGAGCCAGCGCTGTCCGAAGACATGGTCATGTGGCCGGCATGACTCAGCACTGAAGGAACATGGAATGCTGTTACCTTCCCACCAAAGGTGGTTCCTATTTTTCTACTTACATGCTTTTGAACTGCTAGGTTGGCAGAAGACGGGACAATTAATGGGAGCTGACTCTATTAAGTGCTAGGGATTTAAGCTGCTGAACTGCTGACATTTCTGATCGACAAGCTCAGGGTCTTGAGTTAAACTTGAGTCAAGAGCATGCAAAAACAACTCAATCTGGAGATAAAAGAAGCTGCATTACATGCTCTCAATTGGGACTAATTAGTTAATGGTTATTACAAAATGGATGCTTAATCCCACTTGGTTATCCCACCACTGATGACCTTCCCCTTCCTCCAACTCTGGAGAAATGGGAGACTTTCACAGGGCTTTTGGGCTAAGGTAGATGAGCCCATAATTGGTCCATGAAAATATGCATAACAAGATTTGGAAAGGCATAGGGCTGTTTTTCTAACTCTTAGGTTAATCTAGGATGTGCAAATTAGGGTAGCTTGTGTAAATCATGTAGAAAAAAATGATTTCTTCAGGACTGCGGTAACATATTTATTGATCTCCAGAGGGGAGATTCTTGGTTGACCTAAAAAGCTTGAAATGGATGTTTTGAATGATTTATTTATTTTTTCTAACCTCACAAGTGCCAAATAGTGTAATTCAGTGAAAGAAGATACTAGCAAGAGAGGGATAGAGAGAGAGAGAGGAGGAGGAGGAGGACTAGGGTGTTGTTTCTGCAATTGTTGGCTAGCTCTACAATGTGGTTTGGTTTCTAGACTGCACATCTGGAAAACATTTACCCATACATAAGCAATGTTTTCTCCAGAGCATGTTCCTTTCTTGACCCATGAAAATGGAAGATGTGTTAACACCGCTAAAAACTTATTTCAATTTTCATGAAGCCATGTTTTTACTTGCTGCGCAAAAGCGGAAAGAAAGACCCATGCGCTTTAGAAATATGTAGGAACGTTCATTTAGAATCTTGACCAATAATGTCATTCACGTATGTCTGAATGTGTGTCAGATGTGTCAAATGTGAAGGCTTGTCGAAAGTTTAGGAATGTTCCTCTGACTTTAAAAAGAAATGAAGTACAGCTGAAATATAGCCAAGGGAAGCTGCACTTCCAGAACTGAAATGGCTAAATGGAACAAAGCTTTATTTTTATTTATTTATTTTATTTATTTAATTAGAGTTTTATACTGCCCCCTCTCTGGGTAGGACTCGGGGCGGTGCACAGCAGATAAAAATACAAATAATACATACACCTGAATAAATACATTCATACCACTAAAACCCAATTAAATTAAGAACTGTGCTAAAAATTTAAGACACTACAACCCTATAAAATTAATTACTAAAATCGACGTCTAAAGTCTAAACCAGGCTGGCCAGGTGGAAAAAATATGTCTTGAGCTCCCGGAGGAAGAGGCATAGGTCGTGATAGTGCGAATATTGGGGGGCAGGTCGTTCCAGAGAGCCGGGCTCGCCACAGAGAAGGCCCTACCCCTGGGGATCGCCAGACGGCATTGACCGGCTGACGGCACCCTGAGGAGGCCCTCCCTGTGTGAGCGGACAGGTCAAAGGGAGGTATGTGATAGGAGGTGGTCTCGCAAATACCCAGGTCCCGTGCCAGGTTTTTCTCCTTTACCTTTTTCTCCTTCTCCATAAGACACCCTTCATTCTCTTTTGCATCAGGAAATGTATTTATTTCTTGTGATGGATTTATATGGCCATCCAACTGGCAATAGTGACTCATCACTGGAAACTTTCAAGAAGAGACTGGTCTGCCACCTGTCAAAAATGGTGTAGGATCTGCTGGGTGGGGGTAGACTAGATGACCTACAATGCCCCTTCCAATTCTGTTAATTTGTAATCTGGACAGTTTAGATATGGTTAAACTGATTAGTTGATTTTAAAGTCTCTCCTTTTTTTTAGTTTTAATACTACTAGTAGCATGGTGGTGTTTTTTTTTGTATTCTAGCCCCTTAAATTTTAGATATTTGTGTAATTTGTAAATTAACTTATGGGCACAATGGAGTGACATTTTTTTCTTTTGACCAATCACTGAAATAAATGGAGATTTCTTTGCAGTGGTTTTAGATTTTAATATTTTTTTTAGATTTCTTTTTAAGCATCTGGTTAATTTTAGGAGAATGTTGTAGCTTACATCGTATGTAATTGCTACTCATTATTATTCGTAATGCCTTTCAAAAAATTTAACGATACTGTTTCTAGAATTTAGGGAATAATTGACCATTGCAAGACCTGATTCCATTGTCAATTCCATTGTGTATCTATGTGCTGTGTGCTGTGTGCTGTGTTAAAAAAAGTTGGCTAGCATGTTCTGATCAACGTTAGTTTTCTTTCAAGTTGCACAAAGGATTGCTGCTGTCCTAAACAATCATAAGATACACATCGTAGTTATGACATTTGACCAGGGAGACCTTTCATTCCAGTCAATCTTGAATCAAGTCTGTGGAATCTCATAAGGTCCCTTGGATCAACCTACCTCACAATGTATATAGAACTGGTTCCCAAATAAAAGCCAGACCACAAATCTAACCAACAAATGGACAAATAACAATACTAATTCATCATCTCTTACATGATAGTGTTGTGGTCTGCCAGCGGCCAACAGAGCTGGAGGCAGATTCGGACAGTGAGGAGGTTGGGGAGGAATATGGGCCAGTCCTGGAGTCTGGGGAAGGCCCTGATGAAGGCTCTGTGTTGGAGGCAGAGAGAGGGCCAGGGCTGTCTGACAGTTATCAGCAGCCTTCAGAGTCAGACATCAGTGAGGCAGACGAACAGCTGGAGCCTGTTCCCAGTGTGTGCATGCACAGAGTGGCCAGACGAAGGGAACAGCTAAAGAACAGGGGTCGATTTGGGATTCGCTTCATTGGTTCGTTACTCTCCGAGACTCCTTGCCACGTTATGCAGATATCGGCCTATCAGCTCTCCAAGCCAGAGAAGGTCTGTGACTGTAAATTCTCCCTTGAAAGACTTTGCTGGGTGTGAATGAGCAGAATTCACAGTCAATTAATAAAAGGGGCTTTTGTCAGGACAAGGAGTTGGCTTCATGCTCTTGGGAAGCCAAGGTCAAAACAGATAATCAGAAAACTCCAACTCTGGTCTGCTTCAGCGGCATGTTTAAAATACCTCTTCCTGACTAAGGTGCTAACTTCATTAGCTCCTTGTTGTGACGGCTTCTTTTAAAGGTTTAATCAAGGTTCCTTTGAAGAAGAAAAAAACCAGAAACCCTTTTCATGTTGCTAGCATATCAATGGTTATTAGCCATGATGTTTATGCTTTTTTTGGGGGGGGGGGGGGGGAAGGCTGTAGACCCTTCTGAGATTTATAGATAAATATGCAAAAACCTGATTAAAATTGATTCATTAACCACGGTGACATTGAACACTTCAGATGTGCAGTGCTTCATCGGCGCGAGCGTTTCGCGCCACGCAAACAAGTCAAGGTTTTTACAATCAAGGTTGCAGTTGGTTGAAAAAGATCCGTTTAAAGATTGGCTAGGCATCTAGCAACCTAGAGAAGAAAGGGGCACAGCCAGGGTATAATCTTCAGATCTGTACAAAGCCTGCGAGTGCAAAGAAAAGGACAAGTTTGTTTTTACCATCACAATAATACAAAAAGAAAAAAAAAAGGAAGAAGCATCTTTTTCCTGTTATTGTTCTCCGTTCATTTGAAACCTTCTCTCTCTGTCGCCTGTTTTCTGTCTCTTCTCTGTTTTTTGCCCCCACTTATTATTCTGTTTGCTTTTGCCAATGAATTGGCGTTCAATTGGGGGCTCACAAACCTTTCTGCAATGCCTATACAACTCTCCAAACAAAACTTCACATTTTATCCTGGCTTTATGTAAGGTGTTTTGTTTTTTTTCTCTCTCCTCCCAGAAACAGAAGCTTAAAGCATCTTTCATTAATTGAATCTGGCCACAAAAGCGAGCAGAGAAGGGGAGAAAAGGAAACCAAATCTTTTTTTTTTCCAATCTCAGAACTTGTCTGAACCTCCAGATTTATTAGAGCGAAGACGAGTTTATTGAATGCTACAGCTGTTCTTTGTATGATACTTTTGTATTTGGGTGCTGGAAAGGTATTTATAGCTAATTAGTGATATTTACACACCATCAAACAGTAGGAGGAAGGAAAGCTAAACCTTATGGAGTTACAAGCTGCCAAAAACTCACAATAGAAGTGGCTTTGGTTCAAGAGTGCAGCATGGGACACCAATTATCCAACATGTTAAATATTTCTGGATTTCCTCCCCCTTTATGAATTAGGAGGCGAAAGATTTATTTATTTTATTTAATTTTTTATTTTAATCACATTTATATCCCGCCCTTCTCCACAAAGGACCCAGGGCGGCGCACAGGAATTTTAAAACATACAAAACAATAAATACAGAATTTAAAAACATATTAAATTATAATCCTATGCTAAAATCCAAATTAAAATCCCCAATTTAAAACTATCTAAAATAGTCCCAACGGGAGGTTAGGCTAGGCTGGCTTGCTGAAAGAGATGTGTCTTTAGACACTGGCGGAAGAGGCGGAGGTCGGTGATGGTGCGCAATTCAGAGGGTAGGTCGTTCCAAAGGGCAGGGCCCGTCACAGAGAAGGCTCTTCTCCTGGGTGTCGCCAGACGGCATCGCCCGGCTGACAGCACTCTGAGAAGGCCCTCTTTGTGGGAGCGGATCAGCCGAAGGGATGTATGAAAGACACAAAGAACTTCATCTGTTACATCTTGAGCAAAACCTGGATAATTTCATGGCATTTATTCCACAGGAGGTTTGTCCTGGGAATCAAGCTGTGTTTAAATTAAGAGGAAGTCATATTTGACTTGCTAATGGCTAGCTATTAAACTTTCAGGATGATATTCTTTTTTTTTTTGTATTATTTAATAAGTCCATAGACATTAGAGCCAAAAATTGTAGGTCAGCTATGGGTAGCTGCAGGAGTGAAATCCAGCAGGTTGTGGCAGGTTCTGAAGAACCGATAGTGGAAATTTTGAATAGTTCTGAGAACCGGCAAATGCCACCTCTGGCTGGCACTGGTGCAAATTTTCTTTTCTTTTTTCTTTTGTGCAATTGCAACAGGCAGAACAATAAAATGTTTGGCATACAGTTGTGATCCAGAATCCAGCCAGAATTGGTAAGCAAATTGGGTCAGTCGGTCGGTCGGTCGGTCGGTCGGTCGGTCGGTCGGTCTGTCTGTCTGTCTGTCTGTCTGTCTGTCTGTCTGTCTGTCTGTCTATCTATCTATCTATCTATCTATCTATCTATCTATCTATCTATCTATCTATCTATCTATCTATCTCTATCTCTATCTGTCTATATCTATATCATCTATCTATCTATCTATCTATCTATCTATCTATCTATCTATCTATCTATCTATCTATCTATCTATCTATCTATCTATCTATCTATATTTATATTTTTTTATATTTTATTAAATTTATACCCCGCCCTTCTCCTTGTTAGGACCCAGGGCGGCGCACAGGCATTATATAAAACCATAAATACAATATACATCAATCAATTAAAAATATATTAAATTAATTCACCCGTGCTAAAACCCATTATTAAAACCGTAACCAAATTATAATTTATATTTAAAAGTCAGATGCGGGGGGCTATCCTAGGCCGGCTTGTTGGAATAAGTACGTCTTAAGACGTTGGCGGAAGAGGCGGAGGTCCGAGGTAGTGCGAAGGTCGGGGGGTAGGTCGTTCCAGAGGGCCGGGCCCGCCACAGAGAAGGCTCTTCCCCTGGGTGTCGCCAGCCGGCATTGCCCAGCCAACGGCACCCGGAGTAGGCCCGCTCTGTGGGAGCGGACCGGACGAAGGGATGTATGGGGCAGGAGGCGGTCTCGTATATAGCTAGGCCCCGAGCCATGGAGCGATTTAAAGATGGTGGTCAACACCTTAAAGCGCACTCGAAAGGCCACAGGCAGCCAGTGCAGCTCGCGCAGGAGAGGTGTTACGTGGGCTTGCCTTGAGGCACCCATAACCACCCGCGCGGCCGCATTCTGCACTAACTGCAGCCTTCGAGTGCACCTCAAGGGGAGCCCCATGTAGAGAGCGTTACAGTAATCCAGCCGAGATGTCACAAGCGCTTGAGTGACTGTGCGAAGGGCCCCCCGGTCTAGTAAGGGGCGCAACTGGCGTATCAGGCGAACCTGATAGAACGCCCCCCTGGCCACGGCCGCCACATGGTCCTCCATGGCCAGCCGGGAATCCAGAAGGACGCCCAAGTTGCGCGCCCTCTCCACGGGGGCAAGATGTTCGCCCCCAATGGCCAGTGTTAGATTTATCTGGCTAAACCGGGGTGCCGGAAACCACAGCCACTCGGTCTTGGACGGGTTGAGCTTGAGTTTGTTACTACCCATCCAGACCCGGACGGCCTCCAAACACCGGGACAGCACCTCGACGGCATCGTTGGGGTGGTTTGGGGTGGATATGTACAGCTGAGTATCATCAGCGTACAGATGGTACTCCACCCCAAAACCACGGATGATCTCGCCCAGTGGCTTCATGTAGGTGTTGAACAGAAGTGGCGAGAGGACCGACCCCTGAGGAACCCCACATGTGAGGGGCCTCGGGGCCGACCTCTGCCCTCCTGCCAACACCCATTGCGACCGACCAGAGAGGTAGGATGAGAACCACCGTAAGACGGTGCCTCTCAACCCCAACCCCCCCAATCGGTGCAATAAGATACCATGGTTGATGGTATCAAAAGCCGCTGAGAGGTCTAACAGGACCAGGATAGAGGAGCAACCTCTATCCCGAGCCCTCCAGAGATCATCCACCAACGCGACCAATGCCGTCTCGGTACTGTGACCGGGCCGGAAGCCGGACTGGCGCGGGTCTAGATAATCAACTTCCTCCAGATGTCGAGGGAACTGTTGAGCCACCACACTCTCAACAACCTTCACTAAAAAGTGAAGGTTGGAGACGGGACGATAGTTCTCTAATAAAGCCGGGTCCAGGGATGGCTTCTTGAGGAGGGGCCTCACCACCGCCTCTTTCAGGACGGTAGGCAAGAACCCCTCACTCAGAGATGAATTCACAATACCCTGGAGCCAGCCTCGTGTCACCTCCCAGGATGCCAGTACAAGCCAGGAGGGGCACGGGTCCAATAAACATGTGGTGGCTCTAAGGTTCCTCCGCAACCTGTCCATATCCTCGGTAGTAACAAAGTCGAACTCCTCCCAAGGTGTTATCTCAAGACCAGCACCGGGCACCTCGACCGGACCACTAGTGGAGGGCAGCTCGTTCCGAATCTGAGTGATTTTGTCCTGCAGGAAAATTCCAAATTCCTCTGCTCGACCCTGCAAAGGGGCTTCCCGCGGCCTCAGATGAAGGAGGGAGCGGGTCACCCCAAACAGGGCGGGAGGGCGGTTTTCCGCGGACGCGATAAGGGTGGCACAATACTCACGTTTGGTCACTCTTAGCGCCACTAAGTAAGTCCTAATATGGTCTCTCACTAGTGTTCGGTCAGCTTCGGATCGAGAAGATCTCCACCTACTCTCTAGGCGTCTCTCTATCTATCTATCTATCTATCTATCTATCTATCTATCTATCTTGATGTAGGTGCTGTACACAGATGAGACCTGCTATAGGTGAACTATGAATCCCGTTCTTACACCTCCAAAGTTACGCACCAGAAGTTCTTGCAATAAGTTTCTAACAATGGGATGACGGGAATGAGTTCAGCCACAGCCCCAACCTATTTTTACACCTTGGTTTATCTATAAAAGAAAGGATTGCCTGCTTTTGTTCCTTGCATTCATCACTTCTCCTTTAGGATTCATCACCTCTGCAGAGGTCAAGTTTTTGTGGCGTAGCTCCACACTTTCGGTTCTGACGTACCGTAATTGATTCACCTTTCCAAACGGAAGGGATTGTTTGGCTGACCTAGATTTTCTTAAGTTCAGGCAGGTGCAAATATCTCTTTATTCACTCTGGTGATGGAAGTCCTTTTTTTTTTTCCCCATCATATGCAATAGGACTAGTCAGTTGTTGCCAGCTAAAGAGGTCAACTGAGTTATCTTTCTCAATGGCCCTTTGTGTTGCTCGTCTGCCCTTGGTTATAGCAAAGCATCCCATTATCATTGTGGAGTCCACCAGGATTGTATCTGTCTGCCCTCGAAAGCATTTCATTGCCCACAGTACAGCTTCTTTTGGTTTTCTGATGTATCTCAGGAAGTGAATACCTGGGCAGCAATAAGAAATGTATCACCCTCCGTGAGCTTCAGATGGCATCTGACTATTCTAGTTTCCTGAAAGATGATCCAACTTCTTTTGCCCGTAATAACAATCCATCATGGCTATTGTGTACTTATAGACATCTTTTCGGCTTTCAGATTTTTCCCTTTGTCATTTGCAATGTTTTTCTTTACATTCTCTCCCTCTCTCGTTTGCTGTTTGAAATTCTCTGGGCTCAGGAGATAGCACACACACACACTTTTATTTACGGTCACAGACCAAAACACAAGTACTACAGGAAAAAAACGTTAAAAATAATAATAATAATAATTATTATTATTATCATAGTATCATAGCAATGGATCACCAATAGCTTAACTAAGGAAGGTTACAACGTTCTCCTCGAATGGTTACAGTTCTTAAGAAGAATTTTGAGACCTGAAAAGTGATATATGGAGAGCCATCTCCTAGGCAGTGGGCCATCAAGTTATAACCATTGAAGGGATGGTTTCAAGGAGAGACAGTAACTTAGATCTGTCTGCGTTATACATGGGGCAAGATAGAAGGACATGCTCCGCAGTTTCAACCTCGGTTCTGTCGCAAGGGCATAATCGCTCCTTAATCGGGAGCCTCTTGAAGCGACCATCCAAAAGTGCTGAGGGCAAGACATTAAAGCGAGCTAGGGAGAAAGCTCTTCTATACTTAGGGATGGTTAAAGTATAGAAATAGGAAGCCATCCTCAGTCCGTAATTATTGAATTGATTGAAGGTCAGGGGGGAGCAAGTTTTATTGGCTCTGGCTCGTAAGTATTGTAGATCAATGTCCACGAGCCGTTGGACTACTCTAAATTGGGCGTCCTTAAGGCCATAGTTTCCCAAATCATCCCCCGTGAAACCTAGCAGATGTAGCTTCTTCAGCAGCTCTTTTCCCCAGCAAGAGATATGGGAGTCCGCAAGGACTAGGGAGAGGTAGCTACCAGGGGACAGGAAATAGCAATAGCCATAGCACTTAGACTTATATACCGCTTCACAGTGCTTTTGCAGCCATCTCAAAGAAGTTTACAGAGACAGCCTCTTGCCCCCAACAACATGGGTCCTCTTTTTAATGACCTCGGAAGGATGGAAGGCTGAGTCAACCTTGAGGCAGTGAGGGTTGAACTGCTGGCAGTCAGCAGAATTAGCCTGCAATACTACAGTACATTCTAACCCCTGTGCCACCATAGGTCAAATATTGAATATGTCCTCTCTCGGAGCATGAGTATCGTCAGCAAGCATGGAATGGTAGCATTTGTTAATGTAAGGCATTATGTTGGTCATCAACTTTGACAACTGCATTAGATTAATTCATGGAGTATTGATGCTTGCTAGACCTGGTGGCTATGAATTGCCTTGTTAGAGGCAACACAAGTCTGCAAATCTGTATTGATATATATGAATACAAATAAGAAGGTGATATCCTGCCTGTGGGCTTTTCAGAGATACACTGGTTATTGTCCAAGACAACATGGATCCATCAAGAGACATTATATGTCCATTATATATCTCGTTATTAACAGGTTAAAAGGCAGGATGTGGACATAATGTAAACCTAAGATTGATAGAGAATTGCAAAGCAACATCACAACTGCATAGAAAAATATTCATCCTACCCACATTGCAAGGAAAAATATTGGCTAAAAACTAGCCAACATGTATTAAGAAGTAATTGTTAACCCTATTATGGATTAATTCATTTTTTTTTTCAATAACTCATTGAAAATATGAGTTCAAGAGTGGCAGGGATCCAGTGAACAGTTTATTTGTTTCCAGAAGGGTACCGAAAATATTGGGGAAACTGTTTAGACCACAGTGTGAAATCATGTTTACCCGTAATCAGAATGCTATGTGTGCAATCCTTATTTTATCAAGATGGATTTGAAATAATTGGAAAGGAATGTAAAGGGTAACTGAAAAGGTCAGGATATAAACTTGTTTCCTTCAGAGGAGAGCTTAGAAGATTTGACTTTGTCACTCTGGGAGAGAGGGGGAAAAAATGAGCTGAAGTCATTCATTCAAGGCAGGTGATGACATAGGTGAGGCCAGATTCAATTTTATGGAGAAAAAGGAATCCTACACCTCTGACTCTTGTGAGTTATCTTTCTAGGAACCTTTAGCTCCCCTTAGACATGGTATCCTTGCATTTACAAATATATCTATATTTATCTCTATGTAAGTGTGGTTGCTAGCTATAACACCTCGCCTTTCTATGTTCAAAAGGTGACTGTTTTAATAAGCTTTTCTTTGCCCTGATAGATCTTCATTCAAGCTTGGACCCTGAATATTCAGCATTCTTATTGAAGGACATCCTCCATGGATAGAAGATGTTCTATGATATGGCCAACGTCTGTGTACGGAGAAGGGTTCAAGTAGGACGAATGGGCTTATCCTAACTCTCTTTTGCCTTCTTACTGGTTTCCTAAATACTGAAGAAGGGCTTGTATATACACTATTACTCCTAGGTGCTCCACATTGTCTGTCCCATCAACATGACGCCAAAGTTTCAGCCACCACTCCTTATTTGTTCCTTATCTTAGAGAACCTTGGCTGATATTGAAAGATAAAGCAAGGCTGGACTAAGTTAGCATTTGAAAAGGAGGACCAGAAAATTCCAAAATTGTAGACTGGACTGGGAAGCTTCCAAAACCCTCAAGTGAACCTCTCAACATGAGCATCAATATTAAGAGAAATAAGAGAGACATTAAATTATGGGTCCTTCCTGAATCCCTGCATATATTTTGACACTTGAAGTCTGCCTTATTACTTTTGACTCTGACACAGTAATGACAATGCTGGGTTCTGCTAATAGTTACCCCTATCTGCAGGTTGACTGTAGATTAAAAAAGGAGCGATGCTTGGAATGAAAAAGGATTTCATGTTTCCTGCTGGTCTCATAGAGCTACATCCAAATCCAGGTGCCTATTTCAAAGCTTAGTGAAAATGATGGGCAAAACTCAGCAGCACTTTTTCATGTGGCTGTTGACAAAAATAGGATTGCCAACATGAATTGCGGAGGAGGAGGAGGAGGAGGAGGAGGAGGAGGAGGAGGAGGAGAAAATGAACAAAACAATACCTTCATCCATTGATCCAGTTTTTAGATTTCTTCATCTGCCAATTGGTTCTCTGGGTGGCATGCACAACATTAGCTCAGAATGTTAGAAACACCCAAGAAATAAACACAATCCAACTCATAAAGAACTACTGAACCATATTAACCATTGTGGGCCAGACCAGATGAATCAAATGCTATTGGACACAACCATGCCTTTAATGCCTTATGAAAGGCTAACGATGTTGGGTCCATCTTACTCTATTAGGAAGGAGTTGCCACAAAGAAGGCATGACTTTAGGATTCAAGATGATGACATTGTTGAATGTCATTGAAGAGACCAGTAGTGGGATTCAAAAATTTTTTACTACTGGTTCTGTGGGTATGGCTTGGTGGGCGTGGCAGGGGAAAGATACTGTAAAATCTCCATTTCCTCCTGATCAGCTGGGACTCAGGAGGCAAAGAATAGATGGGGGCAGGGCCAGTCATAGGTGGTATTTACCAGTTCTCCAAATTACTCAAAATTTCCTCTACCGGTTCTCCAGAGCCAGTCAGAACCTACTGAATCCCACCTCTGTAAGAGACTCAGGGCAAGCTCTCCCTGCTAAATCTAGAGGTAGGTCAACCTGCAAATATCTAATGGAACTGCCTAGCCCTGCTTATCATATGCCTTGATGAAATGCAAACTCATCCTAATCTTGGTCTTCTTCACAGATATTTGTCATATTTTCCACTGCTGGGATTGTTCAGTTCTCGAGATTTTATCCCAAATACATTGGGTGCCAAAAATCACAAAAACCATTTTCCTGCAGAAGAAGAAATTCATCTTTGCACCTTGGTTTGTCTTGTCTTAGCCCCCCCCACCTCTGCCTCCCCGTCCTCTTGCAATTCAGGAAGTAAAATATACACTATTCTTGACACGTGCTATTGATGTTTTGATTATTTATATTCTTTCCTTGTGTGTCTGTCCTCCCTTGCTGTATTTTTCAAAAAGCTTGGAAAAGGAGTAAATGTTTCTTCCCTTGAAATGGAACAGCAGAGGTGGGTGTTAATTTAGATGGAACACATCGGCAAGCAATAGAATGCTACTAGCATTTCAGTAAATAGAAATCTGTTCTACATCTTGGATAACAGAGTGCCAGCATTAAATAGATTGAGCAGTTTGCTAAGAAAACACCCAAGCCACTTTGAGGAGGATTCTTGCCTCAATTGGCAATCATTCTACAGGCAGTTGCTACTGATTTAGCATCAGGTAGTCAATCAGAATTCATAATTCCAAACAACTGTGAAATGCGGCTGAGACACTGGCTTGTTCCACTTGATTGTGCTTGTGTGTGTGTGTGTGTGTGTGTTTGCCTCTGCGTGTGTGCATCTGTGTTTTCCTTAGGGGGGGAAAAAGATCAAGAATGTTGGAAGAAATAAGAAAATCTCATTAGAGGAAAATGTGTTGTATTTGTGTTCTCCCACCAAAATGCGGTTTTGATATACTCATCAGCACTCGGTCTTTGTAATAGAGGAGCTACATGTGAGCTGCTTAGCTAGGATCAGAGCAAAAACGAATCTCAATGCCACTTTTTTGACAAACAGAGCTGGAAGTAACACTGAATGAGGCTGCTTTAGATTGGTTGGCTCTATTTCTTGGTCTGATATATTCCAAGCTAATGATATGTAGCTTCCCATGCAATCCCATCCTGGAGCAACGTATAAAAATAAATAAAAAACAACTTAAATCAATATTTAAAACCTGCATACATGAAAAGGGGGCTAAGTAAAACAGAGCCAAACCAAACGTTTGAAGGGGGTTGAGGCACTCTCCTTCCTCGTAGCTGTCTCAGTTTGTGTTGTCTTCTCTCTTCTCTCCGTGCTCTAGGATCAGGAGGGGATGATCCTTGCTCTTCGCCTGAGCTCTGTCTCTTCTGCTCCTCCCTGTCTGTAAGCCTTTCTAATCCTGAAAAGCCTTGCCCAGACTGACTCTGTCCTTCCCCAGATTCCCCTCCAAGGCCAACGGAGCTGCCCTCTCAATCTCTGTCAGCTCTTGTTCCGGCTCATCTTGCCCTGCAGCTTCAGACTCCGATGGGGGGGGGGGGGGGGAGGTTATGACAATTCCCGTCTATGTTTCTTTCGTTTCTTCTTCTGGTAGCACCTGAATGACAGGGCAGTACTTTACATGGATAATGTTCCCAAGTTTCAACAGTAGGACTAAATACAATCTCACTTGAAATCCTGGATGGAAGAACAGATGGTCCGATTCCATGAAAGACAAAGAAGGTAGCAAATGATCAATGAAGAAGATATTTCAAAGCTCAGAGACATTAAGCATTGGTAGAAGTTTCCATGTTTGTAAATGAAAAGTGATGCTGTACTCTCAAATGACTCTGTCAAGGCATGCAGTCAATTACAATGACTTCAATGCAGGTAAAGGAGATTCAAATCATGCATCATGTTTGTTCACTGTCTCGCAATGCGCAATATCAGAGGCGCGCCTATCCTTTCTTTTTGCACCCTACTAGGGTGTTGCCATAATCAAACGAACTCCGCTGCTTTCATAATGAAGCTGAAATATGTAAGTTTATGCCGCACGCCAGTTCTTCCCTTTTCATTTCTTGTTTTCCATCAGAACCAGAAATAAATTGAAACTTTTTCAAAAGACTATAAAGGAGTAGCCATATTTTATCACACCGCTGAGATTAAAAAGTACACATTCATAAAAAAAAAACCTGAACATATGTCCAATCTGTTCTTCAGGAAGTTCAAAGAAGGGATGTGTTTGGTTTTTTATCTTTATCTATTGCATATACTATAAGAATTGCTGAGTGAAGATTCTTCAAGGGAGCCTGGAAACATCCCTTTCAGTTGATTGGTTGGTTGTTTCTAGATGAGGAGCTGAGTGGACTCGGTTCTTGATGAAGCATTTCAAAAGCCAGAGGTTTTCAATAGCATGTTTAGTAACTCTTGTTCCTTAGCAAATTGGAATTACTTCTGTTCTCCCTCTTCCTTCCTATCTCTTGGTTGTTGTTGGGGTTTTTTTTGTAAGATTAAAGCTAATGGTGTTGAAGTGGGGCTATGGATAATATAGAATAGCAGAGTTGGAAGGGACCTTGGAGGTTCATTCATTCATTCATTTAATTTATATACCGCCCTTCTCCCTCTCAGGACTCAGGGCGGTGAACAGCCACAATAAAAAGAGAAAGTACAAAAGTTAAAATAACAAATTAGTAAGTATTAAATAAATTGGCCTATTATTATAAAACCCAATACTAAAACCCAATTTTCCAGTCAAGGGGTTGGACTAGAAAACCCAAGGTTTTCTAGTCCAACCCCTTGCTTAGGCAGGAAACTCTACACTACTTCAGACAAATAGTTGTCCCATCTCTTCTTAAAAACTTCCAGTGTTGGAGCATTCACAACTTCTGGAGGAAAGTTGTTCTACTTATTTATTGTTCTAACTGTATGGAAATTTCTCCTTAGCTCTAAATTGCTTCTCTCCTAATTTTCACCCATTGCTTCTTCTCCTTCCTTCAGGTGCTTTGGAGAATAGCTTGACTCCCTCTTCTTTGTTGCAGCCCCTGAGATATTGGAAGAATGCTATCATGTCACCCCCTAGTTCTTCTTTTCATTAAACTAGACATGCCCAGTTCCTGCAACCGTTCTTCAGATGTTTTATCCTCCAGTCCCCTAATCCTCTTTGTTGCTCTTCTTTGCACTCTTTCTAGAGTCTCAACACCTTTTTTACATCGCGGTGACCAAAACTGGATGCAGGATTCCAAGTGTGGCCTTACCAAGGCATTATAAAGTGGTATCAACACTTCACGTGGCCTTGATTCTATGTACTTCCCTATCTACAAGGCGAAAAATAGAGAAGTGAATTGTCAGTGCAGGGTGGGGGAAATCAACTAACAGAAAAGTAGACGCTATTGCTGAACACATTCTGGCACCGGAGAGCAATCTTTCCTTTGTCACTGTAGCAAAGCGGCGGTTATATAATCTGTCACATAATACAATGACCAGATAATGAACTGTAATTGTGTGCCAAGAAGAAAGGTTGGGGAGAGCAGCCCTTGGTGTCGGTAGCCGTCCCTTTTGTTAATCTAATATAATATCAAAAGCTGACTCTAAAAGCAACAAGCAGAGAACTCCAAAAATGTCCCGAGCAGAACTGAATTTTTGATAAGGGTAAAACGAGCAATTGCTATGAGAATGGACGTGAGATTGTGAACAAACATCAGACCCAGTTGAAGAGCTGTGACACCCCCCAGCGACTATACAACGCCTACATTTTGAGCTCTGTCAGAACTCCCTTAAACTGCATTAATGCAGAGTTGAAGAAAGAATTTTTTTTCTTTCTTTATCAAGGAATGATCTGATCAGGTCCAGATAACTGTACAGCTACCCAATCTTCTGCAATCTCTTCATTTGCACAGGGAAGAAAAAAAACAGATTCCAGGCTATTCCACCGAGAGAATGCAAATCACTATAACTCCACTGTTTTTCAGCTCAATTGGATGAAAATTGCAGGCAAACTGGGACCTCTGATGAATGGCATAGGTGATCTTCTGCAGAAATCAGCGTAGGAATTCTGCTTCAGTCACATTTCTAACTTTGCTGGACAAAATGCAATGGAATGTGAATGTCTAAACTTTTTGCTAGTTTTCTGCAAGAGCATTGTTTTCCTGTCTACCTTATTCATGGTTCTAAATGCTTCAATTATATATATAATTGTTCCACAACACCCTGTTAGGGCCCCAATTAAGGGAGGAGACATACTGTTTCCTTTTCTGCCTTTCGGCTCATCACCAGAGACCATCTAGACAGAAAGCCATGAGTTCCATTGTGTGATTTTTTAAATATGTGTGTTAGTTTTATGAGCTGATCAATAAATAAATCAGAGAGACTAGTATAGATCTATTTCAAGCTTTTTAGCTCTCATCAGCTAGCCATACCCTTACTGGGATTCGATATATATATACTGGCCATCTTCAGGCTTCGGTCAGATGGCAAGTGAGATCTTGCCGAAACATTGCAAAGACAATCTCATTCTTACATGGGAAAACACCCGAATACAACAAGACCCGTGAAAATCTATGAATATATATATTTATTGATTGATCAGCTCATAAAACTAACATACATATATGTTAGATTTTTTAAGGGCTGAAAATAAAGAGACCAGGATGGATCCATTTCAGGCTTATTAGCCTTCTTCAGCTGGCCATACTCCTTCTACTGGGATTTGAACCAGGGCTTTCCAGCATTTGAGGCAAGCTCTCTATGCCTTGAGCTATCTGGTATCCCTGATATATCAGCCAATTTACAGGACTCTTAAATGAAGAATAATTCTCACAGCTCCTGTTCAGAGTCCCTTTAAGGGATATATCAGGGATACCAGATAACTCAAGGCATAGAGAGCTTGCCTCAAATGCTGGAAAGCCCTGGTTCAAATCCCAGTAGAAGGAGTATGGCCAGCTGAAGAAGGCTAATAAGCCTGAAATGGATCCATCCTGGTCTCTTTATTTTCAGCCCTTAAAAAATCTAACACATATCTAAAAAATGTCACACAGCAGTAATCTAATTTGGTTCTCTGTCTGGATGACTCTGGGTTGAGTCGAAGGGCAGAGAGGGAAGACGTTAAGTCTCCTCCCCTTAAAGGGACCCTGAACAGGAGCTATTCCATGTAAAATAGATGGAAATTTAATGCTTGGGCATTTTAAAAATAATTGCTTTAGGAATAATTACAGCTGCATGTTCTTTCATGGGGAAAATCATCATATTTTTCTTATTTGGCAGCATTAAAGAAAATGTGAACGCACAACGCTAATGAAAACAAAATTAGTATGTCCAGCTGTCTAACAGAGTATCAATACTAGATATCATTTTGCATGTAGAACAGTCTCGTACAAAGAAAGGAAAATATTTATTATAGAATCTAGGAACGCAGTGCTTCGCCATCTGAACCCATTAATAACACCGATACGATCAAAGTTATAAAATCACATATGCACATTCCTTTGTAGCTAATTGTATTTTGAAGCTTCAATATATGTTTGGCTGGCTGAAATTGTCAGAATAATATGATCAACTGCAGAACCTACAGAGAAAATAATATGATCTGGGCTTTATTTGCCTGGCAATTCTTGGCCAGGGACTGCATGGATTACTGTGTGAGATTGTCCTTAGCTGGAGTTGCAAAGATGCCAGAAAGCATGAATTAAAGTCCAACATTGGCCGCTCCTATATGTAAATGTCTTTACAACATGAAGAAGATGATGAGGCATGGCAGTTGGGGAAAGAGTTGGGCTATGTAGGATATATATATATTTCTAATAAAATAAAGGGCAAATCTTCCTGGCTTTGAAACTAGCCAAAGACAGAGTAAATGAATCCACTAGGTGGAGGTTGTATGAAAGATTTCAGCAGCACATAAGAGAAATGCTGTCGGCTAGTGATTTCTCATATTAAAATTGGGTTGAGAAAAGAATTTACGTTTGTGCAGTGGTGGGATTCAATTTTTTTTACTAACAGTTCTGTGGGCATGGCATGGCGTGGCTTGGTGGGCGCTGCAGGGGAAAGATACTGCAAAATCCCAATTTCTATTCCACTCCAAGGCAAGGATACTGCAAAATCCCCATTCCCTCCACACCCCACTAACCTGCTTTCCAGCTCTGTTCTCCTTTGCAGGGCAACAGAAGAAGACCCAGCTGATCAGCTGGGACTCGGGAGGCAGTGAATAGATGAGGGCAGGGCCAGCCAGAAGTGGTGTTTGCTGGTTCTCCAAACTACTCAAAATTTCCGCTACCGGTTCGCCAGAATTTATTTTCCAAAGCACCTGAGGGTAGTAGGAAAAAGAAGCAACGGTTGGAAAGTAATCAAGGAGTGAAGCAACTTAGAACTAAGAAGAAATTTCCTGACAGTTAGAACAATTAACTCTTGGAACAACTTTCCTCTGGAAGTTGTAAATTCTCCAACACTGGAAGTTTTTAAGAAGAGATTGGACAACCATATGTCTGTCTGGCTGACTGATGGTCATACATTGCATATATGAGGAAGAAATAGGGTTGTTGCACATTATGTCTATTAAAATTCATGCTTCCCATTCTATTTTGTTTCCCCCCCCCCCAGACTCTGACTTTCCCCAAATGGCCTAAATAATATAAGGGAGAGCTAACAGCAACCCACTTCCATAGAGACCAGCAGCAACGTTTGTTAAAAGCTCGACTTGAAGCTTATATTTGCTACATTCTGTGAAAGTTGCCCCACATGTTTATAGCATAACTTCAAACCTTGATCCCGCGTTAATCTCCTGCTGCCAAATACCTCCCACCGACCACTTTGCTCCCACAGGGAGGGCCTCCTCAGGGTGCCGTCGGCCAAACAATGTCGGCTGGAGACCCCCAGGGGGAGAGCCTTCTCTGTGGCAGCTCCTGCTCTCTGGAATGACCTACCCCCTGAATTACGCACGATCGCTGACCTACGTCTCTTCCGTCAGGCCCTGAAGACACATCTATTTCGTGCAGCCGGCCTGTCATAGCCTTTTTAATTGGGTTTTAGTATTGGGTTTTATAATAATAGGCCAAATTATTTAATATTTATTAATTTGTCATTTTTAACTTTTGTATTTCCTCTTTTTACTGTGGCTGTTCACCGCCCTGAGTCTCGAGAGGGAGAAGGGCAGTATATAAATAAAATAAAATAAATAAATAAATAAATAAAATAAATCTGCTTCATCTCTTCTTTGCTTCTGCTGGAACATCTCTCCTGTTTATTGGCTACAAATCCTGGCAATTTAACTGCATTTGAGCAGCCTACTGTGCTTGGTTTTCCTCCGTCCTTATACTGAATTCTTGAAAGTCATTCACGGCCTCCCTTTTGAATTCTATTCTCTTTCCAGAGGCGAAAATGGAATATCAAGAGCCCTACACAAGCAGATACACTTCTTGGTTTTTGTCAATTGCATTCCAAACTGCATGTCTATTGTCTATGCTTGTACATCAAGCATGCTAAGAACTATTATATGCATCGCCTATTTTATTATCGGCACACGGAAAGCAAATCCCCTCTTCAGCACCGCAAGCAACTGTACAGATCTGAATCGTTGCAAATAGATACAGATATTGGATGAACACAGTCAATTTTTGTAGTGTAAATTCACGCCAGAATCATGGTGCGACAGCCGTGTTTTCTGCTCTTGGCTCTACTGTATGCAAACCATTGCGGCAGCTTATTTGAATTTTGCAAATGTACTTCTTTGTTAGACTTGTATGCCACCCAACTGATCTAGAGGTGACTCTGGGTAACTTTCAAATATTAAATAAGGTGTCTGTTTCTATATTCCATCTTAAGGAAGATTTCCTGACTTTAACACCAGGTTAACTTAGTCTGCTCTCCCTCTCATATTTATGTGATGGAGAAAGATTAAACTTTCAGAACAAAATTTTGGGGGGTGAACATTGAATTGTCTTCTTTCTTTCTTTCTTTCTTTCTTTCTTTCTTTCTTTCTTTCTTTCTTTCTATCTCTCTATCTCTCTATCTCTCTATCTCTCTATCTCTCTATCTATCATCTCTATCATCCATCATCTACCTATGATCTCTCTCTCTCTTATCATCTCTCATCCATCCATCCATCCACCCATCCATCTTTGTATCTATCTATCTATCTATCTATCTATCTATCTATCTATCTATCTATCTATCTATCTATCTATCATCTATCTATCTATCTATCTATCTATCTATCTATCTATCTATCTATCTATCTATCTATCTATCTATCTATCTATCTATCTATCTATCTATCTATCTATCTATCTATCAATCATCCATCCCTATCTATCTATCTATCTATCTATCTATCTATCTATCTATCTATCTATCTATCTATCTATCTATCTATCATCTATCTATCTATCTATCTATCTATCTATCTATCTATCTATCTATCTATCTATCTATCTATATCTTATTTCTATCTATCTATCTATCTATCTATCTATCTATCTATCTATCTATCTATCTATCTTCTACCTATCATCATCTTACCTCTATCATCCATCCATCCATCCATCCATGTCTGTCTGTGTCTGTCTGTCTGTCTGTCTGTCTGTCTGTCTGTCTGTCTGTCTATCCATCCATCCATCCATCCATCCATCCATCCATCCATCCATCCATCCATCCATCCATCTATCTATCTATCTATCTATCTATCTATCTATCTATCTATCTATCTATCTTTCATTCATACAAAGATCACCCCTGAAAGTTTAATCTTTCTCCCTGTATGCTAATTTCTAGTTAAATTCTCCATGTAAGCCCTCTTTGTGCTTCCTGGCTCCAAACAAGCTCATCAGAAACCATCAGCGAAGGAAAGGACACTAAGAAAATGTCAATCTACTTTTGTGGGGGCTTCATCTCGGAACAAGAGACACCCATTCTACTAGTTCAGTGATATCTCTTTTCCTCCTTAAAAATCATCACCAAATCTGCCAGGCTGCATTCTAGACCTGCAGTCGATCTTCAAAGGATTTCTTTGCCATTTTCAGCGTTGTTTTGGAGTTCTTCTACCTGTGTGCTTTCATCTGCAAAAAAAAAATCAATCTTCTCGCCAGCCCTACCAACTACTTTGTTCTGTCCTGTTCCTTGGGCTGAACATGGACTTCCTCCTGGATCTGATTGTGTTGTGGTTTGGAAAAACGAAAGCGTACCAAATGAACAACACAATGTCAAAATGCAAAGTTAAAAGATGAAGGAATTGGTGGGGGGGACGACGACAGTGTAAACAAGGACTGTGATTTAAAAGAGGAGGTTTAAGGATGCACCTGCTTTCATCTGAAGGAATGTCATCTTCCTTTTACCCTACAAGAATGGCAGATTGCAGCCTTAATGGATGGAGAACACAAAATCAATGGTAATTCAGTTTCTTTGACAGACTGTCATCCCGAAGTCTCTTATTGAAGATGGGTCATATAAATAAAAAAAAAGAGCACAATGTCATCCCCCCCACCTGGCTGTGACCTCTATAGTATTTTGTGCTTTCAGGTTCCTTTCCTAGAACATTTTCATATTGTTCCATATTTCAAGGTCTCGTCTAGGACAGAGGATTATTGATCCAGAATTTTAGACTTCTGCTAGGCGTCTTTTCACAGATATCCCCCCCCCCCATCATAACCTAGTGTCAGACTATTTGAAAAGAATTACAATACAATACAATAGCAGAGTTGGAAGGGACCTTGTAGGTCTTCTAGTCCAACCCCCTGCATGGGCAGGAACATTATACCATTTCAGACAAATGGCTGTCTAACATCTTTTTAAAGACTTCCAGGGTTGGGGCATTCACAACTGCTGGAGGCAAGCTGTTCCAGAGGTTAATTGTTCTTACTGTTAGGAAATTTCTCCTTAGTTCTAAGTTGCTTCTCTCCTTGGTTAGTTTCCACCCATTGCTCCTTGTCCTGCCCCCAGGTGCCTTGGAGAAAAGTTTGACTCCCAATGAATTGGTGTTCATTGTTGTTGTTTTTCAGTTCAAACCAGCGTTTTAAGTAAATCCTGCAATTACAACACACATTACAATTACGTCCATTCTAAACCTGTTGTTGTTCTTCTTGTTGTCGTTATATCAGTCTCATTTGTGGGGCCAAACGATCTCCTTCTGCTCTGCATTGATTTTGCAAGAGGTGGCACCTCCACCATGTTTCCCCAACAATGAGACATTATTTTAACCCCCCAAAACAAGCACTTGGCCTTATTTTTGGGGAGGTCTTATTATTTTTGAGGTACAGGAAGCCCCTCAACTTTGGCCCACGGCTCGCAGATCAGCTGATCCAGAGAGGGCCAGAAGTTCTCTCTCTATTTCTGGCACAATCTTGCCAGTCCTATTGTCGCTGGGCCTGCTGATCTTTTTGTGGCTGCCACTAAGAGAAGGGGCACTGTAGCTAGGGTTTGCAGAACCAGCCTCTGCAAGGCTGTTCCGTGTGAATGGCAGGTGCATGTGGGGGGCTTGGGGCATGTTCCCCCGTCCCTTCCAGGAAATGGTAGGGGGCGGCTGCGCATGTGTTTAAATATTTTAGAGAAGGGCTTATTTTGGGGGCAGGGCTTATTTTAGCGCATGCACTCAAAAGTCTGATTGGGCTTATTATCCAGGGAGGTCGTATTTTCTGGGAAACAGGGTAGTTTCAACTTTACTGCTTTATTCACTCGCCATGCTCTATTTATATTAAAAGGGAGAAAGGATAATATTTTCTGCAACACGAAGATGTCTCTTGGCTCTCATCTCTTTGCATAAATACAGTAAGCCGCATGTGAAAGCGAGGAGTGAACCAAAGTAAACTGACAAACCCTAAACACTTGAAATTTAGGGCTACCTTTACGGATTTCATTAATGGTATATCAATATAAAAATGTCAAAGACTACAAGACAGAGATGCTTGTTGCTATGGGAACTTCCAGTTCATATGCTGACTTTTCACATTGACTAGTACTAGCCAAATCAGCAGAGTAGTTGTCATTGTGAGGTTTATTAAGCAGCAAATAATGTGAGGTTTTTTTTTTAAAAAAAAAAATCTGAATCAGGAAAGAGAAAAATTCCAAAGCGGAAGAGTTCCGATGTTCAACTTTAGAACAGATTTGATATTCTGAAGATCTTTGAGCAGAATGTGCTGCAATTATTCTGTTAAAGTAAGGAGGGAGCCTAAAGGAAAGTCCTTGCTTCAATCTGTGCTAAACAAGTAAACACTGAGGATTAGCCAATCTCATTTGTACACATTAGAGGTGGTATTCAGCAGATTCTGACCAGTTCTGGAGAACCAGTAGCAGAAATTTTGAGTTGTTCGGAAAACTGGTAAATACCATCTCTGACCATCTCCCCTATCTACTCTCTGCTTCCCAAGTCCCAACTGATCAGGAGGGAATGGGGATTTTGCAGTATCCTTTCCCTGGAGTGGAGGAAATGGATATTTTACAGTATCCTTTCCCTGAAGTGGAAAGGGAATGGACATATTGCAGTATCCTTCCCCTGGAGTGGGGAGGGAATGGAGATTTTACAGTATCCTTCCCCTGGAGTGGGGAGGGAATGGAGATTTTACAGTATCCTTCCCCTGGAGTGGAAAGGGAATGGAGATTTTGCAGTATCCTTCCCTTGGAGTGGGGTGGAAATGGAGATTTTGCAGTATCCTTCCCCTGGAGTGGAAAGGGAATGGAGATTTTGCAGTATCCTTCCCCTGCCATGCCCACCAAGCCACGCTCATAGAAATGGTAGTAAAAAATTTTTGAATCCCACCACTGGTATACATGTTGTACTCTGACAATAAAGGTTTGGATTTGAAAGGATGCAGCGTAACATTGAGATGGAGGATATGACAAAGAAAATGGAAGTCAAAATAGCTATTTCAGATACTTCGGTTTGAATTATTGCCCTGCCTGAAAACCAGGAAAGTTGTGTCAAAGGATTTATGGAAAAGGTAAATGACGGGTGGAGATTTTGAAGGGAGGAGAAGGGGAAGAGGCGTCACACATATATCTCCAGCTGCAAACAGATATGACAGAAAGGGTGAAAGAGATCAGGGTGGTTTTTTATACACACACATAGAGTCTAGGTCAATAAAAGCCATTTATTAGCTACTAAATAGCGGTATTGATCTCTCCCTGACTGAAAATACCCACTAGATGTAACCTTTTAAAGTTTCGGACACACACTGCTTTGTTGTTTAAAGTACAGTGGAAACCAAAGTCTCCCCCCCATGCCCCCGCCGCCCATGTCTGCCTAATGGGAAACTGTCACACTTTTGCACACAACCTCTTGTATACAACAGCTCAGCAGGAACTTTGTGAGCTGTGAGCAAACTTCTTGCCTGGGAATATGGGGTGGATATTGTTTTCTGACCACAAAGGAAAAAGTTTGCGGAGAATTGCAGGAGCCTTAATGAAAATATTCAAAATCCCCTGGCCATTTCCCAGAAACTGTGCCCAACCACAATTCTTCTTTCTTTCTGCAAACCACCACAACAAAACATATTATGCCTTATTATGCATCTTCCATGGTCATCACAGACTCGTCCCTAACAGCTTCTGCCTGCATTCAACAGTGAAGGGCAGAAAATAAGCAATAAATAAACTGGGCATGCTTCTCAGCTCCTGAATTTTGGCTACATATCTGTGGGAGTGGTTTGACCGTCATAAGTGGGAGGAATGGTCCTAAGTAACTTTTTTTAGGACCCAGCAACTTGCTAAGTGAATGGCTGTAAATTGAGGACACCTGTAGGTCTGTTGCTTCACCTATTACAGCTCTTATGTCAGGGGTGTCAAACTCAAGGCCCGCGGGCCTGATCCGGCCCACGGGTTGCTTAGATCTGGCCCGTGGGGCCATCCTGCCAACATCAAAAGAACCAGGAGGCCGCCATAGCCAGAAGTGGAGCTGGGGAGTCCGTTTTCACTGGCAGAGCGCTTAGGCCACCATAGGTGCCCCTGACACAAGTGACGTTAAGCTGGCCATGCCCACCCTGGCCATGCCTAGCTCAGCACCCCAAGGTTAAACACAACCCTGATGCGTCCCTCAAAGAAATCGAGTTTGCCACCCCTGCCTTATGTCTTTCTCATTACCGATATCTAATCTTTTCAACCAGAAATTTGATGGGTTGAAATCTGAGACTTTCCTGGAAGCCATATATTCTGTGTTTATTCCATTGCATCTTTACACAGCTGGCATATTTATATGGCAGAGATTCTTCTGAATCTTCAGAGAGTTAATCTCCAACACAATAACAGCTAATAATCCAATATACTACTTCAGTACTATATGGCTTCTTCTGGTGCTACTGTAAAAATAGAGTATAAATAAAATTCCATGCCCTTAATATTTCCCCCCCTCTATCTATGAAATAAAAGTCTTTATATAAGCAGTTACATTTTAGCAAAAGGTTTCCTCTCCCCTGTTTATACCATAACATTGTGCACTAGTGACATTTCCATAATTATTTGAAAATTATCCTACGATTAGAGATACGGTATTAAATGTTAGCAAAACATACTTTCAAGACATCTAAATATATTTGGAGTGGTTTAAAATTTCAGAATCTCTTAAGAGAATGAAATAGGCTCAATTTGCGTTTTGATGTGCAGTCCAAAACTATGTTGCCGTTAGCACAGCCAATTTTTAGATTAATTAGGCAAAAATATCTTTTTGCATTAAATAAGGCAGCCCATCTAAGTGAACTTTCTGTTGAGGTCACCTTGCAGAGAATTCTTATGTTTCTGCAGGTTTGAAAACATGGTTGAGTTATATTTAAAACAAACCTCTGCAGAATCTGTCACCCACAAAATGGAATATTTCTTATCCCCCTAAACAGAGAAGCAGATTTTAAAGTCTATAGAATATTCCTCCCACCACAATTTTCAGCCCATACAAATAAAATAAAATAAAAATATGTGTTTTATTATTATTATTCCTTCCTACAAACATGGTGAAAAGACAGAACTTGGTCATTGTATAAACCAGATTTGATCGTTTTTATGGATTCGGTTCTTGACCCACAAGAAAAACTTCAATCTGTCACGAAAATGTTGCCTATAATTTTAGCATTATGAAAGTGAGAGTTTATTATTTATGGCATTTACAGTATTTGTCCCTTTGAGTCAGTCTTGATTGCTGGCAATTGTCTGGATAAGTCCCTACAGTTTTCTCGGAAAGATTTTGAAAACTTTTAACGTTGCCTGCTTTCTAGTGAGCGATGAGACTAGAACTCAGTCCGGGTTTCATGTGCACGCTCTAGTTTTGGCACTCGGTGCTGAAAAGATTACCCATCGCTGCTCTCGAGGTACAACCTCCAGCTACACAATTTGGGGTGAACACCCTTTGCATGGTGTGAGGGTAGGAATGGATTTCCAGAGGAAAAATTGCAGACTGCAGGAACCAGGAGTGCTACTCAGGTGACCCTGAGGAAATAGACAAACTTCCAAATGCTTCAACAACCCTCTAAAAGGATGCAGATTATCAGATGTCTGCGAGGAATATAAATCCTTCCATCCCCCACTGTCCTGTCAGAGCTGAAGAAGCTTCTTGGATGAAAAGTCCACACACCTCCCACCGACCGATCCGCTCCCACATGGAGGGCCTCCTCAGGTTGCCAACCGCCGGTCAATGCTGGCTGGCGGTGCCCAGGGGAAGGGCCTTCTCTGTGGCAGGTCCAGCCCTCTGGAACGACCTACCCCCCCGAACTTCGCACCATCACGGACCTTCCCCTCTTTCGCCGCTCACTTAAGACGTATTTCTTCCACCAAGCCAGTCTAGCTTAGAGCTTAGAGCTCAGATTCGACATAATTTTAGCAAATCAGTAAATGGATATTAGACTTTTATTAATGGGAATATTTTTAGCACAGGTTACTTAATTTAATTCATTTTAAAGTTGTTACTGTATTTATTGTTGTTTGTTGGTATGATTTTTAATTTCCTGTGCACCGCCCTGAGTCCATCTTGATGGAGATAGGAGCGGTATCTAAATCAAATAAATTGAAATTGAAATTGAAAAGTGAAACTTCTTCATAGAAAAAAAAAAACCAAGTCAAGTTCTCTCCTGAAAAAAACACCTGTGAGAGATGATCCATGGTCAATACAAGGCTATCTTTGGAATCTCTAAACACTCTTAACCTCTAGATCTCATTTTTGGTGGATAAGGTCTCCAGTAATGGCTTGCCTTTAGAAGAAACTGCAAGTTATAGAAAGATCATGAAACATGTTATCTGCCAACTTAGTGTGTTTCCATTGGAAAACAAGTGGCTGTTTAGATGTGCTCCTTCTATAAATCACACTATTATGGTAGTTTGTTTGTTTTTTTGTTTGCTGGAATTTTTAACCTTGTATCCAGGTAAACTCTCAGTTGTTTAGAGTTTAGAGGAAATAATAGCAAAGAAACTTTAGCAAATAAAGAAATACATGTAAGATATCCTTGACTGTTTAATCCCTTTCTATGCAATCTTTTACCTTTAAATTTTTTTTTTACAAATGATAAATGCAAACGATGCTGACACTTTTGATCTTTGATCTCTTTCACAAAGTTGGTAAGAATTTCATTTCAACTGCAATGGGATTTTTTTGGGGGGGCGGGTTCTAAAGTGGATGAAAACAATGTCACAATTTCAGAAGCGTATTTGCGTCATTGCTCTGTGAATCCTACAGACTTTACCCACAACGTAGGGGACTGGAGACTAAAACATATGAAGAACGGTTGCAGGAACTGGGTATGTCTAGTTTGATGAAGAGAAGGACCAGGGGAGACATGATAGCAGTGTTCCGATATCTCAGAGGGTGCCACAAAAAAGAGGGAGTCAAACTATTCTCCAAGGCACCTGGGGGCAGGACAAGAAGCAATGGGTGGAAACTCATCAAGGAGAGAAGCAACTTAGAACTAAGGAGAAATTTCCTGACAGTTAGAACAATTAACCTCTGGAACAGCTTGCCTCCAGGAGTTGTGAATGCCCCAACCCTGGAAGTCTTTAAGAAGATGTTAGATAGCCATTTATCTGAAATGGTATAAGGTTCCTGCCCACGCAGGGGGTTGGACTAGAAGACCTACAAGGTCCCTTCCAACTCTGCTATTGTATTGTAACTACGATTCACCTGTGGTTTCCAGATAGCATATTAAGTATCTCATACTTCTGGAATGACTTACCTTCAGAAGTTGTGCGTGCTCCAACCCTGGAGATTTTAAAGAAGAAATTGGACAATCATTTGTCTGAAATGGTGTAGGATTATTTTTTGCTTCAGCAGGAGATCAGACTAGAAGACCTTCAAGGTTCCTTCCAACTCTGTCATTCTTTTCTTTTCTGTTATGTTTTGATGAAGAGGGTATATTTTGTTGTTCTAATGCATACACTTCCACAAACAACTTTTTTTCAAAGCCACCAGGAAACTGATAAAAAGACTGTGATGGGCATTTCTTCTAAAAACCATACTTGGTGATGGTGAAAGCAATGGGTACATAAAAAAAAAAACAACCAAGAAAGTTTCTGCTTAGTTATAGTTGGTCTTCATCTAATGCTGGATAGACACATTTTGCTGGATTTTTAACCTTTTTTTTTTTTAACCACTTCTCCTTCACTTTGCTGAAAGAGAAATTGCTTTTAAAATTTCCCCAAAGGAGAAAAAAGGGGGTCATTATAGTTATTTAGCTACCAGGTGGCCAAACAATATATGGGTGAATGTCCTGTCTTTCATTATACATCAGATCTTCAGCAATCTGTCGCTTTCAGATTCCAAGGGAAGACACCATGTAGTGGTGTCCGTAACACCATTAAAAGAGTGTTCCTGCTCTTGAGAAATTGTTTCCATACAGAAATTTGGAGAAATCATCCATTTATCTGCCTACAAATTTCACAGAAGCCATTTGTGCTAAGCACTAGTGTTATCTCTTCACGGTGATGGTCTCTAATGCTGTTTCTAATGTGGTCCATTTGCGGGGTCGATAGTCTAGGCCACAGAGTTGGGAAATGAAAGTGTTCCTCATAAGAGTTTAGCGTGTAGCTGGTTCTAAACATGTCTTCCAAATATGTAGGGCACACATATGCAAACATATCAAACCATTAATGAGATTCCAGCCACGCTGTAGTTCCCCAACCCTGAAATTCTGACTCTTCAGCAACCTCACTGTAGGCACTCATAAAATTAAATGTTTCCACTCCATCTATTTTTCATAGCATTTGCAATTTACATGCAGCACCCGGTTAACCTCCTGACAAAATAGATTTAGCTTTCATGGCCAATACATTGCTTCCTGATTTCAGGTCAGAAAATTCATCTGTTTAGGTGGGAGAAACCTGGCCTTTTTTTTCATGCAGAAGAAGTTGGCACAGTAGTTGCTTTTTCTTAATGCTTTTCTGGCTCCAATTGTTTCTACTGATTAAAACCTTCCAATTTCCCTGAGCTTGAGAAAGGTCTTTGACACAGTTCTACTCTGCTTCCAGTCTTTCTCCACGTCTTCTTCAGCTGCTTGGAAAGTCTTGAAGTCTACTTTGACCCCTCGCTTGTTCTATAATTAAGACTCCAAACTAGATGGCCAGAACCAAGAAATGGAAAAGGAGATTAAAAAAACACACACTCCATTTAAAAAAAAAAATTAAGAAGATGTAGTCATATAGATTTGTATTTTCAGCAGGGTTTTTTTGGCAGTCAATGCCATCTATATTTATAACAAAATGGCTGCCAAGGCAATTATTCACATGCGAAAAGAATTGGGAATTGATTCTATGTGTTTTAAAGAAGACGTTGGATGAGAAGGGAGAACTCCATTAACTCTTGTATCATTTTCAAGGGGTGAGTCGGCTGGAGATTTGAATTAAGCAGAAGTTCTTGTTGCAAAATATGTTCCCGAAGATAAGCACAGTGCTGGAAAAATTCTCAGTAATGAAGTAGCCGAACATCCCATTAAAGAAACAAAATGCTCATAATATGTTTATCTTGGATGCAGGGTACGGGGTTTAGACAATCAGGCAATGAATGCTAGCAGACATTCATAATATTTGAAGTAAAAATTAGATTTATGGAAAGAGAAGAGAGGGGGGAGGGAGGGGGAGAGGGAGGAGGAGAGAGGGAGAGAGAGGAAGGGAGGGAGGGAGGGAGAGAGAGAGAGAGAGAGAGATCCAGGAAGTTCCCTTTTTCCCCCTTAAATACAGAACACATTTAATGAATAATAAACCAGGTGAGAATTAGATGTACGCAAAAGCCATTCCCCTCACTTACTTCTCACCATTTGCCTCACAAGTCAAAACAGTTCATATGTGTGAAGAAATGTAGCAAGCTCCAAGATAACAGTTGTAATTTCCAAGATTATAATTTCATAACATAGACCATAGACTAATAGTATCCCGCATATTTGAGATGCTCAGCCATAGACCTCAATTATTTTTTTCCTTTAAAAAACAACAACCCTAAATTGTCATCAGATGACCTAGTTATCTACAGGATCGCATCCTACCCCATACATCCCTCCGGCCGATTCGCTCCCACAGAGAGGGACTTCTCCAGGTGCCGTCCATTAGGCAATGCCAGCGGGCAACGCCCAGGGGAAGGGCCTTCTCTGTGGCGGGCCCAACCCTCTGGAACGACCTACCCCCCAAACTTAGAACGACCACGGACCTCCGTTCTTTCCGCCAGAAACTCAAGACGTACTTTTTCCAACAGGCCGGCCTGGCCTAACTTTACCTAGCCTTTAGCCTGACATCAAATTGTTTTAATTGGTTTTTAAGGGTAATAATTTTAATTTATTGTAAATTTTAGCACAGGGTTAATAATTTAATTTGATTTTAAATTTTGTATATTGTCATGTTTATATATGCTTTTTTAATTTCCTGTGCACCACCCCGAGTCCCTTTTTGGGAAAGTGAGCAGTATATAAGTTTAATAAATGAAATGAAATGACATAACACTCAACTTCGAAAGCCATGTTGAGCTATCAGGGTGGGGCAAGAGTGGGATTCAAAAATCTTTTTACTACTGGTTCTGTGGGCGTAGCTTGGTGGGTGTGGCAGGGGAAGGATACTGTAAAATCCCCATTTCCTTCCCACTCCAGGGGAAGGATACTGCAAAATCCCCATTCCCTCCCGATTGGCTGGGACTCGGGAGGCAGAGAATAGATGGGGGCGAGGCCAGCCAGAGGTGGTATTTACCGGTTCTCCGAACTACTCAAAACTTCTGCTACCGGTTCTCCAGAACTGGTCTGAACTTGCTGAATACCACCTCTGGAGTGGGGACACGTTAGGACTTGCACCATAAATCTATTCATTCCCCCTCCCGCAAGAGGCTTATATATTGCAGACATCAGTCTGCGGAGAAAACAGAATAAAGTATTCATTGAAATAGCTCTTTGATAGAACAGGCCTGCAGAGAACGATTATTTGCATTTTAGTTTGAGGCGGTTCCCATTTCCTTTTGAGAGATATGTGACTTTGCGCACTGAGAGTCTTCTAGCGTGAGTCCATGGCTGCCATGGGGGAATATGCAGTGATGATAGCACCATATGTGGCAATGATATAAATTTATATCCAAGCTGTATGACAACCAGGCAGCATTGTCACCTCATGCTGTGCGGTAAATGAAAAGACAGTTAAAACGTACGAATTAGTCCCCCAACGCTTGGTGTCTATGCAAATTAGGTGAGTTTGGTAATTGCAGGGTTTTTCAGTGCTGATCAGGCAATACCTTCTTGGCTTAGTCCCCTCAATGCCTCCTTACATTATTAATATCAAGCAAAAGGAAACAACTTTGCTCAAGAAATGCTGAAGAATAGATTTTAAAAAAGAAAATCAAAGCTCATTAGAGGCCGGGAATTTGAGCATTACACAATTGTCACAACCTGTGTTGGAAAGCAGGTCAGATCCAAACCATTAGCACCAGGAGAGAGTTGGCAAAAGAGAAATTGGCAAGCATCATTCAGGGCAATTGTCCAATGTCACCATTTATGGAAATATTTAAAAGCAATGTTTTAAAATTAAATATTCCACTCCCACCCAACACACACACAGCACTGCAGCTCAAGACTAAGAACTACATTAATAATCTAGCAGAATAACAGAGTTGAAAGGGACCTTGGAGGTCTTCTAGTCCAACCTCCTGTTCAAGCAGGAAACTTGATACCATTTCAGACAAATGGTTGCCCTATGTCTTCTTACAAACCTCCAGTGTTGGACCACTCACAACTACTGGAGGCAAGCCATTTTGCTGATTTATTGTTCTTTGTTGTTTTTGTTGTTAGTTACGAAGTCATGTCCGACCCATTGTGACCCCATGGACAATGTTCCTCCAGGCCTTTCTGTTCTCTACCATCCCCTGGAGTCCATTTAACCTCATGCCTACTGTTTCGGTGACTCCATCCAGCCACCTCCTTCTCTGTTGTCCCTTTCTTCTTTTGCCCTCAATTGTTCCCAGCATTAGGCTCTTCTCCAGGGAGTCCAATGAGTCCTAATTGTTATAACTGACAGAAAAGTTCTCCTTAGGTTGGTCTCTGATGCCCTCTGAGCTTAGAAGTTTTCATGCAGACATCTCATTACCTAAATTAGTAATGTCTTCAATGCCGTTTGAATCATCTGCCAGAAAATAGCCAAGCTAAGAGAGAGCACCAAGGACCTTACAATAGGTTTAAATCTCCTTATCTAAGATCTCATCCAATGGTGGGGTAATCCAAAAAAGAAAGTTTTTGGAAGAACAAATGTGCTTCTCCATCCCCAACTACACTTTTCATGTCCAATACTGAAGAATAAAATAGTAAAAAGAAAATGCCTTTGAATGATTCATGTATTATAATAATGAACTATTAGTTAAAAAGACAAATAGCCCCAATGATATTCTTGTAATGTCACCCTTACAATAACCATCATCCCTGAATCGGTAATGTGCTATTTTTTAATATTAAAAAAGCTTCTGTAGTAGCACAATAAATTACAGCAAAAAATATTATTGCAATGGATTAAATGATTAAATTATAGCTTGGCGATTTATTTTACTCTGAAAGTAAGATTTTTCTTCTTCACTGGACTTTGAGCATATTTTTTACAGCCCAGTACTTGGCACATCAATTTCAAAGTAATCAATATTGACTTTTTCAGTAATATATTAGTTTAACATTTATTTACTTGTTTTGCATATAGCAGAAATGCTAATATGTTATATAAATAAGCCATATTTTTACCCTGCTTCAAGAAATGTTATTAGGATAATCATCTCTGCTCATTCTTCATAGTGAAATAATAACATTTCACTGCAGGAGTCTTCCTTTAGAAAACCTACAAGGAACTTCTTCAAAACAAAATGGATAAATGAACGAGAGAGTAAAGTTTTGCAAATCCATGATCTTCGTGCAGAGGAAATTAAATCAGTCTGCTACCCCAGACTGGTGGTGAGAGTGCTGTATTGCAAGCTCCTTCTGCTGACTGTCGGCTGCCTGCAATTTAGCAGTTCGAATCTCACCAGGCACAAGGTTGACTCAGCCCTCCATCCTTCTGAGGTGGGTAAAATGAGGACCCAGATTGTTGTGGAAAATAGGCTGACTCTGTAAACCGCTTAGAGAGGGTTGTAGAGCATTGTGAAGTGGTATATACAATACAATACAATAGCAGAGTTGGAAGGGACCTTGGAGATCATCTAGTCCAACTCCCTGCCTGGGCAGGAAACCCTATACCATTTCAGACAAATGGCTATCCAACATCTTCTTAAAGACTTCCAGGGTTGGGGCATTCACAACTTCTGGAGGCAACTTCTGTTCCACTGATTAATTGTTCTAACTGTCAGGAAATTTCTCCTCAGTTTTGAGTTGCTTCTCTCCTTGATTAGTTTCCACCCATTGCTTCTTATTCTGCCCTCAGGTGCTTTGAAGAATAGCTTGACTCCCTCTTCTTTGTGGCAACCCCTGAGATACTGGAAGACTGCTATCATGTCTCCCCTAGTCCTTCTTTTCATTAAACTAGACATACCTAGTCTAGATATAAATCTAAGGGCTATTGCCATTGCTAATCATCCCATTCTCTGCTTTCCTTCTCCTTTTGCCTTCAAACTTTCCCAAATCAGGGTTTTTTCCAAGGAGTCCTCTCTTCTTATTTAGTGGGCAAAGTATTTGGGCTTCAATATTAGTCCTTCCAAAGAACAGTCAGGGTTCATTTCCTTCAGTATTGACCGATTTAATCTCCTTGCCATCCAAATCTAGATTATAAACTCCAGAATTCCCACCAGGCACCAACAGAAGAAAGAAAATGCTAGTGGCAGAGTCAGTGACCAATTAAGGCTCACTGGTGCCCTAAGCACTGACCCAAATAGTTGGGGGCAATATGGCTGACTCTGTAAACCGCTTAGAGAGGCCTATAAAGGACTGTAAAGTGGTATATAAGTCTAAGTGCTATTGCTATTGGCATCTTTAACCACTGAGCCATTGTGCTCCCCATTCTGTAGATACAGGCAAACTTAATCGAGTCTTTAACTGACCTGGTTCAGCATGCTGTGTCAGCCCATGCCTCTGACCGTTACTTTTGCTCTGCCTCCACAAATCTCTCGACAACCTTTCATCAATTAATGTCCAATGTTTCTGCAAAGAAGTAGGCCATGACAAAGTTTCAGCCTTCTCAGCTTTTGAACTACAGATCTTTTCGGCTTAAGCCATCATGTCCATAATGCTAGGAATTAGCATTAGGTCGGATAGATCTGGGCAGCTTCTAATGGGATAAGCCCTTCAGCTTGATCAGCTAAGCAACAATCACTTGCCATTAACGATGCTGGCATGGGCTCAAGAAGGTTGAAAATAAAAATCCGAGGGCAACAGATTACCAGCTGTCCAATGTAGCTCACATGAATGTAGTATACCGTGTTTCCCTGAAAATAAGACAGGATCTTATTTTCCTTTGACCCCCGAAATAAGCGCTTGGCCTAATTTTCGGCGAGGTCTTATTATTTCTGAGGTGCAGGAGGCGGCGAGCATGGTCACCTCATGGCTGTCACTGCGTTGCAATAATTTCAGCGAGGGCGTATTTTCAGGGGAGGGCTTATTTTAGCGCATGCACTCAAAAGGCTGATTGGGCTTATTATTTGGGGAGGGCTTATTTTCAGGGAAACAGGGTAGTAGCTTAGATACATAAATAACTTCTAAACACATATGTAAGGTGGCCCAGCCTGAAGAAAAAAATCACCTCAAAATTCCCTCAGTTTAAGCAAAATACTGGAATCAATCCTATCAAAATCAAATCCGGATCATGTCAGACCCAAAACAATTAAAAAAGAAAAAAGAAAACAAGTTGCCTTCTAAATATATACTTTAATTTTAGAGACTGCATTAAAAAAAACCCACCCTACAAAAGCATATAGCGATAGTTCAGTAGTTTATGTGCACCCCCACTCTAATTACCACACATCCGATCCCCGTTTATTACTCAATTGTGATTTAAGCAGTATTTTGACATCACCATATTTTACATAGGCATTCTCATAAATCCGGAAAAGCAGGTCTGAATCTACACTAATACACTAATTCTGCAGGATGAAAACTTAAGCTCCTCAGCTTCACTTTCAGTGTGTGTGTGTGTTATAGAAGTGTGTATGTGGGTGTGCATTTTGTTTTGTTTTTTAAAGAGAAAAATGGAAGGAAGCTATCTTAAAGTGAATGGAGGTGAACAAAAACTTCTTAAGTTCTATACAACTCAAGACTAAATCCAAGAAGGTCCTTTATCTTATTTATTGATCATGTAGATTGATACTCAAATATGTTTCCAGGACAGCGTACAATAAAATATTTAAAACACCATAAAATGCATTTAAAGTAGGCACTGTGTAAAATTGGCTTTCCTAGTAAAAGGAAAGCAGTGAAAATAGACGGGTGCAATTAAAAAAATCCTTCAACTTCCAACGTTTCTAGAACAATGTTTTCAAACACAGGCATTACCACTGAATAGGTGCTCCTGCTAGTAAGTTTGCAACACATCCCTGATTTTTTTGGGGGGTGGGTGGGTGGGTTGGAGGAAGGAGGAGGGTTGGCACCACAAAATCTTCTGTTAATAATCTCAAACAATGGGGAGGTGCAAGACTATTCTGTGTTCTAAAAAATATAGAATGGTTGAGTCACATACGGTGATAAGAGAAATGCTAATATAATTATACTGACTGAATAAACATTTGTTCTTTTATTTTAAAATGAATCTTGCAACTTTTATAAGGATAACTCAAAAAATTGTTGGCCTGACATATTTCATATAGTTTTTTTTCTCCTACCAATATGGGCAGAAAGACATTGAAAGTGGCTGGGTTTCTTTTGAATGCATGTCACTTAAGAGAAGGAATGAATCAAAAGCTCCATAATAGTACAAACTGAAAATTAGCTTATATTACCAAATTCATAGTGTTATCTGTTTGGCTCACGTATTGCTCCTAGTTTATATATATATATATATAAATCATAGAACAATAGGTTTGGGTGGTCTTCTAATTCAACGCCCTGCTTAAGCAGTAGACACTATAACAGTGTTGGCATATCTTTTCAGCAACAAGTGCCTGTACACATGCGTGTGGCAGAAACCGAAAGACCAGCCGCCCTTGCGCGCATGCACATGCTGGGAAGGAGATCTTCCAGTTTCCAGGATGTGCATGCGCACCGACCACCTGCTTCTCTGGTTTCTGGTGCACATGCCCGCACGAAAAGCTGGCTGGTGTGCATGCACGTGCCGGAAACTGGAAGGTCATCATTTCAGTGAATGCATGTGTACCAGGTGGCTGTTCTGGTTTCCAGTGCTTCCATTTGTGTGAAGACCAGCTGGCCAGCATGCTGGAACCTTGAAGAGCAACGGGCGATGGGTCGTGTGCCCAGAGAGATGACTCTGCCTACCACTTCCAGCATGCATGCCATAGGTTTGCCATGACCGCACGGTAACATTCCAGACAAATGGTTGTCCAGTCTCTTCTTGAAAACCTCCAGTGATGGAGCACCCACAACTTTCAGAGGTAAGCCGTTCTACTGATTAATTGTTCCCACTGTCAGGAATATTCTTAATTCTAGGTTGGTTCTCTCCTTGATTAGTTTCCATCCATAGCTTCTTGTCCTGCTTTCAGGTGCTTCAGAGAATAGGTAGACCCCGCCTCTTCTCTGTGACAGCCAGCCCCTCAAGTACTGGAAGAAAAGCTACCATATCACCCCTAGTCTTTTTCTTCATTAGACTAGACCAGGGGTCTGCAAAGTCGGCTCTTTTAAGACTGGTGGACTTCAACTCACAGAGTTCCACAGCCAGCATAGCTGGCTGGGGAATTCTGGGAGTTGAAGTTCACCAGTCTTAAAAGAGCCGACTTTGCAGACCCCTGGACTAGACATACCTAGTCCCTTCCAACAAAGGGTTTCACCTCCAGGCCCTTAATCATCTCTGTTGCTCTTCTCAGCACTCTTTATATAGTCTGTGACTGAAGTAAAATTAACGTATCCCTCCATTCATTTCTGTTGCAGTCCATGTCCTCAGCTCAAGGGCATGATGTATGCACAGAAATATTTTCACTCCAGCCAATTTTCACTCCACACACATTTTCTCATATATAACAATCCCAGGATAATATCCAGACAGATATTATACAGATAAGGCAGCTAAAACTCCCAAGCTTGCGAAAGAGGCTAGTATCCACATTTAAAATCTTACTGGAGTAAAAACTGAGATATTTATATTAATTATGATGATGACATGCTTCAAGTTGACTTGTGTTTTGCAGACCATTTTGTAAAGTATGGAACTTCTGGCTCACATAAGTTATTACTCCGATTTTCACAAATTGTTTCCATCTGTCCTTCCTGTTTTCTTTAAAAAAAAAAAAGAGAGATGTTTTGAATACTCAAAAGGTTGAGTATAGGGCTGGGCAAATTTGAAAAAAAAAGAATATATCCATTTTCAAAACTCTTGTAAAACTAGAGCTAAGCCAATAATAATAATAATAATTTTTTAAATTTATAACCCGCTCTCTCTCCCCGAAGGGACTCGAGGCGGGGTACAGGGAATTAAAAATACAATTAAAAACCACAAACAAAGTACAATATTAAAACTAATTAAACTAACCCTGCGCTAAAAGCCCATATAAAACTAAGACTAAACGCTAAAAACCCCTAAAAACAGTTTAATTACCCTAGGCCGGCCAAGCAGAAGAAGTGTGTTTTTAATTTTTGCCGGAAGGAGCGGAGGTCCGTGGTTGTTCTAATTTCAGGGGGAAGGTCGTTCCAGAGGGTTGGGCCCGCCACAGAGAAGGCCCTTCCCCTGGGCGGCCCCTTATTGTGTCTGAATTGTGGACTTCTTTTAAGTATTGTATGGCTCTAATAAGTATGACTTCTAGAAAAGCCCCTGAGGGCAGGACAAGAAGCAACAGGTGTCAACTAATCAAGGAGAGAAGCAACCTAGAACTAAGGAGAAATTTCCTGACAGTTAGAACAATTAATCAGTGGAACAACTTGCCTCCAGAAGTTGTGAATGCTCCAACACTGGAAGTTTTTAAGAAGAAATTGGACAACTATTTGTCTGAAATGTTATAGGCCCTCCTGCCTGAGCAGGGGGTTGGACTAGAAGACCTCCAGGATTCTTCCAACTCTGTATTTCTATTCTATTCTATTCTATTCTATTCTATTCTATTATGTTCTGTTCTGTTCTGTTCTGCAAGAACGGTTTCTCCCTTTTCTTCAACTTTATACTGAAGACATAGAATGCCAAGTATCTGTTGCATTTTAGGAGTTAGAGTAAGAGTAAATAAGCACAATAAGTACAACAAGTAAATAAGAAATACATAATTTCATTTGCTTAGACATTCAATCAGTGACTCATGCTGTCATATTAATAGCAATAGCACTTATATACTGCTTCATAGTGCTTTTATAGCCCTCTCTAAGCAGTTTACAGAGTCAGCCTCTTGCCCCCAAACAATCTGGGTTTTTTTTTACCCACCTGGGAAGGATGGAAGGCTGAGTCAACCTTGAGGCTGGTGAGATTTGAACTGCTGAACTGCAGCTAGCAGTCAGCCGAAATAGCCTGCAGTACTGCACTCTAACCACTGCGCTACCTCTGCTCAGTAACCATATTTACCATTGTATTTATATTTTATTTAGTACCTTATAGAGCAGGGGTTCCCAAACTTGGCAACTTGAAGACTTGTGGACTTCAACTCCCAGAATTCTCCAGCCAGCTATGCTATGCTGGCTGGAGAATTCTGGGAGTTGAAGTCCACAAGTCTTCAAGTTGCCAAGTTTGGGAACCCCTGTTATAGAGTAAATCTGGTCCAAGTCCTTTTTTTCCTCTTTACATCAGCTTAATCTACTTCAAGGGGAAGTTACAAGGATGAAATGAACTGAGAAGCAATTTTGTATGCTGAATAAAGAGGGATATGTCGATTTTTTTTACTCCGTGTTCTTCCATACAACCTGATAGTTCCTTGGTGCTACTTATAAACGATGTGAAGGGGGTGGGGTGGGGAAATACAATCAATGTGCTCCAGAGATTAGAGAGGGAGGGGGAAACCCGCTGTTTAAATCAAGTTGTGAAGGAACATGGGTTTGTTGGATCTCCGCTTCCATGTTTCTAAATCAGATGAAGCCAAACTGCTCCGAGTCCTTTTGTCTGTGAGATAAAATAAAATTTGAAAGAAAAAGGAAGGGAAAATGTTTTTTTTTTAAAAAAGAACAGAAAAAGTGGGAATATTCCAGGGGAAAGACTAACCTGAAAGAATTGCCGAATACCTGTCACATTCAATCACTTCCTTTCCCTCTAAATAGTTTGAGTTTGTCTTCAATTGTCTCTTTCTTTTCAGTTGAGAAAATGTACAGCTCCTGCACTCAACCCGGTGTTTGATTTCAGCAAACAAATCGTAAACACTGTGGCTTCTATAAACAGCGTCCTTATTTACAGTAAATAATTTTAATTTGAAGCAAACACTCTATGGGGAAGGGGGATTTTGACAGTCACCATACACTAAAGCAGCTTTTTAATCTTTTAACTCACTCCTGTTCCTTTGGTTGCTTTTCAATTAGCTTATTAAGATGAACTGATACTTTCTTCCATGAATCACTCAGGGTGATATGTTTATTCTTGGGATATTTTTTTTTTAAGTGGGTCCTTCCCTTGATGCTTAGATAAGCAGAGATGTACTGCTTTATTTACAATAAGGGTTGCCCCTCATTGATTGAACCCTTGAAGGTTCTAAATATGGAACAGTATTTTCCCAATTTCTTTTGAATGGATTCGTATATTTAAAATAAGGGGTGGGCTCAATTGCTCAGCAGTTAAAGACTCTGAGCTTGGAAAACTGACAGCCCAGGTTTGAGACCCGAGCTCTATGCAACAGAGTAAGCTCCCGTTCTTGTCCCAGCTCCTGCCTACCTAGCAGTTCAAAAGTATGAACATTTGAGTAGATGAATAGGTACCACTTTGGTAAGAAAATAACAGCCTTCCATGCACTGGCTGCATGACCATAGAAATGGTCTTTGGATAACTCTGGCTCCCTCAGCCAAGGAACAGAGATGAGCATCGTGCCCTAGAGAAGGACATGGCTGGCAAGGAAATCTTTATATCCATAGTAGTTCCTTCCTTGGGAAATTTAATCCTTTGTATGCTGCTCACATCCAATAGAATTCTCAGTGGTGGTGTACAATAACAGTTATCTACAAATCTTCTACAATGGTGATCTTTTAGGGTCAGTTATTATTTACAGTACTTGTTTATCACACTAAATAACATAAATAAGAGCTTCCTTTTATGTGACTATTCTATCACAGCTTTATTAAGCAATTACATGTATTAACTCAACCTTGACATTTATCTCAATCACTTGGGAGTTGACGTTTGGGCAGAGAAAATGAATGCATAATCAAAAGAATTATTGTTTGGCATTGAAACATGAGCATATGGCTCTAAGTACTTAGCGATGTGCTGAATTGATGAATATATATGAACCACTGATGACTGTAATGGCTTCAATTTTCAATATAGGCATATTTGTAATACATGTTATGTCTGTATTGTTTTTCCTTTATTTTTTTTTTAACTTGGCTCTTTAAAATGTTTTAAAAATCATCTGCAAAATGGCTCAGATTATCTCAGACACTACCTTGAATATGTTGGAACATACGTCTATCCATTATCAATCTATCTAACAAGAACCAGGTGAATGATGAATACTGCTATTTTCTCACTTATTCTAAACCCTGGTTTTATAAAGGCTGCAAGTTATCAAATATGCAACTCTAGGTCTATCAAGCCCAAATACCATGACAGACGCATGGTGATTCTTCCAAGCACATTGTTCCACACTTGACAAATCTTGAAGAATCTTGACAAACTGAAACACAAACATGAGAACACAATGAGAAGTATTAGGGAGAGGCTGCCTTCACTCTCTTTGTCTCATACAAACACAACTGAATTGCCTCTTATTCAGAATACAGAACAACAGAGTTGAAAGGGACCTTGGAGATCTTCAAGCAGGAGACCACCATATACCACCATCCAGTCAAATGACTGTCCAATCTCTCCTTGAAAACATCTAGTGTTGGATCACCCACAACTTCTGGAAGCAAGCTGTTCCACTGATTAGTTGTTCTTGATTATAGGATATTTTTTTTCTTAAGTCTAAGTTGGATCTGTCTTTGATAGCCATTATATTCTGTCTTCCAATCCATTATTTCTTGTCCTGCCCTCAAATGATTTGAAGAATAGATTGACCCCCTCTTCTCTATGACGGTCCCTCACATATTTGACTACTATCATGTTACACCTAGCCCTTCTCTTTGTTAGACTAGCATCCCTCCCTCCTGGGAATTCAGACTTGTACCGTCCATCACAAGTTCATACAAATGTGAACTATTTCCTTGATCCACTCAACAGCTTCAATAGCTTCCTCTGGATTAAGTCACATATATTACTTAACGGTCTTCCAAAATGTAGCATCTTAGACATGATTTATTATTATAACTTAGAAGAACCAGAATTTCCAACCAACCTGGCTAATCTATCTGGGGGAACCGAAATTGAGAAACCTGCCAGATAAGAGTCCATCTATCTCAACACTAACTAGAGTCTACATCAGTTGGAGTGGCAGAGAAACACCATAAAACAAAATGAAACAAATGTATGGATGTTAAGTATTTTACAGGGCCACTCCAATCACCAAATAGATGCGAGTGCCACACACAAAAAATATCCCCATTTGTAATGCAGGTTAGAGTGAAACTACACCATATAAATTCATTAACTGACATCTATAACAACGAAAAGTATACCACTAGCAACAAAAACCCAATCAAAGGCACTTCGATCCCCCCAGAGTCTGTTGGAGTAACTAAATCTTCATAGACTTTCTGAATGCCCTGAGGGAAAAGTCCATTTGAAAGTCTGGAGAGATTTTATTCCAAAGGAGCAGAACAGCAGAAGGTATGTAAAAAGGGGGGGCAAGAAGAAAACAAAAGTCAAAACAATAATACCGGGTTTAGACTGTAAATGGGCAGCCGGTTGATGGGCTTTGAGTCTTTGCTTTCTATTTTGCTCTTCACAGTTGCCTGCTTGCAATTCCACAGGATGTAATATCTCTGAGGATTAGGTTTCCGCAAGTGAAAGGTGAACAAACTCTTCCTGAATAAGAAATTGCAGTGAACAAAAGAGGCAACAGTTGCCTCTGGGTTTGAGTGACAAAAACCAACATAATGATCAAGGCAACATGTCCATGTTCATATCACTCAATGGGGCACGAAGCCTATTTTAGTTTATTTGTTAAATCTAATAACCTGGTTCCTTTCCTTTCTTGGGTTTTGCTTTTTATTCCCAACCTGCTTCTGCCTTAGATTTTCTGCCAGTGTTAACTGGCATTTTTTGACATACACTCAGTGCGCTCTCTCTCTCTCTCTCTCTCTCTCTCTCTCTCTCTCTCTCTCTCTCTCTCTCTCTCTCTCTCTCTCTCTCTCTCTCTCTCTCTCTCTCTCTCTCTCTCAGTGTGTGTGTGTGTGTGTGTGTGTGTGAGGGCAACAAGATTGCCCTTTGCTTTCTTTTGTTTTACAGTGGCATTGAGACCACTACAAGTGCCACTGTATGAGAGTTCATGAATTGGAATAGACATGGTAACAGGACAGCCAATGGGGACTGTTTGGTGACTCAGTCAGCTCAGGGCCTGGGCGTGGCTTAGCTTGACTGATCTGTATATGTATAAGAGTTGCTTCTGTGAATATTGCTTCTGTGTTTCTGTGCTTCTGATTTTGTATTCTGTCTTCTGTGATTCTGGCATGGGTATTGTATACATGCATTTGCTTTATATTATTGTATTTAATATATTGTATATATTTATGTACAATATATATTGTATATATTATATATAAAGAACTTAAATGAATCCTACTGAATTACTTAAATGAATCTTGCTGAATTATTTACTTGTGTGCTGGTTGGATTGCTACAAACTCTAACATCAAGTGTCTACAATAGCAACACTTTGATGTTGCCACAGCATCACAACGTCAAGTGTGACGGATGGACAAATGGATGGGATAATGTTCTCCTGGTGTTATTTACTTAAAGTTGTTCCATGTTGTCAAGATTACTAAATTAGTGGTTGATGGCAAAGAGGTTATCAACTGGATGCTTTCCCAAGCTGGCTGCATGCAGATTAGAGTCTCTCCTTCTCTGTTTCCCAACAAATGCATGTTTAGCTTTGGGAACTCACTTTACCAAGAAAGAGCTCGTTTTCTTTGCAGCACTTAGTGAAATGAACTCATTTCCTTTCATTTTGCTTTTGTTGTGTTATTCCATGGGAAACAAATGCCTCTTTTAGCTCACAAACTGCCAGTAGTACAACTCGCCAAATGTGTTTGTGTGTGTGAGGGCAGGCGAGCAGAATAGGCTCAGGTGCCCTAATTGTGATGTACACATAAGACCCCAGATGAGCACTGAAAGCATAATATCCAGATCTGCAGAGTCCAAAACTTCTCCACAATTACCCAGCTCCTTCAAGCAGTGGCACGATAAACAGAAGCTAACGTGGGTGGAAAAAACATAAGAAATAGCCATTGGGGGGGGGGAGTGTCAGATACGTCAATGGAGCTGTTGTAGCCCGCCACCAACCAGCACAGCTGGCAGCAGATCTGGACAGTGAGGAGATTGGGGAGCAACATGGGCCAGTCCTGGAGTCTGGGGAAGGCTCTGATGAGGGCTCTGTGTTGGAGGCAGAGAGGGGGCCAGGGCTGCGCAACATTTATCAGCTACTTTCGGAAGTCGGAGATAAGCGGGGCAGAAGAACATCTGGAGCCTGTTTCCAATGCGCGCATGTGCAGAGCTGTCAGGAGAAGGGAATAGTTAAGGAACAGTGGTCGACTCGGGAGTAATCAACCAATGGGATTTGAAATTGGGAGGGGAGGAGAACAGAGGAGCATAACAGGGAGAAGACCTTATGCAAAACCTTATGAACCATTAAAAAAAATGGAAATTTTCCATCTGGACCACACGGCTGTTGTGGGCTGCACTTATTTGATTTATGATCGGTGCTTGTGAACTCTGACATTAGGTGAGGTGGAACAAAGCTTTGTTTCTCTGCTTTTAGTTGAGGAGTTAGAGGCTTCCTCAGGGTTGTGAGAGTTCAGAGGATGATGGAAAGCCTGCATACCCTGGCTGAGAGGGTTAGGAATACAAAACTGACTCTTCTTCCGCTCAGGAAGTCATCCAGGTTTTGCTCATATTAGTTTTCTTCTCACTGGACTGGAGAAAGTTGCTACAGATGCCAGAGAGAACCCTGATTTCCCTCCCAAAAACATGATTTCAATGCAGAGAGCAAAGTGAAGAAGAAATGGGAGTTGGAAGAGATGGGGAGGAGTCAAGAGAAAGAGAAGGAGATGAAAATAAAATTGATATGTAGGTGCTTGAGAAGATAGGCATGCTGAAGGAACGAGAGCAATCAAATGATTGAGTATTATTTATGGCAATGGATGGAGTTTAAGAGAGCCCATTGGAAGGAAACATGGGGAGTTCCAGTGCTACTAATGTTTAGTTCTGCCTGTGTGCAATTCTTCTTGAAGAAATAGGGGTTGGCTTGAAAGGACGTCCTTCAACCATGGAATGCAGCTATTAAAGATAGGTATTAATTAAATCCAGCCCTCTCAATTCCTGGCAAATAGATGGGGAAGAAATGGAAGTAGTGATAGATTTTATTTTCCTGGGCTCCAAGATCACCGCAGAGGGGGACTGCAGCCAAGAATGCTTGCTCCTGGGGAGGAAGCTATGGGAAATCTAGAGAGCACATTAAAAAGCAGAGGCATCACCCTGCCAACAGAAGTGCATCTAGTCAAGGCTATGATTTTCCCAGTTTCAATGATGACTGTGAAAGTTGGACCATAAGGAAGGCTGAGTGCCAAAGAATGGAGGCCTTTGAACTCTGGTGCTGGAGAAGGCTCCTGTATTGAGTCCCTTGGACTGCAAGGCGATCCAACCGGTCAGTCCTAGAGGAGATCAACCCTGACTGCTCTTTAGAAGGCCAGATCCTGAAGAGGAAACTCAAAGACTTTGGCCACCTAATGAGAAGGAAGGACTCCCTGGAGAAGAGCCTCATGCTGGGAAAGATGGAGGGCAAAAGAAGAAGAAGGGGACGACAGAGAATGAAGTGGCTGGATGGAGTCACTGAAGCAGTAGGCATGAGCTTCAATGGACTCCAGAGGATGGGAGAGGACAGGAAGGCCTGGAGGAACATTGTCCATGGAGTCGCGATGGGTGAGACATGTCTTTGTGACAAGAGGTGATGTTTAGTTATCTTCCCTACCGGTTCACAAATGCAAGCACATGTATGATTGCGCTCACTTTGCACATACATGCCACACCTGGGTATGCGCTCAGCCTTCCACACATGCACTTTGGCTAAAAACAGTGCCTAAATGGGATGCTATAGAGCTGGGGCGGATGGGCGGGGCCACCCATGATTTCCCCTACCGCTTTGGATGAACTGGTCTGAACTGGCAGAATGCTACCTCTGTTCGCCACTGCAACAATTAATTGATTAAATTAAATCTACTTCCAAATTAGGACCGAGAAGCACACGGAAGCTACCATCATTATCGATTTTGTCCTCCAAAGGTTTGTTACTCATCACATGCCTCCTATTTGCACAGATGATCTTGAAAGGGGTCCCAGAGGAAAAGCCACATTCTCACACAGAGTTCATCTCCATGGTCTTATGTGACTGACAGTTTTATGAGCAAAGAACTTATTAAAAATGCTACAGAGGGGAGATGACGGATTGTTTAGTAACTTCATGAATCAAGTGATTTTAGGCATCTGAGGAGTGATGCTTATTTATTTTATTTTTTTACTCCTGGATGGCTACTGTTTTTTAATGAGCAATGGCTTGATGGGACACATCAAAATGGCCCATTTATTGAGCCCAGGTTTGGGCTGACTTTGGTGGATCTCATTCACAAATCAGATAAGACCGCAGAGTTTTATTAATAAGGATGTGTGTTTTACCCGTTTTGAATGCCCAAGGCTGACCCTCACAGCTTGCTAGCCATAGGACAGACACCCTACTTAAAATTTCAAAGACTCAAGCTAGTTCAAGATATTTGAGTAGAAATGAGGGTCCCCCCCCCCTCAGGGAAAATAGAAGAAATATCTAACATCTAGACCAGTGATGGAAAACCTTTTAGACACTGAGTGTCCAAACTGTTGGGCTGTTGCCACAAAGAAGAGGGAGTCATTCTCCAAGGCACCTGGGGGCAGGACAAGAAGCAATGGGTGGAAACTAATCAAGGAGAGAAGCAACTTAGAACTAAGGAGAAATTTCCTGAGAGTTAGAACAATTAATCAATTGAACAGAAGTTGCCTCCAGAAGTTGTGAATGCTCCAACACTGGAAGTCTTTAAAAAGATGTTAGATAGCCATTTGTCTGAAATGGTATAGGGCTCCTTCCCACGCAGGGGGTTGGACTAGAAGACCTCCAAGGTCCCTTCCAACTCTGCTATTGTATTGTATTGTGTGCGTGCATGCCGAAACTGAAAGGTTTGTGCGTGCAGGCATAGGCATGCACACCTGTGCAGCAGAGACCCAAAGACCAGCTGGCTGGTGGGTGATGGGGCATCCCAACACCAACAGCATGGCAAGAGGTGAGATCTTTTTCTTTTGTTTTTATAGATTTTAAATCAAAGGATTCATTATATATCTTAATATCATTACACCAGAATTCTCCTGTAATATTCCATATTTGGTCTATCATCTTCTTCAGACATCTCTTACATAAACATCACCACATAATGGCATCCATTGTCTATTCCATACATACATACATACATACATACATACATACATACATACATACATACATACATACATGCATACACCTATATAAATATATCATCTATAATTATTCCATTACTCTTATTATAACTCATTGTTTATTAACTGGTGGTTCTTCAATAATAATCTAAAACAGTCTTAAGTTTGCTAAAAATTCTCCCCCATTTTGTTAAACTACGTCCATCAACCTTACAAAATAGTCTTATTATTTATATCCAATCTCATACTCATACATTTCTACCCATACATAGATACACAGATATATATCATTAAGCTATAGCATTATTATTAGTTACTCTTATTGTAGATAATTATTAATTAACTAATAATCCTTCAATGATATTCTAAAACATCTTTTTCTTTTGTGAGCTTCTGTTTTGTCATTTGCAGGGAAACAGAAGCTCATGAAAGAAACACCAAGGAGATCTGACTTGGAGCGAGGGCACACATGCCAGCAGAGAAGGATCTGCATGCCACCTCTGGCACCCGGAAGGATGGAAAGCTGGGCCAATTTTACTTTACTTTATTGTCATTATACATATATGCACAGTATACACAGACAACGGAATTCACATAACAGCCAGAGACCAGGCCCAACACACATAACAGTCCCCAAACACCTCCCACCCACCCCCCAAAAATCCCCATCTCTAAACCACCTAAGCATTCACACAACAGACCACGTAATGCTGTCCAATAGCTCACTGATGGTGGCCCTTGAGTTCATTGTTGAGTGCAATGATAGCTCTGTGATTAAAGCTATTCAGAAGACGTGTGGTCCGAGTTTTAATTGTTCTGTATCTTCTGCCAGAAGGCAACAGTCTAAAAAGATTGCAAGCACGTTGGGAAGAGTCTTTGAGAATGTTGTGCAACCTTGATCTGCTCAGAATTGAACTCCTGGAGTAAGCAGTGAGTTAGCCTGCAGTAATGCATTCTAACCACTGTGCCATCACGGCTCTTATTGGCCACGATTTCATGAACTGAAAACGAAGGCTTTGACACGCACAAACAAATTATTCAAAGATCTGTTGGTGTACGTTCATTGTCCTCTCTGTTAGCAACTATGGGTTCAGAACCAGTGTCACAACTCTGGTCCCTTAACCAGTGTTAGCAAATAAATGTGGAATAGTGTAATTCACCGGACAGTAAAGAGATACGTTGCTGTAAACCACAAACAAACTCTAAAACAGTGATAGTAAGAAAATAAATAGTCTTTACTTTGTAGCAACTAAAATACTTATTCCGACTAACTTCTCAAACAAATAACAGTCCTTCACCAAACAGAGTTATCTCACAGTGATGCAAAACAAATCCTCCTTCTTCAATATTCAGCTTCTCAAATGGCAATCAGGAAACACAGGAATCACAAGGAATCGAACAGGGAACGGACTGTGATTCTGAGCTTGCTTTATGGTAGAGCTGATAATTACAGCCAATCAGAAGTCAAACACAGTTCTTAAAGCTACACAACTCCTTAAGAACATAGGCTCATATATATTGTCAACCCAATATAAGGCTGAATATCCTAACACTCTCTCTCTCTTTCTCCCTCTCCTTTTTTTTTAAAATCTAGATGCTGGGTCATAATTGGAAATATATGTCTGATGGAGGTACACCTTCAGGCATTAAAAAGGCAGAGTTTGCTATTCAGCAAGAGCAAACATCAACTTTGGAGGTAGAAAGCTTCGTTATGAATTCCCGTGGAGTCAGGCAAATCTCTTAGGTAAGGCCAATTGTCGGTCGGAGCAGCTGCAGTGCTGGACACTCCCTGCAATAAGTGGGTTGGCTGTGATGCTTTGGTGCCAGCTGCTAGACAGATAAAAGTCTATAAGCCCTAAGTAACGGGGGCAGCGCTAAAGGGTAACAGCAGGGCTGAGAAAGCAGATGCACAAAAACTTTTTGATTCTGCTCATTTGTGGAACGCTCCGAATTCAGACTAGGGAGAGGCTTTTGATACATAATCCATTAGAAAAAAGACACCAGAGAGAGAGAGAGAGAGACAGAGAGAGAGAGAAGTCAGGGGAAAAAAATTAAAACATATTTGCTGCCCTAGGCATGTACTACTTTGTTATTCTGTTCAGGTTGCTTCATTCAGCTGTTTGTATCTCAAGTTTAATAAGAAGGCAAAAAGAGAAAGAAAGAGAAAGAGAAGAAGAAGAGAAGAGAAGGAAAAAACTTTCCAACATCCTTTTCAAAAGTTCCACTTTTCCCTGTGGATAATGTAGTCTTCTGAAAAATAATATTCACAAATACTTTTTGTGTTGTTCACTGCTCCTATCAGCCAACTTTTAATGCGGGGTCATGCATTTCTGGTTTCAGTTGTACAATTCCATGTGCTAGGCGTGCATTTCAGAAGAATATTGCCCTTAGAAAATTTTATAATATATTATAATGGCACACTTTTTTGTAATTGTTTCAATGTTTTGTTACAGCATTTTTATATGCTTTTTCTTCTCTTTGGCAATGTATGCATCACCATCACTATTATTTTTCTGAGATAGATGGATGGATGGATGGATGGATGGATGGATGGATGGATGGAATGATGGATGGATGGATGGATGGATGGATGGAATGATGGATGGATGGATGGATGAAATGATGGATGGATGGATGGATGGTTGGATGGAATGATGGATGGATGGATGGATGGATGGATAGGCAGGCAGGCAGGCAGGCAGGCAGGCAGAATAGATGATATAGATAGGTAGGTAGATAGATAGATAGATAGATAGATAGATAGATAGATAGATGGATGGATGGATGGATGGATGGATGGATGGATGGATGGATGGATGGATCGATCGATCGATCGATAGGCAGGCAGGCAGGCAGAATAGATGATATAGATAGGTAGATGATAGATAGATAGATAGATAGATAGATAGATAGATAGATAGATAGATGGATGGATGGATGGATGGATGGATGGATGGATGGATGGATGGATGGATGGATGGATGGATGGATGGATGGATCGGCAGGCGAGACCAGACCAGTAGATAAAAAATTCCTTTAGGAGAAATCTGTTGAGATTTCACCATGGATGAGGCCAAACCAAGCAATGAAAGGGACCAGAATCAACTAGATGAGGGTCTCATTTCTGGGTTGATATCTTTTTTCCCCTGCCTCTGACATGGTTTTCCTTCTCTCTGCGAGCTGAGAACGGGGGCAGATAGCAATGATTGCCTTGCCAGAAAGTTCTGAATTTTAGCCAAGGACTGCATGAAATTCAATTTGAAATACGCCTGTGGTCCTAGGAAAAGATCTTCCCATGCATAATTTGGAATAACGAGAAATCTGCAGGGGCTCATCAGAAAATTCTCCTTGCTCTGTCAGTGGGAAGCAGCTGCGTTCTTCCAGTTTTTACGACACGATCTATCAAAACAATGAATTTGGGTTTCATCGAAAATGCATTCCGAAAGCTCACCATCATCATCGCCTAAAGGTCGTTTTTGAAATGATGAAACATACCAATTCCCTTCCAAAATTTTATTAAATATATCAAAATGGTTCAATTGACACCCCCCCAAGAAATAAAAACCAGTTAACTAAAGCAGTGTTTCTCAACCTTGGCGACTTGAAGTCCTGTGGACTTCAAGTCGCCAAGGTTGAGAAACACTGAACTAAAGCATAGATTCAGAGGGGATTGTAACAAAGCATGGGCTTCAATTCCCAACTCACTGTTAAAATCATTCCAGCTTCTGAGATTTAACATGAGAAGGCAAGAAGTCCCAAAAAGATATTTAGCTTCTCACTGTGCAAGGCTACATTGTCAACACATTTGTTTTATTTATTTCATTTCTCAAACATGTACGAGATAACCGGTATCAGTATAAACATGGATATGAACACAGGAAATGGGTATGAATAAATGGGGGCAGTAGGAAAGGGACGGTAAGCACACTAATGCGCTTATGCACGCCCCCTTTACGGACCTCTTAGGAATGGGGTGAGTTCCACGGTAGACAGTTTAAGGTTGAAGCTGTGGGGGTTTAAGGTTAAAGTTTTGGGGGTTTGAGGATGTAACCCCAGAGTCAGGTAGAGCATTCCAGGCATTGACCCCTCTGTTGCTGAAGTCATATTTTCTGCAATCGAGTTTGGAGCGGTTTCCCTTCAGTTTGTATGTAATGTTTGCCCATGTATTATTGCAATTGAAGTTGAAGTAGTCATTGACATGTAGGACATTGTGTGACAGACAATTTTGGCGTAGGTGGCATAGTTCTAGGTTGTCCAAGCCCAAAATTTCAAGCCTGGTGGCATAAGGGGTTCTATTGGAGGCCCTTCGCACAGTTACTCAAGCACTCGTGACTTCTTGTCTGGACTACTGTAACACTCTCTACATGGGGCTCCCCTTGAGATGCATTCGGAGGTTGCAGTTGGTTCAGAATGCAGCCGCATGGGTGATCATGGGAATCTCAAGACATTCCCACATAACACCACTCCTGCGCGAGCTGCACTGGCTACCTGTGACCTACCGGGTGCGTTACAAGGTTCTGATGACCATCTTCAAGGTGCTCCATGGCATGGGGCCTAGCTACCTACAAGACCGTCTACTACCCCATACATCCCTACGACCGACTCGCTCCCAGGGGAGGGGCCTTCTCTGTGGTGGGCCCTACCCTCTGGAACGGCCTACCTCCCGATCTCCATACCATCTCAGACCTCCGCTTGTTCCGCCAGCACTTAAAAACTTACTATTTTCATCTGGCCAGCCTAGCATGAGCTACTCCGCACCCTACTGTTTTATAATCAAATCAAAGTTTTAATTTATAGGTTTTAAATTTAAATTTATTTTAAGCAGGGTATTGATTTAATTTAGTTATTATTTAGTAATATTTTATATTTATGTATATTTATTTTAAATCTCTGTTCGCCGCCCCGAGTCCCTTGTGGTGAGATGGGTGCGGGTTACAAATGTGAATAATAAAATAAATAAATAAAATATTGTGAGCAGAGGAGTGGAGGACTCTTCTTGTGAAATACCTCTGGACCCACTCGAGCATATTAATATCCAATATACAGCATGGACTCCAGGCAGACGAGCTGTATTCAAGGATTGGTCTGGCAAAGGTTTTGCATGCTCTAGTCTGCAGTACAGTGTTACCGGAGAAGAAGCTTCGCAAGATTAGGTTAAACAACTCTTAATGCCCTTTTGGTAATGCTGTCACAGTGGGCTCTGGGGCTTAGATTGTCTGAGAGGAGTACTCCTAGGTCCTTGACAGAGTGACGGTTGTCTACGAGGTCGTATCTGCCCAGCTTATATTTGGTGTTCTGGTTTTTATTGCCAATGTACATTTGTTGGTTGAAATTTGGAGTTGACAATTGTTCGACACAGAATGAAGGTCGCTTTGTAGATATGTATTTGTATTTATTCATCTTTATAGATATGTAAATAACATAGTCATGAGTCTCCGTTTTTCATCATTGAATTACAACACTCTCCTTCGTGAAGCTGTTTTAAAAAAGCAAACTCTCTAAAATAAAACCACCAGTTTTAGTTTCCCCCTAGAAAGCATTAGTTAAAACCACACCATTCTTGGTGGCAAGATTGTGTAACCCTGATGGCGACATCATTTGCTTCAGTTAGTTCCAGCGTTTGATGGCTGACTGATTCTCCTTAGGGTATCTAGCTTGATCTCTCCCCCTGAGATTTGACGATTCTTGATCCCGTTAGCCTTTTGGAAGGCTCTAAAGTCCTAGGGGATCCCTGGAGGGTTGGAGTCAGGAAGCTACTGAGCTCATCCTTTGAGATGCGAGATTCAGTGGGGCTGTTTGGTTGTGTGTCTTGGCATTGTGATTTTCATTTGTTTTCAGAGCTCTGTTATATTTTTACTGCAGGATGTTGCCCCCAAATCCCTCTTGAGGAGAGGAGTGTGAGTCCTTGGGATGGAGAAAAGGGAGCAGAGGACTTGCTGAGGGAATTCAGCTAGGACAGGGGTCTGCAAAGTCGGCTCTTTTAAGACTGATGGACTTCAACTCCCAGAATTCTCCAGCCAGCATAGCCCACCAGTCTTAAAAGAGCCGACTTTGCAGACCCCTGAGCTAGGATATCAAGTGGGTGGATCCCCGCGCCCCGAAGAATCCTTGCCTAGCTTTGGTCAGAAAAACTTTCACACGTAAACTTTGAAGCTCCTCTAATTTGCCTTCTGATAAATCAGGGTTCATTTTCTGAAATGAAGTGGACTACAGACACGTGCCTAGTCTGAGAACTTTATTTTATTCCCACCCCCACCCCCCCAGTGATGTTTGTTTATTTGGGTGGTTTTAAATGCCTTCAAGTTACTGCTGCTTGGCTACCAGAGACATTTCCTATTCCCGAATCCTTGCTGCAGGGAATGGAATTAAAGGAGTCAGACTTTCACAGATGAATGCAGAGCAGCAATACAACATATTTACTGGTAAATGAAACGTGTTTGAAGAGACGGCATAAATGGTGTGTGCAGTAAGACAACAGTGTTTTGTCAAAATCAAAGGAATTTTAAACCTGATTCTGTCAGGACTGTGCAAAAGGTGAGGTGATGGAGTTTTTCCTTTTCCTTTCCTTTTTCCTTTTGGTAAACCAAGGAGCCCAGGTGGTTCGTCGCCGCAAGAGAGGCCGCAAGGGCGCGACTCGGTCCAAGGCCCCCGTGGCCGCACTTAACCATGCGGCCACTAGGTCCTCAGTCGAGTCGCGGGGCAAGTCCACAGGAATTGGCCCAAGCTCCCTTTGGAACCTTATCGGGTCCATCAGGAGCCTGGGGCGGAACCATATAGGAATGTCCGGTTCCGCCTCCCCGCAGTGAGGTGCAGCGATCGGAAAGTCGAGCCAAAGGAGAGCGTGATCTGTCCATGACAGGGGTGTGATGACTATATCCCCTATTCCCAGATCACTACTCCACTGTCCCAAGACGAAGATTAGATCCAGGGTGTGTCCGCCCTCGTGGGTAGGGCCTACAACTACTTGGGTCAGGTCCATGGCTGTCATGGAAGCCATGAACTCCCGAGCTACCCCAGAGGTTTCGCCTGCCGACGGCAGGTTAAAGTCCCCCATGACTAACAGTCTGGGGGTCTCAACCGCCGCCTCGGCTATCACCTCTAGGAGCTCGGGCAGGGCTGTTGTTGTATAGCGAGGAGCCAGGTATACAACTAACACGCCCGAATGACATGCAAGAGAGTGTGGCCTGAATGATAAGAAGAAGAAACATTCAAAAGAGAGAGAACAAGACAGTTGGCAACGTATCTCCTAAATGACAATAAACCTAGGAAGAACTTTTCCATATCATTCAAAGCAACATCACCTTAATGAACTCATTAAGTTCATTTCATGGGAAATTCCTTTTAATGGTTCCAAGATTCTGTATTCGCCCAAGAAGAATCCCAACTCCAAAAGAGTTCAAGAAAATAGTTCTTAGTTATATTGTCATCACTAAAGGCAGAAAAACTTTCAAGCTCTTCCCTTCCCTTCTTTCTTTTTTTAATAATCAGATAAACAACAAATTACAGGACAACTTGGTGTCTCTTTATCTCCTTGTTTGGATTATCTGTTTTCCATGTTGGTAGGACCAACCCTTGGTATCTACCAGGGCTCCATATAACTCAATAAGAATTGCAACTCATTAAGAATCGTCACCCATACCTATTTTTCACGAGCTTTTGATACTTCAGGAAATTGTGAATTCTGATACAGATCCCCAGTTCTCAAGTCTCTATATCAATCAGAATATAATTGCCTACTGAATTTTTCGTCCAGACATTTCAAAAGCAATTCTCAGCACACCAAAAAAAAGGCATAATAGAAATGCAATAGAAATGGAGCAAAAACGTATGTATTTAAGTATTTACACCAAGCTAGAATGTTGAAGGAGATAAATGTGTGACTGTTTACATAAAAAGTAAAGCAGGTTATTATATTTGAGCAGATTCATTGCTTAAACACAGGCTAGGATTTATGAATGACCGAAGTTTAAACAGAAAGAATCTCGTAGATCCCACCGCATATATAGCACAGCAGAGCAGAGCAGAGCAATGACTTGCTGCATACAAGAAAGAATTTCCAAATAAATTCTATATCTTCTGTGCTTAGTGTGAGCCCAGAAGACTCTTAACATAGGAAAGATGGCAGAAGCAAAATATAATTTTTAAAGGTGAAAAGGATGTGGTCTAGACATTTTTGGCCCTTCCACTTTTTTCAGTGAGGAAGATCAGAGGTGTTATTCAGCAGGTTCTGACCAGTTCTGGAGAACCGGTAGCGGAAATTTTGAATAGTTCAGAAAACTGGTAAATGCCACCTCTGACTGGCCTTATCCCCATCTATTGTCTGCCTCCCAAGTCCCAGCTGATCGGGAAGAAATGGGGATTTTGCAGTAACCTTCCCCTGGAGTGGGGAGGGAATGGAGATTTTACCATATCCTTCCCCTGCCACACCCACCAAGCCATGCCATGCCCACCGAAACACGCCCACAGAACCGGTAGTAAAAATAATTGAATCCCACCACTGAGAAGGTGTTTCTATTTTTGGTATGGTTATGTTGGAACCAACCTTCTCTGCAAAGTTACACTAAATAGAAAGGAATAGTAAAAGTGGTTAGGTTGTTGTTGTTTTTTTAATTGCTGTATTTTGGGGGGGGGGGGTGTTGTGCTACACAAATATGAAAAAGGTAGAAATGCCAACTAAGTGAGAATTCCAGTGGATGGCAGCCAGGAGAGAGACAGACTGAAGCTCGCTCATTCATTCATTCATTCATTCATTCATTCATTCATTCATTCATTCATTCATTCATTCGATTTTGTATATTCACCAACCTCCACTGGGTGCTGGACAGCATGCAATTTGTTCTATGGAAATATTTTTGTCTCAAATTTTTATCTTACAAATCGAAAATCTGAATTATTCCTCTACGGATGGATTAGAGTTAGTTGATTAGAATGCTATTTGAATATCACTGTTGATTCCAATGGTACAGTGGCACAGTGGTAAGATTCAGCCGGTTTGTACCTATTTGCTAGAACCGTTTGTTAACTTTCTAAGCAGTTCAGAGAACCAGTTGTTGGAAGAAATCATTGCATTTTAACTATTTTAATTCCTTAAGGTGCTTTTGAACCCTGCCTGATTTGTAATTCTGGGTTGCAGATATTTCTAATCTAATGATCGGTATTTAGGGCAGATTTTTGCAAGCAAAGAAACTTTTTGTATTTTTGTACAGGTAATCCTTGACTTACAACAGTTCATATGACCATTTTTCATACTTATGACCATTGCAGCATTCCCACCGTCGTGAGAGGCCAGGTGAGGAGAGGCGCCCCTCGAGGTGAGTGATGGCGAGTTGGCCATGCCCACCCAGTCACATGACCACCCAGCCATGCCTTCTTAAAAGAGTTGAAAAGTTTGCATTGCTGAAAAAATTTCAGTTTCAAAAGTATAGAGACACCTCTTCCAATGTAATCGCTTTGTGATCCACTAAGCTCAAGAATTTAGGCAGAAGCATATTGCAAAGGCAATGGCATTGTAAAATTTAATTGTGAAAAAGACAGAGACATTTACCCTGGCCATGAACTGAAATACAGTATCCTTGTGTAAGTTTGCTCTTCTCTTTTGCCCCCTCCTCTGAAGAGAGAATGGTGAAATTTGTATAAGGTTGTACTCATGTCTGTTTGAATATGAATTAAACCCTCTGTTTTAATTAGAGACTTTCTTACTTACTTTTTTTCTATTGCTTTTTTTCCAAGAAAGAAAGAAAGAAAGAAAGAAAGAAAGAGAGAGAGAGAGAGAGAGAGAGAGAGAGAGAGAAAGAGAGAGAGAGAGAGAAAGAAAGAGAGAGAGAGAGAGAAAGAAAAAAAGAGAGAGAGAGAGAGAAAGAAAGAAAGAGAGAGAGAGAGAGAGAGAGAGAAAGAAAGAGAGAGAGAGAGAGAGAGAAAGAAAGAAAAAAGAAAGAGAGAGAAAGAAAGAAAGAAAGAAAGAAAGAAAGAAAGAAAGAAAGAAAGAAAGAAAGAAAGAAAGAAAGAAAGAAAGAAAGAAGACAGAGAAAGAGAAAGAGGGTGATGATAGCTTTGATCTTAATGATGGAAATGCAGTAGAAATCCTGACCTTGTGCAGGAGACTGTCAGGGTCCATGGGGCAGAAAGGAGCCCGAGGCTCAACCCAAGCAAGATGCCATGGCTGTTAATTTAGAAGTTTGACTGTTTTCAATATTATTTCATCTTTGGCTCCTGATGGGGATGTTCTTTCCCAGAAATTCAGGGGACTTTAGGAAATTTTAAACTTGCAGCCACTTCGTAAGGATCAAATGGAAGCTGTAAGGTCATGCTTGGAATATTGCATCCAATTTTGGTCGCCACAATGTAAAAAAGATGTATATGCCCACATATGTGTTATATGACACAGAGAAACAACACAGTCTACTGTAGTTTGGATGTATACTATGGCTATTTCTATCATTCCATTGCCAGATTTATCCCAGAGTGTTTTATTAACAGATTCTGAAATGGAGGTTCCCATCTGTAAGGTCTCATCAGGGGTGGGTTCCTGCCAGTTCTAACCTCTTCTATAGAAGAGGTTCCACAAATCTACAGGGCTGTTTAGAACCGGTTCCAGCTCCCTCCCCCCGCCCGTCCGCCCGTCCTCAAGATGAAGAGCGAGAGGAGGGATTCTGGGAGTTGAAGTCCACAAGTCTTAAAGCTGTCAAGTTTGAACACCCCTGGGTTGTTGTTTTTTTCTAAAGGGTTAGGGGTGCAAGGGTCTTGTAACTTGACAGCTTTAAGACTTGCATGCTTCAAATGCCAGGGTTTCTGAGCCAACATTTTGGTTGCTAAGCAAGAGTGTTGTTAAGTGAGTTTCACCCCATTTTACAAGTTGGCCACTCCCACCCAGTCGCATGACTGCCAAGTCACTCCCACTCAGTCACATGGTCACCAAGCCACTCCCACCCGGTCACATGGTTGGCAAGCCACTCCCACCCGATCGCATGGCCAGCAAGCCACTCCCACAAAGCAGGTCACACCCACAGAAGAGGTTCTAAAAAAATTTGAAACCCACCACTGGGTCTCATTGACTGGATTTTAAGGTACATTTTTAGTGCACATATGAGGCTGTAAACAATATTGTGAATTGGAATTATGTGTGAACTAACCCAACTGTAACTTATTCAACCATGTGTGCATGAATTAAGCATGGTCTCTCCTCTTTGTCACTTGTGAGATTTATGAGTCTTATGAATAAGTGTCACATTGACCAATCCCTAAAGCTACTGATGAAGGATCAGTATTCCCCTGCCTTTTTAGTCTTCAAATAACACTTTGGGTTTGTTTACAGAAAACAAACAAATGAATGAGTATTTTTAAAGCACTTTCCTGTGAAATTAGTTTACAACCTCTGTATTCTTGTTTTCACAGTGCAATGATCACCTAATTTTTTTGTTTATTCCTCGCATACGAACACCTGCAATGCTATGTTAATTTTTCCTTTTTTTTAAATTTCACTTCTGTCCTACTCACCACTTGCATCTCACTAGGACCCCTTCTATCTGTCTCTTAAGTTAAGAAGAGACAGAATCACTAAAAGCTACCTTCTGGGGTTCGTAATCTTCTTGAAAGGATTTTACTCAAAAATAGTGAATTTTAAAACGCGACGCTCCGAGCTAACTTTCTGAAACCCTGCTGAGATGTTGCAGGGGAGGGGAGGCGAGATTGCGTACTCCAGCAGATTATTTCCATCACTCAGCTCTCACCTGTGGCTCCTAGTAACTATAGCAGCAGTGGCCACACCCCAGGCAACAGGTTCGACAGGTTGGCCAAACCAGGTTGAAAGTAGCCGTTAGGTCATTGACCTTTGGTGAGATAGGGACTTGTCTATCCCGAGCATCTGAAGAACGATGGTGGTGGATTGAGTGGATGAAACCTACTAGAATAGGACAACGGTCATGAAGGTGGTCTCTGCAGGTGATGTGCTATGCTAAGAGCACATCAAGATATGAAAGGTGCCCTGGCCAACCAGCCCATCTCCAACTGTCTTGACTCTTGTCCGGCTATTGGAGCAAGATGGAATCTGGGAAGAGAGAGTGAGGCTGACTCTGCCCATGTCTCCCTCACTTTAATCCAATTCATGTGCAAGTCTTGGCATCCCCTCAATTAGATGTCAAGGTCCTAATGTTCATCCATTGTCCTCTTCGAACACAATGGATGAACATTATCATCAAGCTACGTTCTCACAGCCTCCTAGATACGAAGGTGGGCATTTTGTATTTCAGGGTATTAGGGTGCCCATCCATTGATGGAGAATCTTGATCAAACCACGCCGTCCACATTAAATCACATCTTGCTATCTCACGTTATAGGAGCACAGCTGTTGTGTTTCTTCATCTGGATTCAGGGTGAAGATCATTATGGGATCTCAGCCAGTATCTTACTTCTTGCATCTTGAGCTCTGAAGAGCTTGTGTGGGCAATTTCTGGCCTTTACAGAACTAATCAGGCTCAGAGGTAGGTCCTATCCGGCTCATTAATTCTTTTTTCTCTCTTCGCAGGCTCCTGTGTTTTTCTTTCCAGCCCTCAGCTCCAGTTCAGAGTATTTCTAAGTGCTCCTTTCTCTGCGTAGAAGAAAAGAGAGAGTCATCATCCAGTCAGCAGTCTTTTGGCTTGGAGGATTTTCATTCCATTAAAGCCTCTTCTCCCATCGTTCAGTCTACCAAAGTTTGATTCCTCATGTTGTTGTTTTGCCTGGATTTGCTCTAGACAGTGATTAAAGTCCAACCTCCTAAATTGCCGTTCAATTTTACTTCTGAATAGGGGAACACAGCAAGAACCTTTGTAAATAGATCCACTGTTGTGGCCCGCCAGCGACCAGCAGAGCTAGTGGCAAGCTAGTGAGGAGATTGGGGAAAAATATGGGCGAGTTTTGGAGTCTGGGGAAGGCTCTGATGCAGTGGTGGGTTTCTGCAGGCTCGCACCTACTCGCGAGAGCCGGTTGGTGAAATTTAGAGAACCGGTGAGAGGAGGTTCCACCGGCGTACCTGGAAGTAAATCTGGCCCGCCGCTGCCAGTTACCCAATGGGAAGGAAAGGAAAGGAAAGGAAAGGAAGGAAGGAAAGGAAAGAAAGAAAGAAAGAAAGAAAGAAAGAAAGAAAGAAAGAAAGAAAGAAAGAAAGAAAGAAAGAAAGAAAGAAAGAAAGAAAGAAAGAAAGAAAGAAAGAAAGAAAGAAAGAAAGAAAGAATCATCACAATTGAGTCCAAAATTTTGGTTGCTAAGCAAGAGCATTGTTAAATGAGTTTCACCCCATTTTAAAAGGTGGCCACTCCCACCCTGTCACATGACTGCCAAGCCACGCCCACAAAATAGGCCACACCTACAGAATAGGTTCTTAAACATTTGAAACCCACCACTGCTCTGATGGGTGCTCTGCATCAGAGGCATAGATGGGGCCAAGGCCATCCGGCAGTTATCAGCTACTTTTGGAGTCAGAGATAAGTGGAGCAGAAGAACAGCTGGAGCCTGTTCCGGATGTGCGCATGCGCAGAAAGGAACAATGAAGGACCAGAGGCCAACTCAGGAGCAAAAGCACAAGGGGATGCTAAATGGCCCCTCCCACAGGTAAAAAATGGGAGCAAAAGGGGAATGCTTTAGAGACAATTAGTTTGTTTATTATTGTGAAGGTGTGCTTATCTGAGTTTGTGCCTCACAGAGAGTCTTTCCCGGGTATCTCATTGTACAGTGTTGCGACTAGAAGCTCTCAGACTGGCAACTATCCAAGAACTGATAAGGTCTGTTGTTGCAATACATCCTTGAAAGTCTTATTGCTGGGACTTTTTCTGGATGTGAATGCTAGGAATTCACACGAGCCAAATAAAAAGGGGTTTTTGTCAGACAAGGAATCTGTTTCGTGATTCTATTAAGCCTAGGTCAGAACCAGTGGTGGGTTTCAAATTTTTTAGAACCTACTCTGTAGGTGTGGCCTATTTTGTGGGCGTGGCTTAGCAGTCATATCACAGGGTGGGAGTGGCCACCTTTTAAAATGTGGTGAAACTCATTTAACAACGCTCTTGCTTAGCAACCAAAATTTTGGACTCAATTGTGATGATAAATTCTTTCTTTCTTTCTTTCTTTCTTTCTTTCTTTCTTTCTTTCTTTCTTTCTTTCTTTCTTTCTTTCTTTCTTTCTTTCTCTTTCTTTCTTTCTTTCTTTCTTTCTTTCTTTCTTTCTTCCTTCCTTCCTTCCTTTCCTTTCCGTTGGGTCACTGGCAGCGATGGGCCAGATTTACTTCCAGCTACGCTGGTGGAACCCCCTCTCACCGGTTCTCTAAATTTCACCAACCGGCTCTCACGAGTAGGTGCGAGCCTGCAGAAACCCACCACTGGTCAGAACACACTGCTCAGACTTGGATGTTAGAATATTACTGGTTCTTCTCTTTCATTTTTTGGGATACTCCCATGCATTATCAATGTATCCGGTTTTTGACCTTGCATTTGTTTATGGCTGCCGTAAGTCCTCCCCAGAAATCAGTATTTGATTGCTGTTCTGCATTGTTGACCCAAAGATTATATGTAACTCTTCTGAATCTTCTTCAGTCCCATCCATCATAATCCCCATGGCAGACCGTCTAAGGAAGTAGGTCAAAACCTAAGAACCTCTCATATTATTCTTCATGTTTGCTAGTACATTCAATTTCTCCTCATTAACCATTATTGGAAAATTTAATTAGCATGTACCATCACACCTTCATTGGATTGTTAACGAGGGTGTTAAATAAGGCAGGACCCCCTGAAATACCCCACAATTTGGTGTGGAGCCATTTCTCATTAGGTTGGGTTTGCACCGAGCAGGCCATTTCAAAATCTAAGTGTCAGTGCTCCATATCTAAGTCAAATTGAATTTAATTTTGCAAGTAAAGATTTTTGCATCCATGGTTTTGCCTGGACCCAGATAAATTACACATTCTTTCATCCACTAATTTTGTAATGCTATCAGAAAAAGCAATCAAGCTGTGAAGATTAGCAATACTCCATGCTTGTTCTCTACTGGACCATGGAAGATCAGTCACTTAAAAATCTGAATCTCTATGTTATCAAAGAACTGCTGCTACACCAGCCTGGGGACTGATTAATTTTTTAAATATTATATTGGTTTAATTCATTTTCTCAAATATGCAGGGAAGTCTGACTCAACTTTAACTGTTGAGTAGATATTTCTTATTTAATATAGTTACCCAATCTTTAAAAAAATATCAAACTATTGGGTGGTATGGAGCATAAAAACCAGGAACAATCCCAACGTGTCAGATTTAGGTCACCTTGTGAATAGGTAAATTAGGTATTGCAGGACATTAGAGTATTATTTATGTGGTTAGAAAACTTACATTCAGGCTCCTAATAACTCTGGGCAACTTATGAGAACAATAAGGCAATAAAACAATAATAAATACATTGTTAGTAGGAAAAAAAAAACCACTCTGAAAGAATTGTAGCATTAAAATATTTAATTTATGATCCATCCACTGTGAGGGATAGCACCTGCCAGTATCTTCATAAATTGTAATATAGTGAAATTGTGATCATGGGTGTTGTGACATTTCCTTTTGTTCTTACCCAAAATGGCTATACTCGGATTTGTAGGGAATTATAAGCAGCCTTGGGCTTGATCCCTATCTTAATATTGGACAAACATGGATCTTATCAAACAAAGGATTCCAACTTTTCTCTTGGATCCTGCCTGAAAATAGATATATTATTTTGCTAGATAAAGGTAAGATTCAGTGGTGGGATTCAGCTGGTTCGAGCCGGTTCAGGTGAACCAGTTGTTAAATTGCTGGCTGGCCCTGCCCCTTTCAGGAGTACCCACACACCCTGTTTTGACTCCTAGGTAAGTGCAGGGACTCCTACTAGGCCCAAAATACGGCATGTAGGTGGTGTGGTGTGGGGGGCCCCCGTGGCCCATTTTTGCTCCCAGTGGGGTGCAAGAGACCGAGTGCTGGCTGTCACACCCTTGGCCACGCCCACCATGGCCACACCTACGCAGGCAGTCATCAGAGCAGAGAACCAGTTGTTAAATTATTTGAATCCCACCACTGGATATATTCCTTCTCTACTTTGTCCTAAATGAACATGGGATTGTATATTCAGTCTCCTAACTGGAATGCAACATGTGTGGGAATTTAAACTGCTTGGGTCCTGGAAATATGAACTCTATTCCTTTTTAAAAAAATGTAGTTTAATGATCAAAACAAGGAACAATCCTCTTCTTATACCCTTGTGGCTTCCAGTGAAACAATTACACGAGAAGCCAGTGGCTTGTTTATTCCCAGTGCGCACAAATTAAAGGAGCAGGAATATTTGGTTTTCCTCCCAGTAATAAGAATATCAGAGGTCATTGCTCCCCAAAAGTCCCATTGTAGCAATATGCATGCTTCAATTATGGTCTGCATGATTTAATGAGAATGAAATATGTGGAGGGTTGCACAACAGTGTCATTCTTAGCTTCTTTTTGTACGATCGCTCAATAATGTTTTTTATAAAGAGCTGGGTAATTTATGGCAAAGCAAAGCAAAGCAAAGCAAAACAAAGCAACACAACACAACACAACACAACACAACACAAAGCTATGCAACGCAAAACTCATTCTTGTTACATCTATGTACTCACTATCTCAAAGTTGAATCTGTATATAGGAGCCAGAGATGGTCTAACTGGTTGAAGAAGGACAATTCTGAACATCCGCGTAAGTCTGTATGTTTTTCATGGTTTTGCTTTTGATCTCCATAGTTAAGATATTTAGGCAATGAATGAATTCACACATGGTGCTAAGCCTAGACTTTAAATCTTCCTTTTCTGATCAAATTGGAATGACCATGTTCCCATTAAGGGAAAAGGATGGAGTTCACAATTTTGGTTCCCAAAATTTTCTTCACCACGAACCCCCAAGACAGAACAGAACAGAATAACACAATTGGAAGGGACCCTGGAGGTCTTCCAGTCCAACCTCCTGTTTACGTAGGTAACCCTATGCCACTTCAGATAAATGGCCATCACTCTGCTAAATAACTAATTGCCGCGACACTGTCGTATTATCTTCTAAGACTGTATTACTATTCTTCTTCTCTTCCTTCCTAGTACCTATCCCGTCCCACTTATGACTATAACCATGTTGCTTGTATCTTCAACATTTATATTGTTTTATTTGTTTCCTAGTATAATTTGATTTATTAGTAACATATGACTATCACTAAATATTGTATCTTATGATTCTTGATGAAAGTATTCTATTTTATTTTTCTTTATGTACACTGAGAGCATCTGCACCAAAGACAAATTCCTTGTGTGTCCAATCACACTTGGCCAATAAAGAAATCTACTCTACTCTATTCTATTCTATTCTGAGATCACATGCACCAAAGACAATATCCTTGTGTGGCCAATCACACTTGGCCAATAAAGAAATCTATTCTATTCTATTCTATTCTATTCTATTCTATTCTATTCTATTCTATTCTATTCTATTCTATTCCATTCCATTCCATTCCATTCCATTCCATTAAAAACCTTCAGTGTTGGAGCAGTTACAACATCTGGAGGCAAGTTGTTCCATTGATTACTTATTCTCACTGTCAGGAAATTTCTCCTTAGTTCTAAGTTGTATCTCTCCTTGATTCGTTTCCACCCATTGCTTCTTGTCCTGCCTTCAGGTGCTTTGGAGGATAGTTTGACTCCCTCTTCTTTGTGGCAACCCCTGAGATATTGGGACACTGCTGCCATGTTACCCCCTAGTCCTTCTTTTCATCAAACTAGACATACCCAGTTCCTGCAACCATTCTTCATATGTTTTAGCCTTAATTCAAGATTTAAATCATTTTTAAGCCTTTGTGGCTTGTCATCACAGTCCTCCCCAGGGTTCCACAAACCAGCAGTTGAGAACCACCATCCTGAGGTAAAAAAAAAAACAACCCTACATATGTTAGGGTTGATGGTGACAATTGAATCCAGCCTATGCTTAAATCTATAAAAAGAGAGGTTCTTAAACTCTACTCCATTTCTTTTCCAAGTTTTCTGTTCTGTTCATTTTTCAAAGGGATGGAGTTGTCAATGAACTCATCAATGAAATTGTGCATGTAATGTTACCACAGCTGAAAGGAAATAAAAAGAAGGGCAGTGAAACCAAAGCATTTAACTTAGCCTCTGAGCATGATGGAGCCTAATATAATTAACCAACTTGTGATATCTCTAGCAATTGTAATTCCAATTATTTGCTAGCTGAAGGCAAGTTTCCCTTCTTCAAGTTAGGAAATCATGTAAATAGCCTAATTAATACAATTTGCCTTATGTTCTTCGAAGAAAAACAAAAACAAATATGTCAATTTTTTGAATAAATAACATGCTATAAACTAAATATTTTTTAAAAAACTCTGTTAACAGTCACTTTGCAGAGCAAATATTGTCGGGTTTTTTCCCCCCTCAGCATTTTCATGCAATTCAGTATCATTTAATAATATCAGAACTGCTCCACCCAAATACCACCTTAACTCTAGCCTGCATTGCAATAAAATAGAAGACATCTTTGTCGGGTTGAAGGGATTAAAAAAAGTTCTTTTGTAAATTCAGCTGTGACTATATGTACAACAGGAGACGAAGAAATACCTGAAAAACCGAATCAGTTTCTATCTCCACTCTTTCTAGTATCAAGGGATTTCATCCCAACTTAAAATAAATCTTTTAAAACTTCCATACAGCTTTGAGAGGAAGGCACAATAAATAACATTTCACCTCTTCGTGGTATGGAATGAAGAGATAAACCTACTTATAAAGTCTTAAAAGGCTTACAAACTCTATGCATGGTTTGTCATGTGTTAATGTCAGAGAAAAAAGTAAACTGGCAGGGGTACTATAATAAAACCTTATAAAATAAAATTATATTTTATCCCCATCCTCCATTATCAAATACAGTTTAGCGTACCTAGCTTGTAGTTTAAACCACAATCAAATTTACACATCACGCTGAGCTATCCTGCATTGGGTTTAGTTTTGAATTAAATTGTATGACTTACAAACGTGGCTTAAGGCTTGCGGTGATGTGTGAATCAAGTCATGTTGGCTTATACCACAAAACATGGTAAAAACAAGCCATGGCTTAGAACAATTTTTCTCAAGCTAGGAAGGTTTCAGATGTGTAGACCTCTTCTTCCTAGTGTTATTCCCACATTATGGCAGGGGTCGTTTTAAAAACTCCCTTTAATAAACCTGTAATCCCTTAATTCGGGGTAGAATAAGTGCGTCTGGATAGAGCTGAGCATTTACTAGCTGGATGCCCTTCTTGATGCCCTATGGAGTTCACAGCAGATTTCCCCCCCACTTTGCACTGCAAAGAAATGTTCCTTTTAGCAGAGAAACATTTGCTGCTACTTGGGATTGAACTCCCAACCTTCTGAATGAGAGGCAAGTACCTTCACCACTAGGCCACCACACTGTTCAGAGATGTATAGACTTCAATTCCCAGAAATCTGGGAGTTTGTCTTCAGATTTGAAAACTTTCACGTTTAAGAAACCTTGGATTATAGCAATGTATGGACTCGGTGTTAAGATAAAACCATATGTAGTTTGGGTTTGGTTTAGCATAATAAATGAGATCTATCTATTGTGTCTCCTATGAACATATATAGCCTCCTTTCCATTTATATCTCCCCTTTCCAGGCCTACTTTCCTTCTCTTTCTAAACTGCTGTGGTTTTGTCTTTTGGGGAAATTTTATCATATTTCTTTATCAAGAAAAGCAGATGGCAAATTTAATTGAGAACTGGGAGACCTCCAATGCATCTGAGATCAACTGGCAAGAAAATTTCTTGTTTCTTGGACAGATATCTTTGCTACTTGAGATTTGGGGAAAGAAAGAAAAAATCAGTTCCTTTCACAGACAAGCATTAGTCATATAAGACTTTTGAAATGCTTTTTAAAAATGTCAAACATATTGTTCAAACATTCTCAATACAACCAAATTCTAATTTTCCCTATTATTACTACTTTGCCTTATTATATGAGATGTGTATTTCACCAACCTCCTTCTCTCTAATTTCCATCCCCTTTGTAATTTTTAATTATTGTTTTCCTTTACTCTGTGTGGGCTGTTTTTGTTTTGTTTTTTTGAAAACATCTGACCAACAACTTTCCCTCAAAAAATTCCTCTTTTAACTCCCTTCTACACATAATTTAAGTGCTTGCCCTTAAGCTGGATTTGAAAATAAGGATACTGGTGATGTTTCCAAAGATGGATTGGTTTTCAAAGCTGAGCCTTATTTATTTATTTTTAATCAGCCATATATTCACATCTGGTGAATTGATGCTGAATCAATTGTTGTCTACAGAGGTCCATGAAGGGGAGGTTGGAGAATCTCTCAATATATCTTAGATGCAGTGAATCTGGTCTCCAGATATAGCAACGGCAAATAACTCAGCAATGATAATTTGACCATAATAATCATAATGAGCAGATTGTACTGAGCTTTATTTATTGATAAGGTCTCCCTGGGCTCTTCTTTGGAGACCCTGTAGTGCCTTGAACAATTGATTGATGATCTACTCCATCTGCAGTTAATCTTGGCGGGTGGTGGGGAGATGCTGGTTGTGTAGCCTTTTCCAACCAAGCAAAATCAAGACAATATGCATGTAACCAAAGCATCTTTCCACTTCCCTATTTTCTTTCCCTTTACACTTACTCTGCTGATTGGAGGCCCTCACCAGAGGAGGTATTCAGCCAGTTCTGATGGGTTCTGGAGAACCGGTAGCGGAAATTTTGAGTAGTTCAGAGAACCGGAAAATAGGCAGGCCCTGCCCCCACTGCCTCCCAGCTGATCTTATTTTGTTGCCCTGAACAGGAGAACAGAGCCGGAAAGCAAGTTAGTGGGATGTTGAAATTCAATTTTTTTACTACCAGTTCTATGGGTATGGCTTGGTGGGTGTGGCAGAGGAAGGTTACTGAAAAAATCTCCATTCCCACGCCACTCTGGTATTTGCTGGTTCTCCAAACTACTCAAATTTCCCACTACCGGTTCTCCAGAACCTGTCAGAACCGACTGAATTTCACCCCTAGTGAGGAGGGAATGGGGATTTTGCAGTGACCTCCCCCCAGAAGTGAAGAGGGAATGGGGACTATGCCGTATCCTTCCCCTGCCATGCCCATAAAGCCACATCCATAAAGCCACCCCATGCCTACAAAGCCACACCCACAGAACTAGTAGTAAAAAAAAATTGAATCCCACCACTGGCCCTCACCATTTCTTTACCAGAAGTAAAGTCCAAGATATGCAGCCAGATTTATTTCTGAATGCACAGGCAGAAATTGGACGGGCCGCATGCATTTCATGCTTCAGCAATCTCTTTTGCATTTCTTTCCCTATTGTTAAAAGAAAATTAGAACTTTCCCCTTAATTCTTCCACCAAAGGAGTGCGTCAGCTTTTCTTCTGGCTTGTGAACACTGATGAAAATAAACTGTACTTATTCTTGGACCCCACCAGCCAGCAGTGCAGACCAGGACAGAAGAACTAGTAGAAGCTAGAAGGAGACTCTGTCTTAAATATTTTTTATTTATTTATTCATTTATATTTATTTATATTATGCCCATATCATCTATGGTATTATATTCTACTTATATTCTGCATATGTCATGTTATAAGCCTGTAGTATTGTTATTATCATTTTCATCTTCTCTATTACCCCCTCCTATTGTTATCATTATTACAATTATTATTATTATTCTATTGCTTTGTATGTACACTCACAGCTTCTCCATCAGAGACACACTTGGCCAAATAGGTATTCTGTTCTGTTCTGTTCTGTTCTGTTCTGTCCTGTCCTGTCCTGTCCTGTCCTGTCCTGTCCTGTCCTGTCCTGTCCTGTCCTGTCCTGTTCCATTCCCATTGCCCATTGCCCATTGCCCATTTTCTATTCTATTCTATTCTATTCTATTCTATTCTACTCTACTCTACTCTACTCTACTCTACTCTACTCTACTCTACTCCATGCCCATTGCCCATTGCCCATTGCCCATTGCCATTCTACTCTACTCTACTCTACTCTACTCTATTCTGTTCTTTGTTGTAGCAACTCTGGTCAATATATAAATTTGGGTCACAGCACCCTGCATGAACAAGACCATAAGATCCCAACTGTGGTAGAACTGATTGTTCTGCAACCAAGCAGTTGATTGATTTACTCTTTTCATTCGTCCATGAATCGATTGTTGCCTGGCCCTTCTAAGAGCCCAGTGAATAGTTCTCTATTATTATTATTATTATTATTATTATTATTATTATTATTATTATTATTATTATTATTATTATTATTATTATTATTATTTACCATGTCTGTCCTCCGAAAATAGATTGGGAAAAAGCTTGATTAGCCCTCAGCCATCTACTATTTTTATGGATGATTAGGGATTTCAGCACAAGTCTTCCTGATCCAACTCCAACACTCCAGCAGTTATGAGTCTAGCCACAACATACTGCAAAACCCTCCCTTGGCTGTTATGGAAAGTACACCATCTGTCTACTCTATAAAGGGAGCTCCAGTGAAAGTCAGCAAAATAGAAGGAACTCCTAAGGTGCGGCTGGATGCAGACTCAGTTTGGGATCAAAAGGAGCTGTGCTTCAATTCCCCACTTGCTAGAAAATCCAGCCTGTGATAGCTAGCTAGCGCTCTCCTTCCCTCTCTCTCTCCCTCTCTCTCCCCCCTCTCTCCCTCTCTCCCCTTCCTCCCTCTCTCTAATCTCCTTTTCTCTTTCTCTCTCTCTCTCTCCATCTCTCTCTCCCCATCTCTCCCTCTCTCCCCTTCCTCCCTCTCTAATTCCTCTCCCTTTCTCCCCCTCTCTCTGTCTCTCCCTCTCCCTCCCTCTCCCTCCCTCTCTCTAATCTCCCTTTCTCTCTCTCACTCCATCTCTCTCTCTCCCCTCTCTCCCTCTCTACCCTTCTCCCCTCTCTCTAATTCATCTCCCTTTCCCTCCCTCCTTCTCTCTCTCTCTCTTTACATTTTAGGTTTTAATTATACACCACCCAGAGCCAAATGGTGAATGAGACGGGTAGTCTCAACATTCAACAAACCAGCAAATAAATTTTTTAAAAAAACATTCAAATAGAGGTTAGATAGATGCCTATCAGGGAAGATTTAATTCGAATGTGTCATCTCCTCCAATTTTACTATTTAAAGTTCTAGAATGCCACTCTTCTGAAATAATACGATAAAGGCTGTTCGTTCTCTCCTTTCTTCCACTCGTCTATATAAACTCCCAAGAAAAAAATGTAGACAGACATGAACGTTTCATAATCAGGCAATACAGCTTCCCTTCTCTCCTTCACCTCCCTCTTTCTTTTATGCGTTTCTATCTCACAGGCCATAAAACCCTGGCCTGGCTTTAGAAAAACAGTACTTTTAGTTAGATAATCATTTCATTTATGCATAAAAGATTACATTTTTTTTGGGGGGGGGGAAATATATGAGCCGCTAAGGCAAGAAAGCAGAAACATCATAAACTTCCTTTTTCTAGAAGACAGCCGCTTCACATATGACCCCCCTCCAGCTTTGCTGTTTTAAAGTCAGAAAGTGGCACTTCAGAACTCAAGATTTAAAGCTTCTTTTTTATTCCCCCATACTAAAACGTAATGAAAGCCTTTTATTATGCAGAGCCTATAAACATGTTTGGGGATCGGTTCAAACGCGCAACGCCTTGAAATGTCACCGCTAACTGAACATAAAAGAATTTTTATCAACTGAAATCCACTGGAGAAGTTTCAGTGGCCCAATATTTATTGACCGATCACCATTAAAAAACACACGACTTCTTTTTTTTTTTTTTTTACCTTTATGATTTCATTGGTTTGTAAAGCAGAGCTTTGAAAGAAAAATATCAGCCCGATATTTTTAAAAAAAGGTAAGTGTGGCATTAAAATTAAAGAGCAATCAAAGATTATGTGGGACTAAAACCATGATCTCCAGAGTGGACTTTTCGTTTATTGTCTAAAGCAAAGCTAGGAAGGAAGATATTTCTCTTCCTGGTCACAGGGAAAGAATTGGGGTACTGTTGAGTCTTTTACCAAATTGGGGTACAGTAACCAAACCAACCTTTTCTTTAAGTCTTCATTCATTTCACAGCTCTGAGAAGCTAAATAGAATAGAATAGAATATAGAGTAGAATTATTTATTGGCCAAGTGTGATTGGACACACAAGGAATTTGTCTTTGGTGCAGATGCTCTCAGTGTACATAAGGAGAATAAAATACATTCACCAAGAAAAAAAAGATACAACACTTAGTGATAGTCACAGGTTACTAATAAGGAATCCAATCATACTAGGAAACAAATAAAACGATATAAATTGAAAGATACAAGCAATATGTCATATAGTCATAAGTGGGAAGAGCTAGGTATTAGGAAGGATGAGAAGAATACTAGTAATACAGACTTAGTAAATTATTTGACAGTGTTGTGGGAATGAGTTCTGGATAGCAGCAAATCCAAGAGTTACATATTATGAATGAGTTGTTATTGAACAGAGGTCTTAAAACTTGGCAACTTTAAGACTTGTGGACTTCAACTCCCAGAATTCTTCACCCAGCATAGCTGAGTTGAAGTCCACAAGTCCTAAAGGTGCCAAGTCTGGGGACCCATGTTATAGAAGAACTAAGGATAGCATCAAGATGAGAGGAAGTAATCTAGTGAGGCCACACTTGGAACATTGCATCCAATTCTGGTCACCCTGATTAAAAGAAAAAAAGATGCAGAGGCTCGAAGGAGAAGAGCAATGAAGATGATCGGGGGCCTGAAGAGTAAATTGTATGATGAACAATGGAACAGAAGTTGTGGGAGCTACATCATTGGAGACTTTCTAAAAGAGATTGAACTGCCAATTTGCCAGAAATGGTGTAGAGCAGGGATGTCCAAACTTGGGAACTTTAAGACTTGTGGACTTCAACTCCCAGAATTCTCCAGCCAGCATGGCTGGCTGGGGAATTCTGGGACTTGAAGTCCACAACTCTTAAAGTTCCCAAGTTTGTACACCCCTGGTGTAGAGTCTCCTGCTTGGGCAGGGGGCTGGACTAGACAACCTACAAGTTCCCTTCCAACTCTGTTAATCTGAACAGCAAAGAATATGTTTAACCTAATAGAGAGAAGGCTTGGGAGTGACCTGATAACCATCTTCCAATACTTGAAGGGTTGTCACATGGAAGAGGGCATCGATTTATTCTCCCTAGCCTCTGAGGGCAGGGCAAGAAGCAACAGGTTGAATCTCATCAAAAGGAGAGCTACTCCTTTTGGAGGTGGGATTTCTTGACAGTGAGAATGGGCTACGGTGGCGCAGTGGTTAGAGTGCAGTACTGCAGGCTACTTCTGCTGACTGCCAGCTCCTTGCAATTTGGCAGTTCAAATCTCACCAGGCTCAAGGTTGAATCAGCCTTCCATCCTTCCGAGGTGGGTAAAATGAGGACCCAGCTTGTTGGGGGCAATAGACTCTGTAAACCACTTAGAGAAGGCTGTAAAGCACTACGAAATGGTATATAAGCCTAACCCCGATTGCTATTAATCAATAGAAGAGAATTCTATCCCTGCAGGTTTTGGAGAAAGGATTATCTGGGATGGTCTAAGGACTCCTGCTGACCATGGTGGCTCATTTAGTTAAGATGCTGGTTTGGAGGTCAGCAAGCCCACGTTCGAGACTCGAGTGCCGCTGTGTGGGAGGGTGAGCACCTGTCCTTCACTCCATCTCCTGCTGGGGAGATGAAAGGAAGCTCCCCAACTGGGTGTCCATTGGGCAACGATGATGTCACTGGCTAATCCTTTCAAGACAGAAGATCGGAGGTGCTTTTGACATGAGTGCTATGTGGGGAATCCTGCCTCGGGCAAAGGCTTTGACTAGAAGCCCCTTCCAGCCCTTCTCCTTCTCTCTCCTGTTTCAGATGCCTGCAGATTCTGGTGCTTTGAGCTCAGTGGCTTTTCACTGCTTAACTTTCAAGTGTATCACTTAAAGGAAAAAGAAATTGTCCAAACTTCACTACCTTCTTTTTCTTTCTCTCTCTTCCTCCACCCAGCTTCAAATCACAAGTAAAACTTCCCCACACTTTGCTTTCCTATTTTCCCAGGGAGGGGAGAAAAAGGAAGGGAAGGATGGAGAGGGGAGGTAGGGAATGGAGAAAAGGGAGATAAAGGAAGGAAATTAGGAAATGATAGGGAAGGGGAAGGGGAGGGAAGGAAAGGAAAGACTTCAATATTTTCCTTTCCCCATGGATGCAAACCTTCAACTTACAACCTTCCTGAGTGGTTATAAGCACATGTTAAGTAGCATGAGAGACAAAGTAGAGTCAGGAGAACATCTACAGAGTAAACTAAGTTTGTGGTTATTTTTATACCATATCATTATTTATTTTATGCCCTGCTATTTTTATGTTACTCATAGCTGTGAAGTGTCCAAAATAGGTTGGAGCTGGGCAGATTCCCAACTGAATTAAGCACAAGCCAAGAGAATGAATTAAAGTCTATCAGCACCATGATCTAGAAATGCTCAGCTAAATAGGGTATGTATTGTTGTTTAATAGTGTCCTGAAAGGTCGAACCAACTAACGGTCTCAGGAAATAGCAGAATAATAATAATAATAATAATAATAATAATAATAATAATAATAATAATAATAATAATAATAATAATAATAATAATAATAATAATAATAATCGAATTTATTAACCGCTCCCTCTCCCCACAGGGACCCGGGGCGGTGCACAGGGAAAATAAAACAATAAGAACAATAAATACAAAAGTACATAACTTAAAACACAATTAAACAATTTATCCCGTGCTAAAATTATTGACTAAAATCCCATTTAAAAATACATTTGAAATCTATAGACAGAGAGACTATCCAAGGCCGGCCAGTCGAAAAAGATGGGTCTTCAGTTTCATACGGAAGGAGCGGAGGTCCGTGGTCGTTCTGATATCGGGGGGAAGGTCGTTCCAGAGGGCTGGGCCCGCCACAGAGAGAGCCCTTCCCCTGGGCATCGCCCGCTGACAAAGTCTAGCGGATGGCACCCGGAGAAGTCCCTCTCTGTGGGAGCGAATAGGCCGTGAGGATGTATGGGGCAGAAACCGATCCCGCAGATAGCTAGGTCCCGAGCCATGGAGCGCTTTAAAGATGATAACTAACACCTTGAAGCGCACCCGGAAGACAACAGGCAGCCAGTGCAGCTCGCGCAAGAGCGGTGTAACGTGGGTGAACCTAGTGGTCCCCATAATTGCTCGTGCGGCTGCATTCTGAACTAACTGAAGCCTCCGGGTGCACCTCAAGGGAAGCCCCATGTAGAGAGAGTTACAATAGTCCAGTCGGGATGTCATGAGAGCATGAGTAACTGTGCGAAGGGCGTCCCGATCCAATAGGGGGCGCAATTGGCGAACCAGGCAAACCTGGTAAAACGCCCTCCTGGCCACGGCTGTCACTTGCTCTTCCATAGACAGCCGGGTATCCAGGAGGACACCCAAATTGCGCGCCCCATCCACAGGGGCAAGATGTTCGCCCCCTATGGCCAGCGTTGGAGAAAGCTGGTTGAATCGGGCAGCCGGAAACCACAGCCACTCGGTCTTGGTCGGGTTGAGCCCGAGTCCGTTACTTCCCATCCAGATCCGCACGGCTTCCAGGCACTGGCACATCACCGCTACTCAGAATGCTACTCAGAACATCAGAAGGACCAACTAAGTTGCATATTGCTAACTAGCTGGTCTACTACAGTTGCTTCTGCCCTCTCCCCCCCCCCCAAAAAATAGGTTGGCCAAACCCAAATTGGAAGAGATCTAGGTTTCCAACTCCATCCATGAAAAATCTTCTATACCACCATACAATACAGGACTTCACTTTAAAAAAAGAAAGAAAAAAGAACGGATTTGAGATCATCAAATTTCAGAAAAGGCAAAGCCATCATGACAAGGTGAGAAAAAATTGTCGAGAAATATTCTCTTAAAGAAATCTACAACCCCCTTTTACTTTTGTCCTATTCCACCCCAAAGTGAAGCAGCTGGAGTTGTTTTGATATTTTCTCATTATTGCCCAAGGACATTTTTTTCTTCTTCTCAAAACTGCATCTTGAAATTCAAAGCCAGTTGAACAGAGTCTCTTGAGTCTCAAAGCAGAGACTCCAACTGAGTCCTGCTTTTCCTGAAACTCTTTATCTCCTCCATCGTGTTACGATGTCTATGAGCCATGTTGGTGCAGTGGTTAGAATGCAGTACTGCAAGCTACTTCTGCTGACTACCGTTTGGCAGTTCAGTTCCCACCAGAGTCAAAGTTGACTCAGTCTTTCATCCTTCTGGGTAAAATGAGGACTCAGATTGTTGTGGCCAATAAGTTAATTCTGTAAACTGCTTAAAGAGGGATGTAAAGCACCCTGAAGTGGTATATAAGTCTAAGGGCTATTGCTATGGTCCTTCCTTCCTTCCTTCCTTCCTTCCTTCCTTCCTTCCTTCCTCTCCCTCCCTCCTCCCTCCTTTCCCTTCCCTTCCTCCCTCCCAGTGGCAAGCTACTTCTGCTGACTGCTGACTGCAGTTTGGTAGTTTGATCCTCAAGGTTGACTCAGTCTTACATCCTTCCAAGGTGGATAAAATGAGGACCCAGATTGTTGACAATATGCTGACTCTATAAACCACTTAGAGAGGGCTGTAAACCACCGTGAAGCAGTATATAAGTCCAAGTGCAATTTATATGCCCCTCCATCCCTTCCCAGTGGTTAGAATGCAATGTTGCATGCTAACTCTGCTGACTGCCAGGGGATCAATCTTGACCAGTTGAAGGTTGACTCAGTTTTCCATCCTTCCGAGGTTGGTAAAATGAAGACCTGGATTGTTGAGGGTAATACACTGACTCCGTAAACCACTCAGAAAAGACTGTGAAGCACTATGGAGTGGTATATAAGTCTGAATGCTATTGATATTGCTATTAACGCTGAGATTTTCCACATGCAAGCCTGACTGAGAAATAATAATTTGTTGGTGCAGATGCTGAACTAAGCACATTCCAAGAATGAGCTCCAAGATTCTGTTATCTGAGAAGTAATCCACTGCTATAGCAATCAATACACTGACAAGCTTCAGATCATCTTGTCTTCCTGCGCTTGCTTTTCTTGGCATAATCAGGGGTTGATGGCCAATTCCCCACTGCCTTTGATTCAGATATTCCTGCATTTTTCACCTTGGAAAGTTCCTGAAGAACTGCAAAGTCATGTCCAGCAAGAAACAACAACAACAACAACAATAACAAAAGATGGAAGGAAAACCTCCTATTAGCCAAGAAATTAGAAAACGCTTGCTCCTGGGGTTACAATAAACTGGTCAACCCTGGCTGCTCTTTAGAAGGCCAGATCCTGAAGAGGAAACTCAAAGACTTTGGCCACCTAATGAGGAGGAAGGACTCCCTGGAGAAGAGCCTCATGCTGAGAACGATTGAGGGCAGAAGAAGAAGGGGACAACAGAGAATGAGGTGGCTGGATGGAGTCACAGAAGCAGTAGGCGTGAGCTTAAATGGACTCCGGGGGATGGTAGAGGAAAGGAAGGTCTGGAGGAATGTGGTCCATCGTGATGGATCAGACATGACTTTGCAATGAACCACAACAAAACTTACATTGTCCCTCCTTTAAGCAAGATGAATCTTCATCATCCCCCTCCCGCCAAAAAAGAAAAATGTTTAGACTTTTGTGTTGCAGGGATTCCTCCCAAGAGAAGCAGCCTGTTTGTTTCTCAGAATGATATCAAGCTCAGAGCCCTAGTAAGCATTTACCTTCAGGAAATAGCTACAAAGTCAGAAGGCCCAGGAGAGTTCTCTCCAATGTAACCTTAGTGTAATCGCGCACACCCTATCTTGAAAGTGCAAATTGCACGCTCGGAGAATGGATTGGTATAGGGTTCTAATTAACTTGCACGGCCTCTGATAAGGGTGCTTTATCATCTCCTGGAACAAATAACATTTGCCTAAGGCCTCAGCCACTCTTGTCTTCTGATGTCTTCTGTTTCATTTAATGATTTTGTGGCAGCATTGCCATGGCAATTTCCAGTTAAGAGACCAATATTTCATTCTAGTCTGTAGGTACCCCAAACCCCTCTGGACTCTTCTTTTTTTTTGCTGTGACTTGAAATGCCTGATACTTTTTAACTCCTAATCAATATCCATTTATGTCTAACAGTCCTGTTTTCAAGATCCATGTCTCTTTGTCCTATATTACAGCTTTGAAATCATACCTTGCTGGGCTTAAGGGCACTTCAAGTGGTGTGGCATCCATCAAAGGTTTTTTTTTTTAAATTACTTGCCGCCATACATTCACCAGCTTAATCAAGATAGTTGTTTATAAATGTATTTTTGTAGGTGGAAAAAAAGGAAGAAAGCAAATGATTAACAATGCATGCCCACATCTAAAATTGTGGGATAGGGTAGGTCGAATGTCAATGGAAAGATGGCCTCCCAAAGCTCTTTCATATGACGTGTGGAAATCCAATTTTCTGAGAAAGGCAGAAATACTTTATATAGCCAATATATGGGCAGGGGAAGGGGCTAGGTGCAATTTTTGGTGACTTTGGAGAAAGTTGTGATGACCGGGGACATGGCACAGAGGCAACATAGTCAGTTGATAGTTGAAACGCCTCTTTATTGCTCCAGCTTTCTCCCAAGTGCTCCCACATTTATGGCAATTCCCAGAGCAAAATGCTCACGCACATACACCTCCAGCAGCCTCTAGCTACAAGTAGTCCAGCAAAACACAACGGCTTAAAGGAAAGAAGTCCAGATAGACAAAGGAACAAGACAATGAGTTCCACAAAACAAAGGAAGGCAAGATGTCCAGCGAACTCCAGACATCGGCAATGGCATACAAAACTCCAGGAATTCAGCGCTTGTTCCCAACAAATGCCCCTCCCCAGAGCATCTCCTGAAGTCTCAGTCCCCAGGCGTGCCTTGTGAAAAGTAGTGAGGCGCTCTGAGTCATCGGGTCAACCTGCAACGTTCCCGTCTCATCTCCACTCTCCGTGCTCAGGGATCAGGAGGGGACGGTTCTTGCTTGTCACCTGAGCTCTGCCGCTCCTCATCTCCACTGCCTGCCCTCTCTTCCACCTCTTCTCAGTCTTCCTGTCCACCATTCCTCCCTGCTGGAAAACCATCCCAGGCCTGAGGGACCTGGGGCTGCCTCCTGGACCTCTCTCAGCCTCAGATCTGGCTCATCCTCTTCCGCAGACTCAGGCTATGACAGGTCCAGTTATTTCTGAGTAATTTACTTTATTGTTCCTGCCCTATTTACAGAATCTTGCCAAACTAAAGCCACTATTTGCATTACTATAGATACACTTTGAGAACCGCTTGACCCTCTTCCTCCTTATCAAACTTCCCATGGTTTGCTGTCTCTTTGCCCTGTGCAATACAGCCTGTGCCTGCTGGAAATCCAGACATCACCCACCACAGTAATACACCAAAGGACACAGACAAATGTGAGCTTGGCCGAGAAAGAAATGGTCAGAGCTGAAGGGGGAAGACTGGACATGGGTAGAGCAAAATAGGCAGGATATAGATCAGAGGTAGGGAACTTCTGATTCAAATGAACTTTAAGGTAAAGGTAAAGATTCTCCTCACACATATGTGATAGTCGTTCCCGACTCATCACCGTTTCAAAGCTGAAGAGCCAGCGCTGTCCAAAGACGTATCCGTGGTCATGCGGCTGGCATGACTGTACACCAAAGGTGCACGGAACGCTGTTGCCTTCCCACCAAAGGTGGTTCCTATTTTTCTACTTGCTTTTTTACATGCTTCCGAACTGCTAAATTGGCAGAAACTGGGACAAGTAATGGGAGCTCACTCCATTATGCGGTGCTAGGAATTCGAACCGCTGAATTGCCGACCTTTCTGATCAACAAGCTCCAGCATCTTAGCCACTTCCAGATTATATAGTCAACCGGGATGGGTACTGGATCTGTAGTTCAGTAACATCGAAAATGCCCAGATTGCTCTCTCTCCAGTATATATTAATATTTCATAAATTAAATGTATGAATAATTAAAATAAATATTCTTCCCTTGGTAGGAATCCATCCAGATGTCCCCAAGTTACATTCATACTTATTTTGTTTTCCATTACGCCTTTTATCATTGTTCTTATACCAGAAGATAAACTATTCTGAAACACCAATGTCTAAATCAGGATCAGGGTTAGCGGTTTCTTCGTATCCCTTCATCATTTCTGCATTTTTCATTGTAGCATTGGATGTGACCCATGTCCCTCTTATAATGATAAACACAGGTAGGAACTTGACTTCGATTGGAATTCTGACATGCCTTAACTATGGGGGCCCATCTCAGCCATAGCTGTCACTTATAGGTACTGAACCGTATATAGGACTGACTAGGCAAGCTTCCAAAATTCTGAATTTCTTCTCAGAGTTTGACTGCCCAAATTACCCGGCCCTGTTTGAGGAGCCATAATGATGCATTAGGACTTTTCTATTATTCTGCTTCTCATTATTGGATTTTATATATCGTACAGGCATGCAGAGTTGTGCTATACTAATCACAAGAAACTCTTTTCTGCTACCCTAGTAAAAATTCCTATTCTAACAATATTTCAAATGATTAACAGCTGGTAAACCTACCGATGTGTATTGATAAAACACGGTCCCCTGCAAAAAAAAAAAGAGTCAGATAATAATAATAATAATAATAATAAATTTAATTTGTTGACCGCTCCCTCTTCCCGAAGGGACTCGGAGCGGTGCACAGGGCAAATAAAACAATAAATATACAAACATAATAAAAACGAATTAAATAATATCCCTGCGCTAAAAATTCCCAGTTAAAAATCTAAAATTATTAACAACCCCATAGAAGGGAGACTACCCTAGGCCGGCCAAGCAGAACAAATATGTTTTTAGTTTTAGACGGAAGGAGCGGAGGTCCGTGGTTGTTCTAATGTCGGGGGGAAGGTTGTTCCAGAGGGCTGGGCCCGCCACAGAGAGAGCCCTTCCCCTGGGCGTCGCCCGCTGACAAAGTCTAGTGGACGGCACCCGGAGAAGTCCCTCTCTGTGCGAGCGAATAGGCCGTGTGGATGTATGAGGCAGGATCCGATCCCGCAAATAGCTAGGTCCCGAGCCATGGAGCGCTTTAAAGATGATAACTAGAACCTTGAAGCACACCCGGAAGACGACAGGCAGCCAGTGCAGCTCGCGCAAGAGCGGTGTTACATGGGTAAACCTTGAGGTTCCCATAATTGCTCGCGCGGCTGCATTCTGGACTAGCTGAAGTCTCCGGGTGCACCTCAAGGGGAGCCCCATGTAGAGAGAGTTACAATAATCCAGTCGGGATGTCACGAGAGCATGAGTGACTGTGCAGATGAAAGTACTTTTTATCAGCATGTAATTCATTCGGCATGTAATTCAGTTCTGGTCATCCCAATATTAAAAAAAAGATGCCGAGAATCTGGAAAGAGTGCAAGGAACAGCAACAAGAATGATTAGGGGACTGGAAACTAATCCTACAGAGAAAGGTTGCAGGAATTAGGTATGTCTAGGACAGGGATGTCAAACTGGTGGCCCTGTCAGAGTTTGTTGCAGAAAAATCAAATCCAGAAAGCACACACAGATAACTGATTCAGCTGGATACATTAACTTCTTTATATACATAATAACAGATGAATAAATGTACAATACCAATAGCAGATTATTTCAACGTGGTAGAAGTTACAGGCAAAACACAAGCAGGAGAGAACAGTTTCATCTCAGAGTTCAGAGCAGTCTTAAGTTTCAGTTTTAATTCTCTGCACAGACTCAGAAGGTTGCAGGCGAAACCACTCCCTAGCCCCTAGCTGATTCAGCTCCCATTGATTGACCTTGTTGCTATGCCTATTCATTGGCGGACCTTGTTATCATGTCTCTCCCAGTCATGAATATTCTAATAGGCCTGATGTGTCATGCATGTGTCACGCCCACCCCAGCTCCTCGAATGGGGAAAACATCACAAAACGTCATGTGATTACAACGTGGCACTGTGAGTTTACACCCATGGTCTAGGGTTATGTCTAATGAAAAGAAGGACTAGGAGAGAACTGATAGCAGTGCTCCAATATTTGAGGGGCTCCTACAAACTATTTGAGATGGTCAAACTATCTTCCAAAGCACCAAAAAGGCAAGACAAGGAACAATGGATGGAAACTAACCAAGGAGAGAAGCAATCTAGAACTAAGGAGAAATTTCCTAAGAGTGAGAGCAATCAACCAATAGAACCATTTCCTCCAGAAGTTGTGAATACTCCACCATTGGAGGCTTTCAAAAAGAGACTAGAGAATCATTTAAATTAAATTGTACTCGAACCAGGGATTGAACCCGAAGACCTCCTAGGTCCCTTCCAACTCTATTATTCTATGTTCTACTTTGTGCAGTGTATGGATGAGAATGAGCACAAAATAAATTTGATGCAATTTCAGGAATCTGACTCGATTCCTCTTCTTCTCTGTCTCCATCTAGCTCAGCGATAGAATTTGTTACATTGCCGCATCAGTAAAAAGGCAACTAAAACAGAAATAATAATAATAATAATACCCCATCGATCAATAGTCTTCTCAATGGAACTGTTATGTTGTGCAAAACCTCAATTAGTAATATGCAAAAATAGAACATTTGGTTGGTTTCATTTAAGGATTTCCTTAAATTTGATAGCAATTACAATCTAATCTCTACTTCAGATCAGGAAGTAATAAAACATGCATAATAGATTCCAAAAGGCTGTTAAAATAATTACCTTCTAGAATGGATAAAGGAAAAGATTTCTTAGAAATTAATAAATTGGGTTTAGTACTTTGAGCCATGCTTAGGTCATTGGTTTTTTTTTTAACCTTTCTTTTTTTAGAAGAGTTAATTTTTAAAAGAGAAAAAGAGAAAAGTGAATGAGTGTATACATTTTCCTTCTGTCTTAATTTTAAATAATCTGTTCAGTAAGACTGAGGATTAAGCTGGGTATTACTCAAGATTTGTGAATGTTTCTGCATTTTTAAAAAGGGCACAGAGTTGCACCGAATGGATTTGTGATGAATAAATTGTAACCAATAAAATAGATAATGAAGTAAATGCAAATAAAATGGATACGGACTGGAAGTCCATCTGTCCAGGCCTCCACTGCAAACCTTAACTTCAAAATTGAAGAAATAATGGGAACAGCTCACATACACACACACAAGCAAACACACATGGACATACACACACCACAACAGAATTTTCTGTAACTAATGAACCTGATGACTCCTCCCCTAAGCATCTGCTGATTAACTGATGTAAACAGAGCTAAGTGAATGACTGAAACATTTACAGAAGGAAAACAATTCATTACAGAGATGACACCTTGAGCTCATGGCAGTCAATTAGTGAAGCAAAGGAATTGTGACACAAAAGATACCGGCAACACACAAAGCAGAATCTCTTGATGAGATTTCACCAGTATTGATTCCCAGATCCATTTGTGATTTCTTCAGAGAGAATGCATCGCCGTTGCTGTTTTTTCTAAATGTAGCTGGATGGAGTGAACAAAGGGGTTGAACTTTTATTTTTAAGAGGACTGGTGGATAGGCTACAAAACAGGTCTTGTTTGTTTATAGGGCTAAACTAAAAGGGACAACTTCCCCTATTAACATCTCTGAAAATTAAGAATACAGGATCAGAGTGATGGAAGGGATCATAGCAATGCACTATCTATGGATGGATAGATGGGTGGGTGGGTGGGTGGATGAAAGGAGGTAGTTAGAGAAAGAGAGAGGGCTGATACAGATATAGACAGACAGATAGGATAGGATAGGATAGGATAGGATACGATAGGATACGATATGATACGATAGATGAATTTCCTAGTACTGTCCACAATCCCTAAATTTTCTGTTGGATTCTGCTCTAATTATTAACCAATTTGTACACATCTAGCATAGCCTTTATTGCAAGTAAAAGTAAAAGAAAGAACAAGAAAACTAGTCATATGTTTTTGCATGTGCATGGAGTGATTGTGGTTGTGTATAAGAGTTTGACAGGCCAAGGATAGAAACTATCTTTAAACCTATTTGTTCGGCTGGCTATGCTTCAATGTCTTCTGCCCAATGGTAGAAGTGTGAAGAGACACTGACCAGGTGTGTGAATCATCTCTGAGCATCTTCCTTATTCTGCTAAAGCAGCGAGATCTGGCGATGCGATCCAGTGATGTCAGAGGGCAACCGATGGTTTCTTGTGCCAAATTGATCACTCTCTGTAGTGCCTTCCTGTCCGCAGCTGTTAAACCAGACTACCATACTCTGATGCAGTAAGCGAGGACACTTTCTATGGTGGACTGATAGAAAGAGGTCATCAGCCGTTGTTCCACCTGATTTTTTCGCAGGACTCTAAGGAAATGAAGTCTCTGTTTCCAATCCCCAGAGACGTGCTGTTTTTCCAGGTGAGATCTTGGCTAATAAGCACTCCCAAGAATTTAAAAGAGGAAACCCTCTCCACACAGCCCCCCTCGATATACAGTGGGGCAGGTTCCTCTCTGTGCTTCTGGAAATCTAGCACCATCTCCTTTGTCTTGCTAGTATTTAGATGTAAGTTGTCTATTTAGTAACCAAGTTGTACTTACGTTCCACATCCAAATAAATACAAGCAGACTTTAGTTTAGAAGTCCGCTCGACTTCACCCAACCAAAGTGAAAGATAAACTGAGATTACAGAAAATTTTCCAAGGAATGGGTGTGCTTGAAGGGGTGGACAATGACGACTTAACCAATTGACACTTGGTAAATGAGTATTGGATCACTGGCCACCCATATCCTGGAAGGCCCTGTTTGGTGTGAAAAAGTTTTGTGAGAGCAATTGTAGTAGCCTTCTCCAATTCCATCTTTAGTTCTGAATGGAGTTTCAAAGTGGGACAGACAATTTGCAATATTGATTGATTGATTGATTGATTGATTGATTTGATTTGATTTGATTTATAAACCGCATCCTCTCCCCGAAGGGACCCCCGGTGCGGTGCACAGGACAATTAAAAAGCATATAAAAACACAACAATACAATATTTAAAATCGAATTAAATAATTAACCCTGCGCTAACATTTTAAAATCCTAAAACCCTTAAAAGTAATTCCCTGTAGTCCCAATTAAAAACGATTTAATACATTACAGCCTGGGGTGGATAGGTTAGGCCAGGCCGGCCTGTTGAAAGAGGTAAGTTTTTAGCTTTTGGCGGAAGGAGCGGAGGTCCGTAGGGGGTAGGTCGTTCCAGAGGGGGTAGGGGGTAGGTCCGTAGGAGGTAGGTCGTTCCAGAGGGTAGGGCCCACCACAGAGAAGGCCCTTCCCCTGGGCGTCGCCCACTGGCATTGCCTAGTGGACGGTACTTGGAGAAGTCCCTCTCTGTGAGAGCGAATCGGCCGAAGGGATGTGTGGGGCAGGATGTGATCCCGCAGGTAACTAGGTCCTGTGCCATGGAGCGCTTTAAAGATGGTGATCAACACCTTGAAGCGCACCCGAAAGGCCACAGGCAGCCAGTGCAGCTTGCGCAGGAGTAGTGTTATGCGGGATTTACAATGGTGTTACAATATTTTGGGAAGCTTGACAGTGTCAGGCAAACTAATTTTTTAAAGGTATTGTTTTATTCACCGTCTTTTATCACCAACAGAGCTAGCCTCTCTGAGAAATAAGACAACTATCTGTAGTTCTAATTAAGGAAATGCTGTCATGGTATATAACATTCAAATACCAACATATTCTCAGTAGCACGTGAGATGCCTTAGATTCAAACCCCAATAATTATTTTAAAATGTAGCTTTTAAAAAGAAGAAAAAAAGGGCGGGGGGAAGGTTGAATATGCCAGGAAAATGAAAGAAAATAATATATATTTGTGGAGGTTCTTTTTAAAGTGTGGGTTTGCAACTGCTGGGAATGCAGCATGGAAATATCATATTTTGCTAGAGTTAGTAGAATATGTGAATTTCCACGTTGTGTTTGCATTACGGTATTCACACATTATATGACTTCCAACAAAAGCTACCCAATGTGATGAAATATATAATTTGCTCATTTAAAAAAAAAATCCATATTGTGCATGGATTATAGAAATAGTCTCTCTTTTTTATCCCCCTTTTCACATTCCAACCAGCGTTTTCTATAATTTCTCACCGCATGCTTTTCATCGAAAAAGCAATGTTTATAATAGAATGAAACAAAGGCTTAAGGCAGGGAGGGAAGCCTGCATTTCATAGTCACGTGCTTTCGGTTCTCTAAATCCTTCCTTCTGCTCCTTAATCCAACCTAAAGAAAGGATTTCTTTGGGAAAATTTGACCACTTATCTCCTGCCAGCGCAGATTTCTGATACTGTTGAAAGCAGTAAAATGCATAGCTGAAGTGTGGAATTCACTTTCATCAGATGCAGTGATGGGCATCCGATTAGATGGTTTTAAAAGAGAGCTGGATGAAGTTGATGAAGGAGCAAAAAATGCCCTGGGCGGCTGTTTAGTATATTTGAACATATTCGAAAGATAATTTTTGTGCAACACGAATGGAAAATGTCTCCGGCTCTGGGGTGCATCTTTGACTGTATCTGGCGTTCTGTTCCATTCTATGACTGGCTTTGTTTTACTCCATTCCAGGAAGGGAAAATGGAATAAAATAAATATATACTCTGGAGAAAGAAGAAGTGTGAAGACTTGAGGACATTTTTTAAAGACAAGAATTATTTCAGCAGAAATAAAAATAAAAAATGGTTTTGCAGTTGCCCCAGAGGGCAGTTCTCAATCTGTTTTAAACTACCGGAAAGCAGATGATCAAGTGATCATTAGAAGAACTTATGTAATTAATGATTTAGTGTTAATGGTCCATATTAGCACTGATCTCTTCTTCACCAGAGATTTTCAAGCAGGATTTGGAAGGCTTTTTCTTTGGGATACTTACCTTTGAATTCCCACTATTGAGAAGCCACTAGGGTCAAAATGATGATGGTTGATTTAAAAGGTAAAGGTTCCCCTCACACATAAGTGCTAGTCGTTCCCGACTCTAGGGGGCAGTGCTCATCTCCGCTTCAAAGCTGAAGAGCCAGGGCTGTCCGAAGACGTCTCTGTGGTCATGTGGCCAGCTGAAGGCGCATGGAACACTGTTTACCTTCCCACCAAAGGTGGTCCCTATTTTTCTACTTGCATTTTAATGTGCTTTCGGATTGCTAAATTGGCAGAAGCTGGGACAAGTAACGGGAGCTCTCTCCATTACGCGGCACTAGGGATTCGAACTGCCGAACTGCCAACCTTTCTGATTTTCGGGAAATCAGCCAAATATAGGTAGTCCTTGACTTACCACAGTTCATTTAGGGACTATTTGAAGTTTCAACGGCATTGGGGGAGAAAAAAGATTTATGAAAATTTTTCACACTTCGGTTCACATTGCGGCATCCCCAGTTCAGATGTTTGGCAAGCGATTCGTATTTATGATGGTTGCAGTGTCCTGGGGTCATGTAATCCCCTTTTCTAACCTTCTGCGGAGCAAAGTCAATGGGGAAGCCAGATTCACTTAACAACCATGTTACTAACTTAACAACGGTGGCAAGAAAGGTTGCAAAACGGGACAAAACTCAAATGTCTCAGAAAGGCTCAATTGTGGTCATAAATTGAGGACTACGCAAACTAGAGTATATGAAAGTGTTTATAAAGGCATAGAACTCCAGGTTTCTTGTGAGGACTTTGTCTTTAAGATGGTCCCCATTTTTATTCTCAGAAAAGCATCTTTGATCATTAGCCTAACATCTGGTTGCAAATTTCAACCCAGGTTGCCTCGTTCTAAGCACAACACGCAATGAATTTTGGCATCTTAATTCTCTCGGCATCGCGAAACTGTGAAATAGAAAATTAATAATCAATTCATAGCAAAGCAGAACACCCACTATATGTGTTGGCAAGGAAGTACTTTTGCATGTGTCTCAAGACGATGATGCATTATACATAAACCTACCATCCTGGCAAAGAACAAAATTTAAAACAAACTAAATGAACTGCTCATCAATAGTAATTAGGCCACACTTCTATTTATAATTAATCTATTAATATGCCGTAAACAAATATGTGCTGTGAAAAAAAAAACAGCAGTGAAGTTCATCTCTAGAAATCTCCTAGGTTGTAGGCACATTTGAGACATCTTTCTTATGTTTCCATCGATGTCAGTTGCCCTGTTTCTTCTCAGACAGGAGAGATGCCATCTCAAGTAAGAGGAGGAGATGGGATTACAACAGGGATCAGAAGATGCTCATAGGATATAGCCCCTGTAGAGATGGGGTTCTTTTAATTGATTCGACAGCAGCCCACACAAAATGAAAGAAGGACAGTTTGGAGATCCATAATACTGAGATGTTTACAGCATATTATACATAAATGAACATTTAGGGAAAGTGAAATGATCTAAGAACTGGAGGCTAAAACATACGATGAACAGTTGCAGGAACTGGGCATGGCTAGTCTAGTGAAGAGAAGGACCAGGGGAGATGATAGCACTCTTCCAATATTTGAAGGGCTGTCAAAGAGAGGAGGAACTCAACCTATTTTCCAAGGCACCTGAAGGAAGGAATAATGGATGGAAACTGATCAAGGAGAAATTCAACCTGGAAATAAGGAGAAATTTTCTGACAGTGAGAGCAATCAATCCATGGAACAGAAGTTGATTTCAGAAGTTGTGGGAGCTTCATCCCTGGAAGCTTTCAAGAAGAGATGGAATTGCCATCTGTCAGAAATGGTGTAGGGTCTCTTGCTTGGGCAGGGAGTTTGGACTAGATGACCTACAAGGTCCCTTCCAACTCGGTTATTTTGTTAAGAAAAACTTTGTCAAGAATAAAATGGGTGTCGTGAAGCTTCTGTATGATTTGTCCTTCTTTCTTACCCTAGAGGAGCTAAATCTTGAATAGCTGAACTATCTGTTGGGCTGCAGCTGACGCTATGCACCATCATACCTTCTAAGTTTTCCTTGCAGTCTGTAAAATGAGGGATCCTTGGTGTTCTCTGAGCTTGATTGTTGTTTTTTTTTGCAGATGTTTCATTACCCAAACTAGGTAAAAACATCCGTGCTGTTATGATGTTATAATCAGTGGTGGGTTCCGGCTTCTTCTACTGCTGGTTCGCTCAGGGATGGAGTGAGCTCCTGTTACTTGTCCCAGCTTCTGCCAACCTAGCAGTTCGAAGTCATGTAAAAATGAAACTAGAAAAATAGGAACCACTTTTGGTGGGAAGGTGACAGTGTTCGGTGTGTCTTTGGCATTTAGTCATGCTGGCCACATGACCACGGAGACCTCTTCGGACAGCGCTGGCTCTTCAGCTTTGAAACGGAGATGAGCAGAACCCCCTAGAGTCAGGAATGACTAGCACATATAGTATGTATGAGGGGAACTTTTACCTTTACATACAAAGCATAGATAATCTGCAATGAGTTTCCATCGCTTATATTTTGGAATTGGTTCCTGTCTATTGAATCAAGTCTAAAATACGATTAGATGTAACTATCCAGGAAGGACCATGTAGAGAAGTTTATGAGAATTTCCATTTCTTTCCCATTTGTACAACTCTTGAAGCTCCTTTTTTTTTTTCCGTTCAAAGCCCGCTATTAAAAGTTGGTAAATATTGAGGCAAAACTCTTAAGTATAAAAATACTAATGGAGACATCTGAAATATTTAGAAATGGAAAAATGGAAAAGCAATGCAAACAATAACAAATGTAATAACATTGATGGGGAAGATAGAAATAGATTGTGCAGAGTAATGTGATAAATATTTGAACAGGAGAAAAATTACAATCAAATTCCACTCCCAGCTGAAGCAACGGCTTGTATAGCTGCAATGTACAAGGAATATAGATTTTGTATTTGGTGTCACAATGTTCTGGTACAAAAATTGAAAATGGCCTTTATAACTGGTCTGAAGGAGCTCCTGATTTGCATAATTAATTTCTGGAATTTACTGCTAGAGGATGAATAATTAACTTACATGGTTTGTTTTAAAATCCATACTGATCTACCACTAGATATTAGTCATGAAGGACAAATCAAGCCTTCACTTTAGAAAGGCAATAGGCTATTCTGACGATTAGATTATCAAATGCACACAGTTTATTTGCTTGATTTATAGCCCGGTCTTCTGAGGTTTCTCAGGGCATGTAATATGGTGCTAAAAATGGCATTAAAACAAATTGAAACAAAAGCAAAAATGTTAATGTGGGATAATTAACAAGGCAGTCCGATAAAGTTAATTTTAAAATAAATTCTATGGGTCTTACTTGCAAGGCCAGTGGATATGTGCTGCATTTTTAAAAATGCTATGGTGGAAAAGTAGAATAAAATTAGTATATGAACATCAAAAAACTCAGAAATTAATAAGCCTTTCTTTCTTTCTTTCTTTCTTTCTTTCTTTCTTTCTTTCTTTCTTTCTTTCTTTCCTTCTTTCCTTCTTTTTCTTTTTTATTCTCTCTCTCTTCCTTCCTTCCTTCCTTTCTCTCTCTCTCTTTCTTTCACTCTCTCTTTCCCTCCCTTCCTCCTTTTATCTTCTTTCTTTCTTTCTTTCTTTCTTTTTTTCTTTCTTTCTTTCTTTCCTTAACATTGCCTAGAGTGAAACTGATATTATATTAGGGTAACAACTCAGCTTCTAACACTAAAAGTTTTCCACCACTGGTGGCTTCCAAGCAGTACAACATTGTCTTCTGCAGTCTCACTTTAGACAATAAAAATAACCACGGAAGAACATATGTTCTGGAATTAATGCACAGATGGGAAAATACGTTTCAGGTTTTGAAATTTCCATCAGTTTTATAGCAGCTTAGAAGAAAATGCAGAGAAAGCTAAATTCATTGACATCTGCAGGTTTTCGTAATATCTACATAGATTGGTGTGCAATTTAATCCAACCAGTAGAGTTTCAAAAATTGGCAAAAAGAATTACAATTACAGCATATTTATGTCAGAGGGGAGGGGCAGGGAAGACAATAGCTTAAATGCATGTAGGGATACCCAACTGCCTGGAACATTAACAATTCCTAATAATGGAAACTGGCCACAGTATACTTAGTCCTAGACGTACGACCACAACTGAATCCAAAATTTTTGCTGCTTAATGAGCCAGTTGTTAAGTGAGTTACGTCCCATTTTATGGTCTTTCTTGCCACAATTGTTAAGCGAATCACTGCAGTTCGTAAATTAGTAATAGAGTTGTTCAAGGAATCTGGCTTCCCCATTGACTTTGCTTGTCAGGTGGTCACAAAAGGAGATCACACACAACCCTGGGATACTGCAACAGTCATAAATATGAGTAAGTTGCCAAACATCTGGATTTTGATCCCATGATCATGGGGATGCTGCGATGGTTGTGTGTGTGTGTGAAAAATGGTCATAAAATGGTCACTTTTTCAATGCCATCGTAAATTTGAATGGTCACGAAGCCAACTGCTGCAAGTCTATCTCTACACATCATGAATTGTGGTAAATTTGTTCTCTATAGAGAAGACACTGTGTTTCAATAAATGTTTTGTGCATGTAATACCTGTTGCTGATGGGACTTGGAGTGTATTTTCACAACAGGCTAAGTTTTATACGGTTTCCTCAAAGGACATGTGTGCATTTAATTTTAATTATTTGGAGTATGTGAGAAAACTTAGAGAGTTGCCTTGAAGTGAGATGGGTAATGAACAAATCTAAATCAAATCAATCAATCAATAGAATTTAATATTCATATTGCTTACTCCAATGCTGAGCAACCTGTGGTCTTGAATCAAGCATCATCGGCACATATTAATGTTCAAATAAAACGGCTGTAAACTTGAATTTATTTTTACGAGCTTGAGGAATTATAAATAACCATTAAAAAGTATATTGATTTAGTGATCATTTGAAATAAGACACCTGTGGTGTCTTGACTGTAATTCATTGCTTGAGAATATCAGTCGATGTGGGATTGCTAATAATGTATATTCAGAGCACCAATAAGTTATTCTAAGACTAGCCTAATCATATATTGATCAGACCTGTGAAAATGTATCCACCAGGTAAATCTTGGGACTTTGAAGTGTATATTCCATTGATTTACGCAGTTCATTTCAACTTAGAATTTAGGAAATTAAAATCCTGTGGGAAAAGTTTGTGGGAAAAGTTTGATTAAACAAGGTAACTATACTGTTTCCCAACTCTGTTGTGTATCTTGGAAAGGAGGTTATAGGATCAAAGCATTATTTGAATGTTAGCCCAATGATTTTGTAGGATTATTCTACTCTGAAAGAACATAGGGGATTTTTAACTGAAGTGGAAGACTGCAAATTTTTAGAAGACTTTTTAGCAAGGCAAAAAGGACAATTGGCGATTCCAGCTTTCATGATATAGTAACTTCATTTGTGTCATGCAGAGGAATGTTCAGTTACAATACTACTTACTCAACCTCAAAAACCAAAGCACTAGTCAAGCTGGATCTGATCATGTAACAATGGTGAATAACATGTTGACCCACTCCCATGGATGTCCCTACTTGTGTCCATGAAGTCACCAGGATTCAAGGAAAACCATCAGGTTGGACCCGATTAGTGCTTGAACAGGAAACCATGAGGACATTCTAGTTCATAGACTCTGATAAGAAACTTGAAAACAGGAGTTCTGGAAGAAGGTAAGGCAAAATATTGCCTTGTTCTTTCCAAGAGAGTAACGTTGATGCATCCAAGATCATCTTCATCAGAAGGAGGCCAAAAGTCAAGTGTTGGCTGTGATCACATGATCAAAGTTTCACTCCCTTGTAAGTGCATGAGATCTTGATGGGTGTTTGTTCCGAAGAGGTAGGCTTTGATCATGGCTGAATTAACTGTCCCTGCTCCCATGGATGTCCTGTCTTGTATTCACTGAGATTCAACAATGATTCAAGGAAAATCTTAGCTTTTTCTAAGTATTGATATTTGTTAGAAGTAGTGAGGGAGTAAACCATCCACTTCAAGGGTGAAATGCTACCGGTTCAGACCAGTTCGCCGAACTGGTAGTAAAAAAATGCTGCCAGTTTGGGTGAACTGGTATTCCCAACAATCAGCTGTTGCTAATGGTGCTAGATTTCTGGAAGCACAGAGAGGAACCTGCCCCACTATCGAGGGGGGCTGTGTGGAGAGGGTTTCCTCTTTTAAATTCTTGAGAGTGCTTATTAGCCAAGATCTCACCTGGAAAAACAACACGTCTCTGGGGATTGGAAAGGCCCAACAGAGACTTCATTTCCTTAGAGTCCTGCGAAAAAATCAGGTGGAACAATGGCTGATGACTTCTTTCTCTCGGTCCACCATAGAAAGTGTCCTCACATATTGCATCAGAGTATGGTATGATGGTTTAACAGCTGCGGACAGGAAGGCACTACAGAGAGTGATCAATTCGGCACAAGAAAGCACTGGTTACCCTGTGACACCACTGGATGGCATCGCCATTACGAAGATACTCATGATGATTCACACCCTGGTCAAGATCTCTTTGCACTTCTACCATTGGGCAGAAGACATCAAAGTATAGCCAGCCAAACAAACAGGTTTAAAGATAGTTTCTATCCTTGGGCTGTCAGACTTTTAAATACAATCACTATCACTCCATGCACATGCTAGGGTTTTTCCCTTTTTTTTCTTCTTTTTGTTATAATTTTGCACCAGTGAGTTTGAAACCAATTTCGTTGTAAACAAGTACAATGACAATAAAGATTTTACTTATACTTAACACACAATTTATATTAGCTGTTTCCTGCTTGCTAGCTAATCTAAATCATATGGCACGGTGCATTTCCCCCCTCACTGTTCTACTTATTTTTGCAGGTGTTCTCGGTAGCAAGCTCCACCCATTCACCTGTATGTCATCGTGTCCGTTTTTGATGCTCTGTGCATGCGGGGAAGGTCCTACGCATACATGGAGGTGGTGCGTGTAAGCGAAGCGAGAACACCAGGGCTGGGTTGCTGTCAGCATTACTGCTGGTTTCAGTCCTTGTATTAGAAACTGAATCTGCAGAATATTGTCAATTTCATGGGTATACAGAAGACAATGAAAAGATTTCTGTTAAAGTTTTAACAGAATCAACTTAATAGCTTACTTAGCTGATTGAATTCTTTACATCGATAAAAACAATCTTTTTGGAACGGATGGACTGCCTATAGACTTTGTATGGATCAATATAATGAATATGGGGCTTGTTTATATAAAGTAGAGAACAGTGATGGCTAACCTTTTTTGGCTCGCGTGCCAAAAGCGGGGGGAGCGTAGGGGGGTCTTGCGTGGGCGTGCCACACCCATAATGCTATGTGTGCGACCCCCTGCTTTTGGCGTGCTTTTTTCACCCTCCCCAGGCTCCAGAGGCTTTTTAGGAGGCTGGGGAGGGTGAAAACAGCCTTCCCTCCCCACCTCCAGAGGCTTCAGGAGCTTCCCTGAAGCCTCCAAAGGGCGAAAAACGGCCTCAAAAGAAGGCCTAAATCACCTGGCCAGTGCACACATGCATGTTGGAGCTGACAGGACAATGCCTCACATGCCCTAAGAAATGGTTCCACATGCCACCTGTGGCACCCATGCCATAGGTTCGCCATCACTGGTATAGAAGGTTAAAAAGCATGATTTTCATCTATATATACTAGAGGTAAGCATACATACAAATTAGTGTTTCATATAATTATATATAGAATGTATTGTTATTACTCTATCTTATTTATTTTCCATTGTATTTTTTCCACTTGTTTTTAAGCCTTGGTTATGTATTTTTGATAAGGTATCTTTGTTATTTTCTTCTTGTTTTTTTCTTCCCTTGTTTGGTCATTATTTAAAAAGCAATAAACATTCTATAAAAATCCAGATATACAGGGACCTTCTCTCTGACTTTTAACAGCAAGCAAGAAAAACTGGGGAAATTTGAAAAGGGTTGCACGTCTTCCATTCCTACACAATCCTGTGCATTGATATTAAAACATCTGTACAGTTCATTTCTAACACAGAATAGTGCCCTCTTTAAAATAATGATTAGCCAACTGGAAACTCACCACCGATGTGTGCGGAGGAGGAGAAGCAAAGAATTCTCAATTAGGACTCCTGATTTTCCACAAATTGAAAAAAAGTTATTTCTTCGAACCCTGTTATTGATGTTACTGCATTTGCCCGCTGCTTTTTCAGAGATCCGGAGTGCAGTTTAAGCATCTTTCGAGATGTGAGCTAATGTCATTCCTGGCACATATTATCCTTCGTTCCTTTTGATTTGAATATCAATGCACATATTAGAAAAGGGTATATGTCACATCTCATGAAAGGTAAAACATATCTCTTGCTCAAAAATACATGCTCTCTTGAAAGTGCACACATTTGAAAATTGGCACATATGCTCAGAATAAAACAGATACATTACACTTTATTTATGAAGAAGCCCTGCAACATTTTGCAAAGTTAGACTTCACGTCAAATGAAAAGGGGGGGGGGAGGAAATCTAATTTATCTTAGAGTCAGCTTACCAAAATGTCAGCTTGGTTATTTTTAAAAAAAAATGATATATACCTTCTCTAGAAATGAATAGTAGGAACTAGATGAGAAAATAAAATCCAAGTAAAATGGCATGTTATTTTGTTGGAAAATGCAAGACCAATCTAAAGGATATGTTAACGGCAGTATCACACTTGATTCTGATCCACTTAGTATTGATCAGGTAGATAATAAAAGTCAGCGGACTTTGTACTTTGGTGCATGAAAGTAAATTGAACAAATAAATATATGTGTTGTATAAATGGAACTGTGTGTGTACTCCCTCTCACAATCTCTTCTCTCCTATTATATAATAACATTAAAAGTTTCAAGATGCTACTGTATACATTAAAGGATTTTCGCCCAATATAGGTTCACCCTTGAAACTACCCCATGTAGTGAGATGAAACTACTTCAATTATTCCTTCCTTCCCCTTCGCTGAGATCCTTGTTTAAACTAAGATCCTTCCTTCCTTCCTTCCTTCCTTCCTTCCTTCCTTCCTTCCTTCCTTTTTTCCTTCCTTCCTTCCTTCCTTCCTTCCCCTTCACTGAGGTTCTTGTTTACATTAAGATCCTTCCTTCCTTCCTTCCTTCCTTCCTTCCTTCCTTCCTTCCTTCCTTCCTTCCTTCCCCTTCTCTGAGACCCTTGTTTAAATTAAGATAGTGAAAATGCTGAAAGAAGCCGTCCCACTAAAAAAAAAACATAGGAGACAAATCTCCTTATACTTCTTCTTAGCTTTTGTTCCATTCCAAAGGCATAACTTTTTGAAAACAATAAAAGAGCAGTAATAAATTTGGACATAAAGCAGAAATTGGAAGGTTCTTGCAATATGAAACTGTGGCAGTCTTGCATATATATTTTTTCTGAAAGTCCTTTCTATCACATTTCCTTATTAATCTGTGAATTTCAAGTGGTGTTGGATTGCTTTTTCCTCCCTCTGCCTTTCTGCTACTTAAGGGAAAGTGGGAGTTGTAATTTTCTCCAGAAATTTATTGCTTTCTAGTGCAGTAGCAAAAGGGACAGTCCTAGACTGAGAAGTCAAAAATCATCTCTCTCCAACATACATTGCACTAACAATCAACCTCCATGTTTTCAGTGTCATTTCCCCCACTTGGAACTGAACCCAGATGGATATTTCTTCCAACAGGTGGAAGGAAAAGAAGTGGTGAGGCACATTCATCTGAACATTTTGACCCCAGTTTTCCCAAAGTCTTAACAAGGTGCTATGCTCACACATCTCCTAGACACAAAGAGAAGAAAATAAACCAGATACTGTATATATTTCTGATCTTGCATCGCTTAGCGTGCAAACAGATAAATTATGGAAGCAGGAATATTAGAAAAAAATATTCCTGTTGAGCAACATATTGGACAAGTTCATTTCTTGCAAAACTATTTCGGAAATATCAGACACGATTAGCTAAGGATAAGTGAACAAAAAAAAAAATTATTGGGAGGAACCCCCTGATACCAATTCTATTCTTCCAAATTAAAATGAAGAAAAATATAGTTAGATGCCTTATGATTGATTTGGCATAGGATTTCTTTTATTGCACCAGGGCCAGGGGGAAAGCAGAAGAATTCTGCAATTTTGAAAGAAAGAAAGAAAGAGAAAGGAAAAAAAGAAAGAAGGAGAGAAAGAAAGAAAAAACCAGATGTCTTTCTTCTAATGTAAGCTTAAGTTAGGAGCTTTTCCTGAATATTTAGCTGTCAGTTAAACCCATTGATTTATTCAATGTGGTCTCTTGGATTTTGCTGTCAGGTAGGTAATTAACAATTTAGATGAGTATCTATAGACCAGTTCTTTGTGTGTCAATGTGATAGTTTTTTCTCTAATTTTCAGAGAGGTAGTCACCCTTGCATACTTTTTTCACTGCCAAGAACTTAATTGGTATTTATAAAACTTCTTTAAGAAAAAGTATATCTTGAACATGACTACACGTTTTGCTGGATTCACGGACTCATTCACACTTACATTGGCAGCCGTTGCTGGAAGACACAGATGCTCTGGCAAATAAGTGCTATTCTTTCTGCTTATAGGAAGACACGGAGACATTAAAATAATGTCAAATTGTTAACGGCCAACATGAGCGAACGAAGGAGCCTCACTAAGAGGCAGGGGACAGCATTGGTGGGGAATGGAGGGTCAAATAAGGCCAGGTAACAGTTACAGCATCACAGTCAATTCTCTAACCCATTTTATCGGCACTGAAGTTACAGACGTGGGTTTTGCTCATGATACCACAACTACTATTCTTTTGCCTACAGATCCATTGTCATGAGATAACATGTAGTTTCTGAATGTTTTAAGGAAACAATTTTGATTAATTCTGTGCCACAAGGTCATTCTTGACTCCTAGCAATCATCTTTATCTCCAGGATAATCTGTCCCTCACCTTATTGTTCAGGTCTTCCAACATTGCCTCTATTGCAGTGGTGGGATTCAGCCAGTTCGCACCTATTCGGGAGAACCGGTTGTTAACTTTCTAAGCAGTTCGGACAACCGGTTGTTGGAAGAAATCTCATTTTGTTTTCCCCCCACTTTACAGGACTAATCCTGTAAGGAAGGCAGGAAGGAAACCTTCTCATGTTGTTTCTAGCCTAATATTTATTGCCCTGCTTACAGAAATTGCCTCTCCGATTAACCCTTATTACATTGTCACAGTAAGGTGAAGTGCCCATTGACCTCAGTGATGTTGAGTTGGCCAGGCCCAACTCACATGACCACCCCCCAAGTCACATGACCCCCAAGCCCTGCCTACCCAGCTGGTCATTAGGGCAGAGTACCAGTTGTTAAATTATTTGAATAATTTACTGTTCTATTGTCACTGTAATTGAATCCACCCACTTTGCTTCTCTTTTCTTCTACCTTTCCCAGGTAATAAAGGAAAATATTTGTAACCTCAGAGTTGATATCCTTCGTGGTCTCTGAGCTTGCTTATTTTCTTGCAGACATTTCATTATCCAAGCTAGATAACATCATCAGTGCTGGTTTCCCACCATCAGAGCTTTCTCCAGAGGTCTACATCTTAGCGTAGCATCTCCAAAATAGGCTAATTTGGGCTTTTCTCATTTGTGCCTTTGAGTGAGAATTCTGGATTGATTTGCTTGATGGTCCATTGGCTTGTTTTCTCAAGAGTCTTGAGAAACACTAAGAGTCTCCAATACAAAGTTTAAAAGCCATCAACATTCTTCCTTTCCTGCTTCTTCAAAGCCCAGGATGTCAACTTAATAATTTCTCCTTGCACAGGAAAAACAAAACCAACTTTCCCCCCCAAGCTGTGTAGATGATATGAGATATGAGTACGTCAGCCACTATGGTTAGCTTCAAAGTATTGTGCCAAACATCTCATGCTTGTGAAGTTACAAGATTTGAAAGGCATCATCACATTATTAGTCAAATGGAGTTTTAGATGAAGACACCAGCAGAGAACACTTCAAGTCTTTGAGGACTTGAAGGTCTAATCTTGTAGCTTTCCTTTTGTTTATTTTATTTATTTATTGGGATTTGTCAAAAAAAAAAAGAGAGAGCAAGAATAAGAGAATAAAAATACAATGACTGGGACAATAGGCATGTTGGTGCACTTATGCATGCCCCCTCTACTGACCACTTAAGTATGAAGTAAGGTCCACAGAAGTCAATTTGTCACTGAAAGTGTGAATATTTGTCGCTGAGACAACTGGATCAGGTAGGGTGTTCCAGACTTTGACAATTCTGTTACATAAATTGTATTTTTTTATAGTCAGGTTTAGAATGATTTACATTGAGTTTAAAGCGTTGTTTGTGCATGTATTATTATGATTAAAACAGAAAAAGTCATTTACAGGTAAAACATTACTATGTGTCATCTCTAGGTCTGACCACAAGCGACACAGTTCTAAGTTATCCAAACCAAGAATTTCGAGCCTAGTAGTATAAGGAATTCTATCGTGTACAGAAGAGTGCCAGACTTTTCTCATGAAGTACTGATGTCAGATATATGAGGGGGATTCCAAACAATTGAACAATACTGTAAAATTGGTCTAGCATAAGTTTTATAAGCTCTAATTAGCAATACAATGTTTCCAGAAAAAAAGCTTCACAAAATTAAGTTTACAACTCTTAATGCTCTTTTAGCAATGCTGTTATAGTGAGCTTTGGAGCATCAATCGTGAGAGATAGGTACACTTAGGTCCTTAACAAAGTGAGGGTCATTAAGGCCATCTAGCTTATATTTGACATTCTGATTACGTTTATGTAAGGTTTGGATATGCTAGAGGAACCTACTGGACCTATCTGAGAATTGCACAATAAAAGATAAATGTAAAGGTTCCCCTAGTACATATGTGTTAGTCATTTCCAACTCTAGGGGGTGATGCTCATCTCCGTTTCAAAGCCAAAGAGCCAGCACTGTCCAAAGACGTCTCCGTGGTCATGTGGCCGGCATGACTAAATACCGAAGGCGCACGGAATGCTGTTACCTTCCCACCAAAGGTGGTTCCTATTTTTCTACTTACATTTTTACATGCTTCCGAACTCCTAGGTTGGCAGAAGCTGGGATAAGTAATGGGAACTCACTCCGTTATGTGGTGCTAGGGATTCGAACCACCAAACTGCCGATCTTTCTGTTTGACAAGCTCAGCATCTTAGCCACTGAATCACCGTGTCCCTTCACTACTTCATTAAACTTCACTACTAAATAGTTCACTAAACACTAAATACTAAACACTTCACTAAACAAGGGGCAGAAATAGGCATGTCTACCTTTCATGGTTTATATGAAGTCATCAGCACTGGTGAAGAATCCAGATTCCAGATGCTTTAATGTGAAGTCCTCATGTTTCCTGTTCTGTTGATTCAGACAAGGCCTGGGGAATTCTGGGAGTTGAAGTCCACCAGTCTTAAAAGAGCCGACTTTGCAGACCCCTTGTCTAAGCGAAAGGATAAAAACTGAGCTTTATTACAATAATGTTATTCTCCGAGTCATTTGAGCTTAAGAGGAGGGTATAAAAGCTAGGAAAGAAAAAAAAATGTGGTTTTTTTTTCCTTCAGAAACCCAGCATGTGAAATTTGGGCATCAAGAAGAATCTGCTATTTAACAAAAAAAAAAAATATCAATTTGCTTCTCTGTTTTTTGTTTTTTTTTTAGGTAAAAGGAAGACGTGACTTCCTGAAGACAATTTGGCCTAGAATATAAATGTGTTAACTTAGTTGAGCTCCTCTACTGGGAAGATTTAAAAAGCCAGTACCCAACAAATCTATAAACAATAATGAGAACATTAAATGACTGGGAATGTCTTAACTGTTGAATAAAATAGAACAGAACAGAATAGAAAATAGAATAGAATAGAACAGAATAGAAAAGAAAATAGAAAATAATAGAAAATAGAATAGAATAGAAAATAATAGAAAATAGAATATAGAATAGAATAAGCTGGGACAAGTAATGGGAGCTCACTCCGTTACACGGCGCTAGGGATTCGAACCGCCGAACTGTTGACCTTCCTGATTGACAACCTCACTGAAAAGGAAAACACTTCCAGAGTAGAACAGAAACAAGGAAGGCAATGGCCTTGATGGCCATCTCCAATCCCTGGTGTCCAGGTGTATCCAGTATGACCACCTCCTTTTCCTTCTCCTTGTTCCTCCTCCAAGCTCCATGGCTTAACGGATAGAGAATAGATCATGACACTTCCTAAGATGGGCTGAGCAACTAGCCTCATGTTTTAATAGCCAGATGAATGTTGAAAATTGTGGGTTAATTAATCTGCATTTTGTTTAAATGTTTCTCTTTTCAATTTTCCCTTGGTGCGAAAGTCCCCCATTAAGGTTCTGCAGAAATGTTAAAACCTCCTACTGGGTAAATCTGTTTTAAAGTGTCCTTGATGATACTAATGCGAGACTGTGGAGTGTATCTTCAAGCAATTCATTGTGAGGACAGCTGTACCAAGTGAACCTAACTCACTTGTAAATTCTCCTCTTATTGATTCAGCTCTTTAATTAACATTTGACTTTTTAACCGGATTTTGTTTTAAATACAAACAATGGAGGGGGAAGAAAAAACCAAGAGGAAACCTTAAATAATTACTCTTCTCAATACTACCCAAATCTACGTTTTCACTTCTTCTTTTATAATGTGCAGTTAAATACATAGGAGGAGGAAATGTGTATGGATTTTTCCCCTCCTGCTTCATGTTTGCCTTGGTAAATAATGTGTTTAATGGCTGGTTGAATACCTTGAGGCACCATTTCTTTGGCTCTTCCTGCAATAAAAGGGTAACTATCACCATTCTTTTCACATCGGCAACTAAGTTCCTTCTAAGAAGAGTCAAGACATAAGGAAGAATCAGCATACTTCCTGACTCAATTCTTATGAAAATAAATGCAAGAGTGACTTCAGACTTATTCTACGCTCCAAACTCATTAAGGTAGATGCCATTTAGTAGATGAATGCCTTCAGTGATTTTCAAAAATGTCAAATAGTCTCTAAAGGTATGAAATCGGACAACTCCTATGTAACTTTGTGGAGGATAAAATGGTCAGTGGCTCATAATGATTGTAGATTGTTGGACTCTTTGAAGACTACAGTGAGTCTGGAGTCCCTTCCTTCTGGTGGCGCAGTGGTTATTGTGCAGTACTGCAGGCTACTTCTGCTGACTGCTGGCAATTTGACTGTTCAAATCCCACCAGGCTCAAGGTTGATTCCATCCTCTGAGGTGGGTAAAAGGAGCACCCAGATTGTTGGGGGCAACACACTGACTCTGTAAACCACTTAGAGAGGGCTGTAAAGCATTGTGAAGCAGTATATAAATTTAAGTGCTAGTGTCCTTCCTTCCTTCCTTCCTTCCTTCCTTCCTTCCTTCCTTCCTTCCTTCCCTCCTTCCACAAAATAATAAAACTAGATTTTTAGATTTTTCTGATCCTTCCCTTGAAGGCTCTTCTTTGATTCTTAAAATATACCAACTTTACAGAGTCAGTTACAAAAGATTTTCCATATATCAAGATTTCCATAAGGATTCTTCTGAATTTCTTCTCTTCCAAACTTATCCCAGGAGTTTCAAATTGTAAAGATACCCATTGCTTCCAGAGTGGAGATAAGTGTTAGCAGACATCCATTTTTTTCATTCCTGGATTGTAATATTTTTTGGGGAGTATGCTGGAATTGCCCAATTGGCCACAGCTTGAGGTTCGATTGCTGCTTTGTGTTTTCTTCTACATCAAACAGGCACTCGTATACTTTGAGAAAACACTACAAAGGGGAGAGTTTATATGTTCATAGTTATCAAAGCATATTTTCCAACATGTTTTACCAAGTGTAGACCCATATAAAAGAGGCCACTGTACGACAATCAGGCAATCTTACTGCAATCAGAGGCATATTGTTCTTTTACAAAGTTTCTACAATGGGCATGTGTTCGAATATATATGGAACAGGGTTTCAACTCAAAACCTCACAAAATTATCCTAGCAATTGAAGAAAGATGTGGCTGTGAACTTAAATTCCTCTAACTTAGTTCCACCACTTCATTGAATCCATGCACCAGCATGATGGCAATGTTTGTAGCAGCAGCAACAACACAAAAATCACTTTAACATAATTTAGGATATCAAATACAAAAGAAGTTCCACGAGAGAACTTCTTTCGAGAGTAAAACCCATCAACTAACTTTCCTCCTTTTTTTTCTGATGTCCAACTGAAATGTATGTCCTTGTCAATTAAATGCCTTGATATTTTTCTGTCTTCTGAAACATCCCTGAGCCAGAGGTGGTATTCTACCAGTTAGCACCAGTTTAGGTGAATCAGTAGTGGTGGTGGCGCGAGGCTTCACCCACCCACCCAGATGTCATCATGGACCTTCTGCACATGTGTGCACCCGCTACCGAACCAGTAATGAAGATAAGAGGATAATATTACTGCCCTGAACTATTCTACCCTTCTGATGGTTGGAAACAGCCACCATGCTTCTCCATAATCTTTTCCCCAGCAAAACAGGCTCAATGTCTCCCCTTGTTCCTTATACATTTTCCTTTAAGATTCTGTATAACTCTTTATCACCTATGGACATGAACCAGTTTATCAATCTCCCTCCTCTTTTAACAACTCTGTAATCCCTTGTGGGATGGAGTCTGGGCAACTGAATGGAGCAGAGTATTTACTGGCCCGATGCCTTTCCTTATTTATTTTATTTTATTAAATTTATACCCCGCCCTTCTCCTTGTTAGGACCCAGGGTGGAGGACCCTGTCACCAATACAGAGTTTTGTTCAGCAGATATATTCTTATTGTGCCCAGAGAGAGAAATATCTGCCTCTACCTAGGATCGAACTCACAGCCTCCTGATTGTGAAGTGAGAGCTTCACCTCTACGTCACCACACCACTATGAACCAGTTTATCAATGTCTTTCCCAAAATGCAGTGCCCAGAACTGAGCATGCTATTCTGTGAAGTCCAACATAGAATAGAAGGAAATGATTATTTCTTCCTTCCAATAGCATTCATTATGGCCACACATTATTTATAGTAACTGCATCCCTAAATAAGGTTTCCATTTCTTTTCACTTTCTTAACTGCACAATAATTCCAAAAGGAAATTGTGTTCTGAGTGTAACTCTGAGCTGCACTAACTCTCTTTTCACTTCCTTGGTTTCACCAACTGCCAATAATGTTATAGATATCTACTCAGATGAACCTTCCATCTGTGTGCAAATGCAGTGCCATCTGCAATATGCAAAAGTGATAATTGAAGGTATTCCAGCTAGCTTTCTGGAGGATGAACCCCAGTCAGTTCAAGATTACTTGTGATGAGTGAAGAATTATGGGACTTCTGGTCCATGTTCTAGAAGTACCAGCTGATGTGCCTAACAGAAAAGCAACATTGAAGAACTGTGGCCAATCAATGCTTGAGACCAGGATGTGTAAATAACTATATCAGGTATAAATAATTACCCTTGGTCTCCGAGCAAGTTCAGACTATTTATTACTGTCATTCCGTTCTATATTTGTAGGCTGTGAAACCGAATGGAGCCAGTTTTTAATTAAATCTTGCTTATTGATTGCAAACAGATTTAAGGGGGTAAAAATGAAGCACATCAACAAAAGAATGAAAATGGCAAAATTACTATCTTATTAAGAAGATATTTCCATTCACTGATCTTACAGCTGCTTCTGTGCTTGAATGACGTAACCGATTATCCTTACACAGGGAGAAATATTTACTTCCATGAAATATTAAATAGCTCACAGAAACATAAAGTAGAATAGAATGGAATGGAATAGAAGGATTAGGATTAGGATTTAGAATGGAATGGAGTAGAGTAGAGTAGAGCAGAGCAGAGCAGAGCAGAGCAGAGCAGAGCAGAGCAGAGCAGAATAGAATAGAATAGAATAGAATAGTTTATTGGCCAAGTGTCATTGGACACACAAGGAATTTGTCTTTGGTGCAGAAGCTCTCAGTATACATAAAGAAAAATAAAATAGAATACGTTCATCAAGATGAGCAAGAGACTACTACTGACCTCACTAAGGCATTTGCCCAGGATACTTAACTCTGCCCATCACCCAGTGAAATGTATTGTGTGAATACCGCATTAGAAATTGAGATTATGAGAGTTGGAAAGTTCCATTGCAAGCCTTTGCTTCCATCCCCCCTATCACTGCTCCCAATAGTTTATTCCAGATTGTGAGAATTTCCCTCCTGCAATTTTAAGAAGATCCAGCATAATACGGTAAATTCAATGTGTTCAGGTGCAACTCAGAGGTCCTGCATTTGCTGTCTCGGATGTTAGAATTGATTCACCTCCTAATGCTAAGCCAGGATTTCTTTTCAGCTATGCCTTAATGAAGCGTGACCTCCTCTGCATATCATGCCAAGATACTTTAAGCTCACAGATACTTAGGATCATTGAGAAAGAGATTTCCCTCTCGGTGCAGAACTTTCAGATGTCCATTTACTGGAAACCTGTCTTAGGACATCTCCTATAGCCATGACAGTGAACCTATGGCATGTGGGCCCGAAGTGGCACGCAGAGCCATATTGCCTGGCATGCAAGCCATCACTTCAGCTCAGCTCCACCATACATGTGTGCGTGCCTCCCACCGGCCAGCTGACATGCGTGCATGCTATGTGCACATAGTTAAAGGTAAAGGTAAAATTTCCCCTCGCATATATGTGCTAGTCATTCCCAACTCTAGGGGCGGTGCTCATTTCCGCTTTAAAACCAAAGAGCCAGCGCTGTCCGAAGATGTCTCCGTGGTCATGTGGCCAGTATGACTAAACGCCAAAGGTGCACGGAACGCTGTTCCCTTCCCACCAAAAGTGGTTCCTATTTTTCTACTTGCATTTTTACATGCTTTTGAACGGCTAGGTTGGCAGAAGCTGGGACAAGTCACGGGAGCTCACTCCGTTATGCGGCGCTAGGGATTCGAACCTCTGAAGTGCTGACTTTTCTGATCGACAAGCTCAGCGTCTAAGCCACTGAGCCACCGCATCCCTGATAATGATACTTACAGTGACCATATTTTCTTGGGGGGGGGGGGAATAAAGGACATAATCTGATAAAGAGACCTATATGAAAGTGGTTCATAAAGAGAAAAAGAATAATAAAAATCTGTTAAAACTTATTCCCATTCTCAGATCCCGCAATCTAAATTAAACACTGCTCCTCATAGTTATCCATGAGCTAGAATGGAAGAGTAAAGACATATCTTCAGTAACATACATCCAACACTGCATTATTCAGATTATCCTTCTGAAAAGTGAAGCCAAATACTTTCTCTCACATTTATACTAAGGTGGACAATTTATAGGGTTTTTAAAAATTATTATTTTACACCACCGCAGAGCCTCATTCCAATCTCCCGCCTCCAAGGAATGATTTTTTTTAAAAAAAAAAGCTTTTAAAAGGCAAAAAACTTGCATCAGCTACAGTCAGTATTCAAGAGGGCTGCAGCATCCAAATGATGATAATAATTGTCAACTATCTCCTCCAATGCTACCATTAGGGGAGAAGGGTAATTTGGCATAGTTTAATCTTTGAGGTCAGCATGGCCAAAGAAGCTCAGTTCTCTTTGTCACTTGCAGCGATCCGCTGATTTACCCTCATGAATACTGTGATGAGTGATTAGCTAAATAGCATCTGCACAATTATAGGTCGATAAACATGTACAGATTTGCCATTAGATAGTAGAATGGAGAAAGGGGAGGAGGAAGCACCCAGCAAGACAGGCGGCATGGAGTAGAATGCTGATGAAAACTTGTCAGTTCCTGAGGTTTTTGGAAGAGAACAGAAAACTCTATCTATCTATCTATCTATCTATCTATCTATCTATCTATCTATCTATCTATCTATCTATCTATCTATCTATCAATCATATCTCTCTCTGTAGCTAACTAGCTCTATATATGTATCTATCATTATATATATCCAAAACTGAACAGTTCAACAAGAGAATAATTATGGAAGCCATCGAAATAGAGATACGCCTCCACAACATGAACAAACATGATGATACCTCCCGCCTACCAGACATCTGGAAACCAGCACTAGCCAACAAACGAGCCCCACCCACCACCCAGGCTGTTGTTACAATACAAAAGAACAACGAACACACAGCCAGCACCAATCAGCGCCAATCTATCAATCATGATGCAACTACACAGTCAATCAACCCACTCACAGCAACAAAGCCAGCACTCCAGCCCACCACCAAGATTTATAGAAAGACGGCAGCTCTGAAGCTGAAAATGCCAGCCTGAAGATGGCAAGTGAGACCTCGCCGAAACGTTGCCAAGACAATCTCAATCTCAAACCAATTTCATTGTAATTTTAGTACAATGTCAATAAAGATTTTTATTACTAATTTTACACGGGGAAAAGACCTGAATACAACAAGACCAGCACATATATTTTCACTTCCATTTTCTTTTGTTTGGTGTATGTTTGCAGGATCATATCTGCAAGAGTCGTAGTTTCTTTTGTTCCTTGGCTAGGCTCCCTTTTAAAGAATGAGCTGACCTTTTCTCCAAGGTTGCCATGGAAGCTTTCTTACTAATGAACTCTTCAAACTTAAGAGCTTTTGTGGTAGAAATTTACTATTAATCAGCAAGAGTGGCAACCTTGGGAGACTCTCGTGATCACTTTTTCTCTTTCTCTGTTTTTCTTCCCCTCTGAGCTATAAAGGATACACCAAACTGCATGGAAGTGAACTGTACTGCAGGTATGGCCCATTTAGCAAAGAGAAAAGTCTGGACATTCGACAGGTTGAGGTTTCAACCTAGCCTGCCCTGCTGAACTTCCTAGAGCAGTTGGAGTGTGGTGGCATAGTTCTTCAAGCTGCTTCTGTCCCGCCTGGGACAAGATGCTAAGAAATCTTTTGGGACTAGGCATATATTTGAAATTCCACAAAACAGCTGCCGAGATTAACACAGTACCAATAGAAAATAATATTTGTAGCTCCGGGTTGAACTGTATGGTCCTTGGTGCTCCCTGAGCTTGGTTTTCTGGCAGATGTTTCATTAGGATAGCACTGATGATGTTACCTAGTTGGATAATGAAACAGCTGCAAGAAAACAACCAAGTTCAGAGTGTGTCAAGGACTCCACAAAGATGGTTATGGTTCATAACAAAGCATCAGTTTACCAAAGGAGAAATAACTTTCCAGAATACTGTCTATCATCCCTGTAGATTCTTGGCATAACTAGCTAGCAAATATGGGCTGTGACAATCCAGCAACATTATGATTTATATCATAATGATGCCGATACTATATATACATCATGCCTCAATTTTTCCATTCTCGATAGGGCACCCTACGTATTCTTACAAATACGGATGGCAAAGGCTGGTGTTCCACTTTGTAACAGGACAGCTGTCTATCTGTTTATCAAATCAATTGGTTCGAAGATTGATTGGGGCAAGCCAGAAAAGTCTATGAGGTTAAATTGATATCTTTTAAGCATTGCTTTTTCCCAAGTTGAACGGCGCTTAGTAAAAATGAAACCAGACAATGTATACATGTGGGCTGAAAAGACCAGCCTTAGCTGGCAACATTACATTTTTGCTGGCATTTGGTGGTCATCTGGATTTCTGCAGTCCCACTTGGTAGTCCTAGTCTCTTAACTGAACCTTAAGGGGAACAGCTGTCTAGATTTGCCATGGCAAATCTAGACAGCTTACTAAAAAGCAGAGACACCGCCCTGCCAACAAAAGTGCGTCTAGTCAAGGCTATGGTTTTCCCAGTTGCAATGGATGGCTGTGAAGATTGAACCATAAGAAAGGCTGAACGCCAAAGAATTGAGACCTTTGAACTATGGTGCTGGAGAAGACTCCTGCGAGTCCCTTGGATTGCAAGCCATCAAACTGGTCAGTCCAGAGGAGATCAACCTTGACAGCTCCTTAGAAGGCCAGATCCTGAAGAGGAAACTCAAAAACTTTAGCCACCTAATGAGAAGGAAGGACTTACTAGAAAAGACCTTCATGCTGGGAAAGATTGAGGGCAAAAGAAGAAGGGGACGACAGAGAATGAGGTGGCTGGATGGAGTCACCAAAGCAGTAGGGGTGAGTTTAAATGGACTCCAGAGGATGGTAGAGGACAGGAAGGCCTGGAGGAACATTGTCCATGGCGTTGCAATGGGTCGGACATGACTTCGCAACTAGCAACAACAGAAAGCCCAAGCCAAGTCTTTGACCTGATCTATCTAAACAATGGTCCTTGACACATTGCCCAAGGTGCTGACCTGAACATCATATACACTGTATAACCCTGGACTGTGACATTGACCCATTGGCTTATTATAATCTCTCCTATTCGAGAATAGAGTCGTATTTGGCTTTAACAGAGCTTTTTTTAATCTATCCACTACCCCCCCCACCTCCCCACCCCCGTCCATGTCTTGGCTTCCTTCAGTGCTTTCTTCCCTCCAGGAATGTACTTTCTCATTGATCTTTCCCATCTATTGTGCTCACCTATTAAGACACTACAGAGAAAGTAGAAGAATCCCACCGTTTTCTTTCAATTGAACTGCAGCTCCTGCTTCCAACTGTTTTATTTTCATAAATAGTCCCTTATGCTCCAGCCTCAATTCAAATAGCACCTCTGTAGTAAAGGAGAAGCAGAGAGCTCCTTTTACAGGCAAATAGATGCTGAGAGGACCAATGGAATTGGCACCACCAAGTAGGGATTCCAGGAAATTGATGTTATGGAGAGCAAAATGCACCTTGCTTGAAAACACACAGACACACAAAAAAAGCATAGGGGAGAAAAACACCATGGAAATATATATATATATATATATATATATATATATATATATATATATATATATATATATATATATATATATATATATATATATATATATATATATATATATATATATATATATATATATATATATATATATATATATATATATATATATATATATATATATATATATATATATATGCTGGCATAGCTGGCTTCGGGGATTTTCCCGTGTATAAGGCATAGAAGGCATAGAATTTCTATGCCTTATACACAGGGAAATCCCCGAAAATTAAATTAGAAGAGACCAGGATAGATCTATTTCGAGCTTATTAGCTCTCATCAGTTGGCCATACCCCTTACTGGGATTCGAACCGGGGCTATGTTGCATGCAAGGCGAGGAACCTCACACTTAAGCCAAACCAGTTCCCCTATTACATCTATATTTATTATGTACCTATATTTTATAGGTACATAATACCTATAAAATATGGGGAATATGGACACAGCCATGTGTCTGAAACTTTCTTAAAGCATGTTTAATTTGGTAATTATACGCAAACCAGCTTGAGAAAAACTCAGGGCAGGTAAAATAACACAATGTGTGAAAATTAAATGGACAGAGACAGTCGTCTCTGGGAACTAACTGATCAGAAAGACAATGAGAAGAAAGCGAACGGGAGAGGCAAGAGTCTGAACTAATTTTGAAAAGTGCCAGACGAAATCTGATCTTTACCTTGCATTGTTTTCCTGTAGCATTTCATGGGCCTTTTCCTTATTGAAGTCAAATATCTGGCAGGCATTGACTCCGGCATCCTACGTTTAATGAAAGTTTTGCCTCCATTTTAATGAGAATCTCTCTTGCCCTTTGTTTTATTCAATGAGCAATGCCCTGGCCCCTTCAGGTTTCATTCTCTCTACTTCCAGTCTCCACAGCGCTGGCGCAATCATCTGTCATTAGCCAGTGGTGTCATGTCTATTGCACAGTGTCCCAAATGATCCATCAGCTGGTGGCCAGGAAGTAGCATGACAACAATGCCCCTAAATTTCAATTAGAAAGCAAGAGAGGACAAATGTTTGATAGCTGAGGCTCCACATCCAATTTTGGTGAGATCGTAGAGGCCATAGTTGGCATAATAATGTAACATGGGGAGTCCAGGACCTTAGGAAATGCCAGGGATGAATCTGAAGAAGCCCTTTCATTACATCATCGCCCAGCAACAGCTCAACCAAGCTTGGGACTCAAAAGGCAGCCTGTAAAGTTAGCTAAGATCCCTGCCCCTTGGGAGTCTGACCACCAATCAGAATACATTTCTTACACCGGAACAGGAAGCTGCAAGGCAGGGCCCAAGAGAGGGTATAAAACTCAGACTCTCTCAGCATCTCTTCCCCTTTTCTTCAAAATCCGGCCCTCTGGAACGACCTACCCCCCGACCTACGTACTATCTCGGACCACCACCTCTTCCACCAACGTCTTAAGACGTTTCTATTCCAACAGGCCGGCCTAGCATAGCCCCCCGTTTCTGACTTTTTATGTATAAATTGTAATTAGGCAGGGTTTTAAATGGGTTTTTTAGCACGGGTTTAAATAATTTAATATGTTTTTAACGATGTATATTGTTTTATTGTGGTTTTAATAATGCCTGTGCGCCGCCCTGGGTCCTAACAAGGAGAAGGGCGGGGTATAAATTTGATTTTTAAAAATGTGATCCCCCTTTTTCTCCCAGGACCTCAAACTATGTGGCCCTGTCCATCATCAATAAACCTTTCCAAGCAACTTCCATGAATCCAGTGTCTTTTTCCCCACTTGGAACTGAACCCACACGGACATATCTTCTAACACTAGTGATGACTGTTCTGTCTCAACATTCTGTTTTTGAAGAAGGAATTATCAACATCCATGGGGGGCAAAGTGAATAATGTGATCATGTTTCTATTAGACAGAAACTTCTAACATAGTTCCTTTTTCCTATTGAGTTAAATATTCACAGGACTCCAGAGGCAATGATCTAGGACAATGCTGGAGGGATGAACTTATCCCAATTTTGAACAGAATGTATCCCCAATGTTATTTCCAAATTCTTAATATGTTCAGGATGAAAACTTTGAAAAGATTGTAGCAAAAAATACCACTGGCATAAAGTCACAGAACAAAAACTAGAAACAAAATGTTTGGAATCAGGACTGCAACTTTAACAGTCCAAAACAATCTGCAAAATCCAAGGAAATATTAAATATGTCCTTCAAATCAACAGGATATTCTTGTTTTGAACTTGACACTGCCAGTTGGATATAGACCCAGAACTTCTTACAATAAAAATAATATATATATGAATAGAACATCAATGTACAAATGATAAACCTGCACAGAATAACTGAAAAATATCTTGCACTATTCCCAAATTTGGAAATATACCACTATTGCTCAGACATCATCCTGCCAACAAAAGTGTGTCTAGTCAAGGCGATGGTTTTCCCAGTTGCAATATATGGCTGTGAAGGTTGGACCATAAGAAAGGCTGAGCGCCAAAGAATGGAGGCCTTTGAACTCTGGTGCTGGAGAAGACTCCTTCATTGAGTCCCTTGGAGTGTAAGGCAATCAAACTGGTCAGTCCTAGAGGAGATCAACCCTGACTGCTCTTCAGAAGGCCAGATCCTGAAGAGGAACCTCAAAAATTTTGTCCACCTAATGAGAAGGAGGGACTCCCTGGAGAAGAGCCTAAGGCTGGGAAGGATCGAGGGTGAATGAAGAAGGGGACGGCAGAGAATGAGATGGCTGGATGGAGTCACTGGAGCAGTAGGTGTGAGCTTAAAGGGACTCCAGATGATGGTAGAGGACAGGAAGGCCCCATTATCCATGGGATCACGATGGATCAGACACGACTTCGCAACTAACAACAACAGACTTGGAATTAATTAACCTACAACAATCCCTTTCTTTTAGGCACTTGGGTTGCTGGAAGATCTCTTTAGAAGTCTCATCACATCTACTGATGAATCAAGATGTCTTTCTCTTCCTTTTTTTTTTTTTTTAGAGCTAGTCTAGATGATTGCCTAGGAGACCGGTTTAACCAGACAACTCTGCTTTGAGATTTTCCCATTCTATTTAATGGGAAATGAACCACTGCCATCTCAGTTCTCTGAAAACTTTCCAGCAGCCCCATCTGTCACTCAGAGGCACTTTACAATGGTGGAGGTTGTTATCTGGGAAGCTTGCTATAGGCAAAATAAACCAAAGCTAGGGTTTGCTTAGCAGTCCAACAGTACAGGTTGAAGCTACCATAGCCCATGAGGACTGACTTCAAAGGAAGAGCAGCTTAGCAAATGCTTCTGTAGTTATACGAGTGTTGAGAAAACCCTGCTTTTATATATGCAAGGGGGTGGCAGAGTCGCGATTCCCCTTCAACATCCTGAACAGTTAAAGAGTTGCTGCAGACACAACGGGACAAGGAAGGAAAACAAAACAAAACAACAAGCAGCCGACAGCTCATGATTTACAAAGAAGATGCCATTTTCATTTTGAGAAGACTGTTGCTAGTGTTTGGGAGGTAAACTAGGTGAGCAAGGGGCAGGGCCCCCACTTTTTACAAATCCTGCAGCCCTTTTTCATGCATGGAATATTTATGGCCAGGATTTGGCATTCGGCGCATGCACCAGAGCCCTGATGTTTTTCAAGGACTGTCTCATCATTCACCATGGATAGAAACATTCCCAGCAGACTATGTTCAGGTGCTTTAAAAAAAAAAAAGCCCTTTTGTGTGTTACGTGAGGAATTAAATTCAGAAATACAGAGGTGAGTGAGCACGGCTTTCAGGGTTAAGGTGCAAAGACTGCAAATCCAACACATTCGGTTCAAAGCCTGCTGAATAATTTGGCTTGAGGTCTTGGCATTAAGAGATAATGCTAGGCTTGGAATGTAGAAAGCTTCTCTTAAAAGTATTTGCTATTTGTCCACCAAGAGTCATCGAACATGATTGGAGCAGCTCTCCCAGTAAAGCACTTCTCCAACAACTGACACCTAACCTTCTTAAGGTAAGAGGCCATGGACTGAATAAGGGACACTCAGCATGCAAACTATGTGGTTGAGCTACAGTCTTCCCCTTAACAGTAAACCCAGTTTTTCTGTGCATGGATAAGCTTATTCCGACTCAGGACTAAGCTTGCACCCAGGGAAGATATCCCATGAAAAATCCAGACCTTTAAAAAAAAACAATGCAAGTTAGAAACTGTTCTTGGATTTCAAGCTGCTATAGTGGGGCGGGGGGGTTTAGACCTCAGTGGGCTTTGGAGATAGGCATCCCTGTATTATAGGCTAAAGCTAAAAGTTGAATCTGGAAAATAAAAGTATGTGTTTGAGATTCAGCAGAAGGACCTGCGTTCCTCCATACTGCATATGGCAGTATCCCATTTATCATGTTCCGGTGGATAAATAGTACTAATACAATGAATCACACCTATTAGTTAAGAACAGATCATCCAAAACGTGCTTTATGTCCCATAATTAGCACTGGACTCAAAGATCTGCATAAGGAATGAATTTGACAAGACAGGCACTAGTAATTCCTAGGAAAAGGGAAGCAATATATCACCATAGAAGAAATAACTACTTAGAGCATGCAAAAAAAAAATACACTCAAGTATCCATTGATTCACAAAGAGAGTAGAAACAAGTCTAGAATTTAAACCTTGGAGCAAAGTCAATCAAAATTCAAAATTTAATTTGTAGACCGCTCCCTCTCCCCAAGGGGACTCGGGGCGGTGCACAGGAGGTTAAAAACGTACAAACTTGAAAACATTATAAATATATAAAATCAAATTAAACAATTTAGTCCCTGCGCTAAAAACCTAAAATCCTTAAAAACTAAACCCCTTAAAAACCCAGTTAAAACAATTTGAATATTCAGATTAAGGCTGGAAAGGTAGATTAGGCCAGGCCGACCTGCTGGAAGAAATGAGTCTTAAGCTTTTGGCGGAAGGAGCGGAGGTCCGAGGTTGTTCTGAGCTCTGCATGGAGACTTTGAATTCTGTTAACCATCTTGAGAAGAGACCCCCATTTCTTTCTCAAATAAGGCAGCTAATCTTATCCAGCTATACCAGTGAGACTTCTGCCAAATAAGCCGACGGTTGAATAGGGAACTAAATGTTTAGAGAGCTAAGCCTGTTGTGAAATTTGAAAGAATGAAATGTTTGACCCTATCGGGTTTTTTGTTTTGTTTTGTTTTGGCAGTTAGTGGAGGGGAAGTTTGGGGAATTGCAAACAGAGCCTTAAAAGCTGATTTTGAGATGAGAAATAGCTTGCTATTAAGATAGATAGTGCCAGAAAGAGAGAGATGAAAACATGGTAGGAAAAAAGAGGATGGCTTAATTCTGGCTGCTGTCAACATGTCGTCCCCACAATGTGTATGCAAAATTTGATAGTTTTTTTAAAATATATATATTTTTATTGTTTACATGTAAGTACATTGAATGCAGTGTAATTGTCCTGGCACTTCACTTGCCATAAAAACCAAAGTAAAAACAAATAACATATATACTATGTTAAGCAGTGCTAGTGTTCTACAGTTATTTTTTACCATTATATTTATTCTAATACAGCAATGCATATATAGGGCCTCTTTCCAAGTCCACCTAAACTAATTTTTTTTTTTCATATTCCAACTTCTGCCTCGTAGTTCTAACCATTGATAGAATCTGATCCATGGGTAACAATATTCTATCTTTCCTTTGTCTTTTATTTTTAAAGTTAGTGAGAAATTGTGGGCGCTCCAACACTGGACGTTTTTAAAAAGAGTCTAAACAGTCTCAAATGGTATAGGTTCTCCTGCTTGAGCAGGTGGCTGGATCAGAAGACCTCCAAGGTCCCTTCCAGCTCTATCCTATCCTATGCTATCCTATGCTATCCTATGCTATCCTATGCTATCCTATGCTATCCTATCCTATGCTATCCTATGCTATCCTATCCTATCCTATCCTATCCTATGCTATCCTAGATCTCCAAGGTCCTTTCCAGCTCTATTCCATTCCATTCCGGTCCGGTCTGGTCCAGTGCAGTACGATCCATTCCATTCTAGTCCAGTCCAGTCTATTCCATTGCCCATTGCCTATTCTACCCTACTCTACCCTAATCCCATCCCATCCTATTCCCGATCTCTTTTCTAGCACTCTTCCTTCAGTGAAGAGAGTGGGGAAAAATAGTCATAATAAACACAACATAAGTTGCTCTCTGCTTTTTTTTTTTGCACGAGTGCCTTTCTTACTGCAATCCATCTTGCAAAGCCCACCTTCTTCCAAAGAAACCCAAGGGTTCTTTATCGGAGATTGAAAGAGATTCAGCTTTGGCCTCATCTAATTCCTTATCTACTTATTTGACGTGCTGTGCCGCTTGAAAACTAATTGACACTGTTGCCAATTCCACCCCGCCTCCCCTCGTCCTCCTTTCTTAAGGCGGACCCAGGGAGGAAACTCCCTTCCCATTTGGCATCTTGCTCGAGTCACTTTGCAGAAGAAATAAGTAATTTAAATTTAATTGAGTGCATTATCGCTAGGACAATGAGACCTTTGCACGCTATTAGTGCAGACAACTAAGACAAGAAATCCCTCTCTCTCCTGAGGATTTGAAAGGGGCACAAGAGGAAGGGAGTTATTTGCAATACAGTAAATCCCTTCCTTCCCCCGAAAAGAAATTAATATCGGTTTGGAATATCCACTAAGCCTCCGCACGTAATGGGGAATTTGAATTCTTAACCTGATACAGCCTTGAAGACTTACGGCTGGTTATAATATTTTAGAACACTTCATTGAAACAAAAACAAAAGCATTCTCCAAAATGGAGCAGCTGTTGAAAAGGGCACATTTTTTGCAAAACTTTTTTTTTAATCTTTTTGTCATATGAAAAGGTCTTCGGTGAGGGACGTTTCTCAGGGACTCTGATCTAAAATCTAGGCCATCTATAGAACTCTGGAAGTTGATCATCAAGGAGAGCATTGAAGAGTCAGTCTTAAATCTTACAAAAATGGATTAGGCATCTCTATTGCATTTCAGTTTGGGAATGGCACAGAAGATGGTTTTTCATATATAATGGGCTGACGATCTGGTAAGGAAGGCATCGCCAGAAAGTCTCTCCTACTGATTTAATTATCTAGACAAGGTTATAGTGGGACAAGGGCTGTGGTGGCTCAGCGGCTAAGACGCTGAGTTTGTCAATCAGAAAGCTCAGCAATTCGGCGGTTCAAATCCCTAGCACTGTGTAGTGGAGTGAGCTCCTGTGACTTGTCCCAGCTTCTGCCAACCTAGCCGTTCGAAAGCATGTAAAAATGCAAGTAGAAAAATAGGAACCACCTTTGGTGGGAAGGGAACAGCATTCCGTGTGCCTTCAGTGTCTAGTCATCATCATCATCATCATCATCATCATCATCATCATCATCATCATAATAATAATAATAATATTTAAATTTCTATATGTCATGCTGGCCACATGACCACAGAGACGTCTTCAGACAGTGCTGGCTTTTCAGCTTTGAAATGGAGATGAGCACCGCCCCCTAGAGTCAGGAATGACTAGCACATATGTGTGAGGGGAACTTTTACTATAGTGGGACATGTGTTCTCCCAGATGGTCAGACCCTATGCCATTTAAGGACCAACCCCTTGAAATGACCAACAGGAATTATATAAATATTTAGCAATTGCTAGTCAATATCAGGAGGTGTAATGACCCAGAGCATGGCACAAAGATAACACAAACAGCTGGCAGTTCAAACCGGCCCTTTTAGTGCTCCAAATCTTTCCCAAACAAACCTCAAACAGCCTCTGGTCACAATTAGTCCAGGTCAGCATTGTCTGCACCAAGGCTGCGTGGCAATAAATCCCAAATTTATTTAGCAAAACAAGAACAAAACAAGGAGTTCATGGAGCAAAAGGTCAAGATAATCAGTCCAGGAATGCAAGGAATCTCAGCACACAACATTCCAGGAACTCAGTGTTTGTTCCCGAAAAATGCCCCACCCAGGGGTGGGTTGCTATCGGCATTACTCCCAGTTTGGCATGCAAAAAACAGAGAGCCAACGTGGTTGGATACTTAAAGTGATGGATTAGAAGCAGAGAGGTCCAGATTTCATCTCATTCCAATCTACCAGGAAAAGTTATTTTTTGGGAGAGAGAAACAGGAGGTAGGAGCACCCTAAGTTCCTCTATAAAACCAAATATAAATTTAATGCAACCCAAATAAAAAATGGAATGTTTTCTGTAGATTGTGAAACAATTAAGCTTCTGTGTGGCTGAAGCAATCCCCACTCCTTTGAGTTTTGAGTATATGTGGATAAAGGTTAGAGGCCACTGCAATTTCCTTCTGCAAAAAAGGACTCATTCTCAAGGTAAAGGTACAGACTGAGATATGTGTCAATAGTCTTCCATGTTTTAAGGTGCTATTTTTTTTTCAAGACACATGCAGATATTTCATCTCAGCAAAAACCTTACAAGCTGTATTTCAAATCGAGAAGCATTTGAGTGGCCATTGAAATATGCATGAGGCGCTGCCCAAGGATAAGCTGGGAAATCTTGCAGAATTGTTTTTCTTCCTTTAGATCTGCTCCAGGTGTTTTGCTCGAGGCTCTTCAAATCATCTTCAGGTTTTTGTATCTGAGTGTTATAGCAACACACACACACATGCACATACATATACACCCCCGGTGTGTGTGTGTGTGTATGTGTGGGTGCTTTATTAAAACACGAGGTGAATAAACCTATGTAAAAATCTAGAAATTGGTATTGCTTCAAGCTAGAAAACGAAAGAATGGGGGAAAGGCCACCTGAATGACTAGAAGAAAGTCACTGAAGCTAAATGAAAACACAGAGGTCAACTGAAGCAAACAACTGATGATGGACTAGACCAGGGGTGTCAAATTTAATGTCTGGGTGCCAGATTTTGTCCATGGGGTGCTAAGATCTGGCCCATGGGGATGCCTTGGAAATAGTGAAGGACTGGGCCATGGTGCCTCAGCCAGTGAAAATGGAGCTCTTGAGGCGTGCAACCTCCCGAGCTCCGTTTCCACTGGCAGAGGGTTGCAGGAGCCTGTTCCAGCACAAAATGGAGCTTGGGAGCCTGTTTTCCCTGGCAGAGCACTCAAGCCACCACAGGTGCCCCCCAACACAACTGACATCATGCTGCCCATGCCCATCCTGGTCCCCCAAGGTCAAACACAACCCTGATGCGTCCCTCAATGAAGTTGAGTTTGACACCCCTGGACTAGACTAAGATCTAGAAAGAAGGAGGTGTTAGATTGACAAAGGAGTCCGACTCAGGCATGGTCAATCAACAGGAACATTTATTCAGCAACTATTTACAATGCACAAGAATCACTACTGGCAATGCTTCCCCGTCTGACAGCCCTTTATATAGGCTTTCAGACAGGAACCCTTGCAGCAAGCTAGCTGCAACATTGTATCTGTTTTCTAGACAGTCTCCAGCCGGCTCCGTTCTGGAATGTGGTGACTCAGAGTTCACCAGACTTGCTGGCACGGTTGTAGACCTGAGGACTTAACAGGAGGCTATCAATAACAAGAACATAGCATGACCAGTTGACCAGTTGATGAACAAGACCAGGAATAATTCTCCAGCCTTAGGTGAATGTGCGTGCGCAATGCCATGGATTCATGAAATCCAATGGTGAGAAAAGTAAGGTGGCTGGGCGAGGCTTACATGGATAATATAGTGGTGGTTGACATTGTTATTCAACCACGTTGGTTAACTTCAGTTAATCTGGATTTTGGAATTTTTGCACTGGAAGTTATATGGATGTTATTGCAAATAATTTTATCATCCACATTTTATGTTATATTTATTCCATTCTTACAAATCAATGTATTTCAAAATACTTTTCTATAATTCCTTGAATTCCTCATACCTTACAAAATCGACTACACATTTCCATCATACATGTATCATAGTGTTATGGGCTCTTTTCATATATTTTTTGCTAGTGTTATCCGTGTACTCTATGTCATATACTAGCTAAACAAATAAATATTTTATATTTTCAACATGGCTGCTTATGCTGCTACAGTTGATATTTTAACTCTGATTTTTTTTTGTAAGCTGCCATGAGTTGACATACAATTTTGCATATGTTCAGCCATGTTTGGCAAGTTTTATTTTCTCTTCCATCCAGAACAGATATTCATCATAGAATAAAAGAGTTGGAAGGGGCCTTGGAGGACCTCTAGTCCAATCCTCTGCTTAGGCAGGAAACCCTACACCACTTTACACAAATGATTATCCAACATCAACTTCCAGTGTTGGAACATTCACAACTTCTGGAGGCAAGTCGTTCCATTGATTAATTGTTCTAACTGTCAGGAAATTTCTCCTTAGTTCTAAATTGCTTCTCTCCTTGATTAGTTTCCACCCATTGCTTCTTGTCCTGCCCTTCAGGTGCTTTGGAGAATAGTTTGACTCCCTGTTCTCTGTGGCAGTCCCTGAGATATTGGAACACTTCTATCATGTCTCCCCTAGTCCTTCTTTTCATTAAACTAGACATACCCATTTCCTGCAGCCGTTCTTCATGTTTTAGCCTTCAGTCCTCTAATCCTCTTTGTTGCTCTTCTCTGCACTCTTTCTAGAATCTCAACATCTTTTTTACATTGTGGCGACCAAAACTGGATGCATTGTGGCGACCAAAACTATGGCCTTACCAAGGCATTATATAGTGATATTAACCCTTCACGTGGTCTTGATTCTATCCCTCTGTTGATGCAGCTTAGAACTGTGTTGGCTTTTTTGGCAGCTGCTGAACACTGCTGGCTCATATTCAAGTGATTGTCCACTAGGACTCCAAGATCCCTTTCACAGTTACTACTATTGAGCAAGGTACCACCTATACTGTACTTGTGTATTTTGTATTCCTCTGAAAAATGCTTCTTTGGAATGTCTCACAATTTCCATGGAGCCAAGCAGTCATGAGGAAGGCCATCAGAATTCAGGCTACACTTCGTTAGCTAATTGAAGACTCAGATGCACATATTCCCTTCTACTCGCGACAAGCCTTGAGAAATTACTGCCAAGAGACAAGAGTGGATTTGAAAGAGTAAGTACCTGGAAAGTGATGGATGGGAAACCAAGATAAAGTCTTGTCCCGGCCTCAATTATCAGAAATGGCCTGATTAGTTCTACTCCCCTTTGAAGCATGGAAGGAAGTCCAGGTGTCAAGCTTTCACGGAACAATTAACACAAGCAAGATTCTGAACATGATTATTAGGCATTAATGAAGGGATAGAAAAGAAATGGAAATGTATGAATAGCAGAGCCTGGCCTAGCTTGTATGAATGAAAATGCATCCTATCCCTGGGCCCTTACAGTAACCCCATTTTCATAAAGTCAAATTGCGTTGAGCAGGCAGCATGTACGAACACAGGAATTGATCTCTAATATATTTCTCAGAAGCGGGATGAGGTACGTTGCGTTGATACGGATATACTTAGCTTTCTAAAGCTTCATGCCTATTTCAGATATAATGAAATACAGAGAGGAACCAGATTTACAAAGGGGCAGAGAGGAAATTAAGGTTTTTACCTACTTGGCTATATTAAATTTCAATAAAAGGCAAGGTCGCAAAGAGATCAATAGCTCTCCCTCTCTCTCTCTATTTTTTGTCTCTATCCATTTTTAGAAGGTGCTGGAGGCAAAAATTGGGTCCTTCCTGTTGAGTTTCCTTTTATTTCTCTCTCTCTCTTCCCCAGAAAGAAACAGTTCTTCTGATTTCAGTGAAAAGGAGAAGATTGAAGAAGATCTTTAGTATTAACAAGGAACAAGGAAAGGTCGCTAGATCATCGTTTTCCAAAGAACGATTTAGAAATGTCAGAAAACCAACCCATACAGTGAGAAAAAATTGTCCACTTCCTAATCCTTTAACTTTTTCTTAAAGCTTCTCTTTATTAGGACTTGCTAAAATTATAACTTCATCTTTTAGGTGCCTAATCATTGTCTTCTGTATTATTTTGTGCAGGGGCTTGACCCTCCAGTATATATTTGTAAACCTTGTAGTATACCAAACAAATTTAAGGAAATGGATTGTTTTGTTCAGTTTTATACACAAACACACACACACACACACAATCTCATATTGTATTAAAATCCAAGAAGTCCTGGAAATATATGTGATAAACAAAGCAGCTCTAGAAAGCCGCATCAATTGCTCAGCACTCATAGAAGATTAATTCAAATGTTGACCGACAACATATATCAACAATGCATGGCTAAAAATAAAGGGCATATTTTTCTTTCTTGTGTTGTATAATAATTCTTTGTCAATCCCCCAGGTATGAAAGTCTACAGTTTTTGATGTCTTGATAAATTCCACAAACAACAGCTGCAGTGAAGAACGTGTGTATTCTTGACAACCAATGACCAGTTTAAAGCCATGCTACAGATAATTGGCATCGACTTGACAACTGACAATTATCTACCATAATAAAGGAGGATTTAAAAAAAATCTAATAAAGTAATAAATCTTCCTGTATCTTCACTCATTACGATGACGTCAATAAGCATAACTTCATGGTTGAGCCTGTGTCTTGCATGGAAAAATCTCAAGTTTAACTTCCAGCATTCTTCATTAAAAAGCTAATAGTGAGACGGGAGAAGTTGTGGAACTCTGTGTGTGTGTGTGTGTGTGTGTGTGTGCAAGAATGTGGAGGTAATGTTGATGAAGGAATACAAGATCCATTCATAGAATGTGATGGGATATAGTCTGAATTCCCAGGAGAGAAGGGTGCATCCCAGAAGATCAAGAGACAACTCAGTTCAGATAGATTGTGTGAGAGAAAGAGGGTGAAGGTGGATCCTCCTTAATAGTTCTCGGAGTACTTTGCTTGAGTTTGGCAAGACTGATGTCAGATTCAGGGGTGGGATTCTACCGGTTTGAACTGGTTTGGGTGAACTGGTAGCTCCAACAATCAGCTGGGAGTGAACTGGTCCACTCCGACGATCAGCTGGGCCTGACCACCCATCTTTGTATTTTACTGACCTTTATGCTCCCATCTGATTCACAAAATGCACAATCACCAAACTGGTTGTTAAACTGGTAGGACCCCACCACTGGCCAAATTCCCAAAACTAAGAAAGTCGTACTTCTATTCTTCCAAGGAGATTTCTTTATTGTTCCCTCACCCATAGACAGAATCTTGCCAAACTAAAGCAGACTTCCAGCCATATGAAGCATATTCTCTGGGAACGATAGTGGAGGAGCTGTCTCCATCCATTTTCTCTCACTCAAGCTATCAGAACTAAGTTGTCTCTTGCTTCCCTGGAATGCATTCCCTCCCTCCTGGGAATCCAGGTTGTATTTCATGACCCCAAACTGCTAAGAGATAAAAAAGAGGAAAAAAACAACTCAATTTTCAGCAAAAGTAAGTGGGAGAAAGAGACCCCCAAATGACCCCAATTTGATCCAATTAAGCATGTGGAGACATAGGGAATCTCTGACTGGCTTTCAAGAGTCTATTGTCATACCCTACTACACAATACACTAAAGTAATCCTTGCTGTGTCTGTTCCAGCTTAGGTTGAATCTGAAGCTATGCAAATCATGTCAGTCAGAACGATACGGAAATATAATTAAACCTGGGATGAGGCAATGCCGTCATATATTATCCTTTCTTTACAAACAGTTTGAGTATTTTGAACAAAACATCCATTTAGTTGTGAAGCTGCTTGCGAATTCTGAAAGCTGATACAGTGGTACCTCGGTTCACGAACGCCTCTGTTCACGACCAATTCGGTTTACGAACAGAAATTTTCCTCAAAATGTGCTTCGGTTCACAAACAGGCCATTTTTAATGTATTCCTGGCTGTCACATGGTTGTGACTTCCTGTAGGAAGATCGTAGAGAGAAGAAAATACAGAAAAAAGCCCCAGCACGCACACTGTGAGTACTTTCAGTGACTTTTTTTTAAATTTTTGTTATGCTTTTAGCATATGGAAAACTGTGCCTCGGTTCACGAACAATTCGGTTCGCGACCAGAGTCAGTTCACGAATTAAGTTCGTGAACCGAGGTACCACTGTATGATGTATTCCTTTCGCAACTTTTTTCTTCTTCTGAAGTTTGCCCAGCATTTGGGCAAAATGTGGCTAAATACTATGACAGAGAACTATCTTGTACAATTTCTTTTCTTTTTTTTAAAGTCAAAACCGCAATTCTTATCAGCTAATCTCTTTGATCAATGTCGTTGTCAAAATTTCGAATTCACCACCATCTGAGACTTATGGAAAATTTAAATTCTCCCCGTCACATAAGGTTTTATTGTATCACAAACTTCCTTAAGCTACATTTGATGTTTTATTAAGAACTCTCAATTCCCCTAATAAGACAACGTTCACCATATATTCATCTCTATGGACAATGAAAAGAAGAAGAAAAAAAGCACAAGAGAATTGATGCCTTGTTCTTGAGAAGAATGCGTACACAATTTTTGCGACTTGTTTTATCAAAGCCATCCCAATTATAGATTGGCTACAATTTGCTCCCAGGTGAAAAATCCCTCGGCAATTTCAGAAGTACACTCAGCTTCTCTTTTGAAATGGCTGTACATCATATTTTTTCGAAACTTCAAATAGCTTTCATGTGTCATCTAAAATGGCTTTAGAAAAAGATTGAGAAAAATCATCCCGTTGAAACACTGGGGGGATGTTCTCAGTCTTGTAAATCCCATTTCTTAAAACATAAGTTTAAAATCGTCCCCCCAACCCCCAAAAATTGGTTTTCTGAACTAAGTGCAAGACTTAGCAAGGTAAAAAGTAGTACAGATGGCAATGCCTTTGTTAGAACAAGAAACAAATGATTATTTCAAAAATTTGAAATAATGGACAGATCTGAATGGACAGATGCCGTTGTCTCTCCAAATACCTCCAGGAGAAGCAGAAACATCTCATAATTTCTCAAGACCAGGATTCCTGTTTAGCAGTGATAGTTGTTGGGACTAGGAGTGGGAGGGGGGGGGGACATGGAAAGAATAAGAGCTGAGGTGGTGCAGTGGTTAGAGTGCAGTACTGCAGGCTACTTCAGCTGACTGCAAGCTGCAGTTCAGCAGTTCGGTTGGCGACGCCCAGGGGAAGGGCCTTCTCTGTGGTGGGCCCAACCCTCTGGAACAACCTGCCTCCCAAACTCTGCGTCACGCCAGCGCTTAAAAATGCATTTTTTCCACCTAGCCGGCCTGGCGTGAACCACCCTATACCGACTAAGTATTAGTTTGCCAAAGTTTTAATTAGTGGGATTTTAATTATGTTTTAGCACAGGGTTTTGAGTTTAATGTTGTTTTAGGATAATTTATAGTATTTTGTATATTTGTAGTTGTTTTTAATTTTCCTATGTGCCGCCCCGGGTCCCTCTGTGGGAGATGGGTGCGGGATATAAGTATGAATAAAACTAAAACTAAAACTAAAGTTCAAATCTCACCAGCTCAAGGTTGACTCAGCCTTCCGAGGTGGGTAAAACGGGGACCCAGATTGTTGGGGGCAATATGCTGAGTCTGTAAACTGCTTACAGAGGGCTGTAAAAGCACTATGAAATAGTATATAAATCTAAGTGCTATTCTGTTGCTATTCCTTCCAGATGTTGCTTCTCTTAAGATTTAAGAAATGCATGAGAAACTAGGGAGGCTGAAGACTACAGAAGTGTGAAATAATAGGAAATACTTGTAGCTCAGGTTTTAGATTTTGGCCCTGTTTTGTTCTCCAAGCTTGCCATTTAGCTCCTGGTAAATATCATCTCTTTGCCACACTAGGTAACATCAGCAGCAGGACTTCACTAGAAATGTCTTGTTCTATTCCTCTTTAGCTTATATTTTACAATATTTTACTTAATGCTTGAGATTTTTGGCTTGGACAATCTGGAACTGTGCCGCCTGTGGTCCAATCTAAGCCTAGTATACAAAATTGTCTGCTACAATGTCTTGCCTGTCAATGACTACTTCAGCTTCAACTGCAATAATCCATGGGCAAATAATCAATACAAACTCAAGGTAAATCATTCAAAATTCGATTGCAGAAAATACGATTTCAGCCACAGAATGGTCCATGCCTGGAATGCTCTACATGACTCCCTTGTTCCATTCACAGCTTGAATCTCAAATTGTCTACCGTGAACCTCACCCCATTCTTCTCTCTTCCCTCTCTCTCTCTCTCTACTCTTTTATCATCACTATCTCTTTTTCTTCTCCTCTCTCCTCTCTCTCCCTTCTCCCTTCTCCCTTATCACGCGAGCAATTATGGGAACCGCTAGGTTTACCCATGTAACACCGCTCTTGCGCGAGCTGCACTGGCTACCTGTCGTCTTCCGGGTGCGCTTCAAGGTGTTAATTATCATCTTTAAAGCGCTCCATGGCTCGGGACCTAGCTATCTGCGGGATCGGATCCTGCCTCATACATCCTCACGGCCGATTCGCTCCCACAGAGAGGGACTTCTCCGGGTGCCGTCCACTAGACATTGTCAGCGGGCGACACCCAGGGGAAGGGCTATCTCTGTGGCGGGCCCGGCCCTCTGGAACGACCTTCCCCCCGATATCAGGACGACCACGGACCTCCGCTCCTTCCGTCTTAAATTAAAAACTCACTTTTTCTGTCTGGCCGGCCTAGGATAAGTCTCTCTGTCTTTGGGGTTTTTATTGGGAAATTAGTACTGTTTAGTTTTAATGGGGAAATTTTAGCGCAGGTTATGTTTAATTTGTCTTTAGAATTGTTTGTATGTATTTATTGTTTTATTCTACCTGTGCACCGCCCCGAGTCCCTGTGGGGAGAGGGTGCGGTTTTATAAATATTAAATATTATATTATTATTATTATTATCCTCTCTCTCTTTTCTTTTCTCCCCTCTCTCTCTTTCTTCTCCTTTCTTCTCTCTCCTTTCTCTTCCTCCTCTCTCTCCTCTCTCTCTTTTATCCCTTTGCTTGGCGAAAGGCTCCAGTGAAGGTTCTTTGCTTCATTGACATATGGCTGTTGTTAATAATTGAAATATTTAATATCCAACATGGCCGGATTGTCAGGACATGGGGGGCAGATATTTGTTTCAAGACACAGCAATACACGAAGATCGCCTTGATGAACGGACAGTTTGGTGAAAAGTCACCACGCAATTATGCTCAAACCTAAACATTTCCCTTGTTGATGTCCATGAAGGCAGGATGGCTGGAGAAGATTGGCAACTTCCATGCACAAAAGCAACATTTTGAGGGATGTAATCCAAGCTAAGCGAACTGTGCATTTTTGAGTCTATCTGGGCATATCCATTGCACAAATGATAAGCTATGGACTCTATAACAGGAAAGTTTTTCCTCCCTCCATCAACACTCCTCAATTGTAATTCAGAAAATGTACGTCTCTCCTACAGGAAGAGATTGCAAAATAAATCAGATGAACTAAAACAGTGCTGAGTTATTATGCACTTGGTCGGAGGCAACCTTGCAGAGTCTGGAAGGCTCCTAAGCCTGATGATAGTTAGTAGATTCTCTTCTTTTCTCCCAATTAAGAACACTGATTGGTTCTTCTACTTGTTGTTGTTGTTGTGGTCGTTATCATTATTATTATGTATTAAAATGGCTGCACTTCGCTGCTCAGAACATTGATTTTATTGATTATGTTCCTTCAAAGTCACACCCAGCCAGTAAGATATTTCTTCTTCCCCATCCCACAAATTGAATGCAGAGTAACTAAGATGATTAAAGGTCTGGAGACCAAAACCTATGAAGAACGGTTGCAGGAATTGGGTATGGCCAGTCTAGAGAAAAGAAGGGCTAGGTGTGACATGATAGCAGTATTCCAGTATTTGAGGGGCTGCCACAAAGAAGAAGGGGTCAACTGATATTCCAAAACACCCAAAAGTAAGACAAAAAACAATGGGTGGAAACTAATCAAGGAGAGAAGCAACCTGGAATTAAGGAGAAACTTCCTAACCGTAACAACAGTTAAACAGTGGAATAGCTTGCCTGCAGAAATTGTGGGTGCTTCATTAAGTTTTTAAGAAAGACTGAACAGCCATCTAGCTGAAATGGTATAGGGCAGTGATGGTGAACCATCATGCGGAAACATCATGCATGCATGCACAGGCTCGTCAGAGCTGTGCTCCAGAAAAGCCAAAATTCTGGGCTCCAGCGCCCATATGCGCCTGACAATCAGCTGGCTGGCGTGCCTACACAGGGCGGTTTTTGGCACTGCCATGTGCTCAATGGAATCATGCTCGAGAAGAGCCAAGCTTCTGGGTTTTGGCACGCATGCCCACCCAACAATCAGCTGGCTGGCATGCATGCGCACATCAGTTTTCGGCACGGCTGCCCACGCAAAGGACAGCTGATCATCACGCACAGATGTGCGCCAGTAGCCCAGAACACAAACAGACAAGGCCATGCGTGCTGGGCAATATGATTTCACATGCGTGCCATAGGTTCACCATCTCAAGTATAGGATCTCTTGCTTTAGGAGGTAGAAGACCTCCAAGGTCTCTTCCATCGCTACTCTGAATGATTGTTTGATTGTTTGATTGATTGATTGACTTTGATTAATCAAAAGGGGGATTGTCCAATGCTTTGGATGAGCACGTGTGCCGGTGATGAAGGGACTTGTCTGGAAATCAGCCAGAGATCTCTGGTCAGCTTGTGACCGAGTGTGATAAGATTTCCAAAGCCACTTTCCTTCCTCTTTCTCTGCATTTTCATACATTTGAGTTTCATTTAAGCCGTATTAGCAAAGAGACAATTACATCCGTTCTCGAAGGAGTCATCTCTTCCCACCATAAAATATGACTTAAGTAATGAATCAAGCATGGCATTAGCATATGGCATTTTTGGGTCTATCGTTCTAGGAAGACTCCCAGCTGATGAACACCCTGGGATCCTCTTCGAAAACCTGGCTAGAAAATACTAATTTAATTGCCCACAGGGCTTCTTAGGAGACGTTCCTCTGCTATGGCATTGTGGAAAATGAACATGATTGTTTCAGAATCCAGCCTGTTTCCAAACTCGCGTCGGTCTCCCACACCAGGTACATTTTAGGAGACTTACAGAAAGCACTCGTTGACATTCTTGGCTGCATTACTGTTTGCAAACATTTGGGGAGGGGTTTTTGTAAGAACTGCCTCATTTGGCCAACAGGGGAACTTCACAGAAAACAATCTAGAGTAGTCACTGTGATCAGCTGTTTCACTTAGGGCAGGGGTCTGCAAAGTTGGCTCTTTTAAGACTGGTGGACTTAAGACTATGCTGACTGGGGAACTCTGGGAGTTGAAGTCCCCCAGTCTTAAAAGAGCCAACTTTGCAGACCCCTGACTTAGGGGAACAAAATCTTATTCAAAAAGGGGAGGAAAAAAGGAAAGGCCACACAAAACAGTTCCAGAATCAAAGACCCATCAATTCCCTGGTCATTTTGTGGAAAAGGAAATAGAAATAGAATGCACAATAAATATATTTGCATATTCAATCATTATTATTTATTTAAAAGTGCCAAAGGTTTGGCACAAGTCACATCCCATGGACTTCATTTGGGAACAATTTGCTTTCAGATACTTTGTCCGGATTTGAGCTAAAAAAAAAATAGTCTGCATGGAATACAGAGGGCATTTGTTATTGTTTCACTGTTGTTGTTTAAGGTTAATTGTTCCCAGTTGGTTTTTTAGTTTTCTTTGGGTTTTTTTCCTTTTTTTAAATTAAACCACAACACATTTAAAACCAAATACCCAAAAGACACAGATGGGGGATGCCTTAGCTTGGACTGGAGAAGCTGTGGTAAGAAAGGTTATTTATTTGGTTGTTTATTAAACGTTTATGCTGCCCATTTCCCCTAAAAGGTGACTCAGGACACTTCTTCTTCTTCTTCTTCTTCTTCTTCTTCTTCTTCTTCTTCTTCTTCTTCTTCTTCTTCTTCTTCTTCTTCTTCTTCTTCTTCTTCTTCTTCTTCTTCTTCTTCTTCTTCCTCTTCCTCTTCCTCTTCCTCTTCCTCTTCCTCTACCTCTTCTTCTCCTTCTCCTTCTCCTTCTCCTCCTTCTCCTACTCCTACTCCTACTCCTACTCCTACTCCTACTCCTACTCCTACTCCTACTCCTGATTGAACGCTACTTTGCACAATCAGCTGTCTCTCCAGGGCACAGGCCCGCAGCTTCCATATCTTTGTTGATGGTGTCTTGCCATCTCTGTTTTGGGTACCCGAGAGGTTGGCGGCCATTGACTTCTAGTTGGTAGGCAGTCTTGGCAACGATGGAAGGTGCTACTCTCAGGGCATGTCCATACCAGCAGAGCTGGCCTTCTCTCGTCTTCTCTATAATTGGTGCCACACCAAAATGTTGTTGAATGGTATCATTTGACATGATATTTATTTATTTATTTATTTATTTGTTGGATTTATATAACCGCACCCTCTCCCCAAAGGGACCCGGGGCGGTGCACAGGAAATTAAAAACCACATAGTATCACAAATATAAATAATTTACTAAAAAACCCTGAGACCACGCTTCGCCCACCTCTCTGGATTAATTAATCCCTCATTAAGGTGGGCCCTCGTTAGAGCGGAGGGCCAGGCCTGCGATAGAGGGGATTCTCACAGTAATCTCGCGCATGCGTAGTCTAAACTTTTTATAAATATAAAAATATAGAAGGGAGATGTTCAGCACTTATATTGCCACACCAATTTGATCATCACCCTCCTCCCTTCAGCTTATTCCTCAGCTTTCAAATCAGATAGAGAGAGAAATTATCCCTTCTGGACCACTGCATTCTCAGACTTCAAAGCTCAGCCTTTCTGGTTCCCTGGAGGAACGCCTTCTGATTTGAGTTTCATAGCCCAGAGAATATCTACTAGATTTACCTGACCTGATAGGTCTGAATCTTAACAGTGGTGCAATATATCAATGCCCATTCTTTCAAGGGGGGTTTATCCCTAGCTGCAGGAGGACTATGGCTTCAGGAAGCTACATAAGGTACCAAAAAAAGAGATCCGCACTCCTTTATTTAGCACGTTTTGGTAATCCTAAATTTTATGGGAACAGAATAATTTGTCAGGGTTCCAAATAGCATCCAAAAGTAAATCAGAGTCCGAGGCAAAAGATTCCTCAAAGTTGCAACTTATTAAGAGAGCCACATCTGGGAAAACCCGAATCTGAAACCTTCCCAGTTTTCCCCACCTAGTTTAAGATCTTGCCCCCACACCCACAAGTCCATCACATAGTCCAATTTTCTACTACCATGTTGGCAGCTTCCAACCATCCAGTTCCAGCCAGGTACACAGGCAAAAGATGACCCTGGCTTTCTAGAAAGAATTTTGTTATGGCTACATATCACCCAACTCCATATAACCCCCCCCCCCTGCCATTTTCCCACAATAGAAAATGCATAATAGAAGAATAGAAAGTGTGGCCGGTCTAAAGTTCAAAAAGGAAACGATGGCTTGAAGGCCTGACATAATGCATTTAAATTACATGAAGATAGTTTTGGATAGAAGCTTCCAGACAATAAAAAAGAAAGAAAGAAAGAAAAAGTTGAACACACACTCAAGAATTCAAGATTGGACATTTTTCAGAATCGGAAGGTTATTTGCCATTGCTGCCTCCAAATCAAGATTAAATTTTGAGCAAGAGGTGAGGAAAAATGCAGCCACAATACTTAATAACAGTGGGTTAATGCTCAACCCGAATCAAATTTAAAAGTTAAGTTTTAGAGAAACTCGAGGAAATTATGGCACCTTTATGGAAAACCTCCCTTCATTTCACTCGCAGGCACACCTGCTGGAAAATGATTGGCATCTCTCTTTGAACAAGCAAATCCTTGATGATATACCTGTCTAAACTTCCTCTGAGTTACTTAACGTTCTTCAAGAAAAACCAAGATATTCATTTAGGATCCTTGACATTCATTTGCCAAGAGGTGTTTAATTCATCAATTTTTTCCCCACACAGATCAAAACCACCTTTGCGAAATTCCATACATCCCAGTTGTTACATTTCTGGCCGTGTTTGCTCTTTTTTTTTATTATTTCCAAAAAGAGGAGAATGGTAATGAAGCAAACCGATATTATGATTTCCTTTAAAAAAGAAAAAAAAAGTTATAACTTTCCAAATAAGCTATTTTTCCCTAAGGTTATAATAAATACCCAGGGTGCCTTTTTAATGATACCTTACATCAGAGTTATATAACCTTACCAATTTTGGTAATGTATATAATAAAAGGTTATTGCTGGAGATTGACAGGCTGACTTTACGCCAGAAGCTACTCTTTAAAAATGTCTGGAAGTTGGAAGTGGAACAGGCTTCTATCCAGTGAAAGATTCAGGGAGTATAAGTTGTCTGTAGAGAAGGATACACAATGGCTGACAATTGTTTACCAAACAGTGTTTAGGTTTTTTTAGCGCTAAACAGATCAGGACTATCTCTTCTACCCTTTAAAATCTTCTCTGGATCTGAAGAAAAGACCTTTCTACAGAGGCGATAGCAATAGCACTTAGACTCAGAACATAGAATAACAGAGTTGGAAGGGACCTTGAAGGTCTTCTAGTTCAACCCCCTGCTTAGGCAGGAAACCCTACACCACTTCAGACAAATGGTTGTTCAATCTCTTCTTAAAAACTTCCAGTGTTGGAGCACTCACAACTTCTGGAGGCAGGTTGTTCCACTGATTAATTGTTCTCACTGTCAGGAAATTTCTCCTTAGTTCTAAGTTGCTTCTCTCCTTGATTAGTTTCCACCTGTTGCTTCTTGTCCTATTCTCAGGTGCTTTGGAGCCCCTGAGATATTGGAAGACTGCTATCATGTCTCCCATGCTCCTCCTTTTCATTAAACAAGACATACCCCATTCCTGCAACCATTCTTCATATGTTTTAGCCTCCAGTCTACTAATTTTTATTTATTTTATTTATTTTATTTAAATTTATATCCCGCCCTTCTCCACAGAGGACCCAATCATCTGTGTTGCCCTTCTCTGCACTCTTTCTAGAGTCTCAACATCTTTTATTTATCTTTATAGTCCTCTCTAAGCAGTTTAAAGAGTCAGCACATTTTTTGCTCCAAGAAATCTGGGTCCCCATTTTACTGATCTCAGAAGGATGGAAGGCTGATCAACCTTGACCTGGGATGGGTGGATGGGATGGAAGGAAGGAAGCAATGAAGGAAGGAAGGAAAGAAGGAAAGAAAGAAGGAAGGAAAATAGCAATAGCACTTAGGCTTATATCCCACTTCACAGTGTTTCACAGCCCTCTCTAAGCCGTTTACAGAGTCAGCCTCTTGCCCACAATAATCTGGGTCCTCATTTTACCCACCTTGGAAGGACGGAAGGCTGAGTCAACCTTGAGCCTGGTGAGATTTGAACTGCCAAATTGCAGGCAGTCAGCAGTCAGCAGAAATAGCCTGCAGTACAGCATTCTAACCACTGAGCCACCACTGCTCTTCACCACTTTTTAGCATTTTAGGTAGGACAAAAAGCAATGGATGGAAGACAAGAAGGTAGGACAAGAAGCCACAGATGAAAACTAACCAAGGAGAAAACTAACCTAGAACTAAGGAGAAATTTCCTGACAGTGAGACCAATTAACGAGGGGAAAGGCTTGCCTCCAGAAGTTGTGATTGTTCCAACACTGGAGGTTTTTAAGAAGAGATTGGACAACCATGTGTCTGAAATCATACTGGGTTTCTTGCTTGAGCAGAAGGTTGGACTAGAAGACCTCAAGATCCATTCCAATTCTGTTTTTTGTATTATGTCCCTGGCCTGGAGAAGTTTGCCATATGCATCTTTCCCACATAAAGTGTGTTGAGCCCTCACTCTCTCCCTACGTTTACAAAATCTCCGCTATATTTTTTAAATGTTTGCTTGATTTGAATTGCCATCCTAACTCCCCCCTCTATCATTTTTAAAATCATTAACTCCTCAATGGAGTGTCTCAGTAGGTGGCAGTGCCTTGACTACATTGGTTGGTTTTGTAAAGGCAAAGCAGGATCAGAAATCATTCATATTTAGATAATGTTCAAGCTGAATAATGAGGAAGGTGTTACCAAACCTCCCAATGTTGCAGACTAGATTAAGAAGGGTTTTCTTAAAAAAAAAAAAAATCCCAGAGAAGCAATAGCATGCTACTTCCTAATTTGTTTATGATGTGTAGGTGGCTTTAATCTAAGAGACACTAAGTGGCATATATACAAGCAAAAGCAATACAATACCAAGACAATCATAAATCCAGCAATAATAAAACATCTACTACAATAGGGATACTCAACTATTCATCCTTCTGCAACCAATAATACATAAGGACTCAATCCCTAAAGGTTCCAGAACAAATATATACACATACATACATACATACATACATACATACATACATACATACATACATATATGTAATTGTTTTCACAACATCCTGTTAGGGCCCCATTAAGGGAGGAGACATACTGTTTCCTTTTCTGCCTTTCGGCTCATCACCAGAGACCATCTAGACAGAAAGCCAAGAGTTCCATTGTGTAAATTTTTTTAGATATGTGTGTTAGTTTTATGAGCTGATCAATAATTAAATCAGAGAGACCAGGATAGATCTATTTCGAGCTTATTAGCTCTCATCAGCTGGCCATCAGGCAAGCCTTTTTATGCCTTGAGCTATCCGGCTTCCCATGATTATATCAGCCTTACAGGACTCTTTTAATGAGATAATATTTTCACAACTCCTGTTATGGGCCCTTTTAAGGGAGGAGACAGACTGTCATCCTTCTCTGCCTTTCGGCTCAACCCAGAGACCATCTGGGCAGAGAGCCAATGAGATTACTGTTGTGTGAATTTTTTAGATATGTGTTAGATTTTTAAGGGCTGATGACAGTTTGTCTCCTCCCTTAAAGGGGCCCATAACAGGAGTTGTGAAAATATTCTCTCATATGTTAGGGCCCCAGTTAAGGGAGAAAGCTGCTCAGAGTCATCTTGAACCACAAGGTGGGAGGCAAATGAATTTGATTCCAAATAAATAACTAAATAAATAAATAAATCATTGCCCTGGAAGGCAGAAAAGAGAAGAATTCAGATTATTCAAAGGATGTTCCTATCCTTTGGGCCTCTGGGACCTCTGGGTGGGCTGTCGGAGGTTCGCACGAGTTCGGGGGATCATCTAGCTAGGATTCTGCCCAGTTCAGTGAACCCACCGAACAATCAGCTGGCTGGCACGCATGTGCACATCGGTTTTTGGCACTGCCGCCCACACAAAAGACAGCTGATCATTCAGTCCCTACAATTTTAGACTCAGAGGTTGGAAGGTGGATCGTACATACTTTTCATTCACAAATATTTTATATTATTTTACAATAATACAATAGCAGAGTTGGAAGGGACCTTGTAGGTCATCTAGTCCAACCCCCTGCGTGGGCAGGAACCTTATACCATTTCAGACAAATGGCTATCTAACATCTTCTTAAAGACTTCCAGGGTTGGGGCATTCACAACTTCTGGAGGCAAGCTGTTCCAGAGGTTAATTGTTCTAACTGTCAGGAAATTTCTCCTTAGTTCTAAGTTGTTTCTCTCCTTGATTAGTTTCCACCCATTGCTTCTTGTCCTGCCCCCAGGTGCCTTGGAGAATAGTTTGACTCCCTCTTCTTTGTGGCACCCTCTGAGATATTGGAACACTGCTATCATGTCTCCCCTGGTCCTTCTCTTCATCAAACTAGACATACCCAGTTCCTGCAACCGTTCTTCATATGTTTTAGTCTCCAGTCCCCTAGTCCTCTTGGTTGCTCTTCTCTGCACTCTTTCCAGAGTCTCCACGTCTTTTCTACATCGTGGCGACCAAAACTGTATGCAGTATTCCAAGTGTGGCCTTACCAAGGCACTATACAGTGGCATTAACACTTCACGTGATCTAGATTCTATCCCTCTGTTTATGCAGCCTAGAACTGTGTTGGCTTTTTTGGCAGCTGCTGCACACTGCTGGCTCATTTTATTTGGTTAGTTTGTCAAACATGTACAAGATAGCATGTATAAGTCTGACATGAGCAAAGGACATTAGTACAAATAAATGGGGACAGTAGGACAGGGAATGTAGGCACTCTGGTGCGCTTATGCACGCTCCCTTATGGATGTCTTAGGACTGGGGTGAGGTGCATAGTAGATAGTTTAAGGTTGAAGCTGGCGGGGGGGTTGAGGTTGTAACAATAGAGTCAGGTAGAGCATTCCAGGCATTGACCACTCTCTTGCTGAAGTCGTATTTTCTGCAATCGAGTTTGGAGTGGTTTGCTTTGAGTTTGTACCAATTGTTTGCCGGTGTATTATTGAGGTTGAAGCTGAAGCAGTAATTGACAGGTAAGACGATGTAGCAGACAATTTTGTGTACTGTGCTTAGATTAGACCACAGGCGGCGCAGTTTCAAAATAGCTGTAGATGGCTTGATGTAAAGAGACATTCTTCCCCCACAAGCTTCACAGTCATATTAGCAACCTGCCCTTTCTAAGTGTTCTTAGTGGCAGTTCTCAAACAGTGGTATAATCTCCTTGTCAAAGTCAAATTGGAATACTTCCTTTTGGAGGGGAAGACAAAATATCTTCTTATCACAGAGTAGGATAAACTATTTGCCACGACAGGGGACAATCTTTCCTATTCTCAAGTTCCTGAAGAAAAAGCAAGATCGAAACCTATCAAATACACCAATAAAGCCTGAGAAAAGTCAACAGTTTGGATGGAATTCCATTTAGGATTATTTTCAGACTTCTAATAAAGCTTGCATAAATCAGTCATATCATCCATCCATCCATCCATCCATCCACCAATCCATCCATCCATCCATCCATCCATCCACCCTTCCTTCCTTCCTTCCTTCCTTCCTTCCTTCCTTCCTTCCTTCCTTCCTTCCAAATTTGTGCAAACCCTTGTAAAAATGCTGCAATTTAAACTTTGCTCGCCAGCAATAATGAGAACAGGCTCCACACAATTATTACCATCTGCACTGAATCCAGATTTGGTGGACTGCAAATTTTACTGGAAGGAAAAAAAATAAATCTGTGTCAGATTTCTTTTAACATCTCTACAACACACTGACTCACTACAAAACTCAAGTATGGGAAGCCTTTCATTTAATCTTGTCCAACTGGAGAACAATGCATTCAAAGACTTGTCTGAACAGCGATGGAGACTTTTACAATCCATTCCCTCAACTTGTGCAGTTCATAAACAGTGGGTTAGATAAGAAGGAAATAATTGTAGTTAAGGAAGTTCATGCTGCATTGATATAATAGCGAGTGCGGCCGGGGTTTCATTACTGCTTCATATCACTCCTGTGGAACGCTTGCCTGCAGGGAAAATGGTGGACGAGAATGACCCATTACTTGTCAAGCAATTGCAAAATAATAGAATGAGATAACTACTATCATTATTTCAGTCTGCTCTGGAGGAGTAGGGGAAACATCAGACCACAAGGGAAGGAGGGGGCCTATTCACCAGGATTTCATGGGCCACACTTTTCACAGCAGCTCATCTTCTCTTCAAGAAACTAATTGCACGAAGGAGGTGACATCAATGTCTGAAGTTGGTTATTGTTGCACTAATTGGCAACAAACCACAGGTGACAAAACCCACAAAAGAATGGGGCAGCGTTGGTGACCCTTGAAGGCTCTCAGAGGTGGGGAGATGAGCTTCTATTTTGGAAGTGGGGATGTCCTATTAGTGGGAAGTGAGGAAGCCAGAGGGAAATTAATTAATCACACCTTTAATGGTATTTAAACAATAACATATTAAAAAGCAGAGATATTACCCTCCCACCAAAAGTGCACATAGTATATATGGTTTTCCCAGTTGCCCTGGATGGCTGTGAAAGTTGGAACATAAAGAAGGCTGAGCGCCAAAGAATGGAGGCCTTTGATCTCTGGTGCTGGAGAAGACTCCTGCAAGTCCCTTGGACTGCAAGGCCATCCAACCGGTCAGTCTTAGAGGAGATCAACCCTGACTGCTCTTTAGAAGGGCGGATCCTGAAGAGGAAACTCAAGTACTTTGGCCACCTAATGAGAAAGAAGGACTCCCTGGAGAAGAGCCTCATGCTGAGAAAGATTGAGTGCCAAAGAAGAAAGGGATGGCAGAGAATGAGGTGGCTGGCTGGAGTCAACAAAGCAGTCAGCATGAGCTTAAATGGACTACAGAGGATGGTAGAGGACAGGAACACCTGGAGGAACGTTGCCCATGGGACTGTGGTCGGTCGGACATGACTTTGCAACTAACAACAACAACAACAACAACAAAACAATATCATCTGTCTATCCCAAATCCTTAGAAGAACTCAATGGGTGGACAAATATGCCAAATCCAGTGTAAACATCTGGCTGACTGTGCAACCCACAGTATTTTAAGAGAATTTAAGTTACTACTGCTAAGTAGTAACTTCCTCAATGACATTCTCGTGGCTACAAAAGAGATACCTGCTAAAATTCTATGGAAAGATATTACTGTATTACATTATTCTCTGCAAGCCAAGTGGTTGTTCTCACTCTCCATGCTCTTCTGGCTTGTGTTTTTGTCATGCCATATTTCCAGAAGGTCCAAGGCATTCCTCATAACATTATGCACATTAAATCAGGGACACACTTTGAGCTAAGCAAATGTTTGATTTGGATATTTACTGGCAACGCAATCAAATCTCCAATCAATTTCTTTGCACCAAATTGTTGGTTCATCCTAAAACCTCAAATGGAATTCTTGGCTTTGGAAGCAGTCCATCAATAGGAGACGGTATCTACGCATGAACTGAAAAATCTTTTTGTTCCCCCAATAAATCAACTTGCCATGTTAGATCAATCCAATCTACACATTCAGTGGTCTCCTGGAGCAAACATATCAAGGCAAATTTCTTCCTGAGACCTGCATGATGCCCGAACAGAAGAAAGCTGAACCTTGAATGGGACCTTCACTGCCCAGGAGATAGAAAATAGTAGCTGCATCAAGATGATAGTTTAGTTTTCTTGTCAGGTTTTTTTCTTTTTTAGCCAGTCATCATACTGTCTGAGAATCCCCTGGCCTCTTTCAGTCAGTTTGTGTTCATATCTTTCCTATTTTTTCGTTCCAAGACAGAAGGACTTTCATTAATATTACATACAGCTTGAATGATTTACCAGAATCTGGACCCCAACAGATGGTGTTACTTCACATGCTACATGCACCGTCCCAAAAACTGCAGTGTGACTTTAAGACCATTTAAGGTTATTTCTCCTAGCATGTGGTGACAGATTGAGTCAGCCAGGTGATATCGCAGATCGCATTTCTACACCATAAAATACTGTAGTTGGGAAGTCATTTTCATAAAGATAATGTCAACTGAGAGAAGTCAGCGGCGGAGACGGTAAATAAATGAATGATATCTTAATTAGGTGATGATAGACGACAAGGAAATATGTTAAAAAAAACAAACCCCGAGGATTTGGTACTCACAGTTACGATAGTTCTAATTTCACTTTTAAATATAGTTCAGCAGACATTCCTGTTGAGAAAAAAAAAAGAGATATAACTTTCGTTAACAAAGTAATTCGTGGGTGTTGTGATCACTTCCCTGAATCATAAATGTTCCAGGTTTTTACAACCTGGAACCGTGGTGGTGCAGTGGTTGGAATGCAATACTGCAGGCTACTTCTGCTGATTGCTGGTTGTCTACAATTTGGCAGTTTGAATCTCGCCAGGCTGAAGGTTGACTCAGCCTTCCAGCCTTCCGAGGTTGGTAAAATCAGGAGCCATATTGTTGGGGGCAAGAGGCTGACTCTGTAAACCGCTTAGAAAGGGCTGCAAAGAACTGTGAAGCAGAATATAAGCGCTATTGCTATTGCCCTTCCTTCCTTCCTTCCTTCCTTCCTTCCTTCCTTCCTTCCTTCCTTCCTTCCTTCCTTCCTGTGGTCAGAATGCAGTATTGCAGGCTAATTGTCCACTGCCAGCTAACAACAAACATACACACAGAGATAAAATAGATAGATAGATAGATAGATAGATAGGTTCGCCATCACTGTTATAGATGCTTGAGTTCCTTAAGACAATGTTGACCTTTTGAGAGAATAGCTGATCTTTCAAGTCCTTCCTTCCCAAGTGGGATTTAGATACAAGTAGCTTCTTCTTATTTTGTGGAATAGCATAAAAAGTCCTGAGCAACAGAGGTGGGGGAAGCCCAGCATGCAATCATCCTCATGTATAGAGGATGAAAATTGTAGCAGTTAGCTACTAGTTAATTATTGTCACGAGTTTTTGCAGCGTGATTATTATTATGAGATAAACCCAGGAGCAAAACCAAAGCACACGGCACACAGCGCTTTTAGACAATTGCTAGGGTTTTATATACAAAATATATACACACAGAGATAAAATTCCTTACCACTCAGCTAAGAACACAAGGAGACAAATGAGATACACGATGAGAGAGAAAAGCCCTCTAATGGCCACCTATATACATAGACACCTCCCATCAGTCTTTAAAGGGTTATACCATAGCCATAATGAATCATTCTCATTGCATCAGCTTACAGCTTACAACTTTACAACCTTACATCAGCTGGCAGCTATTAAATCCTCATTGCCTGACAATTATCATTAAAAGTGAATCTGTTATTTCTTTGGCATCTCAGAAGGGGGAAAAAAATCTGTGTGGCCTATATCCTTGCTTTCAAATGCAATCATTCAGGGCTTAAACAAATTCATTTTTCTTGTATCGTCTCCCCTATGAATATTAATTGATTTCTCTGTTAGTATAAGCTTTGCAGATGTTAGGGTTAACACGTTTCTCACTTCATTTTTCTGGAAGTTCACACACAAGCCCTGCAAAGAAATTACTGGCTGAAGTTTATCAAAAAAAGATTGAAAACCTTGATTTGGGTGTTCTTCATTTTCCACTGGCAATTTCCAGGCATTATTTCCTATTGCCATTCTGTCAATCAAAATGCATTCTTTGTTGTGAGGCCCTGAGCTGTTGTGTGTAAAAAAGATTTGGGGATTATTAGGCAGGTATTCTAACATATGAGAGGCAGATTGCTTAATAAGATTTGCTTGGTAAATACAGGGTTGCTGAACAATATTAACAGACACACGAGGATTACTAAGTAATTCACTTAGCCGAGGTCACCATCACTCTCTGGGAAAAATGTATTTGGAGAAATGTAAATATATATTTTTGATAGAAGACGCATTGGTAGTTTTCTGGGTCAACAATGACTAAACCATTTCTACTTTGCATTCCTAATCTGTCTCTCTGAATTTGAGATCACAAAATTATAGTGCTAGGAAATTCGCCACCTCACCTTGCTGTATAAAATGACTTTAATGTGGAATACAATAGCAGCATCTGTCAGTTTTGCCCCTAAGTACAACCCAGCAGACATAGCAATAGCAGTAATATACTGCATTACAGTGCTTTCCAGCCCTCTCTGAGCGGTTTACAGAGTCAGCCTCTTGCCCCCAACAATCTGGGTCCTCATTTTACCCACCTCGGAAGGATGGGAGGCTGAGTCAACCTTGAGCCTGGTGAGATTTGAATTACCAAATGATAGGTAGCTGGCAGGCAGCAGAAGTAGCCTGCAGTATTGCATTCTATGGATGGATGGATGGATGGATGGATGGATGGATGGATGGATGGATGGATAGATAGATAGATAGATAGATAGATAGATAGATACATAGATAGATACATAGATAGATAGATAAGAAATCACTCATCATTCCAGTTGATTATAACCGATTTGCAAACCTTCTTCCCCAAAAGCCAGCCTGCCTTTGAATAAAGCTTATGCATTGTTTTGCAGAAGAGAAATCCAACCTGTTGAAATCTTATTTGGTGCTGCTGATGACAAGCAAAAGACAGAAACTCCACCTTTTGAAATGCTTAATAAAAATTAGCACTAGGTAACGGATTACACACGTCCTCTTTGGAAAAAAAGTTTCCGCTGCCCAGGGACTGAGCCCTGAGAAGAAATATGAATGCATTTCTACATAAAAAAATAAAATAAAATAAATCGTGAAGAAAGATAAAGCAGAAGACAAAGATATCTGAAAGAAAGTTAAAAGGGAAGAGCTGTCATCTATAGAGATGACCAACGTGAAGTAATAGATCTGAAAGACTAATTGCTTTTTCTCCAAGCTTGGAAAATTATGGGGCATGGGTGGGGAGAAGGAAATGTGTGCATGTATGAGCCACAGTGGGAGTAACATGGGTTTCCATTGTGTGTAAAGCTTTTTAACTCATCCATATTTGGCTGAAGAGTTCAAGGCTTATTATACATGAAGAGTGCATGAAGAGAAGATGCCACAAACTGACCTTGGCTTTTGTACTATAAGGCCATGTCAGGACCTTGGAGAGCTCAGCACAAATTAAAATTATAAACTGCCTTCCCCAGCAAGAAAGCTTTTGTTCCGCCACTTGATCAATGATGGAGTGACCTTAAGAAGGCCCTAAGGGGCCAGATAATCCCTTCCCTCTGCTGAACATAGGTTTAAAGAACTCTCATCCCTTTCTAAAGTCCCTGTAAGATACATCAGACACAGTGTAAGAAATCTTTCTGAAACAGAGTTCTCTGATAATGTAAATATTGCCTCCTCAAGCTCGGAAGATAAAGGAAAATGTGCTCAGGGCTTTTCATGAAAGGTGACCTTTGGGTCTCTCTTCAGGATCTTCTGAGCTTCTGAGCTTCTGATCCTAGAGGCACAATGGTGGTAGCTTTCCTGGTTTGCTCAGCGGAGAAAGCAGCGCCTGGTTGGGCTCTGGAGTTGTGTGGTCAAATGGAAGCCAACTGATGAACTCACTGAAAAAACTCTTGCAATTGAAGCTGCTTGTTCTGACCCAGGCTTCCTTAAAAAGCAAGAAGCAGAGTCTTGGTCTCACCAAAACCCCTTTCATTCCCAACTCTAGGGGGCGGTGCTCATGTCTTTTCATAGCCAAAGAGCCAGCGCTGTCCGAAGACGTCTCCATGATCATGTGGCTGGCATGCCGAAGGTGCATGGAGCACTGTGACCTTCCCACCAAAGGTGGTCCCTATTTTTCTACTTGCATTTTTACATGCTTTTGAACTGCTAGGTTGGCAGAAGCTGGGACAAGTAACAGGAACTCACACCGTTACATGGTGCTAGGGATTCAAACCACCGAACTGCCGACCTTTCTGATTGACAAGCTCAGCATCTTAGCCACTGAGCCATCACATCCCAGTTTATACAGTACATACCTCTGTGTAAAAACACAAACTGGTTGAGAAGAAGGAGAGAGAGAGAGAGAGAGAGAGAGAGAGAGAGAGAGAGAGAGAGAGAGAGAGAGAGAGAGAGAGAGAGAGAGAGAGAGAGAGAGAACACTATTTCTTTCTCTTTGGATGTCTTCCAACTGTCTTTCCTTAAGTTGCAAAGCACATGCCGTTCTTATTGCTTTAAGTTAAACTTTTAATTGTATTGACGTTTTACACAGGGAAGGTATAAAGGAAATACAGATTCTCCATTCCAATTTAAGATCCCTTGAGAAATCGTGCTAGTCACATTGACTTTTTTTCTTTTTTGGCTTTCTTTGCTATTACTGAGACATTTTGCTGGAGGAGTAACCTTCAGACTTGCATAGAATTTTGTTGAACTAATCTCTCACTGTAGGCTTAGTATGGGATCGATTGACGAGTTTCCTGCTTTCCATGCATTTTGGACTGTGCTAATGACTATAATAACACCAACTGTTATATAATTGAAGTTTTCTACCTTTATCAAGTTTCTTGAAGACAAAAGGCAAAAAAGAAAAAAAAAAGAATTTTGCAATGATAGGAACACTTAGTGGTATTTCTATGCCAAAATGAAGGGGACGCAATGGCTCAGTGGCTAAGACGCTGAGCTTGTCAATCAGAAAGGTCGGCAGTTCGGCGGTTTGAATCCCTAGCGCGGCATAACAGAGTGAGCTCCCGTGACTTGTCCCAGCTTCTGCCAACCTAGCAGTTCGAAAGCAGGTAAAAATGCAAGTAGAAAAATAGAAACTACCTTTAGTGGGAAGGTAACAGCGTTCCGTGCACCTTCAGCATTTAGTCATGCTGGCCACATGACCATGGAGATGTCTTTGGACAGTGCTGGCGTTTTGGCTTTAAAATGGAGATGAGCACTGCCCCCTAGAGTCAGGAACACCTAGCACATATGTGCAAGGGGAACTTTTACCTTATGCCAAAATTATGCCGGTCACTATTATCTGAACTCTTTGCTTTGTCCTTTCAACAATGCTATCAAAATTCAGCTTAAAGTTGTTTTAAATATTGCTGACATTTTTATTTATTTATTTTATTTATTTTTCACATTTATAGCCCGCACCCATCTCACCATAAAGGGACTTGGGGCGGCGAACAGAGATTTAAAATCAATTATACATAAATACAAAATATTATTAAATAATAACGAAATTAAATCCATATCCTGCTTAACTTAAAATAAGTTTAAATTTAAAACCCAAATTACAGTTTTGATTTGTTATAAAATAATGGGTGTGGAGTAGATCATGCTAGGCCGGCCAGATGAAAATAAAAAGTTTTTAGGTGCCGGCGAAACAAGCGGAGGTCTGTGATGGAACGGAGGTCGGAAGGTAGGCCATTCCAGAGGGTAGGGCCCACCACAGAGAAGGCCCTTCCCCTGGGAGCCGCCAACCGGCATTGTCCGGTCGACGGCACCCGGAGAAGACCCTCTCCCTGGGAGCGAGTCGGTCGATTTTGATTTTTGGGGGGGTAGATTTGTTTTGTTTTTCTTTTGTTCCCATTAGAGATTTGTGTGTTTGTTTATGCTTGTTTGTTTGTGTGCATGCTGGATGGAAACTTGTCTACAGAGATTCTAAATCATTCAGGTTGTCCCAAAGGTGTTTTTCCCAAAAGGCAACTGAACCGTTTTGGTTAATTTCTTTGAAAATACTTTACTTTTCATCCAAGAAGTTCTAACTGATGGTATGAGAAACAAAATGGTTTGAAACAAAAAAAACGTTCTAGACTTTCTAGTTGGAAAAAGCATATTTGGGTGGAATCTTGATTATTATTATTTTTTAAAGTCTCTTACCAGCTCTCCTTTGCCCAATATTGTCTGTTGTTATCCATTGGGTTGAATAACATCAGACAACAACCTCAAGGTCATCTACATAATGCTTTCTTATCCATCCTGAAAAGTGCATCGGGCTTAGAGATAGGGATTGACTTAGAATCATACTGACATCCATGCCCAATGGAGAATTAGAACCCACAATCTCCCGGTTCTTATTCCAACATCTTAACTATTATACCTTAACATTGGCTTAGAAAAGTAGAGAGACAGACATCTAACAATAAAACGTGGTCTACTTGTTGGTGGTCTGTGTTCTGACCGAGGTTTCCCAAGAGCATGAAGCAAACTCCTGGTCCCAACAAAACAAAACAAAACCCTTTTATTAAGTTACTGTGAATTCTGCTCATTCACCTCCAGCAAAGTCTTCTGAGGGAGGATTTACAGTCACAGACCTTATCAGGCTTGGAGAGCTGCCAGGCCGATCTCTGCAAAACTTGGCAAGGAGCCTCAAAGAGTCATAATCAATGAAGTAAACTAATAGCCTCCTGCAAACTCCCCTCCCCTTTCGCTCCTCTTTTATTTCCTCTGGGAGGGGCCATTCATCCTCCACCTGTGGCCTTACTCCCAAGTTCATCCCTGTTCTTGTTCCCTTTGTCTGGCAACTCTGTGCATGCACACACTGGGAACAGGCTCCAGCTGTTCATCTACCTCACTGATGTCTGCCTCTGAAGGCAGCTGATAACTGGCATACGGCCCTGGCCCGATCTCTGCCTCTGACACAGAGCCCTCATCAGAGCCTTCCCCAGTCTCCAGGACTGGACTATGTTCCTCCCCAACTTCCTCACTGTCCGAATCTGCTGGCAGCTTTGCTGGCGAGCCACAACAGTCTGTGTTCCACCTTCTAAATAAAATACAGTTTCTAAATCCAAGCTCTTAGATGCTTCATCTAAACTGCTACTGCTTTTTTTTTTTTTTTTTTTGGAACATTGAATTAAAGGCCTTCTTGAAAATTCACGCAACTCGCTGGCAAAAGCTGTAGCTGCAACAGGAGGAGGAGAAAAAGAGGAGGAGAAGGAAACTGCTTGAAAAGAGAATTCCGAACAGAAATTACAGCATGACAGAAAGGCAACGCTTGCTTTGCCTTATCTCAAGGGCTTCATTTATCAGTCAGCTATTCTGCACGGAGAGATCTTCCCTCCCATCTTGAACAATGCCAAGCTATCTACTCCCATTTGTCTAAGTGGTCTAGTTTGCCTGCGTGTTAATTGTGGACTTCATCCATCCATCAGGTGCCAGGGGATGGAATGGGGAGTAACCAAAGTAGGACATAACAAGCTTGCGGCAAGCGCTGGAAGAATTAGGAAAGGTAACGTCACTCGCACAAGCTGTCTGTTTCAACATCTCACCGTTGTCTTATTTCACTTTGAATTAGGACAAGTAGAATTACCCTGTTCCTACATGGAAAACAGCTTTGGCTGAACAGAGAGTGGGCTTATTCCAGCATCCGTCACAAACAGATTTGTCAACAAAGAATATGACTGGACAATGTTTTCAGATTTCTCTAGGGGGAGAAAAAAAGAGAAATTATCTACTTATTTCTCAAGGACAGGGTTGTTTTTTTCTTCTTCTTCACGGAGATAGCTGCCTTGCTAGTAGAAAGAAAAGTCCCACAGGAAGAATTCTGGCTGTGTTATTTCGTTCCATTATTGCTCTAGAGTTGTTTACAACCTGGGCAAAATGGATTTCCAAGGCCATGCCATGCGTGGGATTTTTGGCATAAGAACTTGCATAAGAATCTTGCATCCAGGTTTGCAAAATTAGCAAGAAAGGGCTTTATTATTTATTTATTTTGGTGAGAGAGGAAGAAAAACATAAGGCAGTTAGAAGAATGAGCATCTCTCTCTCTCTCTCTCTCTCTCTCTCTTTCTCTTCCAACTTTCAACTTACAAAACAGCAACCACTTACAAACTTTCCCAAATAAAATTGTACATCCAAAGGTGATGTCAATCTCTCCAGTTTCAGGAATATTCCAAGCTTATTTTTCTGAATTTTTTGCTTCATTTCTTTACAAAAAATCAGCCTGCAGCATTCACTTCTGGACATTAAAGAGTATACAGGATCCATTTTATTTTCAACAGGACTGACAAGCACAGCAGCTTTAAATAGTGTGCTATTAATAGTTAATACAATAGTTAGCAGGTAATACAATTAAACTATCATATACTGAGCTGCCAGTATGTCTATTTGGAGCATGTGCTAATGATTCCCTGTTCCACTATACTTACTTATCATCCGCTCATAGCGATGGTCAGAAGTGGATACCCAATATTAGCCATACATTATTCATAACGTTATGGTAGACCCTAATCGTGTGTGAGGAAGAACACCTCCGTGCACCAGATGTTATTTCTCATAATTGTTACTTTAAGTTGACATTTTAAATGGCAGACACTTTTAATATTAAACATTTCATTTAAGCATATGGTACTGCGGGTACTAAAATTAAGGATCTCACACATCTCGGTGGTGTTGATGTGTCCCAAGAGAAAAATGAACCAGTTCTGAGGCACACACTTAGGCTGCTATTTCTGGAATCTGTCAGCTCCAGGCACCTGAAATCATGCGCTAAGGCGGCGATTGGTTTGAACAAAAAATAAATAAATACAGTGTTTCTTTCTCATGCGGTCATTTAACCAGCCGTATTGACTTAACAATCAAAAATCATGAAGACGTTGCTAGGTGACACTTTCAACTGTAATCCAGAGGAGGAGGGGGGGGGGAACACCACAGATCTCATAAGCAATGTTTGCGCCAGTCAAATGGCTCATTTGGGGAGCTGATTTGGTACAACTTTGCTTTCAAAGGGTGTTTTGGATGGTGGTGAATTCAGCCAATCATGGATCTCATAATCAATGTGGTGAGAACACAACATCATATAATGGCTTTGCAAGACAAGTTCAGTGAGAAGGTGGCTTGTTAACTTTGTACACTATTATGTGTGTGTGTGTACAAGTTATACATGTAATTGTTTCACAACAACCTGTTATTATTAGGCCCCAATTAAGGGAGGAGACACACTGTTTCCCTTACTGCCTATCGGTTCATCACTAGAGACCATCCAGACAGCAAGCCAAGAATTACGTTGTATAATATTTTAGATATGTGTGTTAGTTTTATGAGCTGATCAAAGTTATATATATAGATATATGTTTTCGTAGATTTATATATATATATATATATATATATGCATGCAGACCAGGTGCTTTGATAGAAGAAAAAAATGCTATATATATATATTTGTGTTACGTTTGTGCTGATAAATAAACAAACAAGGGAGACTAGTATAGATCTATTTAAAGGTATTTAGCTCTCATCAGCTAGCCATGCCCTTGCTGGGATTCGAACTTGGGCTGCTTACATATTAGGCAGTTGTATTCACCTCAGAAGCCACAAGTTCTCCTCCCTTTATCAGCTGAAGCAGGGGGGTGATTAAGTGTTTTTGTCTTCTATCAAAGCACCTGGTCTGCCCAAATATGGGAGGGAGCATACAGAATATATTTATATTCTGTTGGATGGAGCAAAAAAGTTATCTCACCTTGTTTCTCAGTATTTAACCAGGCATAAAGGATGAACAGTTTGGGACCGGTGTTTACAGCACGATGTTGTAGAAAAAGAGCAAATATATACATAGTACATTTATAGTTTAACACCCATACTCCTATTCATGCTTTCATTTCTGAATCACTGCTGCTCTGTTGTGTCTAAATTAGAGTTTACACATAAAAAAATAACGTTATGTTTGATGGAAGGTGGTTACACAAGAAAAACATTTGCAGAAATATAAATAAAAAGGTGCTAGAGTGAAAAGGCCCCTGAAGAATGATTTGTCTAGCATAACATTGATCCGTTCAGGGTTAAAAGTTCAAGGCTGGCTGAGGAACAGGGCTACCTTTTAAACCCTACTTAACTGTGTGCAAAAAAAATGGGTTTGTTGTCTTTATTTATGTCACCATTTCTTATTTTAACCATATACTGTATGCCATTCAGTTTTACTCTTAACTGTCTTCATTGATCACCCTGCTTGAGGAGCTAACTTTCTTCAGAGGTGTTGGACTTACCAATGGACATGTAAAGTGGTATTTCACGAGAAGAGTCCTCCACTCCTCTGCTCACAATAGAATCCCTTATGCCACCAGGCTTGAAATTTTGAGCGTGGACAATCTGGAACTGCGTCGCCTGCGGTCCCGATCTAAGCATAGTACACAAAATTGTCTGCTACAACTTCTTGCCTGTCAACGACTACTTCAGCTTCAACCACAATACACACACGGCCAAACAATTGATACAAACTCAAGGTAAACAGCTCCAAACTCGATTGCAGAAAATACGACTTCAGCCACAGAGTGGTCAACGCCTGGAATGCTCTACCCGATGCCATTGGTACATCCTCATACCCTCCACAGCTTCAACCTTAAACTGTCTACCATGGACCTCATCCCATTCCTAAGAGGTCCGTAAAGGGGGCGTGCATAAGCGCACCAGTGTGCCTACCGTCCCTGTCTTACTGTCCCCATTTATATGTATTTACTTCCTTTGTTCATGTTTATGTTCATACCTATACTTGTTATCTTGTACATGTTTGACAAATCAATAAGTAAATAAATAAAATCTCATTACAATATTTCAGTGTTATGAAAGACAACATGCTTTAGAAAATTTTCCAAAGGAGATAGGAATTTTAGAGAACAGATGGTATTCTTCTCAATTTCTTGTCATTCAATAACTAGGAAGCAACAAACTTTTCGCCTTCCGTTGTACACTTATCTCTCCAGTTCTTTCCAGTTTTCCTGGCATCCCACGTTTTCATCAATTCCCAAGGGAAAGACATCTTAGGCTAGCATCTCTGAGGTTGTTTTCTTCAGGATGGGAAGTGAGAAGAGCCAAGAAAACTGTTAAACAAAGATGTGCAGCAGTAAATGGTGACATTAAGAATAGCAAACCCCCCCCCCCCCAATCTCCCAGAATAAACACTGAAGAAACTGAAGCTTTTGGTGCAAGGAAAAGGATTTTTGCAAAATCACAAGGCAGAAGCCTTCCCTGTTTTGGGAAATAAAAGATTCGGTGGGTTAAAAGAGTTCCAACATGCAGCAATACAGAAGAGGAAAACCAATGGAGGAACTGTCTCTTTAACAATGCTCATTAACTAAAGACAGCAAGATGCCAAATCAAGCTGCTGGTTAGCTTGTTGAAGGAGAGGATAGATCAGGTTCCAATCTGAAAGTTAAGCCACCAGATCAAAGCAACGTTGTTGGGCTTACTCTTTTTCAGAGCACAAATGACTGAAGATCAACTCCAAATTGGCAAAAGCCCAATCTGGGTATTTTTCTCCCCACACATTTGTTTTTAATTTGGAAGACAACAGCAAATCAGTAATGGACATTTTTCTCTTTATTTATTGGTCGATTGCCAAAAGCAAAGCATAAAGGCAGCATCTCTGTTAGCTAAAAGAATAGAACAATTAATCTTGCTCATTCTATGTTGATAAGGAGGAGGAGGAGGAGGAAGACTGGACTATTGTAACTCTCTCTACATGGGGCTCCCCTTGAGGTGCACCCGGAGGCTTCAGTTAGTTCAGAATGCAGCCGCGCGAGCAATTATGGGCACCTCTAGGTTTGCCCACGTAACACCGCTCTTGCGCGAGCTGCACTGGCTGCCTGTCGTCTTCCGGGTGCGCTTCAAGGTGTTAATTATCATCTTCAAAGCGCTCCATGGCTCGGGACCTAGCTATCTGCGAGATCGGATCCTGCCCCACACATCCTCACGACCGATTCGCTCCCACAGAGAGGGGCTTCTCCGGGTGCCGTCCACTAGACTTTGTCAGCGGGCGACGCCCAGGGGAAGGGCGCTCTCTGTGGCGGGCCCGGCCCTCTGGAACGACCTTCCCCCTGATATTAGGACGACCACTGACCTCCGCTCCTTCCGTGTAAAATTGAAGACCTATCTTTTTCGACTGGCCGGCCTTGAATAGTTCTCTCTGTCTATTGACTCCAAATTTTAGTGGGTTCTTAATTTTATATTTTTAGCACGGGTAAATATTATTTAATTCTATTTTAATGTATGTATGCTGTATTTATTGTATATTGTTTTTAGCTTTGCCTGTGCACCGCCCCGGGTCCCTGTGGGGAGAGGGTGCGGTTAATAAATTTCAATTTCAATTTCAATTTCAAGAGGAGGAGGAAGAGGAGGAGAAGGAGAAGAAGAAGAAGAAGAAGAAGAAGAAGAAGAAGAAGAAGAAGAAGAAGAAGAAGAAGAAGAAGAAGAAGAAGAAGAAGAAGAAGAAGAAGAAGAAGAAGAAGAAGAAGAAGAAGAAAAGTTTAAGTGCTATTGCTGTTTGGACAAGACAGCATTATGGGCCTCTGAATCCTAGAGGAAGGAGTATTATGTGAGTTTGCCACCTTGATTTACTGTACAGTATTTCTATCAATAGTAAAGGCAGGATAATAACTCCCACCGACCAATGGCCAATCATGCGCTTCTGCCACAAAATCTCAATTGTTCTAAAACTCAAGAGGCACATGACACAATAGAGTTAGAAAGGAATATAAACTACCAATGTCAAAACACATTTGGTCTGAGTCTAATCGTTATTAGACAGTACTAGCTAAATAGCACTAAAAGTTGATTATACTTCCCCCCATATTTTTTTTGGGAAGCTTTCTACTTCATTTTACTTTCTGATTTAAAAATAGTTCATTCAAGTATTTGAATTGATTTCAAAGACACACTATTGATCCTGTTAGTGCTTACAGTTATGCAAAGGAGCTGAAATAATTATGGGTGGGGGGGATGGGTAGGGGGGGAGAGAGAGAGAGAGAGAGAGAGAGAGAGAGAGAGGGAGGGAGGGAGAGAGGGAGAGAGAGAGAAAGAGGGCTACGGAAGGATGGAGCGAGGGAGGGACAGGTATTTAGTATTTCACTGTTGAATCAAATTCTTCACTGTGAAAGAAATGAAGCCATTGACAAAGGAATGGTCATTTTGGGGGAAATTGCTCTTTTTAGATAAAGACATCATTGCAGTATATAGGTTTGGGGCATGAGAGATGATGAAATTTTGTCCATTTCTCTCTCTGTGAGTTTATATTTCTTTTGCCTGCCGCTTGATAGGATTTTGCAGTCCGTAGTATCTTTGGCAGTTTTGCAAATTTTGTTCTCTTGGACACCATACTCCTCTCACCACGGCGTATTATGCACACAGCCCCTCGTGTTTTCTTGTACTGGATGGTTCAGTAAAAATGATGAAGCTGTGAACGCCGAGAGACTTTTAATAAAACGGAACTTGATATTACATTTTGCCTAGGATTTTTTTTTTTTTTTTTGGTGCATGTGATTTATGATAGCTGGTGAATCAAAAAAAGGTTCCGTGAAAATATCTCAGCAGGAGTGGCTTCTCCTTGTTCCCTGTAGGGAAAAATATCTTTCAAACTTCACTATAAATCTTTCTGGGGGGCGAGGGGGAAGGCAACATAGGGAGGGAAAAATCTTCTCTTTCCCTATTTTCTGCATAGGAATTTATGCCTGCTTCATTCTAAACATGCATTCCTACAGTCTGGGTACATTGACTTTAAATTGCATTTTGCAAAGTCAAAGAAAATTAAAAATATGTCATCAAAAACCAAGTCTGCCTACTCATGTTCTTCCTCCCTTTCCTTAGACCAAATTCATTTTATCTAGTTCAATTAAAATTATATATATACATGTGTGTGTGTGTGTGTGTGTACACACACACACACACACACACACAGGTGGGAGAGACCGAAAAAGAGAGAGCATCTTTTTATTTGAACCAAATTCTGCATCTTTCAAGGTCAGGAAAAAGGGGGTGGATGGAATAAAGTTGTATACATACACACATACACACTTTATAATTCTTTATAATGTAACAAGGCACCTGGGGGCAGGACAAGAAGCAATAAGTGGAAACTAATCAAGGAGAGAAGCAACTTAGAACTAAGGAGAAATTTCCTGACAGTTAGAACAATTAACCTCTGGAACAGCTTGCCTCCAGAAGTTGTGAATGCCCCAACCCTGGAAGTCTTTAAAAAGATGTTGGATAGCCATTTGTCTGAAATGGTATAAGGTTCCTGCCCACACAGGGGGTTGGATTAGAAGACCTACAAGGTCCCTTCCAACTCTGCTATTGTATTATTGTATTATTGTGTTATTGTATTATTGTAACATGAACAGGACAAGGTCCTCGCTCTAAGATCCCTCCAAATGTAGACATTGAAAGAAGAGAGTGGGGGAAAGATCAAAAGTAGAGAGGGATAAAACAGGACAGGATAATTTGTAGTATCAACGTTCACTTCCTTGGAGGAACGTAGTTAGGAATTGCAAGAGGAAAGGAGTCTTCCCCAGAGGGCAAAGAAAACATGGAAGTTGGAATATCCTGTGGTCAGGAATGGAGGAAGGATGGGCCTTCCCTGGCAGTTCACAGTTCTACATATAGTTATTGGAAGTAATTACTTTACTTTGGCAAGATTCTGTCTTGTAGGGGAGGAACAATATATGTATTTATATTTTTAAATATAAATTTAAATTTATAAATATATAAATATATTTTAAAGAAAATTTATATAGCCACCCAACTGACTTTCAGTGACTGATGCGTGGTTTACAAGATTAATATTGTAGATTCATCAATTTACAAAATAAATTAATCTAGGAAAGGAGAGACATAGTGAAAGGAGGGAGAGATGGAGACTCCGTTGAAATAAATGCTTTTTGCCAGTTTCCCTTTCTTTTACATATTATTTATAAAGATATTCTGATAAGATTGTATTTTTTTTTTAAAAAACTATTAGGATCTGAACTCTTTTTTAAAAAGCCCTGGCCGCATCAAATCTATTTGATTGTCCATCCATTTTGAAATTTATTATTCCATACTTCCATATCGGAAGCAGAGGTAGGCTTCTGCCGATTTGGACCAGTTCAAGTGAACCGATAGTTCCAACCAGGTGGTATCCTGTCCTAGATAATTGCCATGTGTTTGATGCCATATCAGTGGTGGGTTTCTGCAGGCTCACACCTACTCGCGAGAACTGGTTGGTGAAATTTAGAGAACCGGTGAGAGGGGGTTCCACTGGTGTACCTGGAAGTAAATCTGGCCCGCCGCTGTCAGTGACCCAACGGGAAGGAAAGGAAAGGAAGGAAGGAAGGAAGGAAGGAAGGAAAGAAAGAAAGAAAGAAAGAAAGAAAGAAAGAAAGAAAGAAAGAAAGAAAGAAAGAAAGAAAGAAAGAAAGAAAGAAAGAAAGAAAGAAATTATCATCACAATTGAGTCCAAAATTTTGGTTGCTAAGCAAGAGCGTTGTTAAATGAGTTTCACCACATTTTAAAAGGTGGCCACTCCCACCCTGTCACATGACTGCCAAGCCACGCCCACAAAATAGGCCACAGCTAGTGAGTAGGTTCTAAAAAATTTGAAACCCACCACTGTGCCGTATATATGCGTGGAAGATGCACATGTGAGCGAAGCGATAGCGCGTGCCTTCGCACACTCACATTTTCATTTCTGAGCAACCTGGTTGTTACATTATACAACACCCATCTCTGATGGGAAGTTCTCCAATAGAATAGAGGAATGCAATGTAAGTAACTTATCTTTAAATCACAATTGGTGCCCGACTCAAATGTTAGCTGATGATGAAGTTTATGGATAATCAAACCTTCCAAATTAATAAATAAATGGGAAGGAAGTACAGGTTCTATGTGTCTTCTCTCTTTTGGACTCTTTCCCTAAGAGATGCTTAGAGGATCTCAGTAGGTGGCAGAAGTTGTTTCCTGCTCGGTTGTTGAGATAAAGGTGAATGGTAGATGCGCAATGATAGGAAAATTTTTGGCACTGTCTACTTAATTTCCAAGAGGAGAGCAGATGAGAATCTGGGAAGGAGACAGTGAGTGCATTTTGGCAGAGCTTACGCTTCAAGGGAAGATCTGAAATCAACCGTACAGGGGGGCAGACACAGGTCACTGGATAGATGGCCTCATAAAACAAAAGGAAGCTGTTTCTTAGGAATTACAAATGAAATGGATGACCAGAAAACTTAAAGAACCCTTGCAGTGGTTCTTGTGAATGCAGAAATGAGCAGAAACTCAATCTCTCTCTCTCCCTCTCTCTCTCCCCCCCTCTTTCTCTCTTCCTCCCTTCCTCCCTCTCTCTTCCTCATTCTCAGTTATTTACAGAGATTCCAGGAGACTGTGGAATTTGTTCCTTGCAAACAATGGCGAGGGGCCAGCAGCATAGCCTAACGGTCAGTGTTAGAACCTGAAGCTGCATAAGGAGATATTGGTAGTGCTCCTCTTATAGAGCCATGATGGCACAGTGGTTAGAGTACAGTACTGCAGGCTACTTCTGCTGATCACCAACTGCCAGCAGTTCAGCAGTTCGAATCCCACCAGGCTCAAGGTTGACTCAGCCTTCCATCCTTACCAGGTCGGTAATATGAGGACCCAACTTGTTGGGGGCAGAGGCGATATTCTGCCGGTTCGCCCTGGTTTGGGCAAACAGGGAATGGTGGTAGTGGGAGGCTCACTACCCACCCAGACATCATCACAGACACTCTGCACATGCGCATAAGTGCCACACGCACACTCCCAGTTCTGAACCAGTAGCAAAGATAAAAGGAAACCATTACTGGTTGGGGCAATATGCTGACATTGTAAACTGCTTAGAGAGAGCTGTAAAGCACTGTGAAGCGGTATATAAGTCTAAGTGCTATGGCTATCGCTATAACCACAACTGACCCCAACATTTCTAATGCTAACTGAGACATTTAAATGAGTTTGCCTCTTTTTATGATCTTTCTTGTCACCGTTGTTAAGTGAACCGCTGCAGTTGTTCACTTAGTAGTACGGTTGTTAATCTGGTTTCCCCATTGACTTTGCATATCAGAAGGTCACAAAAAGTGATCGCATGATCCCAGAAGACTACAACCATCACAAATACAAGCCAGTTGCCACGTGCCTGCATTTTGAACACAAGCCCATGTGAGAAATGGTCGTAAGTCACTTTTTTTTCAGTGCCATTATAACTTTTCTCATGCAATGTGGCTTATTCCGTGTTATTAATACTAAGAGAAAGAGGGGAAAAATATCCGATGACATTTTATGGAGGAATAAATAAGATTGCATGCATGCCCTCAAGTCACAAAAACTGTTGCTTAGGGCATTTTTTATTTAACTGACAAAGTTTGAAAATTGCTAATAATAACTATGTGAATCAGACTTCACAATTTGTATTTGCTTTAACTCAAAAAGGGTTATTTGCAAATAGCACGTTAGACACATTTCTCTGTTTGTTTATATATATGCGCACCGCGGGACAGTCACTTTTAATATATTATATACGACGCATGCCATAAACTGTGATAATTCTTCAAAGGAGTCTGTCCTTGAAAAATTATTTTTTCTTAGAATGGACCTCTTGGTGCAATGTTAGATAACACAGTGCTCTTGTGGGACTGGAAATAAACATTTTAAAAAATTATACAGTGTTAAGTATAAAAAGAATCTCTTTTTCAATGGTTTTAGACTTTTGGTATTTATATGTTTGAATGTGAACATATCTGATACAGGTTTTCTGCACTAATACAACAACCAGAACTTAGTTCAGGATCTATTCTAATTTTGTTGTGTAGAACTGGATCACTTTCAAGAAAGACAGGATCAGCCAATAGAGCCATTTATAGATTCATTTGGAACTCTGGTTATAATATATATATATATTTTCAAATTCAGGTAGTGATTCAGATCAATTAAGGGTGGTTTTTTTTGAGTAATTTTTTTATTTATTTTGAACAAACACAAATAAAACAAAAATAGCAAAAACAAAACCAACATAAAAAGCCATCTTCCATTACAAATTATAAATTATAAAAAAATGTGTCAGTTAATCACAAATTTCTATACGTTTCTTCCATAATCATCATTTGTTTTTCATATCAATTATTACAATTATTGTATCAATTAAGTTGAGCATTGGTGGTTTTGATTAGTATAGCCAGGGGTGGGCTGCTTGGGGTTTGCAGAGGTTCGGGAAAACTTCTAGCTAAGATTCTGTGCAGTTTGGAGAACCTACAATTCCCAGTCCTGGCTGGCCCTGCCCCACCCATTCTACCCCTTGTAGGAGTCCCCACGCAGCCCATTTTGGATGCATGTAAGTACAGGCTGCACACAGAGGCTTGGGGAGGGCAAAAACAGGCCTACTGGAAGTTCAGGAAGGCCAGAAATGGGCCCATTTCCGGTCTCCAGAGGGCCTCCGTAGCCTGGGGGGTGGCATTATTGCCCTTCCGGAGGCGCAAGGAAAACCTCGGAGCCTGAGGTGGGCAAAAACTCCACCCCCTCCTGGTGCAGGAGGTCAACTAAACCACACCCACCATGGTCATGCCTATCCAGGAACTGGGCAGAGAACCCCTTGCTAAAAAAATTTGAAACTCACCCCTGAGTATAGCTGTTCATCTCTGGGTGGCTTACCTCAATTAAAAAAACAACTCCAACTAGAAAAAGGTTAAAACAAACATATATAAATCCTTCCACAAACTTATATTAAAACATCAAACGCCCAAGTAGCTACGTGGATGGATGAAAAGAAACAATCCGTAGCCTCGGTCCACATAAAATAGAGCTTTGTAACATTGTCAATTGGTCTGAACTTTTGCAGGTTAAACCCCAAACAGCTCCACATTCTGAAATCTTGCGTGTCCTAAAGGATGCTTTTTCAGCCATGCCTATGTAATCTTTAACAAATGCAGCACTGATCTCCCCTGGAGGGCTAGCAGGAAACTGAAAGAGGAGCTAATTTAGCTACAAGATCCCTGACATTATCTAAAATATTGTCAGTCTGAATCCTTTGGACAAATAATACTTCCCATCTTTTCAGGAGTGGTGTTTGAAATGGCATTGGAAGAATTCTAGCAAAGATCTATTCTTGGGGACATCTCCAGTTTTCCAATTGGATTTGCCTAATCGTAGCTGGTTTTCAATTAGGAGAAGGAGAAGAATATGCAAATCGTTATGGCAAGTAAAAGGAAGTAATGGCATTACTTCTCTTAAAGGATAGACACCAAAGCTTGTGTCATAATATCAGTATATAATATATTCCAGTATTCTAAAGAGAAATGAGAACAACATAAATTAGGGTTATAGCAGCTAATGAAGGATGAGCTTCAACAGAATCAGATATGTATGTGACAGCTAGAGCTGTGTTGGCACAGTGGTTAAAATGCAGTATTGCAGGCTAACTCTGCCCACTGCCAGGAGTTCGATCCTGATGGTTGAATCAACCTTCCAGCCTTCTGAGGTCAGTAAAATGAGGACCCAGATTGTTGGAGCAATATGCTGACTCTATAAACCGCTTAGAGAGGGCTGTAAAGCACTGTGAAGCGGTATATAAGGCTAAGTGCTACTGCTATTGCTATATAGTGTAATATAAACGTTCAAACTAATGTCAGCCTGTGCAGGTAGGCAGACAGGAAACATAACCAGGTGAGCGAAATCTACTTTGTTGTAAGGCTACATTAACAGAACTGTGAAAGTCTAAAAGTACAAATGTCCCACTATCTTCCTTACAGCCTATGAACGTAATTTGTGGGGGTATCCCCTCTGAGCCTCTTGCCTCCCCATCTTTTATGGGCTATGCCAGGGATCTGCAAAGTTGGCTCTTTTAAGACTGGTGGACTTCAACTCCCAGAATTCTGGGAGTTGAAGTCTATCAATTTTTAAAAGAGCCAACTTTGCAGACCCCTGGGCTACGCCATCTCTTATTTGGCCATAATGAGCTTTGGTGGCACAGTGGTTAGAGTGCAGTACTGTAGGCTACTTCTGCTGACTGCAGGCTTCCAGCAGTTCAACGGTTCGATTCTCACCAGCTCAAGGTTGATTCGGCCTTCCATCCTTCCAAGGTTAGTTTAATGAGGACTCAGATTGTTGGGGGCCAGATGCTGATTTTTGTAAACCGCTTAGAGGGGGGCGTAAAGCATTGTGAAGTAGCATATAAGTACGTGTTATTGCTATTCCCTAGGCAGCCTCTCTTCCCCCTGTATCCATGGCTTTCCCACAAGTTAAAACAATTGTGTGCCTTTAATTTTGGTTTTCTAAAAAGGAGACGTTTTTGCTGGTTGATGATTGAAAAATCAAAGGTTCAGAGGAGTCTATTGGTGAAGCAGGACTATAAAGGAAGAATTGATAATGAATGCTTGAATGTCCCATTTTGTTTCATAAGCTAGTTTTGTTATAAATGGACATTTGAGTGGGTTTCGTTAGCCCATGACACTGATTGTTTGAAGATACATTTCTGAAACGAAAGCGAAGTCATTAGAAGCCGAAGACATTGCAAAATATGCAGAATGGCTCCGGGCAAGAAAGCTTTAAGAGCTCAGAGCTGAAAACCGCCTGCCATTGATTTAACAGAGCCGATCCGTCGGTGATGAGAACAGCCACTGTAGAGAAAACACACTCCCAGAGAACGAGAGAGATGCTCATTCCTTCACATCGCTTTTAATTCCAAATTGCTAGTCCCAATTATTTCATGTAATTAATGATCAGGACCCATAGCCACATGAATTATTGGAACCAGGAAAGCAAGTTCAGTGATACTCCGAGGAAAGCAAACAACTAAGCTCAAATCTATAAAGCTAAATGGATAATTACTCTTTACCTTTTCCATTAATCAGTGGAATGGGAAACAAGAAAGGTTAAGTATTATTACTGTTTATTTTATGTTACGTCTGTAAACTGAACTCTCTCCATCCTGGGCCTCATCTGCCTAAAGCCATCAGCAAGGATATCGAGTCTGTCTCGTTCTGTTCTTAAATTTCTGTGGATGGAGGAGGAGAAATAAACCACGGCACCAATCTCTTCCTGATTCCTGGGGTTCTTGGTGCTCTCTGAGCTTTGGGATCTCTGAGCTTGCTAGGGCTGATCATGTTACCTAGCTGGGTCATGAAATGTCTACAAGCTCAGAGAGCACCAAGGATCCCATAGTTTAATCCTGAGCTACAAATATTATCTTCTATTAGTTCTTCATGAGTCTGCTGCACTTCTGTTTTCTCTAACCCACCCTCCCATCAAAAAAATAATCTCTGTTTTAGGTTTCCCCTCTACTCCACTACAAGTTCATGTTCTCTGCCTTACACGGAGAAATATTAAATCAAAGGCGTTATGAAAGGTGCAAAGTGATGGCCAGCTTGCCAGCATACCAGAGGTGGGATTCAGCAGGTTCTGGCCGGTGCTGGAGAACCGGTAGTGGAAATTTTGAGTAGTTCTGAGAACCAGTAAATACCACCTCTGACTGGCCCTGCCCCCTTCTATCCTCTGCATCCTGGGTCCCAGCTGATTGGGAAGGAATGGGGATTTTGCAGTATCCTTCCCCTGGAGCGGGGTGGGAGTGGAGATTTTACAGTATCCTTCCCGTGCCAAGTCCACCAAGCCACGCCCACCAAGCAATGTCATGCCTACCAAGCCACACCCACAGAACCGGTAGTAAAAAAAATTGAATCCCTGCACTGCAGCACACTATCAATTTTTTAAAATAAATAAATAAAAGCTGAGACACTTTCACAGACTGCATTCTTCTATTTGAAGAACTGCTCAGCACTTTCTGAGTCTAACAGGTCAACACAACTGTCCTTGAAGATATATACAATTTAATTGCTTTTTTAAAAAACAATTTTCATATGCCCAGGAATAGGATCAGTACAGAAAGTAAGGAAGATGACCTTGCCACAGATATGTATATTTGAAACCCACAGCTGACATTATATTCAGAAATGGTTTCGACAGACACCTCCCTCAGTCACGGAACTGTAAGGAATAAGAGGTGCAGCTTAATCAGACTTGCAAAATTCTATTATTACAGCCAATCAATAAAAGTTATTTTAGTCTTCAGCTGCTGCTGATTTCTTGTCCTGGTTTGCCTATTGGAGATGACAATAGGGAACACTAATCATGGTTTAGGAAGGGGGATCTTAATATTGGAAGTCGTATGTGACAGAATGGAGCAGAGGAACACAAACTTCACCCTGTTACATTCTACATTGACTGTTCTTGCATGAACTGAGATTAGAAACAATTCTCTCTCTCTCTCTCTCTCTCTCTCTCTCTCTCTCTCTCTCTCTCTCTCTCTCTCTCTCTCTCTCTCTCCTCCTTCTTTCTCTCTCTCACCCATGCAGGCATGGGGAAGAGGAAAGAAGTTGAAATAGGCTTAAGAGCAGACAGGAAGAACCTATGTGATACCGAGAGAGAAGGACAAGGGCAAAAATGCGCAGCAGTCTGTCTGCAAAATGCTGGAAATGCGATGAGACCCCAGGTACTTACTATCATATTTATTTTTTATTTTATTTTATCCAATTTATATCCTGCCCTTCTCCAAAAGGACCCAGGGCGGCGCACAGGAATTTAAAAACAGCATACAATTACAAAGATAATACAAAACATATAAATTTAAAAATCTATTAAATGGTAACCTGCGCTAAAACCAATTAAAATCCCCCAATTAAAACTATCTAAAATTCGTCACAGTAGAGGCTATCCTAGGCCGGCTTGGTGAAATAAGTGTGTTTTTAAACACTGGAGGAAGAGGCGGAGGTCGGTGATGGTGCGGAGTTCAGGGGGTAGGTCGTTCCACAGGGTAGGACCTGCCACAGAGAAGGCCCTTCCCCTGGGTGTCGCCAGCCGGCACTGTCCGGCCGACGGCACCCTGAGAAGGCCCTCTCTGTGGGAGCGTATCGGTCTAAGGGATGTATGGGGCAGAAGATGGTCTCACATATAACTAGGTCCCGAGCTATGGAGCGCTTTGAAGATGGTCGTCAAAACCTTGAAGCGCATGTGTGGTGGACGTGCATCAAAGCTAGAAAATATTGGGAGAAAATACAGAGCTGGATGGAAAAGATTATTAAACAGAATATAGATCTGAAACCAGAAATATGTTTGTTGGGCAATGATGCCGGAGAGTTATGAAAAGGGGACCACATATTTAGTTTTACATATACTAACAGCAGCAAGGATGATATTTGCAAAATACTGCAAAAAATGAGAACACCCCCCTAGAGGAAGATGTAATTCAAATTTTTTAAGATTGTGTTGAAATGGACAGTCTAACTTTAAAAATAAAAGATAAAGAAGACACAGAATATTATTTGATTTGGAATAGATTTTATGAGTGGTTAGAGGCAAGAGGTAGAAATTAGAGAAAGAAAGATGATGAATGTTTCTATTAAAAAGAGTGATGGTTTATAATTATTGCAAGTAACAAAAACGTAAATAAGCCAATGTAAAAAGAAACTTCGTTAAAACTACTTGGTTATAGTATTACTACTGTTATCAGTACGTGTGCTATTACATTGTTATGACTATTATTAGTTTACGTGTTAATATTTATTATTATTTTTCTCTGGTTTTTCTTTTTTCTAAATGGTCCACCCAACAATACGCTGTATTCAAAAATGTTTATGAATAAAACTTAAGAGAGAGAGAGAGAGAAGGAGAGAAGGACAAGGAGAAGCTGACCAGCAAACACATTAGGATTTAAGTCATTTATATCGCTAATAATATGGAAGTTCTTGAATGATGGCAAATCACAGAAGAGTATCTGATTGGAGATCCCTATGCAGAAGACAGGAATGATTTGCCATGGGCTAAACGTCTACTCAGTGAACATAAGAACATAAGAATAGCCTTGCTGGAAGAGGCCACAGCCCATCTGGTCCAGCCTTCTGTCTCCCACAGTGGCTCCCCATTTGCTTCAGGGTCTTCCCAAGCAGATGTCTTCATCTGCTTATGATTCCTTGCAAATGGCATTGAGAAATATCCTGCCTATCTCTCCAACCCAGAGGGTGTCTGTAGGCATCCATCATGATAGCCATGGATACCCTTGTTCTCCATGAACTCATCCAATCCTTTCTTAAAGGTGTCGAGGCTGACAGCTGTCACCACTTCTTCTGGTAGGGAGTTCCATAGACCAGTGATCCTCTGGGTGAAAAAGTACTTCCTCTTATTTGTTTGAGGTGTAGCTATCAAAAGTTTCATGGAGTGAAAATTCCCAAAAGAGAAAAGAGGACCTAAAGACTTAAGAAAACGAGATCAAAGTTCTCCTCATCACAAGAAATTGCCAGCTGGGTCTAACAGAAGCCCTTGATTAACTCTATGGGAAAACTCAATAACAACTATTTGTATAATAACTGACAACTTGCACAATTAGCTTTACTTTTACACCCCCATGGAACTATTATTAAAATTAATCTGGTTTAGTAGCCTAGCTATTCCTCAGAAATTATTACTGTATCATTAATTCATTACACATGTTCCCAATTTTCTGCTAATTGTTCTTTGAAAGGGAAATAATTTTAGTTCGGTCGTAATGTACTCGTAATAATCTGGCACACTTTATTTTCCTTCTCTTTCTTCCTTCTTTTTCTATAATTTCTTCCCACAATTTCTACTTTGGGCTTGTGTGTTGTGTGTTACTAGCTACCTCTGCATTTTAAATTCTTTTACTACCCACCTTCCCCCTTATAATCCTATAGGTAGGAATTTTTGGAGAACAACCGGACTGCTTTTAATTAAAATCTGCATATTTTCCTTTTGCAAATCCTCAGGACTCATTTGCACTGCTGCCATTCTCCCTTTTATTCATGAATACCGAATTTCGACTATGAAACAACCCAACGAAGTTGAACATTTGAGGGTGCAATATGATTAATGCGTGTCTTTTCTCTTCGTGAATGTAGTTTTTTGTCTATTAGATTGCACACTTTCTCTCCCTAGAACCCAAACCATTCATCACTTGTCACCGATGACCACTTTATATATTTCAGAAGGCATTTTTGTCACTCTTTCTCTGGAAGACCCATGGAAAGCCATCCCGTCATTCTAGCTCATCATCTCAACAGTGTACTGGATAATGAAATGCTCCCAACTCAGATCAAAAATAAATTCCTATTAAGAGGACCCATGTGAAAGTGAGCAAATAACAGATTTCAACAAGCAAATGAACTGAACCCGTCTGTCATTCATTTGCAAATGTGACAGGATATGATTTCTCTTACCAGACAGAATAATTATCACAGCGGCGTGGCCCTTCCTGGAAGTTCTCATTTATAATAAAATGATACAGTGGAAACATTCGCATTGGTGACAAAATAACAGGTTGACCACGGACTTAGTGAAGGGTGTGTGTGCTTTTTCTGTGTGCCTGTTTTGTTTGTGTGTGGTGGCAGTAGATCAAGAGAATGGCCTTAACCACGGTTTTGAAGTGTTGTGTCTTTTTAATGCAATTCCTCTTCACTTGACTCACTGCTAATAGACACAAACAGGTCTTAACTTAAGCAGTAGCAGTTCTTCTAAGTCAGTGGCCTCCGGCCTTTTGGGCACCAGGGACCAGTTCCGTGGGGAGAGGTTTTTCCGTGGACTGAAGGGGACGTGGTTTCGTGTGCTGCCTGCATCCCAAGGATGGGGGTTTTGCTTGTTTGCGCAGTCCGGTTTCTGCCATGCCGCAGCTCAGTGCCAGACCACAGACTGGGAATTGGGAACTCCTGATCTAAGTGGCCAATAGATGTAAGGTTTAAGCCTCAAAGCTGTAATGTGTGTGTGTGTGTGTGTGAGATAGCTAATGAACAAACCTGCTCATTCTGAGCTGCTGCTCTGGAACAATTTGAGGTCGTACGCTTAGGCATAAGCTGCCGCCAACATCCCCAGAGAATTTTCCTGAATCATTCACAGAATGGGCGCACATAATTTGCTATAATCCCCCCCCCCTTTTCTATGAGGAGGATTGAACTTTTGACTCAGAATAAGAGAGGGAGGAGAAAGAGACCATTCCCAGTTCTTACTAGTAAAACAAATACACCACTTGTGGGATTCAATATTTTTTTTTACTACCGATTCTGTGGGTGTGGCTTTGTGGGCATGGTGTGGCTTTGTGTGGGCATGGCAGGGGAAGGATACTGCAAAATCCCCATTCCCTCCCCACCCTACTAACCTGCTTTCCAGCTCCGTTCTCCTGTTCAGGGCAACAAAAGAAGATCAGCTGGGAGGCAGCAGGGGCGCGGCCAGCCTATTTGCTGGTTCTCCGAACTACTCAAAATTTCCTCTACTGGTTCTCCAAAACTGGTCAGAACTGATTGAATACCACCTCTGAAGTACACCCCTTAACAAATTAGCACAATGCATCGTTACTAGAAGTCCCCTTTCTGTCTTTTCCTTTTGAGTATCACAGGTAAGCCTCAAATTGCCACAATTCATTTAGCCGGTGGTGGTGGGGGGAAAAAGGCCCTTAAAACCATCCTTTATTAGTTTTACAACTGTCAAAGTAGCCAAAGCATCAAAATTTGGCTTCTTGGCAACAGAAATTTGATCCCCAATTGTGTTATTAAGTTGAGGGCCGTGTGTATTCAATTTCTTACAACTGTTTGTAAGGTATTTCTCCTTCTTCAATCCTTGTAAAAGGAAGGTGAGTTATACCTCAGGATTCGCTGATTTCCCCTCCCTGCCAACCCAACCCCGCAATTCTTAAATGCTAAAAATACTCCTGCTTTTTTTTTTTTTCCAGAAAAGCTGTCTCCTTACATTTTCTCATAAAGGGTTTGAACTGTAATGCTCACGTCAGTTTGTATCAATCCCACAAATAAACAGAACCGTTCACCTCAAGATAGGGAGCAATTAGATGCCTCCATTTTTCCAGAGTGGAACCTTTGGTTTTTTGCTTTGGTCTTCTTTCCCCCCACTTTTTTTAATGTAAGGACATTCTGTGGCTGAATGTGCATGCATCACCTAAGAAAAAGCTGGAAGCAAACTTGCAGAGAATTTGCCTGGAGCATCTACAATTCTACAGGCGATAAAAACATGTTTCTTTTGGCTGGAGGAATGTGTCTTCAATTGGTAGAAACAAGACAACCAAGCACCATAGATTCAGATTCTAATTCTACCTGCTTCTTTCCATTGTTTGAGGAGGCCGTTTCGTTTTGCCTCTAACTTTATCGGGACTTTTTCTGTGTTTATATTTCAACTTGGACCATGTGTCTTTTCAGTGCACATCAAAGCAAAGCGTCATGAAATGGGGATGCCTTGGTTGAGGATGTGCAAGGAAACCCAAGAGTAAAAGATGGGCATCAGGACGATGGATGGCATTTGCCAAGGCATAGCTGGATTGGCAAGAATGAGAATTGGTTGATTCTCCCCATTAATTGTTAAATGTTCATACAAATTCTCTACAATGGTGCTATTCAATATATATCATACTTGTCTATCTACATTTCCCTTAAATTATGAGTTAGCCTAGAAAGGACAGTGTCAAAGATATTTAAATCATCCTAATGCTACTGTAATTCTAGCAGGAAACTTCCTCAGCAGGTTGGGGCCTCCTTACATGATTTTGCCTATCTGGGTGTTATCCCTAAAGACCAGCTTATAAATGACCCACTTTGGGTACTCTAGAGATTCCAAAAGAAATATGCTCACAACTGGTCTCCTTGATTGATCAATCTATCTGTCTGTCTGTCTATCTGTCTGTCTATCTGTCTGTCTCTGTCTCTGCCTCTGTCCCTGTCTCTCTGTCTCTTTCTCTCTCTCCCTCTGTGTGTGTGTGTGTGTGTGTGTGTGTATGTGTTTATTCCAGCATAACTCTGGAACGCCTTGAGCAATTTCAAGCAAACATATGACTTACTCTCTGGAAACAAATACTGTGGGGTAAGACACCCCTAAAACCCCTCAGGGTGTGTGTTCTGTTAAGATACAACCTGTTGTGCCTTACAATGGCTTCTACTGTACTGCTATAAAATGGTTCCTACTGTGGAGCACAGTGGAGTTACCATGTTAATGGCTTCACAGTACTCCACAAAGAGGCTCCCTCTGGTAAGGGGGACAATCTAACATAAGAAATTACATTTGGTCCGGACATTGTCCTCCCATATAAATAAATACCTGAGCAACACCAGGTTATCAGTATAAATATATAAAGCCCCATGTGAGGGACAACAATGACCACCAACCCAACAAAGTCAATTTCCATGGTAGCTCTGATACTAGATTATTCCTGCCTCTTGAAAAAAGGCTACTAGCTAATCTTCAAATAGGCCTAATTTGGGAGCAGCTCAATTTGTTCTAACCCCATATGTTTATTTGTGTCTTTCATTACCAACACATAAACTCCTCGCCAGAAATCGATAGCAAATAAGTTCTAATTGGTTTGATTCTGAGCCTCAGTGGCACGGTGGTTAGAGTGCAGTACTGCAGGCTACTTCTGCTGGCTGTGTCTTTCGGCAGTTCAAATCTCACCAGGCTCAAGGTTGACTCAGACTTCCATCCTTCCAAGATGGGTAAAATGAGGACCCAGATTGTTGGAGGCAAGAGGCTGACTCTGTAAACTGCTTAGAGAGGATTGTAAAGCTCTGTAAAGTGGTATTTAAGTCGAAGTGCTACTGCTATTGCAGGCTAATACTGCCAAGGGCCAGTAGTTCAATCCTGACCAACTCAAGGTTGACTCATCCTTCCATCCTTCCGAGGTGGGTAAAATGAGGACCCATATTGTTGGGGGTAATAGGCTGACTCTGTAAATTGCTTAGAGAGGGATGTAAAGCGGTATATAAGTCTAAGTGCTATTGCTGCTATTCTGTCTATGTAAGAAAGATACTAAGGACAGTGATATACCAGGCCCAGGGACACCCTATCATAAAATATGCTAAAATGTTTTTAAAAAATTAAGAGTGACTGCAAGAAAATGAAACTGTACAAAGGCTTCCTAACATGGCTAAATCTAGCCAGAATTTCAAATTTCAAGGCACAAGTTTAATTTTCTTCTGGGGTACCACATCTGGTTTATTGATGGGATGTAAATTTCAACTCGGTATTTCCCTTCCATCTTTGGTTTGTGAGGATGTTTTTATTTTTTTGCAAATTTATTTAACAATCCTAATCAGGTCTTCTCCACACATAAGCAAAGCATTGATCCTTTAGCCTTTAAAAACCTTTCCTTCAGCCTCCCATGTCAGTATCGGAAATCAAATATATTATCCAATCATTGCAATCTAATAAGGCGCTTGTAAAGGTCTATCTGAACGCTGGTTCTTTGTATTTGCTACATAACCTATTTTATAATTGCATTTTCCCTTTACCTACTTTTCCCTGGCATTAGACCCCGTATTTTACCTTTATTTTATTTCCTTTGATACGGTTGTAAGACGAATCAATTTATATATTACTACTACTGCTTCATAATGTCACACCTCTAGAGGCTTGAGGCGTGGAGCAATTGAGATAATATCTGATTTGTCATATCATGCTAAGTCATAAGTTGGTTTATAGATCTTTGGCTTCGAAGGTCACATAAAGCAGGCCATTCTACTTTACTCAGTAAACTACAAATATTAAAACTTGTGGCCTAGGGCAAAGTATGAGCTATCTATAGAAATTTGTTTCATTGATAGGCTAATTCTCAACCAAAGAACAAGAATAACAGGATAACAGAGTTGGAAGGACCTTGGAGGTCTTCTAGTCCAAACCCCCTGCACAAGCAGGAAACTCTGTACCATTCCAGACAAGTGATTGTCCAACCTCTTCTTAAAGACTTCCAGTGTGGGAGAATTCACAACCTCTGGAGGCAAGTTGTTCCACTGATGAATTGTTCTCACTGTCAGGAAATTCCTCCTTAGTTCTAGGTTGCTTCTCTCCTTGATTAGTTTCCACCCATTGCTTCTCAAGAAGGCTAGCATTATTATGAATAACACAAATAGAAGTAATCTAAACTCTTGCTGCATTAACACATGGGTTAAAAAAGAGCCATGATTGATAGAAATTTTGCAATCCTGGTGTTAGCAGTTCAGAAGAGGTATCACAACATGACAGACAGACAGATGCATACTCACATGATAAAACCTTCAATAAACATGAGACAGATTTCAGCTCAGCACCTCTATAGTTTGCCTGACAGGGTATTAGATGCTACCGAGCAAGAAAAATCAGTAATTTAAGCTCTCAAATCAGGTTTAGGGATTCTTAAATATTCCATCTCACTCTTAAACTAGGAGTGACATGATAGCAGTGTTCCAATATCTCAGGAGTCACCACAAAGAAGAGGGAATCAAGCTATTATCCAAAGCACCTGAGGGTAAAACAAGAAGCAACAGGTGTCAACTAATCAAGGAGAGAAGCAACTTGGAACTAAGGAGAAATTTCCTAACAGTTAGAACAATTAATCAGTGGAACAGCTTGCCTTCAGAAGTTGTAAATGCCCCAACACAGGAAGTTTTTAAGAAGAGATTGGACAACCATTTGTCTGAAAGGCTGTAGAGTTTCCTACCTAATCAGGAAACTGGACTAGAAGACCTCCAAGATCCCTTCCAACTCTATTGTTCTATTCTATTCTTTTACATGCATGCATGTCTGAATAATGGACTCATAAAGGCGCAAGCACTCATTTTAATGAATTGCACATAGTTCTCCAACCTTTCATATATATCTATATTTTCTCCTCTATATCTCTTTTCCCAGGCTTAATTGTTATTGTCTGCTTGGGAAGCAGCCCAGAAAACTTTGAAATAAATAAACAATTGGACCCATCTGTATATGAAGATTACCTTTTAGTTAGCTGCTGATGAAGCTAATATAATGCCAGAAAAAGTCTCTTTTCCTTTCCTTCAGTCTATAAAGGGGAAAAGGGGAGCTTGCCTCTTCTTATTATTTTTGGAATAAGCAGCATGCCTCACAGGTGTTTTAACAGACTGAGGTTGGTAAACAATCGCTGTTTTTTTCCTATAGTTAGGTGGACAACTTGAAGTTGAGAAACGTTGTAAAGCAATGAACACACAGCCATCTGGCAATTCCTTTCTTTGGCTGTTTAAGGGTCAACATTAGTCTAAATAAATTATGGGCGATGTTTATCACCCAGCGCTATTAATTTAACGCAGACATATTTGCTTCATCCCGAGGATGCCAAAATATTTCACGCATCATCCTTTCAGCGCCACCTTTTACCAATTAATATCAATTATGGTTCCAGGAACATTGTTGTTGCCATCATCCATCCATCCACCCACCCACCCACCAGGACTCCTGGTGGAGCAGTGGTTGAACTGCAGTTTCACATTTCATACTTATTATGTTCACCTCTTAAAGTTTATTTAAATTTGCTCCAGAAACTTAACTTAACATCTATTTAGAATGGTTGCTAGAACTGGGTATGTCTAGTCCAGAGGTTCCCAAACTTGACAACTTTAAGACTTATGGACTTCAATTCCCAGAATTTCTGGGAGTTGAAGTCCACAAGTCTTAAAGTTGCCAAGTTTGGGAACCTCTGGCTCTAGTCTGTTGAAAAGAAGGACTAGGGGTGACATGATAGCAGTGTTCCAATATCTCAGGAGCTGCCACAAAGAAGAGGGAGTCAAGCTATTCTCCAAAGCACCTGATGCAGGACAAGAAGCAACAGGTGGAAACTAATCAAGGAGAGAAGCAACCTAGAACTAAGGAGAAATTTCCAGACAGTTAGAACAATTAATCAGAGGAACAACTTGCCGCCTGTGAATGCTCCAACACTGGAAGTTTTTAAGAAGAGATTGTATAACCATTTCTCTGAAGTGGTATAGGATTTCTTGCCTAAGCAAGGGGTTGGACTAGAAGACCTCCAAAGTCCCTTCCAACTCCGCTAGTCTATTTCTATTGTTCCTGTGAATATATGCAATCCAACCTATGGTGACATCTATCTACCATTCCAAAATTCGAAATGTCCGAAATATGTCAACAATGTATGTGGCGTATATGTATTATTATGAAATCGTTTGTATTTCGAATGTTACTACTTAACAAAAATCTATTTGCTTCCACCCAATTGTCTTTTCCCCTTCACAAAGTACTCCCTCTTCTCTGCTCTCATGTATATGGGGTAATCGTCAATTTTAACTATGGTAATTTATGATGAACAGGTGTTGTGGGCATTTCCAGACTTGAATGTGCCAAAATATGAAGAATCTGCTTCACTACAGGGACCAACATTTTAATCATTAATTGAGGATAGATTCTTGGCTCAAATATTAGAGAAACTGGCAAAACACACTCTATTAAACACAACTGAGTTTGGGTGCACAGTTAGTAAATATATGCATTGGTGAGAATATGTTATTCAGTTTGTTGATGAGAAAGCACATAATTTGGGATGAAAAGGAACCATTTAAACGTAATTAGGAAACAAGCAAGAAGTCAACAGACTTGTATAATGTAATTAAAATCTTTGTGGACAAAAAAGAACGGACAAGAGCAATGACTAATGTGTGTCTCTGAAGATAGCGAGATACATAGGTTTGTTTAATAGAAGAAGAGGCTCCCATGTTGTAGAATTCCTTCCTGTCTTCACCTCTTTGACTGCTTTCAAAAGAAGCTCGGTGGATTCATTCAAGCCAATAATATGGCACAGACATTCCATAGGAATAAAGCTACCAAGGCAATGTTGCAAGTAAATAATCCTACAGCTCTTGGGACAGTATCGTCGTGGACAAATGTTTTCTGCAAGGAACTTTGTTTGCCTTTGTTGAAAAAAAAATCCAATTTATATCCCCCACTGCCTTTTTAATTGCCATTTTTAATTCATTAGAATGATTTATTTGATCAGTAGTTTATCACCTTGAGTTATAGAGACATTTCAGAAAGATGGGAAATAAATGAGAGGATCTGAGGAATACCCAACATTATGAAAAAATTTAGCTCATATTTTTTTTTTTCATTTTTTCTCAATAAATACTGCATTCAGTTTTGGCCGCCATGATGTAAAAAAGATGTGGAGACTCTAGAAAAAGTGCAGAGAGGAACAACCAAGATGATTAGGGGACTGGAGGCTGAAACATATGAAGAATGGTTGCAGGAACTGGATATGTCTAGTCTGATGAAAAGAAGGACTAAGGGAGACAGGATAGCAGTCTTCCAATATCTCAGGGGTTGCCACAAAGAAGAGGGAGTCAAGCTATTCTCCAAAGCACCTGAGGGCAGGACAAGAAGCAATGGGTGGAAACTAATCAAGGAGAAAAACAACTTAGAATTGAGGAGAAATTTCCTGACAATTAGGACAATTAACCAGTGGAACAGAAGTTGCCTCCAGAAGTTGTGAATGCCCCAACACTGGAAGTTTTTAAGAAGATGTTGGATAGCCATTTGTCTGAAACGGTATAGGTCTTCCTGCCTGGGCAGGGCGTTGGACTAGAAGACGTCCAAGATCCCTTCCAACTTTGCTGTTGTATTGTGTTGTGTTGTGTTGTGTTGTATTGTATTATTGTATTGTAATATCTGAAACTTAAGAAGCTACTGACTTCTCTCTTTCACCCTTTCACCTCAACTTCTCTGCTTTACATTTTCTTATTCATCACAAGATCAGGAAGAGAACAAAACAGATCAGGTTCTGGCCCATGAACACAGGATAGTGTGTCAGGCTTCACCATCTATTCAGCCCAGCTCTCTGTCTTTCATTAAGACTAATCTGAAGAAAGTTTTACTTAATTTACACCCTTGCAGGCCTAGATGAGTTAAAACAGAAAATAACAACGGCCTGTCACTTTAAGATACAAACTAAATGTAATCTGTTGTAATCTTGATTGCAGGAAAAAACAATTTCATCAATAGAGTAGTAAATGTGTGGAACACCCTACTTCAGTGGTGGGTTTCTGCAGGCTCGCACCTACTCATGAGAACCGGTTGGTGAAATTTAGAGAACCGGTGAGAGGGGGTTCCACCGGCGTACCTGGAAGTAAATCTGGCCCGCCGCTGCCAGGGACCCAACGGAAAGGAAAGGAAAGGAAGGAAGGAAGGAAGGAAGGAAGGAAGGAAGAAAGAAAGAAAGAAAGAAAGAAAGAAAGAAAGAAAGAAAGAAAGAAAGAAAGAAAGAAAGAAAGAAAGAAAGAAAGAAAGAGAATTTATCATCACAATTGAGTCCAAAATTTTGGTTGCTAAGCAAGAGCGTTGTTAAATGAGTTTCACCACATTTTAAAAGGTGGCCACTCCCACCCTGTCACATGACTGACAAGCCACGCCCACAAAATAGGCCACACCTACAGAGTAGGTTCTAAAAAATTTGAAACCCACCACTGCCCTACTTGATCCTGTTGTTAGTTCCTCTAACCCCTCCCGCCCATACCTTTTACCTTAAGCTGTCTCCTTACGTGTGTCTTAAGAGGTCCCTAAGGGGCGGCCATAAGCGCACCAGTGTGCCTACCATCCCTGTCCTACTGTCCCCATTTATATGTACTCTTTTGATGTGCTTATGGCTATGTTTTGCTTATTTATATCCATTTATGTGGGCCATTTTTTCATACCTGTTTCCTTGTACTTGTTGACAATAAATAAATTAAATAAATAAAGAAGTCTCTTTATGAGGAGGCAATTTTGTCTGTTCTCGGAATCATCTTTCCTTCCAAACCCATCCTGCGCATAAATATGCCCTTTACTAAAGTGCTCTTCCGCTTAAGCACTTGAATCATTGTTCCTGCACCAAGTGGAGATGAAACTTTTTTTTTAAAAAAAAAGAAGCAGCAGCAACGGCAGCCGCTAGCATTTCATCATTTTCATCTGAACAACATTGTGTCACTGTACCTTTTCACCTTCAATCCTTCCCCTAACTGACACAAGTGTGTGTGTGTGTGTGTGTGTGTATACACACACACACACACACACACACACACATATATATATACACACATATATACACATGCATTACAGCCCCAGTTCGAATCCCAGTAAAGGGTATGGCCAACTGATGAGAGCTAAAAAGCTCGAAATAGATCTATCTTGGTCTCTCAAATTTAAATTTATTGATAAGCTCATAAAAACTAACACACACACACACATATATATATGTGCTGATGAGAGCTAATAAGCTCGAAATAGATCTATCCTGGTCTCTCTCTAATTTAATTTATTGATCAGCTCATAAAACTAACACACACACACACACACACACACACACACACACATATATATATATTTGTTCCACAACACCCTGTTAGGGCCCCAATTAAGGGAGGAAGCATATTGCTTTCTTTTTCTGCCTTTCGGCTCATCACCAGAGACCATCTAGACAGAAAGCCATGAGTTCCGTTGTGTAATTTTTTTTAATATGTGTGTTAGGTTTATGAATTGATCAATAAATAAATCAGGGAGACTAGTATAGATCTATTTCGAGCTTTTTAGCTCTCATCAGCTAGCCATACCCTTACTGGGCTTCGAACCGGGGCTGTATTGCATGTCAGGCAAGAGCCTTTAGCCATTCAGCCAGCCAGGTTCTCTTATTGCATCAGCTGAGACAGGAGGATAAGTATATATAATTGTTCCACAACACCCTGTTAGGGCCCCAATTAAGGGAGGAAGCATATTGCTTTCCTTTTCTGCCTTTCGGCTCAGATCATCAACCTAACACATATATATATATCTTCAGCACTGCTTCTAGAAAGATATATATATAGCTTTCTAGAAGCAGTGCCGAAGATCTAAGGCCTTCCACGTAAATTGCTTATCTCATTAACTTCCAGGGTTCTTTGATTCTCAAATTGATTGAGGTTTTGGTGGTGGCTCAGTGGCTAAGAGGCTGAGCTTGTCGATCAGAAAGGTCGGCAGTTCAGCAGTTTGAATTCCTAGCCCTGTGTAACGGCATGAGCTCCTGTCACTTGTCCCAGCTTCTGCCAATCTAGCAGTTCGAAAGCATGTAAAAATGCAAATAGGAAAATAGAGACCACCTTTGGTGGGAAGGGAACAGCGTTCCATGCGCCTTCAGTGTTTAGTCATGCCAGCCATATGACCATGGAGATGTGTTCGGACAGCGCTGGCTCTTCGGTTTTGAAACAGGGATGAGCCCCACCCCCTAGAGTCAGGAACATATGTGCGAGGGGAACCTTTACCTTTACTTTATACCTATACAATGGACCAGGTCTTATTCAAACCAACCATTTGATCGAGGAAATCAATTTAATTCAGTTCAGTCATTCAAATCAATTGGATCCTTTTAGATAAATAGAAACCACCTTGGTGGGTCTCATTAACGACATGAATGCAGGTCCTTAATTGGGCATCGCCTGGGCCACGGTGATGCCATCAGTTAATCTTTTCAACTTGTTGCTGTGGACATGAATACGACAATGACAAGAGCAAGATAGAGGAAGCGTGCAAACTCTAGGTTCTAAAATTCCTTCCAACATCTTTAGCAGTTGTCGTAGGAAGCATCTGTATTTTTTTCTGTGTAATGAAGACACCAGTGATTTGTGTGCTTGTTTGTATTCATATTCACATATTCACACTGGAAAGGAAGAGTGGACTGTAGGATCCTTGGTGCTCTCTGAGCTTGGTTGTTTGCTTTGCAGATGTTTTATTACCCAACTACGTAACATTATCAGTATTGGCGAGTTTGGGGTTTGCTCCACTCAAAAATCCATATTAAAAGCATCCATTGATGCACAGAAAATACCCGTATTTCTGAAAAGTATGTCCAAAGTAGTGTATTAGCAAGTTGTTTTTGTTTTAAAGAAGCTTCAGTTGGAAGTAGTTATATAAAGAACAAAGTTTTCTTAGCAAGCAAACTGGAAGGTTAATAACCTTCCAGGAAATTGACCTTCAAATTCATATATCTTTGGGAACATAATGAATGAAAGTTGCATATAGGAAGGAGCACGGCCAACAAATACGCCAGTTGCGCCCCTTACTGGACCGGGGAGCCTTTCGCACAGTCACTCAAGCGCTTGTGACATCCCGGCTGGATTACTGTAACGCTCTCTACATGGGGCTCCCCTTGAGGTGCACTCGAAAGCTACAGTTAGTACAGAATGCGGCCGCGCGGGTGATTATGGGTGCCTCAAGGCAAACCCACGTAACACCTCTCCTGCGCGAGCTGCACTGGCTGCCTGTGGCCTTTCGAGTGCGCTTCAAGGTGCTGACGACCATCTTTAAATCGCTCCATGGCTCGGGGCCTAGCTATATACGAGACCGTCTCCTGCCCCATACATCCCTTCGTCCGATCCGCTCCCACAGAGAGGGTCTTCTCCGGGTGCCGTCAGCGGGGCAATGCCGGCTGGCGACACCCAGGGGAAGGGCCTTCTCTGTGGCGGGCCCGGCCCTCTGGAACGACCTACCCCCCGACCTTCGCACTATCTCGGACCTCCGCCTCTTCCGCCAACGTCTTAAGACGTATCTATTCCAACAAGCCGGCCTAGGATAGCCCCTACTTCTGACTTTTAAAATTAAAATTAATTTGGTATGGTTTTAACATGGGGTTTTAGCACGGGTCTAATAATTTAATATATTTTAATCGATTTTGTATTTTGTATTTTGTGGTTTTAATAATGCCTGTGCGCCGCCCTGGGTCCTAACAAGGAGAAGGGCGGGGTATAAATTTAATAAAATAAAAATAAAATAAAATAACTGGATTTCCTTCTTAACAGCTTCCTTAAAAACAGGTTGAGTAAAATATTGTATCATTAATGCAGGCAGTAAATTGGAGTGGGTAGTGATCTACCTATACCAAGCGGAGACGTTTAAATATCTTATGACAAACCTGTATGTCTTTTGAATAAAGAGATCACACAGAATTTAGTATGTTTCATTTCAAAATAGGTCTGGAAATTCATTTTCCAAATTAGGCTTTAATAATTTAATCCGTTAACTGATTGCATTTTACTACGTTGGTATCTGAGGAAAAAGCACCCTTAGAAAAAGGCCAGTCATTATGCCATTATGCCTGCAGCCATCTTTTCTTTGGGGTCTTTGGCCTGCCACGCTTTCTATTATTCTGCTATGCATTTGCTATTGTGGGAAAATGGGAGGAGGGATTGTACAGAGTTAGAAGCGATGTAGCCATAACAAAATTCTTTGTAGAAAGACAAGGCCATCCTTTGTCTTTGCACCTCTGCATCTGACTGGAACTGGATGGGTGGAAGATGCCAGCATGACAGTGGGAGATGGACTGGTGGGTGTGGGGGCAAGATCTTGAACTTTCAACTGGGTGGGGGAAACCGGGATGCTCTCAGATTTGGGTTTTCCCCGATGTGCCAACATGGCTCTCTTCATCAATTGGAACTTTGAGGGATCCTTTGCCTTGGACTCTGATTTACTTTTGGATGTTATTTGGAACCCGGACATTTTGTTTTCAAATCTGGAAGAAGCCTCACTTTTTGTTCCCAAATGCTGGAAGTTTCTCCCTTGCTAAGTTCTCGCTATCTGCAATTTCAAACATTTCTTGCATTAAGGGCTTTTATGGCAGAAGACTCAAAAGGATAAGGATGGGTGTTTTTTTTTTTAAATGAATATGTGTTTTAATTATTATTTAATCTCATTGGATATTAAACTGATAGATTAAACCATACTGTCCTAGTTTGTCGAGTTAAAAATTAAATCTGTCCAAATGTGGCATAACTGCTTCTTCTTCTTTTTTTTAACGACAGCTTAACAAAGACTTAAATGCCAAAGCCGTGGTTTATTTATTAGCTTAAGGCAGTGTTCTCCAGCAAAAAAATCTCTGCCCAACAGCAGGCTCCTTGCAAGGTTTCATCGCGTTAAAGAGATAAAAAAATGTTTTTTTTAAACCTAGTTGTTGTAACTTTGCACAAACACAAAGAATCTCCCACCCGTGGTTACTCAAGGATCTGCTTTGCAGTTAATCAAAATTGGATTTTCTCGCTTAAAGGCATGTTACATCCTCCTCCTCTTCATAATTTTAAAAGATTATCCTTTGACAAAGGATCTTATCTTTAGCCAGCGAATCTTCTAAAAGATAATGGGGAATTTTCACCCCCCTTTTTTTGAAACAGAGATTACACAGAAATGGTTTCCTTTTCCCCTTCCTCTCGGCCTATAGTATAAAAGGGAATTGTTGCTGAACAGGGGCAAATCCTGTAAAATAGTCAAACAAGTTGTAAACATTTTTCCCCCCCTGTATCACAGGAAAAAGACCGTATTGCCTTTTTTACTCTTTTTACATTGGAGATAGGAAATAGGGACTTTTTTTTTGCTTTTATCCTTCTTTTCTCCTTGTTAAGAAAATCCTAATATTTTCCAGCTATTTAAGTAGGTCAACTAAATGAATGGAGCTGGTTTGGGCATAGAGAACTGGACAGATCTATGCTTCTTTTCAAGGAAAAAGGGGACCAGTGATGTGGAAATCACGCTGACAATTGAAGAGAAATTGATCTCTTCTTATGAATATCACCTATTATTCAGAATAAATGCATCTCCTCTGCTGCCTGTTACACCTCTTTATTTATTATGTCTTTCTGTCTTGTATTTTCTGCTACCTAAACCTGGATTGAACTAGAAAAGTTTCTGGTAAAGGAGAAAATTCAAATCTCGCTTTCTATTTTTCTTGTGAAAGAATAAGCATGCTGGTCCCATCTAAAGTATGTCAAAAAGTTATTCTTGCTTGTTCTTTCTCAATTTGAGAGGAAAAGAATTTTATATATAAATAAGGATAGAATACTAGAAAGATGTGCAATGAATAAAACAAAGCATAGCAACTCCAGGTATTGTGTAAAGGTAAGCCAAACATCATTGCCAGGTGAAATAAATTAATCATCATCATCATCATCATCCTATGAAACACAAAACTGCGATACCAAATCTCAAGCCAAGATAAACCATCTACTATACATGAATGACTTAAAAACATATGCGAAGAGCCCAACTGAACTTAAATCAAAACTCAACACAGTTCAATTGTTCAGCAGTGACATAAAAATGAACTTTGGATTTGAAAAATACACTATATTATCCATGCAGCAAAGAAAAATGGAAAAAAATGAATAGAACTGGGAAATGGAATTATAGTGAAAGCATTAGCAAAGGATGATGGTTACAAGTACCTAGGCATATTGGAAACAGACAACATCTTGAATGGAAAAGTCAATGTGTCAACACAAAGGGAGTACATCAGGAAGGTCTGTAAAATATTGAAATCAAAGCTGAATGCTGGAAACATAATTAAAGCCATTAATACATGGGCAGTTCCAGTGATACGCTACTCAGCTGGAATCATCAACTGGACTTTGGCTGAACTGGAAAACTTGCACCGGAAAACACACAAACGTTTGAAGATGTACCACACTTTACATCTACAAAGTGACAGCGACAGATTGTACCTTCCAAGAAAAATAGAGGGCAATCTACCTGCCTTGGAGTTCTGCTTTCTATGGCTGCATTTCTTGGAATGCTGACAGCAAGATTCAGATAGTTCCCAATCCCTGCATCAGTCATTTTTACTTTAATCAATTAATGATCGAAGAAAGAGGAAAGTTCACTCATCTAATGTTCCATCCAGATAAGCCTCATAATTTAGCCTCATGAAGACAGCATCAAAACAGGTGTAGGTGTAGGTGTGCCTGTAGGTGTGTGTATAACAAACGTCAAACTGAAACAAATGTTTGAATCGTCTCATTACTTTTTAATGAAATCTGATTCTCCTTCTTCCCTCTCTTGCTTTCAGTGTTTGTAGACAGGTGCGGGACCTTTCTTATAAAATACTTATCCCAAAGTAAAGAATACATAAAAAAGGCCATTTCTTGTTATACCAGATCCAATTTGTTCTGAAAGATTTCTCTTTCATTCTTTTAAGAAGGGAAAATAGGTCAGGTTCGCTTCTTCCCCCTCCCCATCCTAAGATAAATGATAGTTTAAGGAAAGCATACAATAGATTCTTTTATGTTGTTAGGCAAACAGGTTTAACTAACGCCTTTCCAAAATAATAGAACATCAAACGATGCTCTTGTGGCTTTTGATAAGAAAAAAAAAGAAGATTGCCAGGAACATTTCGTTCTTCAACAAAGAGCAGCGTCAAGTGACAAGAGGACCATAGGAAAAAAAAATGCTGTACTCTGAACTCTTACATGGCAACCATGTTTTAAATGCAATATATTCAGATCTTTAAAGGCCGTTTCTCCTTTGCACGAAATGTCCATTTCATTGACAAGAGAGAAGGATGTCTCCTTATTTAGGTTGGAAGCATGTACTCGCTTTGTTTGAATTTAGTCTATCAACCAGATATCAATATTTTCATAACTTTGCTGCCTTGGCTTCTATTGCTTCTGTTGCCTTCCATCTTTCCCCACATCAGGTTTTTTCCCCAATGTGTCTTCTCATTTGATGGCCAAAATATTTGAGCTTCAGCTTCAGTATCTGTCCTTCCAAAGAACAGTCAGGGTTGACTTCCTTATCTTAATAGCAGCAGGCCTATTATAGCAATATTTATAGGGCAAATATGTAGCTGTTTATTATCTATTCCTCTATTTTTCTCTCTCTCTCTCCCCCAAAACTACAAATTTGTGTTATTCGGTTATTGGATAATGTTTGAATGGTGCGGTTAGCCTAGAGGTGGAGTTTTCGCCTCACAATCAGGAGGCTGTAAGTTCAATCCTAGGTAGAGGCAGCTATTTCTCTCTCTGGGCACAATGAGAATATTTCAGCTTCAAAAAAAGAACCTCCTCATTGGCGACAGGAAGGGCATCTGGCTAGTAAACACTCACCTCCATTCAGGTGTCCAGACTCCACCCCACGAGGGATTATGGGGTCTTTAAAGGAAGTACAATACAATACAATAGCAGAGTTGGAAGGGACCTTGGAGATCTTCTAGTCCAATCCCCTGCCCAGGCAGGAAACTATTTGGATAGACAAATGGCTATCCAACATCTTCTTAAAGACTTCCAGGGTTGGGGCATTCACAACTTCTGGAAGCAAGGAGTTCCACTGGTTAATTGTTCTAACTGTCAGGAAATCTCTCCTCAGTTCTAAGTTGCTTCTCTCCTTGATTAGTTTCCACCCATTGCTTCTTTTCCTGCCCTCGGGTGCCTTGGAGAATAGCTTGACTCCCTCTTCTTTGTGGCAACCCCTGAGATATTGGAACACTGCTATCATGTCTCCCCTAGTCCTTTTTTCTATTAAACTAGACATACCCAGTTCCTGCAACCATTCTTCATATGTTTTAGCCCCAGTCCCCTAATCATCTTTGTTGCTCTTCTCTGCACTCTTTCCAGAGTCTCCACGTCTTTTCTACATCGTGGCGACCAAAACTGGACGCAGTATTCCAAGTGTGGCCTTACCAAGGCACTATACAGTGGCATTAACACTTCACGTGATCTTGATTCTATCCCTTTTACTGGATAATGTTTGTTAAGGTTGTTCAACAAAACATTAAAAAAAATAATTAATGGATTACTCCACTCAATTTGGTTTACATCGGACTCACTTATCTTTTTCAACCTTCCGTTGGTTCTGTTTCGTTTCTATAAAAGTTCTTCGAACGCTTTTCAATCGTTTGCATTTTTACGCAACTAAACATTTGCACACCATTTCTAGCATCGTAGGCCTTTATAACCATGTTCTGGTTATAATTTATAATAGCAAGTGCTGCTATTGCAATCATTTCTGCAGGTATGTTTTCTAGTGTGCGTCCTTTGTTGCGTTCTCCTTGGAGATCAGTTAAAACAGAATTGTTTTAAAACAGAGAATTTGTGAAGCAAAGAGGTTCTCCCCTGGGGGGGGGGGGGAGAAACCCCAGAAATGTTGCTGAAAATGGTTAGATATTTTGTGGTTTAGGTAAAAGCCTCTTAGGGGACGTCAGTCTGTCTATGTCCCACTTTAATTTGGCTTCCATTGCATTTGCAAACGGCTCCTCTATGGTGAGCTGTCTCAAGGAAGCGATCGCAAGGGGGACAAAGGAAGTGATACAAAGACACACTGAAAGCTTCCTTCAAGCCCTTGGATATCGACAACACCTCCTGGCAACCTTGGCACAAGATTGATCGACATGGCGCATGTTGATCCACCCAGGCTGCCCGATATCTGTGGACAGAAGGACAAGCACAGGACTATTATGGAAATGGAAAAGGTGCAGAGGAGGGCAACCAGAATGATTAGGGGGCTGGAATACCTTCCTTACCATCTGAGGCTGCAATGGCTGGGCCTCTTCACTCTAGAACGACGGCGCCCGAGAGGTGACCTGATTGAAGTCTATAAAATCATGCACGGGGTGGACAAAGTAGAAAAGGAAAAACTGTTTTCCCTATCGCACAACACTAGAACTAAGGGGTACTCCATGAACCTTTTGGAAGCTAGACCTCAAACAAATAAGAGGAAGTACTTTTTCACCCAGAGGATCACTGGTCTATGGAACTCCCTGCCAGAAGAAGTGGTGAGTTCATGGAGAACAAGGGTATCCATGGCTATCATTATGGATGCCTGACACCCTCCGGGTTGGAGAGATAGGCAGGATATCTCTCAATGCCATTTGCAGGGAATCATAAGCAGGTGAAGACATCTGCTTGGGAAGACCCTGAAGCAAATGGGGAGCCACTGTGGGAGACAGAATGCTGGACCAGATGGGCTGTGGCCTCTTCCAGCAAGGCTATTCTTATGTTCTTAAGAGACAGACGAGCTCTCTGCAAAGCCAGAGCTGCAAATGCTGCAACAAGGGTGCTCACACATGTCTGCCCGACATGTGGCAGAACATGTCATGCCCACATAGGCTTTGCAAACACCGCAACCTGTTAGATGCCAAGGTCCTCTTCAAACATGATGGACAAACATCCATTGGGCTTCCTTTTAAACCTTCTTGTTGTGCCTATGCAAGTGACTTATCTCCCGTTCATTTTAGTGTGCCTGAAGAAGCACAACTGATAAAGCTTGAAGCAAGCTCCACAACCAGGTGTGTCTTTCATTCTGAAATCTTAATGAAAGCCTATCAAGAATGACAAAACATCCCTTATCATACCAAATTGTTTCACAAACAACCAAATAACTCCTAATCAGTAAAGACCAACAGTTCCAGGTCTCTCTGTCTTTATGTTAATTGACTCATGTAAATCTATTCCATATGCCAGAACTGTGCAATGTTTCCATTATCTGTTTATCTATACAGCCATTTTTTTAATGCCACGTACTTGCAAAAAAACAACAACAACCCTCTAGACAGCTTACAAAACGCAGTCCTGGGATTTTGATTGTGTTTTTAACTTGTTATGTTGAGTTATCACCAAAGATGGTTTAAAATCATAGCACTACAGTCTAGTTTGCAGTGAGTTTCTACCAATGCAACGTTTAACAACCAGATTGGTGAGCGTGCGCTCTTTGCACACACGTGTGTCTAATGGGTGCTTTGTGTGCACGTAACATTCAAAAACCGCTCATTTTAAGCTTAAAAACTTATATTCTACATCAGCACCAGTGGGTAAAACAGCTGATGTGCAGCAATCCACTGTTCTCTGCGAATCAGCTGAACTAAAAAACAGGGAAATGTAGGACAGGAAAGGGCAGGGGCGAGTGGGTGGAGCCAACTGCTCACCGGAACTACTGGTTCATCCAAACCAGTCTGAACCAGCTGAATCTCACCCCTGGTTTCTACACTAAGATAGAGCAGTTTTAGCCTTCTTAAACCTTGGTACTTAAGTCATCAGGGTAGAGACTGGGAGACTGTGAGTTATACTCAGTGGTGGGTTGCTAATTGTTTTACTACCGGTTCGCTCATGCACAATCGCGCAATGCTTCCTCTGGGCGGGTGGGCGGAGCCTCCTGCCACCGCCACTACCGGTTTGCCCTATCCAGGCCGAACTAGCAGCAACCCACCACGGGCCTTAGGCGCAAAGCCAAATGGGTGACCTTGCACCAGTATCTTTCTCTCTGAGAAAGTAAAGAGAATTATAAAATCGAATAAGAAACTTTAACTTAATATTAGATTACCACTGCATATAAAAGTGATCTCCTGCCAATTTGGCACTTTTAAAGCCATTATTAAATCAACGGAATAATCAGCAATTAGCAAAACAGTCGCTATGATATGAATGATCAATCTACCCTGAGAAAGTCTATCCTGATTATATTTGAATCAGACAAAATATTTCATTTTAAAGGCTTGTGTCAAGCATACACATTTGAGATGTGGTACAAGTTCGTGGCGGGAATTATAGTCCATAAAGACTTTTCAGGTTAAATTAAATTCAGTATCACACTTTTTTTTTTTAAAAAAAAAAGTTATTTTGGACTTTGATGTACCGTATTATCCCATAGCTTAGTCTGTCATTTCTGTAGAGAAGGAATTATCTGTATTTTCCAGTAAGTAGCATAAAGCACAGTAGCAGCTGTTCTCACATACAAATACAGCTTTTGTATACTTTTTTTCTTTCATTCATTCCTTCAATCGTGTCCATTTTTTGGAGACTGCCTGGGCAAGTCCCTGCTGTTTTCTTGGTAGGGTTCTTAAAAAGTGGTTTGCCATTGTCTCCTTCCTATGGGTGAGAGAAAGGGACTGGCCCAAGGTCACTCAGCTAAAGTTGTGCCTAAGATGGGACCAGAACTCATGGTCTTCCAGTTTCTAGCCCAATGCCTTAACCATTACACTAAACAGTTCCTTGTATACTTGGTAGGTTTAGAAAGGGGTTGACAGCCTTAAACGCTCAAACAGCCACAAAGGTCCTAACCGGACCCTCCCCCCACATTCAATTTTGGAGTCAACCGGAAGTCCGGTTCCCCCATGATAGTCTCCTCCTAGTGCAGCATCCTTTTTCCTCTGCCAACTGGAAGTCTGGTTCCACCACCATAGGGTCTCCTCCTAGCGCAGTGTCCTTTTTCTTCTACATGTCCTAACCAAAAGCCTTAACTCTAACCCAGAGGTCTTCAAACTTGGCAAGTTTAAGCCTTGTGGACTTCAACTCCCACAAGTCTTAAAATTGCCAAGTTTGGAGACCTGTCAGGGTTCACTTCTTCGAATACTCAAGAAAGACCACACTTAAGTATATTTCAAAATGTTTAAGGTTACTTTTACTGAATACAGAAGAACAGCAAACGAAGGTCAAGCAGGAAGTGACTAGTTTAGGCGCGAAGCGTGTATATCAAAGCTTAAGCCAAACCCAATAACCCATGCCCTCTACAATAGTGTCCAATGCAGATTTCTCCAGGACATCAGGTGGGCCTCACATCCAGCGCCGTCATCAGAATGGAATGTGATACCGTTAGGTTTGAGATATCACTGGCCCGTACCATCTTCCACCAGCGCACATAGTTAACCCCATAACCCCACCCTCCCCGTTTCCATGGCAGCCAAGCATGCAGCAAAGCGAAGGCTGACAAGACCTCTGCTCTAACCTTATCAATTGTGGAGCTGACCGGTGACAGGGAGCCACAGCACAGGGAGGAAAGAGCCACATGTGGCTCCAGAGCCACAGGTTGTTGACCCCTGGTGTAGAAAATTAGGAAGACAACCTTGATGTATTAAAAAATATAACATTTATAGGAATCATGTGGAAGAACAGAAAGCTTGGTTGATTCTTAATTTCTTGAGCCTGTATCCAGGATACAACAGTTGCAACTACAGGTAGCCATTCATTTAGTGATTATTCAACGTTATAATGGCACTGAAAAAAGTGACTTATGACCGTTTTCACACTTACAACCGTTGCAGCATTCCCATGGTCACAATTTAGATGCCTAGCAACTGACTCCTATTTATGATGGTCACAGTGTCCTGGGGTCACGTGGTCACCTTTTGCAACCTTCCAACAAGCCAAGACCATGAGGAAGCCAGATTCACTTTACAACCATGTTACTAACCGGACAACTGCAGTAATTCGTTTAGCAATTGTTGCCAAAAAAAAAGGTTGTAAATTTTCCCCCCCTATTTTCCTCCCCAAAAACTAAGGTGTCTTATACTCTGGAGCATCTTATACTCCAAAAACTATGGTAAATGTAAAATAATTCAGAAATCCTAGCAGAAATGCTCTGGTTTCTGACACTGTTGTGGGAAGAGTCTGAATAATCTCAAAGCAATGGAGCAGGAGGAGGAAAGGGTGTTCATCCTTCTTGGATGTTATGAACAAATGTTTAAGCATTGCTTGCTTGAAATTATGCATGCAAGAAAATTAAGCGTGTCTGATTTCTATCCCATGGGTGTATGTCTGGATATACACCCCCACACCCCTATACATATGCATATATATAGAGAGAGAAAAAATAGACACCGACAAACGCTGCTACAGGAGCCTGCTGTGAGACCCCCCATGGAGAAAAATGAATAACAGGGCAGCAACACAGTTCTTAAAGGCTTGGGAAATGAACAGACACCTCAGCAGAGCACCCGTTCCATCCCTCCCCCCCTGAAAAAAAAATCTCTTTAGTTTTACATAACTGAAAAAAGTACTTTTGGAAAAGGAAAAGATAGGGGAAGAACAGAATAACAAAATAACAGAGTTGGAATAACCTTGGAGGTCTTCTAGTCCAACCTCTGCTCAGGCAGGAATTTATTTATTATTAATTTATTTATTTGATTTATAGACCGCTCCCTCTCCCCGCAGGGACGCGGGGCGGTGCACAGGACTTAAAGCATATATAAATACAACAATAACAATATTTAAAATTAAATTAAATAATTTATCCTGTGCTAAAATTCTTAAAATTTTAAAGCCTTTAAAACCCTTAAAACTATTCCCCTACTATCCCTATTAAAACAATCTCAATTTATACTACAGGTTACAATCGGATTCTTTAGGCCAAGCCGGCCTGATGAAACCCTACACCACTTCAGACAAATGGTTGTCCAAAATGTTCTTTAAAACTTCCAGTGTTGGAGCATTCACAACTTCTGGAGGCAAGTTGTTCCACTGATTAATTGTTCTAACTGTCAGGAAATTTCTCCTTAGTTCCAAGTTGCTTCTCTCCTTGATTAGTTGACACTCATTGCTTCTTGTTTTACCCTCAAGTGCTTTGGAGACTAGCTTGACTCCCTCTTCTTTGTGGCAACCCCTGAGATATTGGAACACTGCCATCATGACACCCCTAGTCCTTCTTTTCATCAAACGAGACATACTCAATTCCAGCAACTATTCTTTACATGTTTTAGCCTGGAGGCAAGGTGAATCCTAACAATCTGGCTTCTAAGTATTTCTACCTCACTTCTACCTCCTATCAACATTTTGGGGCCTCTCGGTTGACATTGGGAAAGACATGAAAGTCCATCTGATGTGCATCACTGGATGATTCATGCTCTGGTCTATGCTTCCTGGAGAAATTAAACATGATAGATAAAAGTAACAGTAGTCAAAGTGAAGGCAGGGGCTTTATTTTGCCATTCAATACACACCATTCTCAACTTGCAACAGTTCGTTCAATGACCATTCAAAGTTACCATAGTGCTGAAAAGACTTAAGACTTATAAACCGCTTTCCAGTGCTTTCCAGCTTATAGAGTCAGCATATTGCCCCCAACAATCTGGGTCCCCATTTTACCGACCTCAGATGAATGGAAGGCTCAGTCAACCTTGAGCCGGTAAGAATCGAACTGCTGGCAGTCAGCAGAATTAGGCTGCAATACCGCATTCTAACCACTGCGCCACCACAGCTGTGACTCAAAAGGGAAAATGGGAACTTTCTTAGCTGCATTTATTTATTTATTTATTTTATTCAATTTATATCCCGCCCTTCTCCGAGAGGACTCAGGGCGGCATGCCATGTATTGCATGGCAATAGTTGTGCAGTATCCTTGATTTCTCCTCTGTTCCCTCAAAGCCACATTTGATTTTATAGTTATCAAAGTTTGTCATTTCAAAGCTAAATGTTTTCATCCTATTTACTTCTATTTTCAGTTCACGTTACTGACTTTCCCTTTTTTGAGAAAGCCTCAATACTTTAGACATAAATATTCATCAACTCTTGCTAAACGGAGGGGGGGAAAGGCCTCAAATGCCCTCTCCAGAAATGCCACCTCAAATACCTCCTGGTCTTTTCATCGCCAGCTTCCTCCGAGTTCATCAATCTAACCCAAGGTCTGTAGAGTAAACACCACCGCTGCAAACTACTTTGAAACAAAGCAAAACTTAGCACATTAAGGGGCATCCAATTACACCTAAGGCCAGCCTTAACAGATGGTCTGGATGAGAACTGCTAGGAAATTAAATCCATGCAAAAGGGAGTTAAAATTACTCATTGGAACATAATGTAAGGCATAGATGACTCTGCTAGTTAAAGATATATGGCACAGGTAGAGATGGAGCCATCTGCCCATATGAATTGGTTACTCAGGATCAAAGTTCAAACTGCCCATGATGTGAAACTAGTGTAAGCTGTGCCCGTTAAATGAAATTTACTTTGGGAGGGGAAATAAAAAAAGACTAGAGCAGATGAAATATATTAATAGCTCCTTGTTATTAATTCCAGGAATGTGAACAGTCCATCACGATTGTATGTGGCTATTGCCTTGCAGTCCATACTGATCTTTAACAACCAATTTAACTGACCTATAACAACTAATTCCTACAACACTGTCAAATAATTTACTAAGACTCTATTACTATTATTCTACTCTTCTTTTCTAGTATCTATCTCGTCCCACTTATGACTATAACCATGTTACTTATATCTTTCAATTTATATTGTTTTAATTGTTTACTAGTATGATTTGATAGCTTATTAGTAACCTTATTAGTAATTTTATTCTCCTTATGTACACTAAGAGCTTATGCACCAAAGACAAGTTTAGTTTAGTTTAGTTTAGTTTATTTCGGATTTATATAACCACACCCTCTCCCCAAAGGGACCCGGGGTGGTGCACAGGAAGTTAAAAAACATAAGTATTACAATATAAATAGTTAAAACCAAATTAAATAAGTTATCCCTGTGCTAAAATTTAAAAGGTTAAAACATAATCCCATTTAAAACCCAATTAAAACAATGTATTGTACAGACTGTAGGCTAGGTAAATAACTTAGGCCAAGCCGGCCTGATGAAACAGGAGTGTCTTTAATTTCTGGTGGAAGGTGCAGAGGTCCGTGGTTGTTCTGAGGTCGGGGGGTAGGTCGTTCCAGAGGGTTGGGCCCACCACAGAGAAGGCCCTTCCCCTGGGCGTCGCCCGCTGGCATTGCCTAGTGGACGGCACCCGGAGAAGTCCCTCTCTGTGGGAGTGGATCGGCCGCAGGGATGTATGAGGTAGGATGCGGTCTCGCGGGTTCCTTGTGTGTCCAATCACACTTGGCCAACAAAGTATTCTATTCTGTTCTGTTCTCTATTTTGTTCTCTATTCTACTTTCTACTCTCTGTTCTACTCTCTATTTTCTCTTCTCTCTTCTCTTCTCTCTTCTTTTCTCCTCTGTTCTGTTCTCTATTTTGTTCTTTATTTGAGTTTCTACTCTCTATTCTACTCTCTATTCTACTTTCTATTTCTCTCTATTCTACTCTCTATTTTCTCTTCTATTTTTTCTTCTCCTATTCTATTTTTTCTTCCCTCTTCTCTTCTATTTTCTCTTCTATTCTGTTCTCTATTTTGTTCTTTATTCTACTTTCTACTCTCTATTCTACTCTGTTTTCTCTTCTATTTCCTCTTCTATTTCCTCTATCCTATCCTATCCTATCCTATCTTTACTAATATATATATATATATATTACAATTCTGTTGTTACTTAGAATGGTAGATTTAAAAAACCTAAGGAGCACCCTGCTGAATGACTAATGCCTGGCTAATCTAATTTTTTAAAGCCAGAAAGGGGTCAACCGGATATTAATGGAAAACTTCCCCTGAAAGATATAAGAGTTAAACAATCTTTTTACCTTTGCTCCTAAGGAACAGCTATTTCAAGCCTGCTGTTTTTGCTGTGCATACTCCATGCTTTGTTTTTTCTAAGCATCAAACGGCACCTTCAAATGAGTTCCTTCCAGATCCCAGTATGACACGCTTAATTATTTAAGCCATATATTTGTCAACATTCTACAGCAAAACATTTCAGCTTCTTTAATTTCACATTAGAGCGGCTGAATGGGGGGTGGGGGGAAGACAAAATGTTTTCTTCAAAAGTGGAGTATTTTTGCATTCTTTAGTCACAGCGAGACAAATATTTTTGTGCGGAAGGGAAATAGAGTAGACCAGCTGGAATGGATTCTTCAAAGCCTGAAAGACACAGCTACTAACTTCTGTCTAGCTCTATTCCCCTGAACGACGAGAGACACAAGGAATCAGTCTCTGCCACTGGATACTGTCAGACCTGGAAGCCATCTTTTGCATTCGGCCTTCAGGCCTGCTCCAATTTCTACTGTATGGAAATGGGAAGGGGGATTATATGGCGTATGGGTGAGACATACTGAAAATAACATTCTTTCTCTGAGAGTCAAGGACACCTTGCCCTGCAGCTGTGATGGTGTAACTGGGAAGCATCTCCAGTTTTGGACGGTGCCTGATTGGACCATGTGATAGACATGTATGTGCTGGTCAGGGACTTGAACTTTCATTTGGGTGGGGACAACCTAGAAGCTTTCAGATTCGGTTTTTTTTTCAGATGTGCCAATATGACACCCCTAATAAAATGGAACTTTGAGGAAACTCAGACTTCTTTCATTGGGGGGTGTTACTTGGAACCCTGACTTTCTCACTATGAAAATCCCAGCTCAGACAGAAACTGGGCCAACCTGAAAAATGAAATGCTATCTAGGCACGTAGGTCTCACTAAGTATTGTGTACGGCAGACCAAGGAGTTCTGTGTAAAGATGAAACCATCACTCTTTCTGGACAGCTAAAATGAGAAGTGGCAAATATAAAATATACTAGTGATATATTCTGTGATCATACAAGAATAGACATAACAATCTGTTGAACAGAAATGGCCAACTTTTTTTTGTTTACATGAGTACCAATGCTGGTGGCAGCTTCCGTACTACACTTTTGCTACATTGAGTAAAATGTAAAATTGATCACCTCATTTCCTATGTGTTAATGTCTCATTTTACAATGATGGCATCACTCTCTGCTTCACTGTAATTTTGTATTACACTGAAGCGGACAGTGGCGCCAATATAATTACTGAGATAGAATCTTCTTCTCCTTTTGATTGTTCCTACTGTACCTTACCCGTCTAAAGAGGTCCGAAAAATATAAAATAAATAACAGCAAAGGTGAAAATAATATAAAATAAACAAGAATAAAACCAGAAAGGGATGAGTAGAAAGATGTAAGCAGAATCCATAGTAGCAATTAGCGGGAGTAAAAAATAGCCATCAGTTGCTATGGCAAATATTGTAAGAATCTGCAAAAATTATGCTTTGAATCTACTGTAAAGGACTAAAATATCCAGAGCTGATAGCAGATGTCCACTTGGGTGTTAATACAATACAATACAATACAATAGCAGAGTTGGAAGAGACCTTGTAGGTCTTCTAGTCCAACCCCCTGCGTGGGCAGGAACCTTATACCATTTCAGACAAATGGCTATCTAACATCTTCTTAAAGACTTCCAGGGTTGAGGCGTTCACAACTTCTGGAGGCAAGCTGTTCCAGAGGTTAATTGTTCTAACTGTCAGGAAATTTCTCCTTAGTTCTAAGTTGCTTCTCTCCTTGATTAGTTGACTGATTGATTTGTAAAAAAAAAAAAGACAACTCTGGACACTGTGTGTGCATTGAATACATGGGTAAGGTTATGCACCTCCCCACGTGGCAATGGAGAGGTTTTAAAACTGACAAACAGAATTTGTTAAGTAGCCTGCTTCTTGTATTTGTCGTCAATGTGGAAAAAAATTTTTTTTTCCAAAAAGCTTTTAATTTTTTTTGCACAGATACCGAAGAAAGAAGAGGAGAATGCTCAAAACGAAAGAGAGCATTTGTTTAAAGGTGAGTGGAAACACTTTCCATTGTGAGACAGTCTCCATTGTGAACATAGGAGGCTATCTCTTTATTTTAGGGGGTTTAAAAAAAAAATCCCACCTTTATTATGTTTATAAATAATTCAAGGCAGCGAACGTACCTACTACTTCTTCCTCCTCCTCCTATTTTCCCCACAAATGGTGAAGGATGCTTAGAATTGTGCATCAGATTGCCTACTCCTTTCTTCTACTACAAGTGTTGTTTTAGGTTATTATAGCTCCCAGTTACGGTATATAAAAGACTGCATTCGCCTCTCTTGGGGAAAAAGCCCCCCACATACTTCCACATAAGCCTTTCTAGAGTTGCTGTTCCAATGCTTTCTTGGCGTTCAGTTAACAGTTGGTGGAATCATCTCTCCCCTCGCAGAGATTAACTGAGTTGTTTGCTTGGATATTTCATTTTTCAATCACTGTAATTGAAATGCCTCATGGCTTTAACTTCTTGCTAATGAATCGCAATGCATTTCCCTGTTTGTTTTTTAATGATTTTGTTGTGAACTACTCTATGCGTTGGTGTTGTTTAAAAAAAAAAGAAATGTAATATATATCATTTTCAAAGAAAATCAGAGTTCTGTTCCATTAGACTAAAGAGCTATCTAATGCAACATCTGTTCCCAAGGAATTGCCACTTAGAGTCTAGTGTTTCTTCTCAATTTACTCGCTAGTATTATGTGATGCAGCAGAATTTTGTTTGCTGAAATATATATATATATATATTAGAATTTTTAAGGGCTGAAAATAAAGAGACCAGGATGGATCCATTTCAGGCTTATTAGCCTTCTTCAGCTGGCCATACTCCTTCTACTGGGATTTGAACCAGGGCTTTCCAGCATTTGAGGCAAGCTCTCTATGCCTTGAGCTATCTGGTATCCCTGATATATCAGCCAATTTACAAGACTCTTAAATGAAGAATAATTATCACAGCTCCTGTGAAGAGGTCCCTTTAAGGGGGATGACGTTGAGTCTCCTCCCCTTAAAGGGACCTCTTCACAGGAGCTGTGATAATTATTCTTCATATATATATATAAAAGGTAATAGTGGCAAGGCCATTGCTCAAGAAATCATCTTTAGCAATTGCTCCAGCATTTAGCTAATGTAAATGCTGTGGCACTAGATCTGCTTCTGGTGGCTGATAGACCCTTTTTGGTCTAGATATATTGTCAGATATCTTGGTTGTCCAACCTTGGAAGAACCTGGGGAGCTTCACAGAATACAAGAGGAGAGGAGGGGAGGGGAGGGAATAGAATAGAATAGAATAGAATAGAATTCTTTATTGGCCAAGTGTGATTGGACACACAAGGAATTTGTCTTTGGTGTATATGCTCTCAGTGTACATAAGGAGAATAAAATTCATTCATCAAGAATAAAAAGATACAACCTTGATAGTCGAGGTTACTAATAAGCTGTCAAATCATATTTGGAAACAAATAAAACCAATATAAATTGAAAGATAGAAGCAATATGGTTATAGTAATAAGTTGGAAGAGATAGATACTAGTAAGGAAGAGAAAAAGAATAGTAATACAGTCTTAGTAAATTATTTGGCAGTGTTGTGGGAATTAGTTGTTTAGCAGAGTAATGGCATTCGGAGGGGGGGAACTCTCCTTGTGTCTAGTTGTTCTGGTGTGCAGTGTCCTATATTTTGAGGGTAGAAGTTGAAACAACTTATGAACATAGAATAAATAGGGTTGAAAGGGATCTTGGAGGCCTTTTAGCCCAACACTTTGCTCAAGGCAGGAGGCCTTAGACAATGGATGCCTATGAAGATTCTGAGTCATCCAGATGATGGTTGTCCCAAAGGATGCTTTTTCCAAAAGCAACACTGAACTTCGTTTTTCCTTGAAGATGTTTTGCTTCTCATCCAAGAAGCTTCTTTAGTTCAGCTCAGAAGAACTGGGCGAGAACTTCTTGGATGAGAAGCCAAACATCTTCAAGGAGAAAACATAGCCCAGTTGCCTGATGAAAAAGTATCTTTGGGACACCCATGACCTGGATCACTGAAAATCATGGCATTTAGTTTGGATTATTTATCCACTTTAAGAGTTTCTTGCCAATGTTAATAAAAAGGATTTACCATATGCTAAGTTGTTTTCTTTTCTATACATTTCCCTGTTAGCTCCCAGAGTTAACGGAGACGTTAGTAACATCAGCTATTCCAGTTGGTTGCTTTGTCCTTGTTTCTGCATAACAAGGTCCATTAGTTACATTTAAAAATGCTTGATTACATTTTAATGTTCACTTCAATTACTGACCCAACCTGATAAGAGGTAGAAAAGCAATCTTATTAGAATGAGGTATTGAGGGGGGGGGGGCGACTTAAAACCAAATTATCTTCTCCACGGAATGGGGAAAGGGGATGTCTATAAAAGCCAAAGAAAAGTTTGGTTAGATTCATTGTTATTCCAGACTTGCTACCAATTATAGTGGTACTGTAACTTCCAGGTTAATATTTTCACCATTTTTTTCCCTAAGTAACTCTGGGGTATCCAAAATAAATAAATAAATCATAGAGTTGTAAAAAGGATACTTAACCATGTAATCCAATCTCCTATCACCAGAGCCAGTTATCTGCCTGAAAAAAATTCAATATGCTATTGAATTTTTGATATTGAAAGAGGGATGCGGTGACTCAATGGTTAAGCGCTCCATGGCATGGGGCCTGGTTACTTGCAGGACCGCATCCTGCTATCGAATACCTGCCACCGACCAGTCCGCTCCCACAGAGCGGGCCTCCTCAGGGTACCATTGGCCAAACAATATCGACTGGCAACCCCCAGGGAGAGAGCCTTCTCTGTGGCAGCCCCTGCCCTCTGGAACGATCTACCCCCGACCTTCGTATGATCACCGACCTGCGCCTCTTCTGTCGGGCCCTGAAAGCGCACCTATTTCGTGCGGCCGGCCTGGTGTAGTTTTCTTTTAATCGATTGTAATTTTTTAATTGATTTTAGTTGATTTGATTAACTGTTTTTATAGGGTTATCTGGGTTTTAGAACGGGCCCTTAAATTTAATTAGTTTTAATTTTTATTATTTTAGCGGTATTTTTAGCACAGGCTATTTTCAAATTTAATCATATTTTAACGTTTGTAGTTGTATTTATTCGTATGTAATTGTATTTATTCGTATGTCTGTATGTCTTCATTTTAACTTTCCTGTGCACCGCCCTGAGTCCCTTCTGGGAGATAGGAGTGGTATAAAAATGAAATAAATAAATAAATAAAATAAAAAAATAAAATAAAATGTATTTTAATGTATTTTTGTATCGGATGTTTTACTGTTTTATTATGCCTGTTCACCGCCCTGAGTCCCGCAAGGGAGAAGGGCGGTGTACAAATTTAATAAAAGTAAAAGTAAAGTAAAGACGCTGAGCTTGTCGATCAGAAAAGATTGCTAGGGATTTGGACGGTTCGAATCCCTAGTGACACATAACAGAGTGAGCTCCCATTACTTGTCCCATGCAAATATTTCACAATATCTCTTGACATATTTTAAGATCTCAGGAACTACATTCATAGATGACATCAAGCCATGGTTTGTGATCCCTCAATTGATTGTGAAAACAGATTCCACAAATCTGTAAACCACATTCATATACAGCATTATTCCATGGTTTGTGATATTGTAGTTGATTGGGAAATCAGAGGGATAAATCTATAAACCATAATTAATAAACCATAATGGCCGAGTTTGCAAAATAAACAAAAAAGCCTTTCATTGGAATTCATTCCATATGTAATAACTTTCATGTTTCTCATTCATCCGTTGGTATTTTAAAAGCAACCTCTATTGAAATCTATAAACTTGTCCAGGACTCATTTGAGTTTCATCAGCAATTCCCTTCTCAGATTAATCTGTAATTTTTTTTAAAAACACAAAGTAACACAAATCTGGCATCAGAAACAGAAATATGTAGAAACAAACCGGTGGGGAAAACTTCTAGGACTTCCATTGATCAAGGTTTTCTGTGTTGAACAGGGAAATAAAAAGTACAAAGTCTATATAAAATAGCTTTAAGTTGCAATTAACCAATAGATTCTGTTTTGTCTATTGTAACTTATGCTATAATAAATTCTAGTCCCTGAAGAGCCACTGCAGCTTTTATTGCTTTTTACTTCAAAACCAAATTTTCAATATGTATTTTTGCTACGCAACATTTATTAAAAGATATACTATATATACTCTTTCTTTCTTAAAGCTGCATTATGATACCTTTTAACCAGTGGTGGGATTCAAATTTTTTTACTACCGTTTCTGTGGGCATGGCTTGGTGGGCATGACAGGGAAAGGATACTGTAAAATCCCCATTCCCTCCCCACTCCAGGGGAAGGATACTGCAAAATCCCCATTCCCTCCCCACTCCAGGGGAAGGATACTGCAAAATCCCCATTCCTTCCTGATCAGCTGGGACTCGGGAGGCAGAGAATAGATGGGGCGGGGCCAGCCAGAGGTGGTATTTTACCGGTTCTCTGAACTACTCAAAATTTCTGCTACCGGTTCACCAGAACTGGTCAAAACCTGCTGAATACCACCTCTGGCCAAGTGATATAACGGAGATAATTTCCAAAGATATCATTTCTAAAGCCACCACTCCATGCGTACTGCAACAATTAAAATAATTCAAGTAACAATCAAACTCTCTTATTGCCTGCACCCGATCATCACTTCTCAAGCTTGTGCAAAGTGAATGAAGTGAATTTCTCTCCAAATTATGGGATAGTTAGAAGGTAATCAAGTTTTACTGAATTTCAACCAAACAACTAACATCTACTTACTCAGCAACTTGATATAAAGAAGACACTAAAAATGAATGTAAATGATACTGTAGTTCTTCCCCACTTAACAATCAGCTTAACAATGTATCTCTGGCTATAAAACTAAACCAAGTTCACTCATTCAAAGAACATTTAGCAGGTCTAATTGGAGAAATGGTTTCAAAATGGATTTCCCCCCCCAAATTTGCTAGACAGTGTTTATCACACTAAGCAAAGAGGCAACTGACAAGGAATTGATTGTGTCTCAATTGAAAGAGGTTGGAAAAAAAAATCTGAGAAACACCCATGAAATAGAAATATATATACTGTATAACCTGTATAGAGCTGTACAATTGAGTGTCATAGAAGCATTGGACAGAAAAGTGTCTTATTTGTGTGTGAGTGTAACAGGTTATTACAAGACTTACTTTGTAAACTTTCCTACAATATTGTGTCAATTTTTTGCCTTGTTTTTAATTAAATTAGCGAAGATGTGTTTCAACAGTTTTTTCCCAATAGAAGCTACTCAAATAATGCAGTAACCATTAAAACACAAACCTCTCTCTCTCTCTCTCCTCCTCCTCCTCCTTCTCCTCCTCCTCCTTCCCTTCCTCCATTTCTCTCTCCATCTATCTCTCCCCTCCATCCCTCCCTCCCTTTCTCGCTCGATCTCTCTCTCCCTTCTCTTTCTCTCCCTCCCTCCCTCCCTCTCGCGCTCTCCCTCCCCCTCTCCCCTCCTTCCCTCCCTCCTTCTCTCTTTCCCTCTTCCCCCCCTCTGATTCGAATGGTTGCAACATGTCAGAAATTTTCCTTCCTAGGCAAAGCAGCATAACTCAAACTTATTTCTTGGAGTGAAGACCATTCTTTCGATCTACTGGCAGAGAATTCAGTTGATGACATCCATGCTTAATTTCCAAGTTGCAGTCATCTTAAAATTCAAAGGGCTGTAATGATGAGATCAAGGATGTTCGGGGATGGTTCTATCATCATTACTGTCAAGTTGGCTGTCAAAGTAGCGATAATCCACATTACTGGCTTCCAAATCAGACCGGTGTTTTCATGAACATCAGATTTCAGGTGTCATTCCCCCCCCCCCCTTGGATTATCCTACCTAATTTCTACAGAGCCCACATTTTAATATTTTATGCATACATGTCTCTTCAATCTCTTCAAATTCAAAAATAGTATACTTTCGGATGAAGATCTATCTATAGCCATGATGGTGAACCTATGGCATGCATGCCAGAGGTGGCATGCAGAGCCCTCTCTGTGGGCATGCATGCCATCACCAGCTGCTCTTCATGCATGCCAGCAAGCTGGTCTTCACAACCTGAAAATGGACCCCAAACCAGCTATTTTTCAGGCTGGCTTTGGGCCTTTTGGGGGGCTGTTTTCAGACAGTTTTGGATCGTTTTCAGGCAAGTTTTGCGCCAGAAATTTGCCTAAATAACGACCTAAAACAGCCAAAACAAATGACCAAAAAACAAGCATGTGTGCACTCACCATCTGATCTTCAGGTTTCCAGTGCTCCAGCATGCACACATGTTCTGGTTGAGGCAGTTGTTGCCAAAAAGGTTCGCCATTACTGATCTGGGTCCTAACAAGGAGAAGGGTGGGGTATAAATTCGAATAAATGAAATGAAAATAAAATGATCTATAGCATGTAAGAGCTGTGGTTAGAGTGCAGTACTGCAGCTAATTCTGCTGCCTGCCGGCTGCCTGCAATTTGGCAGTTCGGGTCTCACCAGCTCAAGGTTGACTCAGCCTTCCATCCTCCCAAGGTCAGTAAAATGAGGACCCAGATTGTTGGGGGAAAGAGGCTGACTCTGTAAACTGCTTACAGAGGACTGGTAAGCACTGGGAAGTGGAACATAATTCTAGGTGCTATTGCTATGGATTTTTAAAATCTCAGAAGGATGCCCACCTGATTTAAAAAAAAATTCCATTGTTTTAGAGGCAACAGAGAATACCAGTTTAAGTTAATAGATAAAACAACATGGTTTGAAAATGTCGGTTCAAGGATGTTTTAAGAGGGTTTTTTTTTTTTAAAGTAATGAATAGGGATTGTTTTCCCAAAGGATGGAGGATTTAATTGGAGTGATGCACAAGAGCAGTTTCGAAGTCAACAAAGTGTCAGACACAGTGAGCGAGCAAGGCAGTGGAAATCCAGCACACGAGACAAAACAGATGTAAATGAGACGTATTGAAGTTGGGTTCATGAATGTGGAAAAAGTAAAAACAGATTTTCTAAGAAGACAAAGAAATAGTGTTACTCAATGATCGTTGAGCAATAGAGCTGGTTTTTTTCCCCAGTACATCTTGGCTGGGCTAAGGGATAAAGAAAATAGAAATTTTCAAGAAACCTCTGGCATTTAGAGGAGCACACCAGAGGTGGGTTTCTCCAGTGGTGGGCTCCAACCGGTTCAGATAGGTTCGGCCAAACCAGGAATGGTTTGGTGGCCTGGATCGCTGGAACCAGAAGCGACCCAAGCCTGCCATGTTCCGAACCGGTTCTTCGGACAGTGCCATATGCTCCACGATCTTGGGTTTTGTGCTTCTGTCCATACACAAAACACTTTTTATTGCATTGTGCATGCATTGTGCATGCATGAAATTTAAGAAGAGAAATTTTTTTTTTCTGGATTCCTGGAAAGATTCTGATGGATTTTACTGTGGCATTTGTGGATTTTACTGTGGCACTCTTTAACATCTTCATCAACGATTTGGATGAGGGGATAAATGGGGAACTCATCAAATTTGCAGACGACACCAAGCTGGCAGGAATAGCCAACACTCCAGAAGATAGGCTTAAGATACAGAAGGATCTAGACAAACTTAAACATTGGGCACTATCTAATAAAATGAAATTCAATTGTGAAAAAAGTAAGGTCCTACATATAGGCAAGAAAAACCAAATGCACAAGTACAGTATAGATGGTACCTTGCTCAATAGTAGCAGCTGTGAGAGGGATCTAGGAATCCTAGTGGACAACCATTTAAATATGAGCCAGCAGTGTGCAGCAGCTGCCAAAAAAGCCAACACAGTTCTAGGCTGCATAAACAGAGGGATAGAATCTAGATCACGTGAAGTGTTAATGCCACTGTATAGTGCCTTGGTAAGGCCACACTTGGAATACTGCATACAGTTTTGGTCGCCACGATGTAGAAAAGACGTGGAGACTCTGGAAAGAGTGCAGAGAAGAGCAACCAAGATGATTAGGGGACTGGAGACTAAAACATATGAAGAACGGCTGCAGGAGCTGGGTATGTCTAGTTTGATGAAGAGAAGGACCAGGGGAGACATGATAGCATCGTTCCGATATCTTAGAGGGTGCCACAAAGAAGAGGGAGTCAAACTATTCTCCAAGGCACCTGGGGGCAGGACAAGAAGCAATGGGTGGAAACTAATCAAGGAGAGAAGCAACTTAGAACTGAGGAGGAATTTCCTGACAGTTAGAACAATTAACCTCTGGAACAGCTTGCCTCCAGAAGTTGTGAATGCCCCAACCCTGGAAGTCTTTAAGAAGATGTTAGATAGCCATTTGTCTGAAATGGTATAAGGTTCCTGCCCATGCAGGGGGTTGGACTAGAAGACCTACAAGGTCCCTTCCAACTCTGCTATTGTATTGTTTAGTGACAAAACGGTTAGAAGATTGAGGTGTGGGAATACATTTTTCTGAATGTCTTTTTTTTTAAATTACACAATCCTTTCTCCAGTGCTGTGTAACCTCCCGGATTTCCCACACTTTTATTAAACCCTTGAGAATGACACCAAAGGCATATTCCCCCTATGGAGCTTTTTTCAACCTTCATGCTTATTAAGGCAGAATGGTGTCACAGAAGAAGAAAAAACACTGAAAAAAATTATCTGGTTGAATTGTTCTGCTAAAGTCACTCTTGGTGGTAAGACGGGCAGCGTATAAACTTAAGCAGTAAATAAATGAATGTTGAATGGAGATTTGAAGGACAAATGGAAATCCAGTCTGTGTCATTATTATCCTTAAAAATGTTGCATTTTAACTCTTCTCCCCATCATTCAGCTGCTATCGCTCTGATGTGGACTATACTTTTCCAAAGTAATATCTCCCCAATCTTTACAATATGATGATGTTGCAATATTACAATACAATACAATACAATAGCAGAGTTGGAAGGGACCTTGTAGGTCTTCTAGTCCAACCCCCTGCGTGGGCAGGAACCTTATATCATTTCAGACAAATGGCTATCTAACATCTTTTTAAAGACTTCCAGGGTTGGGGCATTCACAACTTCTGGAGACAAGCTGTTCCAGAGGTTAATTGTTCTAACTGTCAGGAAATTTCTCCTTAGTTCTAAGTTGCTTCTCTCCTTGATTAGTTTCCACCCATTCCTTCTTGTCCTGCCCCCAGGTGCCATGGAGAATAGTTTGACTCCCTCTTCTTTGTGGCACCCTCTGAGATATCGGAACGCTGCTATCCTGTCTCCCCTGGTCCTTCTCTTCATCAAGCTAGACATACCCAGCTCCTGCAACCGTTCTTCATATGTTTTAGCCTCCAGTCCCCTAATCATCTTGGTTGCTCTTCTCTGCACTCTTTCCAGAGTCTCCACGTCTTTTCTACATCGTAGAAAAACTCTATGCAGTATTCCAAGTGTGGCCTTACTAAGGCACATATTATTATGTGCCATATTATTCATTTTGACTGTACACATTTTACCCTGAACCTATGTTTAAAACAACAACAACAACACACACACGCACAATATGTGGGGTTCTTTGTGATTTTTGTAAACAAAAAAAGTATACTGATTTTATATACCTTTCCAAAATGTTTACAGTTTTTTTTTTTTAAATAAAGTTTTCTCTTGCTTTGTTCCCTAAATTAGGGTTAAACAAATTGTGGTTTAATGAGATGGGGGAATTCAGTCTTTGAATTTGAGGTTTGTGGAAAAACACTATGCAAATCACAATTTACTTCACTATTTTCTCTTCACTGGAGAATAGCCTAATGCTGGGAACGATTGAGAGCAAAAGAAGAAGGGGACGACAGAGAATGAGGTGGCTGGGTGGAGCTTAAATGGACTCCAGAGGATGGTAGAGAACAGGAAGGCTTGAAGGAATGTTGTCCATGAGGACAAGGATGCTGCAACGAATAACAACAAAAACAATTCATGAATGGTTGGTTACCAAAGTAGAATAATGCCAAACTGAGTTTATATTATCTGTGGATGGGCTTACATGCAAGGATATAAGGAGCTAATGTCCACAAATGTATAATTTGAACTTGAAATATCTCATAGCTTAATTAGTCCAAATTAGACAAGAGTGTGTATATTAGTCTCTATTTTGACATTTACATTGTATATATCTCCCACCATAGGAAATCTCTAAAATGGCTTAAGAGGAAGAAAGCAAATTGAAGTTACAAAAATGCCAATTCACACAAATATTTCTCACCAGCTCAAGATTGACTCAGCCTTCCATCTTTCTGAGGTCGGTAAAATAAGGAGCCAGATTGTTGGGGCAGTAGGCTGACTCTGTACACCACTTAGAGAGGACTGTAAAGCACTGTGAAGTGGTATATAAGTACTAGTGCACTTCCTTCCTTCCTTCCTTCCTTCCTTCCTTCCTTCCTTCCTTCCTTCCTTCCTTCCTTCCTTCCTTCCTTGATTAGAATGCAGTATTGAAGGCTGATTCTGCCCACTGCAAGGCTCAAGGTTGACTCAGCCTTCCATCCTTCTCAGGTGAGTAAAATGAGGACACAGATTGTTGGGGGCAAGAGGCTGACTCTGCAAACCACTTAGAGAGGACTGCAAAGCACCATGAAGTGGTATATAAGTGTTATTGCTATTTTGCATGTCTTAAAAAAATATCAAAACTATGACTATGGTCACTGTCATAGAAAGACAATGACAAGTATTTATTCAGTTTATATGAATCAACATTTAATCCGAAGTATAACTGTTCATCAGCTACATACATTGAGGAGCTGGAAGTCTTAACATGACTGGAGTCAAGACCAAAGTTGCAGGATATCCACTGTACCTTCATTCGCATTGATCGTAATTGTCAACCAATGAGGAATGTCTAAAACCATCCTCGTGAATTGATGGTCTCAAATCCTTTTTTCCCCCTCTTCTTCTCCCTATTGAAATTTGCCTCTGCTTGCATCCATTGAACTCAAGCGATGCTGTGGAAGAGTCTTCCTGCTTTCTTTGACAGTAAGAGCCCTTGATGTCTGGTTGAGTCAATGAAGTTGTCAGAGAGAAAGGGGGAAGAGACTATTAGCTGCTACCGTGGCCGGTTGCCTGCAACATGAGGCTGGCTCTCCATCCTTCTGCCATTAATGCAAAGTTGAGATGTCAAAACTGGCACCCTTGCATGTCTTATTCAGGACAGCGTGCCACAGGGAAAAATGTAGTGGAAATAACAAGCCACAAATAATTGAACAGCAAGTCATTTGGTGACAGCAAATGAGCATTGCTGGGTAAAATATTCATATAATGGAGTGTGTGTCACTTTTTTCTGAGATATGTGCCAGTCATCAGGTAGTAAAGTAACAAAGACTATTCTTGTCCACGGGCGTAGCTTCTTGATTACTTTGGACTGATTATAGGATTGCAAAGTTTTAGTGTTTTATGGCTGTCAGAGGATCACTTGGGTTTCTGCTGAAGGAACAGCAGATAAAAAGCTTAGATCAAATGAAGTGTGGGTTGGATCAGACCCAAGATTGATATACTCTTAAGTTTTTGGTTGTTGTTAGAATGCCAGCTGATGCCTCCAGAATGTCCAAAAGCATAGTAGCACTTTCTCTGTAATTTAAAAATTTATAGTAAGAACCATATCTATTAAGTATTGGTTGATTATCTTCCATGCAGATTTTTCTAAAGTCCTCTTCCAAGTTGTCCAAAGCTGACATCACTGCATCACAGAGCCCATTGCTCTAATTTAAAATTGAGTTGGGTAAATACGTAGAGACCTACCGTTGTCTCAGCATGTGATGTGAAGTAGGCCATCACATCAAGTGTACATAGTTACATGCATGGGTGGGATTCTATCGGTTCGGACCGGTTCAGGTGAACCAGTAGCTCCAAGAATCAGCTGGGAGTGAACCTGTTTGCTCTGAAAATCAGGTGGGCCTGTACTGACTGATATCTTCTCAGCTGATTCATGCGGCAGAGCTGATTGCTGCATCCCAGCTGTGTTACTCCCCAGCAGTAATGCAAAAGGTTTTAGGTTTTCTTAAAACCGTGCATGCGTACAGTGTGTGATCACTGAACGGGTTGTTAAACTGGCAGGATCTCACCATTGGTTAATCCAGCAGGTTCTGACAGAACCAGTAGTGGAAATTTTGAGTAGTTCGGAGAGCCGGTAGCGGAAATTTTGAGTAGTTTAGAGAACTGACAAATACCACCTCTGGCTGGCCCCAGAGTGGGATGGGAATGGAGATTCTGCAGTATCCTTCCCCTGCCATGCCCACCAAGCCACGTCATGCCCAAGCCACACCTAAAGAACCAGTAGTAAAAATAATTGAATTTCATCACTGGGTTACACCTTATGTAAGATCCTTGCATTCTTAATTTGTCTGTACATGGCGGGCTACATGGATCTGTCACGACTCTTTGTTAACCTGGATTTAGTTGAGTCTTTATTGTGCAAATAAATTCCATATTCAGTTGTGTCTTGAGTCATCACATTTCCTTTGAAGGCATCAGGTTCACATCTTCCATAATGTTGCACCCTTCAAATCTACTCACATCCAAAAAAAATTATGTCTGAAACTCATCAAGGTCTATGATTATTTGAACTTTTTCTGCACTTTTCCCGGGAATACATTTTATATTGAACGAGGGTTAAGGCACATTTTACATGATGGTGGTAGGGTTTATCATTAGGAAGTGCCTCTTTTCCATCCTCATTTTCATTCTATGTAGACTTGGTTTGAGGCTCCTCAATTCCAAGCTTGAGAAAGTGTCTTTAATCAGGACGTGCCAAAGGTCATTGCAGTTAGAATATCTCAAAACTCTTCAGCACTTCTTCCAAATGTTCCAAAAGCAACCACCCCATTGGCCAAAATTTCAGACAACTGACCAGAATAAGAGCCGGCAACCTACTGTACCCCCCCAAAAAATATTTTGAATTTCATTTCAAGAGAAAGTGTAACCCATTTCCAAACAACTCTGTCTATTGCCTGGTTTCCTGACAGTGCTGTGGAAAGACTGGGGTACATTAATAGTGAAACACACTGACAGATTCTAAATGAGGAGAGAGGCACACTGAAATATGTTACAAACATATAAAGGCCTCCGAAAGTAATGGACCCATGGTCCTACAAGCTGTAGGCAGCTATAGGAGGAACTCTATTTAATCATTTATGATTTCATCCCAATTAAACTGATTTATAAAAATAAATGTCAGTGGAGAATCCATTCAAAACCAATACCAGCTAACTTATTTTCCTTCCTTTTTTAACTGGTATTGGGTGAAGAGAAGAGGAGGGGGAGGGGGGGAGGGGAGGAAGAAATCAATCACCCAGTTCTTTCACAATAACAACAATAACAATAAAATCTTCTCCCACAAATGACAGTTGTCTTCTCAACCTAATTGCATAAGGTTGTCATTCAGGGAATAGGTGAGGAGAGAATAAACAGGTTTCTGCTGGAAAGATGGTAGCATGGATGCAGCCCACGAGGCGCTTAAATCTCGCCTGTGGGATTGGCCTAAAAATAGCAAAGGCCCGGCCTGCGGTGCCTCTGGCAGCCAAAATGGGGAACGGGGGAGGGGGCGGCTCCCCACAGCCCATTTTGGCCAGAAGTGTGCTGCAGGAGGTTGTCGTCCTGCCTCCCACTGCATTTGGCCTGCAGAGAAAAACTACAATGCTGATCTGGTCCTCAAAAAAATCCAGTTTGACACCCCAGATGTAGACAATGTTCTAGACATTGTTAATGTTCCTTCTTTCCAGGGACACATCTTCCCATACGTCTGAAACCTCAGTTGAGATCCAGATTTCCCAAACTGAAAATGCTTGGTGGGACAGTTAAGTCTTGATCATGGTGTTTGGGGGCAAGGGGTGGGATGGTAATAGAACCAATGACATCAAAATGACAGGATTGGCCAAGTAAAGTCCTTTTTTTTTTTTTTAACAGTTTTTGTTTTTATTTTTAAACAAACACAAATAAGTATAACAAAAAACAAAAAAACATAAAGTCCATCTTCCATTACAAATTGTAGAAAATGTGTCAGTTGGTTACATACTGTACATCTCTTCCATAGTCATAATCATATCAAATCACATATTTTAGTTCAAATATATTTATATATATTACAATTATTATACCTCAACCTTCATTTGACTATCTTGTTTCCAGCCATTGATAAAATTTATTCCAAATTTCATAAAATTGTTCATTGTCTTGTTCTCTAATTTCAAATGTTAATTTATTCATCTCTGCACATTCCATAATTTTATAGATAATTTCTTGCTCTGATGGTAATTTGTCATTTCTCCAATTTTTAGCAAAGACGATTCTAGCGGTTGTCAAAATATTCACAATTAGGTATCTCAAATTTTTGTCGAATGTTTCTAAATTAAGTCCAAGCAGGAAGAGTTCGGGTTTGAAATCTATTTGTTTTCCTGTTATTTTGCCTAACCATGTGTGGATCATATTCCAATAATTTTGGGCCTCCGAGCAAGTCCACCACATATGGTAGTAAGTACCAGGCGTCTGATGGCATTTCCAGCATTTTTGAGATTTGTTCTTGCTCATTTTTGAGATTCTTGAGGGTGATAGGTGCCACCTGTAGAACATCTTGTGTAGGTTCTCTTTATAGGCTGTTGACATTGTCATTTTGTAATTCTGTGTCCACAATTTTTGCCACTTATCTAGGTCGATCCCATGCCCGAAGTTTTTCCTTTTTTTTTAATGCACATCATGCCCCGAGATTCTACCATTGTTGACTCATCCCTCTGCAGATGTCCATATTCTAATATCTTCCTTTAGGATATAATAGGACCAGAAGAATTCAAAGAGGTTGTAGATTAATGTCAGGTATGAAGAGACAGGACCACATGTTAAGTTGCAGTTAAGGAGATTTATTGCTCAAGTCTATACACAAGAATTTAATCAGCTGATTTTTGATACTAAATTGGCACTAGATAAGAATAAAAAGAATTTAAGAGGGATTGAATTTAGTCCATTTGTGGGAACGCAACAACTCTAGGCTTATGACTCACTTAACTCCACCCCTCTGTCTCCGTCTGCTACATTAATGATTAGATGCACACCTAGCCATCTGTTTAGTCTTCTCATATACACATCCTGGCCGCCATGAGAATTTCATCAACATTTTTTCTTCCTTGTAAAATACTCCTAAAGAAATTGTTCTTTTATTAAATAGAATTGGTAGATAATATGCAGGCCTTGGGTTTCTGCTAGGTATTACTTTTACCATTCCAAAAATAAATACACTGTTTTCTCTATAGCATTTGGCTTTAGTCGTGTTTTTCTAAGTTTCAGCTTGATGGAATTTGGATAGAAACACCGTTACATGGGCAATCATGCAGTTTACATCCTTCGTTGCAAAAATTAATCTGGAATGGAAACATTACTCTTTGCTGTAAGTGTTCACAAGAAAGCTGTTTTTTAATACTTTATAGATGCATTAAGAGAATGTTTGAAGGCTTTATGTAATACCAGCCGATAATCCAGCATTGCCTGGTGATTTATTTATAGGGGGAAAATGTCCAGACCAAACGTAATTTCTAATGTTGGATTTCCCCCCTTACCAGAGGGAGCCCCCTTGTGAAACCATTACCATAGCAACTGCATTACACCGTACAGTAGAAGCCATTTTACGGCACTACAGTAGAAGCCATTTTACGGCACAACAAGCTATAACAGATCACACACACCATGGGGGGTTTAGGGGTGACTTACCCTCATAGTATTTGTTTCCAGAGAGTAAGCCATCTGTGTACCAAGTTTGGTTGAAATGACTCAACGCGTTCCAGAGTTATGCTGGAACATACATACACACACACACAGCCATTGTTATAAAGAGAGATGAAGATAAACGTAATCTAAAGAAAGCCACCAACATCTTAAATATGGCTAACCTGCATCCTTGAAAAGGGATGGAGATTTTTACAAAGTGGAGTTGATAGGATGTTCACCGCAAGTAACTATTAAAACACACATAACTCAGTCTTTGTTCGAACTGTCAGCAATATCCTCAAGACAGTGGTGATGCTGCAACTGTTATTTGGAAGCGGGATGTGTAATGAATTGTGTAAATCTTCCGAGCTTCAGTACTGTTGGAATCTAAGACTCAGTCATTAAAAAAAAAACCTCTTCTGCTACAAAAATCCAACACCATCACTCAAGAACCAATCCATTATCAGCTGAGGAAGAAAACTGCCACCAGATTAATAGGTCAGATGGATCAGATGGACGGCATACCAAATAGATACCTGACAGGAAAGCCAACAACAAGCAATGGAATAAGGTAGCTATCCCTCTAGACCAGAAGACCTGCAATTAAAATACCTTGTTTCCCTGAAAATAAGACTTCCCTGGATAATAAGCCCATTCGGGCTTTTGAGCGCATGCGCTAAAATAAGCCCTCCCCTGAAAATATTGCAACACAGCAGCAGCCATGAGGTGACCACCTACACCTCCAAAAAAAACAAGACCTCCCTGAAAATAAGGCCAAGTGCTTATCTCAGGGGTGAAAAGAAAATAAGACCCTGCCTTATTTTCAGGGAAACCTGGAAGCCCGAGTTCTAATTCACTGAAATCTTTTAAAGTTCCCAACCAACATTCTGTTTAGTCTATCTGTATCCACGTGTTAGTCAGGAAACCCACATTATGCAAATCAAAACAGAGGAAATGGAGCCCAGAGTCTGTGGGAAAGATTTGCTGATTGCCTAACGTGTTTCAAATAAGTCTCTAAAAGGCATTGAACTTTAAAATAGATACACGTCAAAGCATTTGATTAGATTATATTCATTGCCTTGCTATTGTACAACACATCGCTGAATTTGCTAAAATAGACATATTACAGGTATTCTAAACAGCAGGCAGGAAGCCCGAAGAGTAACACTCTCGTACTTGATCTGTTTCCTAAGTTAAAAACATGTTTATTTGTCCAAATGAGAGAGAAATTCATATATACATACCACACACACACACACACACACAGACAAAATAAGCATACATAAACGCCATATGCTTTTAAAAAAAAACCCATTTGTTGCAAATAGATTTTTCTGTGCATTTATTACCAGGCCCATCTGTCAGAAAAGAATATTTCTTAGAATCTGCAAGGAAAACAACCCACTTGTTTTTGGTTTTTTTTAAAGACGAATGTAAGTTCCTCAAAACAAACTCTTCTGAAAATGTTTACTTCATTCCTCGCTTACCTGAGAAGTTGACTCTGCACAGTTCACTGCTTCTGGATTCGCAGCCTAATCAGAAGCACATTCTGATATATATTTTCTCCCCTCTCTTTCCCTCCCTTCCTCCTTCCAACCTTTTGAAAGATTTGTAAAAAAATATATAAAATGGTGTCACTCATGCTAAAATATTTTCCTGCTAGAATAAGAATCTTTTCGGGTGATGTATAGATGTTTTTGAGGTTTTGATGTCTAGGGCCCAAAGGAAAGGATTTCTGATTTCCACCACTAAAATAATGGCAAGTATTGTGCCTTCTCATTACATCCACTGGAATTTAAAACTTATTAACATCAGATTCGTGCATTTATTTATAGAGTTATTTGTATGCTGCTTCATCTGATGATCCCAGGCAGCTTATATCTCAGAAAAGAACATGCCATGCAACCATAAACATCAGTATAAAATTATATGAGCTAACAAACTGGTTGCCATCAAATCATCTTCTACCCTCTGTGCTGAAAGGACGCATCATAGCAAAGAGAGAGTCTGGGACTGAAATAGCTGGCTTTAAAAGCCTTCGTATCTCACGGGGGGAATATCTGCAGCATGCTTTAAAAGGGCTTTATAGATAGGACAGGGATACGCTGGCTCAGTGGCTAAGACACTGAGCTTGTCGATCGGAAAGGTCGGCAATTCGGCAGTTCGTATCCCTAGCGCCGCATCACAGAGTGAGCTCCCGTTACTTGTCCCAGCTTCTGCCAACCTAGCAGTTTGAAAGCATGTAAAAATGCAAGTAGAAAAATAGGGACCACCTTTGGTGGGAAAGGAACAGCATTCCATGCGCCTTTGGCATTGAGTCATGCCAAGCACATGACCACGGAGGCGTCTTTGGATAGCGCTGGCTCTTTGGCTTTGAAATGGAGATGAGCACCGCCCCCTAGAGTCAGGAATGACTAGCACATATGTTTGAGGGCAACCTTTACTTTACCTTTATAGATAGGACACTGCACCTGGATATCTACTGACATCCAATGTCAGTCTATGACAATTTGCCATAGGTAACTCACTGCAGGACAACTCACCATGGCCAACTCGCTGTGAGACAACCCCCTGAAGGAAAAAGGTTACTCTAATATCAAAAAGATAGTGGCATAGAATCATTTTAAAAAGGATGCAAAAGGAGGGAGAGAATGAAATTAAAATTAAAATGTTTATTTATGGTGAGTTGGCCATGATGAGTTGGCCATGGTAACTTGGCCATGGTGACTTGGCTCATTCTGGCCAATGCAGGTCCTGCACTAATTCTGTTTAGCCTTGTAATGCTTAGAACCTGATCTGACCATGATAAAGACTGAGGGTAATGGCCATCACCTTCAGAAGTGGAGCCAGATCCAACCTGTGCCTCCCTCCAGGTTTCTTCAAGACCATGATGGCTTAAAACAAACCAAGGTTCATTGTTATGGAGACCAGGAAATTCCAAACCACCTCCAACACCATCCCCAACCCCACACACGAAGGTTGAAATTCCCAAACATGTAAACTTGAATCAAGTACCAGCTCAGTGACACTCAAATTCAGAGACTGCTGGTTGTGAAGAATCATCAATCTCTACTACCCTGTTTCATATAGAGAGCCTCTCATCCAGCTACCAGAGCTGGACATCAGCTCACCATCAACTTCTCCCTAGCTACCAAGATGAAAATGTTGAGTCTCACCTGAAACTTGGTTAGTAGAAGAAACACCAAGAGAGAAACATCTGTCTTTCACCAACTACTTCAGAGTAATACAATTTGTCTCCTTTCTTAACAAACTAGCATTGGTCCGTCCCCCCTCCTTTTTCAGCAACTATGGGGTCTATTGACCTTGGGTAAGGGGATAAGGATAATCTTCCCTTCATAGAGAAACACTGTTATTCAATATCGCATGAAGATGCTAATGAAGAGGAAAACCTTTGTGGTTGGGGTCAGCTACTTTGCTATGTCATGATACCTTCTAAATCCTCCTTTGTTAAGCCACCATTGTTTGGCTTCACACATCATACAAAACCTAGCACTGTGGTCTTGCACAAGAGATTGACCAGGTTGAAAAACCACCCACTGGTGTGAACTCAACTTTTTTCAGCCAGCCTCGACGGACTTATTTCCACCTGTAGAAAATCACAGGCTCCAACATACGGCAGATCTTGTTTGGACAAGCGTTAGGATTGGTGTAATAAGGAGCTTCTTATTTACCCACATTTTGCTACCCAGATACCGCTGCATACTAAATGAAATCATTTTTAATTACTAATTGAGATTTCTCTTTTTCCGTGAGGGTTAAGCTTCCTTCCCACAGTCATCAACGTTTGGGGAGATGCCTTCTCCTTGGTGTAAATGAGATTGCTTTGAGCCTAATTAAATGTAGAAATGATGGCTTTTCAAAGATGGGAATAAGGAAGGAGTGCATGTCTCTTGATTGGCCAAATTGTACATGAAGATACATTCCCCAAAGGGTGTCAAGAGGTATATTTTTATACCAGCCTGCAAAACTTTTAGTGCACTATTTTTGTCCCCTATTTAGTCAAAAATCATCGTGAGAATTGTGATGGTTTGCTCCCTCTGGGAAATAAAATGAACATTTAAATCTAACACATTGCATTTATTCCGATTATGATATTAGGGTGACTTTTTAAAGAGATGCTGACAGTCACATTTCAAATTGCTAGTTCCCAAGTGAAAAACTTACACCAAAAACATGGGATTTCTCCTAAGCTTCTATGTACTGATTAAAGAAATCCAAAGGGAGACCCTGGATGCCTGACATAATTAGCAGTTAAATAAAAATGCCAGGGATGTGTTACAGAAACAGTGGACTGGAAATAGTCCAGTCAGACTTCATTGTCAAGCACAGCAATAAATCACCCAGCTCCATATTCAGGAACTGGTTTACAGCATAACATGGCTAATAAATTGCCTGGTTGTGGATAAGAAACAAGGTTGTGTGTGCGTGTGTGTGTGTGTGTGTGTGTGGTCAGTTGGTCATTTGCATCCTTTTATCGGGTCATTGAAGCACTTGGAGGATTAGCCATTTGCATCCTTTTGCATCCAAAAAGGATGCAAGTCAGTGGTGGGCTGCAGGTGGTACGCCCGTATGCCTGCCTGGAGCACTGGGTACCATTCTGGTATGTTGCTCCGAAGGGCCCACCTACCTACCCGCTGTCCTTGTCTTTGAACTCTTCAGCGCTTCCGCGCACAGAGCGTACAGCGCCTAGGCGACACTCCACCAAGCAGCTGGAGCAGTGGTGGGTTTCAATTTTTTTAGAACCTACTATGTAGGTGTGGCCTATTTTGTGGGTGTGGCTTGGCAGTCATGTGACAGGGTGGGAGTGGCTACCTTTTAAAATGTGGTGAAACTCATTTAACAACGCTCTTGCTTAGCAACCAAAATTTGGGACTCAATTGTAATGATAAATTCTTTCTTTCTTTCTTTCTTTCTTTCTTTCTTTCTTTCTTTCTTTCTTTCTTTCTTTCTTTCTTTCTTTCTTTCTTTCTTTCTTTCCTTTCTTCCTTCCTTTCCTTTCCTTTCCTTTCCTTTCCTTTCCTTCCCATTGGGTCACTGGCAGCGGCGGGCCAGATTTACTTCCAGGTACACCAGTGGAACCCCCTCTCACCTGTTCTCTAAATTTCACCAGCCGGCTCTCACAAGTAGGTGCGAGCCTGCAGAAACCCACCACTGAGCTGGAGCATCGCAGAGGCTCATGGAGATGTCACTGGAGAGTAGGATGCATGCACATGCTGCACGCGTGCGCACATTCATATGGTGGACGCTGGGCCCCACTGTACTGTACCAGTTGCAACAGGATCGGGAACCAACTGCTGATGCAAGTTACCATCTGTCTGTACTCCCCACCATCAAGTCAGAGCTGAAAAAGCTTCTCGGATGAGAAGTGAAACGTCTTCAACAGGAAAAACCAGAAAGTCTAGTTGCCTCCTGGAAAAAGCACCTTTGGGACAACCATGACTTGGGTGACTGAGAATCTCTGCAGTTTTTCAGAGTCCACCTGATAGCTTTCAGGGTATGTAAGTTTAAGATAAGGTTGAGATTTCACCTGTTCAATCCTCAGCAACTTAGAGTGAGTTTGCAGAGTCTTTTTAATTTCTTTATCTCACCACGCTCCAAAGCAACTCTCAGCAGTTACTGAAATCATTTTTTTCCCCCAGGCTCAATCGTAAATATTGATCTTATTGTCATCCTGATGTGTCCAACCCAGATATGATTTGCCTAACATGCAAGTCTGGCAACATTGGGTTTAATCAATAAACTACTAGACAAATGGGCTGTTTCGTATCTGGGCTGCACCGTATCAGGATGACAATGAGACGGTGGTTTAACAAACAAAAAATCTCCACTAATGCCTGCAGGATATGCTAAATCACAAAACAAACCAAGCTTTACATAACTTAAGCTTAAAGGTTAAGGTTCCCCTCGCACATATGTGCTAGTCCTTCCCAACTCTAGGGGGCGGTGCTCATCTCAGTTTCAAAGCCAAAGAGCCAGCGCTGTCCGAAGACGTCTCCATGGTCATGGGGCTGGCATGACTAAATGCCAAAGGTGTATGGAATGCTGTTACCTTCCCACCAAAGTGGTCCCTAATTTTCTACTTGCACTTTTTATGTGCTTTTGAACTGCTAGGTTGGCAGAAGCTGGGACATGTAACGGGAGCTCACTCTATTACGGCACTAGGGATTCGAAAGGGTGAACTGCCAACCTTCTAATCGACAAGCTCAGAGTCTTAGCCACTGCCTCACTAAATGTAAGATTTGAACTGTCAAATTTCAGGCTACCGGTAGTCAGCAGAAGTGGCCTGCAGTACTGCACTCTAACCACTGCACCACCAAGGTTCATTCAAGTTTAAGTAAGGTTTTCAAACACAACCTGGGACTTTGCCATATGTTGAAAAGCCCACTGTCTGAAAAGAAATCCGAGAAATCAGATTGAGTTATCAACAGAACAATAGCCACTTACCATTGAGGTAGAGTTCGGTGCAGGGGTTCTGGCATCGGGTTACAAACTGGGAGACTGGGAGTTCTAGTCGCTGCCTTGGCCATGAAGCCAACTGGGTGTCCTTGAGCCAGCTCCTCTTTCTCAGCCTTAGGAAGAAGAAGACAAATCCCTTGTGAAAACCCTTGCCAAGAAGCCAGGAGTCAAAACTAATTCCAAGGAGACAGAAATCCCTGTTATTTTTTCTAACAAGGGAAAGAAGTTCAATAGTCAGTCATTGGATATTCTACTCTGTTTTCTATGTTGATAGTAGTCTTTACCCACAGAGCATCACACTGACTCATAGTGTAGTTTGCTTGGTTTCTCACTACTGTGGGAAGTTAGCCCTCACCCCTCTCTTAGGAAAATGAAATATTCTAGGAAATATTAAAAAGGCAGATTCTTATATTAGCCTGGAGAAACATGTTTTAAAGACAAAGCAGTTCCCTGTGGCTCCCTTCCCCCCCACCCATCTTCAGCTCCAGGTTGATGAGATTAAGACATGGTCCTCAGGACATGATAGGATTAGCCCTCTACCCATCTAGCAACAGAACTCACCACATGGCACCTGGGGAGATTGCATCACCCAGCAAGGTTCAACCAAGCATGGGAGTCTGACAACCAATCGGAATACATTTCTTGCACAGGAACAGGAAGCTCCAAGGTAGGGCCCAAGAGAGTGAATAAAAATCAGGCTCTCTCAGCATCTCTTCCCTTTTTTCTTCAAGATCATCAAGCCACGTGATCTCCCTTTTTCCCCAGGACCTCAAACCATGTGGTCCTGTCTACCATTAAAACCATCTTTCAAAGCAGCCACCATGCTTCCAGTGTCTTTCTCCCCACTTGGAACTGAACCCAGATGGGCATTTCTTCCAACATTACTGTCAGCGTTTTGGCAGCGCGACTATTATTATGAGAGAAACCCAGGAGCAAAACCCAGCACCCAGCGCCTTTAGACAATTAATAGTGGTTTATATATACATATATACAGACACAAATCCCTTACCATTCAGCTACAGACACAAGGAGAGAAATGACATACACAACAAGAGGGAGATGCCCTCTAATGGCCACCTCATTGCATCAGCCTTGTCTTACATTGCATCAGCTTACAGTTTACAACCTTACATCAGCTGGCAGCTATTAAATCCTCATTACTTGACTTCTTACACGAATCTAGCTGATTGTGATTAGTAAAAACACAGTTTATGATTCGAAGTGATGGCTAAACCTTGCCATGATAGTTTATTCAGTCATCTCAGCTGAAGCGTATTGAAGGTTAAAGCAGTGTTTGAATCCAATCTCGATGTGAACAGTCTGGGGAAGCCAATGTGCCCTATCCCACTTACTTTGGCTTAACAGAAAATTAAGAAAAGTAAAGAAAAAGATTATTCTTGAAAGAGATCATCAATTAAGAATGCTGAGAACGGTTCTAGCGGCAGACAAACCAGTGTATGAATGTAGTTCATTTATTCAGTCCTGTCAGAGTTGATTTCTTCTGATTATATCTATTGGTTTAACTTGCCGTATATTTTGTTTGACTTTGCAATGCAGATTTTAGATCCCCAGTTATTACAACAAGCTCTCTATGTAATAGAGTCCAGAAGTGAAATTTAGGAACAGCACTGTGGGTTTTTTAATTAGGGTTTTTTTTTAATGTATATGTAGTTGTGAATAAAGTATGCCATCCTAGATGAGAGCTCATTGTACTCCCCAAAAGCCAGTTATTAATTAAAGAAATACTGGAAAAAAAGAACAAAAAATCTCTATACACGCGCGCACAAGCAAGCCTAATTTACAATTTCTGCTTCAGCCAAGATTGGAGAGCAATAATGATCTTTTTGCAATGAGATTTCCTGAAGAATTAATTACCATTTGGGGCTTTCAACCTATTGGCTCTGCTATAAGCCATTAGCACTCAGCTGGTCATTAAACATTAGGAAGCCTATTTGGTCTTTTTTTGTACATTCCCCAAGCATCTGTTTTGGTTCAAAATTTTAGGCCATCGTTTAATTGAGGGCATACACATGTATTGTTTGCAACTGGCACAAATGCAACTGAAGACTGGAATCCAATTTCATGATGCCTTCATCCCACAGCCACTGAGAATTTAGCCGAATCTCTTCCTAGAGGAAGTTACCAAATGTCTGGAGAGATTCAGCAACTGAAGATGTGAAAATGTGTGTGTGTGTGTGTGTGTGTGTGTGGTAGCACCTGTCATGACACAATCTTTTGCTGTAAACTGTCTTGGATTGATAAGTTACAACTTGCACGGTCTTAATTTACGTTTAGAAACTCAGAAATATTCACTGAAAATAATCTGTGGCGCTGATTTTTTATATATATATAATAAAGGAGAATATTTGTAGCTCAGGGTTGAAATGAGGAGTCCTTGGTGGTCTCTCAGCTTGGTTGTTTTCTTGCAGACGTTTCATTACCCAACTAGGTAGCATCATTTATTTATTTATTATTTATTCGATTTGTTAACCGCACCAATCTCCGTCGAGACGGACTCTGGGCGGTGCACAGGACATTAAAATATACAATAAATAACAATATACAAAAGTTAAAAAGAAATTAAATAGAAAACCTGTGCTAAAATCCCATTAAAAACCCTATCTAACTTGGCTGAGGCTCTATTGTTCTAAAATTCAAGTTCTTGCTGGAAAAGCTTGCTGGAAAAGGAGTGTCTTAAATGAACGGCGGAAGAGGGGAAGGTCGGTGATGGTGCGGAGTTCGGGGGGGAGGTCGTTCCAGAGGGCGGGCCCCGCCACAGAGAAGGCCCTTTCCTGGGCGTCGCCAGCCAGCATTGACCGGCAGTTGGTGCCCTGAGAAGGCCCTCTCTTTGGGAGCGAATCGGTCGGAGGGAGGTATGTGGCAGGAGGCGGTCCCGCAAGTAACTAGGCCCCGAGCCATGGAGCGATTTAAAGATGGTAACAAGCACCTTGAAGCGCACCCGGAAGGCCACCGGTAGCCAGTGCAGCTCGCGCAGGAGAGGTGTTACATGGGAACTTTGAGATGTTCCCAAAATCCCCTGTGCGGCCGCGTTCTGGACTAACTGGAGCCTCCGGATGCACCTCAAGGGGAGCCCCATGTAGAGAATCATCATCATCAGTGATAGAAGGGAGCAAGGTTTGTAGAGTGAAGTGGGCGCAGGAGGAGGAGGAAAAGGAGGTGGAGGTGAAAGATAAGAGAGGAGGAAGACTGTGGGATCCTTGGTGTCCTCTGAGCATGCAGAAGTTTCATTACCCAACTACATAACATCATCAGTGCTCAATCTTCTTAACATTTTCACTCAGTTATTGAATGTGATTTCTCTCCATGTGCTGGACACATGCAGAAATCCACCTGCTATTGGAATGGCTTTGTTCAGAAGAACCATGTTCCCCTATTGTTTTGAGAAGCTGTTCACTTTGTTCCATAAATCCTTTTTCTCAAGGCCAGCTACCTCCCAGAAACAAACTGTCTAATAACTAGTGTTAGCAATAAAAGCTGTTTCCTCACAGGAAATGTCCAAAACTGCCCTAAACCATATAAAAAAAAACCATGCTGCTAAAATAATCTGTCCCCAAATATAACCAGTTTTTGCACAACTGTATCATTTTGACACCTTTAAGCTCTTATCCTAATGTTCAATATGGTGATTAGCTAGGAACTGTTTGAAATTTAACAATCCAACATTCAGATTCTCGGTCCTTTCCATTCTCCCTGTGCTCTTTTTCACGCGTAGGGTGAGAAATCCTGCCACAGCCTAAGCTTGGAGCTCTACCAAAGTCATATTTGATAAACTTGCAATGTGACTCTCAACCGGGCAGTCAAAAGTCTCGCTGAGACTCAAAAGAGAAAGCAAAATATTTATTATTATTTATTTATTAATCGTATTTATAAGCCGCACCCATCTCACCACATAGGGACTCGGGGCAGCGCACAGGGAATATAAAATATAAATATACATATATACAAGAATATAAGCATTCTTAAAACTGAATTAAATTAAACCCACCCTGCGCTAAAACCCATATTAAAACCCCTGAATTAAAACTTTAGTCAACTAAAAGCAGTACAGTGTCGAGTAAAATCATGCCAGGCTGGCTTGTTGGAAGAAGTGCGTTTTTAACCGCTGGCGGAACAGGCGGAGGTCCGAGATGACACGGAGTTCGGGAGGTAGAGCGTTCCAGAGGGTTGGGCCCATCACAGAGAAGGTTCTTCCCCTGGGCGTCGCCAACTGGCATTGCCCGGTTGACGGCACCTGGAGCAGACCCTCTCTGTGAGAGCGTATTGGTCGTAGGGACGTATGGGGCAGCAGACAGTCTCGCAATGAAGCACAAAATATTGTGCTTCATTGTGCCTTCAGTTGGGAATTGGAAAAAAAAAACCTGGAAAAAGGATGCCTTTAAAACTCAGAAGAGTATTTAATAAATTGTGAGTGTTGAAATATATATCAAAGTAACCAGAATGGAGCCCGACTTCTGCCAAGTTCTCATTGACAGCTGTACCAAGAGTTTTGCAAAGGAAAAGGTAAGCACAAAAGTTACAGAATTTGGTGTGTGTGTGTGTAGGGTCTTCAAAGGACATGGGGGAGTGCCATCAGATATCTAGCTAGGCCGATATAGCAGATCACGGCAGGCATTTTCTTCGTGTGTGCCTAAGGCATTGTGAGTCTCCAAGGAACAGAATTTAATGGTCTGCTGTAATGTTTTCCATTGCAGTTAATTTTTATTCAGCCTATCTTCTTCTGGATAGTGACAGCTGTTCAAATGTAAGCAACTTTTGCTTTCACACATTATCAAGTGCTGAAGGACTAAAGGACATGAGATGGAGAAAAGGTTACAAGAGACGGGCATATATATATATTTTATGCCTCGCAGCGGGTGGGGTTCTGAGGCAGAACATTGCAAAAGTCTGCATTTGACAAAGAACAAGGAGGAGGAGATGAGATTTCAATCTTGTCCTACTGATGATTCTCATTCTTATTCTCTAATAAGATATTGCAAGGTTCCACTGACCACATTCATAGATTCCCAACTGGCACAACTCATTGTGAATGGAATATAACAGTTTTATAACCTTCTGACCCCTAACTTTTATGCAAAAGTCTTCTCACAGTAGCTGACCAAATTACCTCACATTTTAGTGTTTGGTCTAGCGGTTAAGGATAGAAAGGATAGAAAGCGGTGGACTGTGAGTTCTGGTACTACCTTAAACAAGAAAGCCATTTAGGTGATTTTGGGTCATTTTTCTCTCTCAGTTGCATCCAACTTACAGATTTTTTTGTTGTTGTGGGAAAAAATAGGAGGTGAGACAAATAAAGGAAAGGAAAGGGAAGGAAGGAAGGAAGGAAGGAAGGAAGGAAGGAAGGAGAAAGAGAAAGAAAGAAAAGAAGAAGGAAGACAATAAAGAAAAGAAGAAAAAAATGGAAGGAGGGAGTGAGGGAGGAAGAAAGATGGGGAAGGAAGGAGAGGGAGAGAAAAAAGGAAGAAAAAAGGAAGGAAGAAAGAAAAAAGAACAAAGGAAGGAAGAAAAGAAGAAGGAGAGGGAGAAAGAAAGAAAGAAAGAAAGAAAGAAAGAAAGAAAGAAAGAAAGAAAGAAAGAAAGAAAGAAAGAAAGAAAGAAAGAAATTCAATCAGCAGATGACCAGGAGACATGACAAATAAGAAGAAGAGATGGTAAAGGAGAAGGAAAAACACAAACACTTGGTTCTTAAAGTTGCCAGTCATGTCAGTCTCACCTGAAATGAAAATAGTTTTGCCCAGTTGATTATTGACTGATAGATAAATAATAGCGAGGGCAAATCCAAAATATCTGGTTTCTCAAAAGAAGGGATAGAAGTACATTGTCCCTTTTCCTGTCTTTCTGCTGAGCTGCCTGTTGCAACCATTGCTCATAAGTGGGAGAGATTCTACCTCTCCTTTTGCTAACATTGCAACTTGTCTTCATTTTTAGAAGACAAAATCACCATTATCTTAATGTATTCCATCTTTCTCACCAAACGCATCCAGTGGCAAAGAGGATACTTGAAAATCAAATTTAGGAACCAGTTTGGTTTAGGGTTAGGGTTAGGGTTAGCCTTCTATCCTGCCTTCTATCCTCGTTAAAGCACCAGGATAGAAGGCAGGAGACCATAAGTTCTAGTCCCACTTTAGGTATGAAAGCCAGCTGGATGACTTTGGGACAGTCCTATGTCGCAGCACGCCCTATCCCACAGGATTGTTGTTGTATGAAAATGAGGCGGAGAAAGGTGTTTTGGTTAGGTTCACTACCTTGAATTACTACTAAGTGTGGGATATGCGCATCATGGTGGCCTAGTGGTGAAGATGCTTGCCTCCCACTCTGAAGGTTAAGAGTTCAATCCAAGATAGCGGCAGATATTTATCTCCAAGAGCGCAAAGAAAAAATGTCTGCTGTGAATTCTGCATCGGCATCAGGAAGGGAATCTGGCTAGCAAACGCTGAGCTCCATCCTGTCGTCCTGATTCTACCCCCAAATTAAGGGAGTAGAAAGGGAGTTAATAAGGGTGGGACTCAGATATGCAAATAGAGTAATAAAAGGAAGGAAGGGGTGGGGAAAGACAACAGAGATGAACCCAAAAAAGGGAGTAGAGAAATAACACTTAGGCAGTTCAGCAAAATCATAAATGTTGGAAGGGAAGTTGGTAATGATACACTCTGGTTTTCCTTTATATGGAAGAAAGCACATATTCAGATTAATGACGAGCTGGGCATTCTCAAGAGGACCAACTCAATTCCAGCCCTTGTCACAAATGGAATGAGCTTGATGGTTTGCAGCAAGCAGTTGTGCGTGACACCCCGTCGCTTGGTCTGCCTGACTGCTCAGTGTGGGAAAACCAAGACTGTTCCTTCTAGAACAAAGCTAATCTCATTTGATGAAAAATAATGCAGTGCACAGCTCTTTGGGGCCACCTGGGGAAAGGAGCGGAAAGGCCAAAGATGGAGAAGAGGGTTGATTGCGAGATGCAAAAAGCAAACCTCTGAACAGGGATTCCATCTACCTGGCTTATGGAGAGAGGCCTCCGCCGTAACTACTTTGGGATTTAACTTCCCCTCTTTTATTAACCGCCACTACATCAGGCAACACACCAGAGAGGACGATGTATGATAGCTCAAGCCAGTGGCGAGATTCAAAATCTTTACTGCCAGTTTTGAGGGCATGGCATGGCATGGCTTGGTGGGTGTGGCTTGGTGGGTGTGGCAGGGGAAGGATACTGCAAAATCCCCATTTCCTCCCCACTCCAGGGGAAGGATACTGCAAAATCTCAATTTTCATCCCACTCCAGGGGAAGGATACTGCAAAATCTCCATTCCCTCCCCACCCCTTTAACTTGCTTTCCAGCTCTATGCAGAGCAAGAGAAGAAGACCCAGCCAATCAGCTAGGACTCCAATCAGCTGGGACTTGGGAGGCAGTTAATAGATGGGGGCGTGGCCAGCCACAGGTGGTATTTGCCAGTTCTCCTAACTACTCAAAATTTCCGCTACCGATTCACCAGAACCAGTCAGAACCAGCTGAATACCACCTCTGGTTCAAGCCCTTTCTTCCCCTCTACTCCTCTGATAAGGCTGCTAGTGAATACCACAGGGTTTTAGGTGAAACCCAACCGAATTCACCCTGGACGGTCACAGCTTGTTGACTTTTTTCTTCCCTTTTTGGCTGGTGTGTTTGGAATGGTTCAGCACCCATCCTTCTTCATGGCAGCTTGGTATGCCTGAAGGACAATTATAGCCCAGGGTAACTTGGCAGAGAGGAGTTCCCTGGCTGCAAGCTTTTCTTCTAAACTTTGGAAAGGGAGGTTTCAAAATGACAGAAAATAAAGGCAGCGTCTTCATTTTGCTAAATGGATTTGAGGGGGGTGGGGTGGAGCATCTGTTTTGTATTGTCGGTTGTATCTTCCTTCTTGTGGTGGCCCTTGGGAAACATTACCGGCTATTTGTACTGCAAAATCCCCTTTCCTTAAGGAAAAAAATGCATTTAAATGTAAAACAAATGCACAGAAAAATGTTGATACCCCCCCTCCCCGTACGCCTTAGCAATTAAAAATCCATTTTGTACAGTTCCAGAAGATTTGAGAATCTATCTCTGACTTCCTTCACTTGGAAAAATTTAGAGAGAAGATGCCTGAACGTGAAAGGAGAAGATCTCCTTCAAGCCAAGTTCAATCCTTGATGACTTCATATACACTCCAGTGTAGTGTGTCTAATCAGCAGCATTAAAAACATTGGCTGCTATTTTGTTTCTGGATGTATTTCAGCTTCCTGGCTCTTCTACAGTTTTGATATATCAAGGAGGTCTTCTATCTCCATGCTTATCTGTTCAACCTCCAACTCTCTGCTTTTCTAGGGCAAAATTCAGTATAATTCAGTAGCAATAGGTTGGTTCTTTTGCAATGAACATAAAGGTAAAGGTTCCTCTCGCTAGCTGTGCTAGTCATTCCTGACTCTAGGAGGCGGTGCTCATCTCCATTTCAAAGCCAAAGAGCCAGCGCTGTCCAAAGACGTCTCCGTGGTCATGTGGCCAGCATGACTAAATGCCCAAAGCCCATAGAGCACTGTTACCTTTCCACCAAAGGTATTTTTTCTACTTGTATTTTTACATGGTGTTGATCTGCTAGGTTGGCAGAAGCTGGGACAAGTAACGGGAGCTCACTCCATTATGCGGCACTGGGGATTCGAACTGCCAAACTTTTGAACGACAAGCTCAGCGTCTTAGCCACTGAGCCAACGTGTCCCTGGTGCAATGAACATAACAGACCATTTTTCACTTGTTTGAGAATGATTATCAAGAGCAGGACTTCAATTTCATTTCCCTTTTTTCTATTGCTACAGGCATAATTTCTGTAAATCTGGAGTTTTTCTCGGCAGCTCCCTTGGACAATTCCTATTTTGGTTTTCTCAGATAGCCTAAAATAGCATCATTTGGGAGGAAAGTGGGATCCTCTACCTAACATATCAAAAGGACGATAAAGGAAAGAGTGGAGATCTTTAATAATGAGAATAGATAGATTTATAGTGACAATTCCACTGGTTCAGTTTTAGAGTACGACTTGAAGTTAGTTCATGGCTAGTTTGCAAATGTCGTCTTGCATGCTGGCTGGGGAATGCTGAAAGTTAAAGTCCACACATCTTAAAGCTGTCAAAGTTGAGAAACGCTGGTCTAGAGAAACAAGGTTTGAAAGGTTCTAGCAAATAGGAATCCAAGTGCACATTTAAATACAAACTCAAGGTGTTATTTTCCGACAAATAGGAGGAATCAGATGAAGAGAAAGAGGGAAAAATAGATATATGAGTAACCCCTATGAAACGGTCATGAACTAGAAACAGATTCACCTAGTCATTCCTAGCTTAAAGTAAAGGTAAAGATTCCCCTCGCACATATGTGCTAGTCATTCCTGACTGTAGGGGCGGTGCTCATCCCCATTTCAAAGCTGAAGAGCCAGCACTGTCCGAAGATGTCTCCATGGTCATGTGGCTGGCATGACTCAACACCGAAGGCACACAGAATGCTGTTGCTTTCCCACCAAAGGTGGTTCCTACTTTTCTACTTGTGTTTTTTTACATGCTGTTGAACTGCCAGGTTGGCAGAAGCTGGGACAAGTCACGGGAGCTCACTCCGTTACGCGGCGCTAGGGATTCAAACCACCCAACTGCCAACCTTTCTGATTGACAACCTCAGCATCTTAGCCACTGAGCCACCTTAGTTTACAGTAGGCATTTCATATCAATAAAGGAGAATATTTGTTGGCTCATATTTAAATGGAATCCTAGTGGACAACCATTTAAATATGAGCCAGCAGTGTGCAGCAGCTGCCAAAAAAGCCAACACAGTTCTAGGCTGCATAAACAGAGGGATAGAATCTAGATCACTTGAAGTGTTAATGCCACTGTATAGTGCCTTGGTAAGGCCACACTTGGAATACTGTATACAGTTTTGGTCGCCACGACCAAAAGACGTGGAGACTCTGGAAAGAGTGCAGAGAAGAGCAACCAAGATGATTAGGGAACTGGAGACTAAAACATATGAAGAACGGTTGCAGGAGCTGGGTATGTCTAGTTTGATGAAGAGAAGGACCAGGGGAGACATGATAGCAGTGTTCCAATATCTCAGAGGGTGCCACAAAGAAGGGGGAGTCAAACTATTCTCCAAGGCACCTGGGGGCAGGACAAGAAGCAACGGGTGGAAACTAATCAAGGAGAGAAGCAACTTAGAACTAAGGAGAAATTTCCTGACAGTAAGAACAATTAACCTCTGGAACAGCTTGCCTCCAGAAGTTGTGAATGCCCCAACCCTGGAAGTCTTTAAGAAGATGTTAGATAGCCATTTGTCTGAAATGGTATAAGGTTCCTGCCCACGCAGGGGGTTGGACTAGAAGACCTACAAGGTCCCTTTCAACTCTGCTATTGTATTATTGTATTATTATTGTAACTCAAGGTTGAAATGCAGGTTCTCTTGGTGTTCTCTGAGCTTGTTTGTTTTCTTGCAGATGTTTATTCCCCAAACACCATCCGTTTGGGTATGTTTGTAATATGTACCTATTATCAGTTATGAAGATGTTACCTAGTTTGGGTAATGAAACATCTGCAAGGAAACAACCAAGCTCAGAGAGCACCAAGGAGCCCTCCCTTGTTATATTCCTCCCCTTCTTATCTTAATTCATGCCACAATGATCCATTATTCATTTCAGTGCAAAGATGCAGCCATTTCTCAACTATTGTCTTCCTGTTGCTAGGCATGATCATATTTGGAAGAAAGGCACCGCCTGCTAAGCTTCACGGGATAAATTTGCCTTATTATGCTGGTTTTCTGCTATTCATACCCATTTATTAAGTCCCCAACCTAACGTGGCAGAGCTCAAATTCTTACTGAAACCTGTTGAGTTACTACTAACAGTTTTCCATTTGTCCTTTCCCTGGAGGGGATGCGGCTTCACTCACTGCTGGCACAGCCCAAATTCACGAACACAAATTGAATGATGATGAATCCTATTTCCCTTTTCAAACAGTTGGAATATGCCGCCACAGCTAGAACTCCAGTAATACATTAATCAGAGATTATTTATGGCAATGCTCACACATGTCCCCAGATGATTTCTGCAATTTTAAATACAATATGCAGAAGAGTTATACACCATTTAGGCAATTGCCGGTTACACGAATGTATCGAGCAGCAAACCTTTTATCCCATCCACTTACTATTAAGTGATCAAAAAAAAATTTTTTTCCCCCAAAGAGCACGTTAGCCTTAATAATACCTCTGAACAGGGGTACGCTACACTAGAAATATTACAAGTATTTTTGGCACCTTCTGCATGTATTATTTGAGTTAGTTCAGGATAGGAACAATGAACCATAACTGGCTCTTTTTTTTCTCCAAGTGGCTTTAAAAAAAAACAACCTCATACCTGGTAATTAATTAGCCAACTTGGGAAATAAATGCAGTTCAGTCTTTCCAGCTAGATGGCATTTGGTTGGAAATCTTTTCTGAAGACTATTAAAACATGTATGAGAAACTACCAATTATTTAGCCCAGTGGAAGTTTGTTACAGAGGGAAAAAAGGCAAGGGGATTATCATGCAATAATAATAATAATAAATGGAAAAAGTTGCTAGGGTGCAAACATACCATTTATTCCAAAATTGTAGGCATAGCTTTAGCCTCTAATAGCAATAGCACTTAGATTTATATACCACTTCATAGTGCTTTACAGCCTTCTCTAAGCGGTTTACAGAGTCAGCCTCTTGCCCCCAACAATCTGGGTCCTCATTTTACCCACCTCGGAAGGCTGGAAGGCTGGAAGGCTGAGTCAACCTTGAGCCTGGTGAGATTTGAACTGCCCAATTGCAGGCAGCCTGCAGGCAGCAGAAGTAGCCTGCAGTACTGCACTCTAACCACTGTGCCACCGTGGCTCATAAGGTCAATCAATAGCCTTGTTTAAGAGCGGATTTCAAACTGGGCCCCCAAAGGTGCTTTTTCAAAAGGCAACTGGACTTGCTTTTCCTTGAAGATGTTTCACTTCTCATCCCAAGAAGCTTCTTCCATTCATGGTTCTCTTTTGGATGAGAAGTCTTCAAGGAAAAACCAGGAAGTCCATTTGCCTTTTGAAAAAGCACCTTTAGGACAACAGTGACCTGGATGATGGAGAATCTCCACAGACATTCCAAAGTATAAAAGGAAAACAATTTATTTTGAGGATACTCCAAGTAATACTCAAATGACATTGGGCTACACTGACACAGGAAGAGAGAGAAAGACACAGAGAGAGAGAGAAACAGAGAGAGGCAGAGATAGAGAGAAAGAGAAACAGAAACAGAAACAAAGAGAGAATCCAGTATGAATTGTTAGTAGGATATTGGCCAGATTAGGAAAAATGTTATTTTAAGCCTCAGAGTTTGGATCAAATCTTGGATAGCCAAATTAGGTTCATCTGATCCAGGTTTTCAAACTCATTCAGAAAACAAAATTATGCACATAGGTTGAAGTGTCCAAATCAATGGGGACATTTGCAGTTCCATCGGCGGATGCGAAGGACTTTCCAATTTGAGTTAAGAAAGTCAATTCAGAAATTCACCTCCCAATCCAATTTTAAATGACATCTAATTGTAGCTAATTATACTCAGCCCTATTTACAATATTTTATAGCGCGAGGGTAAAACTAAAAAAATAATAATAATCACTTGCAATTTATTTAACACCGAACTAGCAAAAACCCCAAACAACTCTGAATCAATACCCAGAACATCTTTTGATATATTCATGCAAACCCACATTACTTACAAACAAAGTACCCCAGCTTGCAAACACCGAGCGCGGTCTATTTTATTCCTCCGTTGTCAATCATATGTCTTACATTGCATCTTTGTAATTACTTCATCAAAGGCAACAGAATCCTGTGACCCAGATAAGCTGAGAAATAGGAATGTTGGCCTAATGGAAAACTTTTTCCCCCTGTTATATTTCTTGCCTTTGCTGAGGCTAGAAACGCAGGCATCACAAAAGGAGCTTGCTCCCCTTCGGAATTTTAAGTGATGATGAAGAGGAAGATGAATATATTCCTCCCTTAGTAATGTAGCATCTCAGAAGTCAGAGCCAATAATGAGAAACGTGCAAGAAATCAAAATCCAAGGAAGTTGAAAGAAGGAGAGAATCGAAGGAGCTAGATAAGTAAAAGGGAAGCTTTTAAGATTTCTTTGCCGTAATGCTCTTCAGAACACGAGGGAGGCAATGGGATCGCTGCTTCAGAATCCCAAGCATGCAGGTTCCATTTCAAGATAGATAGATATGTAGCTTTGTTCAATCGTACATAGAAGGCATTGTGTACCTTGTTGGAGGGGAGGAACAATAACGCTTGAAATGTACTGGAAACTATTCATGAGTTGCCTATTTTTACGTCATGACTATGAGCCCCTGCAAAAGAAGAGGGTTCAACCTATTATTCTGACCTAGGCTTCCCCAGCAACACGAGGTCGAGTCCTCGTCATGATAAACCCCTTTTATTTCATTTACAGTGAATTCCTCTCCAGCAAAGTCTTTCCTCTCCTACAGTCTTTCAAGATAGTTCACAATTACCGACCTTTATCAGGCTTGGAGAGTCGCCAGGCCGATATCTTTCAGATGCCGCAATACTCGGCAAGAACGCAGGTATGATCTATTTCTCTCCTGCAAACTCCACTCCCCTTTTGCTCCTCTTTTATTTCCTCTGGGAGGGGCCATTCATCATCCATCTCTGGCCTTACTCCCAAGTCAACCCTTGTTCCTTAGCTGTTCCCTTCTCCTGGCAATTCTGCACATGCACACACTGGGAACGGGCTCCAGCTATTCTTCTGCCCCACTGATGTCTGACTCCGAAGGATAACTGGCATACGGCTCTGGCCCCCTCTCTGCCTCCGACACAGAGCCCTCCTCAGAGCCTTCCCCAGACTCCAGGACTGCCCCATGTTCCTCCCCAACTTCCTCACTGTCTGAATCTGATTCCTTCCCAACCTCCTCACTGTCTGAATCCCAACCACATATTCTCCAAAGCACCGGAAGGCAGGACAAGAAGCAATGAATGGAAACTAATCAAGGAGAGATCCAATCTAGAAATAAGCAGGGAATATAATATATTCCCTGATATTTGGAACAATTAATTGTCTCCAAAAGCTGTGGGTGCTCCATTGCTGAACGTTTTCAAGAATACACTGAACAAACCATTTGTCTGGAATGCTATAGAGTCTCTTGCTTGAGCAGAAGGCTGGACTAGAAGATCTCCAGGGCCCCTTCCAACAATTATTTTGCATTCTGTAATCTTTGACTGAGTTTAGAAGAAAGTTTTTGTGGTTTTGCTGGACTGAGCCATTTCAGTATTTCATGAATTCATATTTTGGATGCATTCATACGGTTAACTTAATCTTCATTCAATTAAGTGCTCCAATGTCAGCTAACTCTTAGACTTTCTTTATTTCATTGATTTATATAGTTTGGCATTCGTGTACAAGATAACAGGAATAAGAATAAACATGAATAACAACATTGGAAATGGGGACAGTAGGACAGGTATGTAAGGCATGTTGGTGCATGAAGACTCCAGGAAAGTCTTCAAGCTAGCCCTTTGTGTCTTCCTATTTCTGCTGTAAGCCAGTCCAGCCACCTTAGTGAAGAGTCTAACAGATGCATCACGCATCCCTGACTCTTTTTAATTTAGTCTTTAAATCTTGGCTTGCTTGACCAGGTTGCTTTTACCTACGCAAAGCTGCTAAGCCACAGTTCTAAATGCGGCCACTTACTGTATGATATTCAGTATTCATTTATTGATATGTTCAATTTGTGTACAGTCGCTGCCCCTCTCACCACAGTGTCTGACCGCATTTAAAATTATAACGCAAATCACACAACCCCAGTGCGTGTAACCAGAGTGACGTTAAGGACGAGTCTGCAACAAGCTGAACAACATGGGTTCCAACTAGCAATCTGACTCACGTGTGTGGGAACATATCTGTATCTTCAAGATTGCAATTTAATCTCAGAGCAGATGGTTTCAGGGATAAGCACCACACCAGAAAAGGTGCGCTTTCTGAATGCCTCAAAATAACATTCTTTTAATTGATGGGGCTCACAGCATGGATCTCCCTGCCAGATGTAGTGAGATGAGTAGTAAGTCACTGAGAAGCGGTTCTACAAATATCTCAGCCCATGCCATGATCCTAACGTTGATCTTAACATTTTGTGTTTTGGAATCTTTTATATGGCCGTATTATGACAAAGTTATGTTAAAAAGGCCTTGAATGTTAGTAGTACAAATTTAAATATATGGTGATCTTTGAGAGAAAGCTGATTGTAATGTCTCCATCTCTTGGGAAACTACCGTTTCCCCCCGAAAATAAGACAGGGTTTTATTTTCTTTTGACCCCTGAAATAAGCGCTTGGCCTTATTTTTGGGGAGGTCTTATTATTTTTGAGGTGCAGGAGGCGGCGAGCGTGGTGGTCACCTCATGGCTGCTGCTGTGTTGCAATATTTTCAGGGAGGGCTTATTTTCAGGGGAGGGCTTATTTTGGCGCATGCACTCAAAAGCCTGGTTGGGTTTATTATCTAGGGAGGTCTTATTTTCAGGGAAACAGGGTATCAGCCAAGCAAGAAGGAGGCATCAAAGAGAGAGTCAGTTTTCAACTTACAGTAGTTCATTTAGTGACTATTTTAAGTTACAACGGCACTGATGGACTTATATGTATTTTTCACACTTAGGACCGTTGCATGGTCATATGATCAAAATTCAGAGCTTTGGCAACTGACTTATATTGATGATGGTTGCAGTGTTCCAGAGTTATGGGATCACCTTTGGTGACATTCTGACAATGGGGAATCCACATTCATTTGACAACTGTGCGACTAACTTAACAACTGCAGTGATTCAGTGAACAACTGGGACAAGAATGGTCATAAAAAGGGGCAACATTCACTTTGCAACATCAATTTGAGGCTCCGTGATGGTTGTAACTTGACGATTACCTGTCATTTCTCAGCCAGAAGAGAACTAGGACTGACCAGCTCTAAGTCCCATGGACCCTCATCTGTTTGTTCCCAGGGGAAGGCAAGCAACCTGGGAAGATTCTTGTACTATAGGTAGAAAACAACACAGTAGTCAACTTGAAACTTCCTTGTGTGGATTGGTTGTTTGTGCCTGACACAACCATACTTAAGCCCACCCCAAGGCTTGTGGAGAAAAAAAGGGGAGATATTTTGAACTGAATTTAGATAGGTCTTGTGTAAGAGGTGACCAGGCTGTGCCCAAGAGTGCGCCATCAGTCTTGAGTCCCTTTGCACCCACAAGAGACCAAAGTCCACCTCACCTAGAATTCCTTATCTACTGCCAATTTGCTTTGGCTGTTAGTAGTTCAGATTCTTGTAGAGATCTTAAGCTTGCAATAAATGTTTGAACTCATTTGAACTACCTTGACCCTGTGATTTCACCAGTATTCCCAGGCGCAATAGCTAAGCCTGATTTTGATAATGAACAGTGTTGGATCCTTCCCTCGATCAATATAAAGTGTTGCCAACACAAAGTAGTAAGACCAATTCCAAGTTGTAAACATTCTGATAGAAATCCGGAAAGCTCTAACTCTTTGTTGTCATCTAGTGGCAACAGGATTTTTGCAGGGCAGATGTGGTAGCCCTAAGAACGAGTAGCAATACTGTCCAAAGTTGGGTCTACAAAAGTCCCTAAATTTAATCTTAATAACAGAGTAACTAGTTGACAGTTTTATTTTGTTTTAGTGACATTACCAGTAATTGTGTTTAGTTAGTGATGCACTCAGGGATATTAGCATGCTAAGGGAATTAGCAGTTTAAGCAAATACAGCTCCTAATGAGGGAAGAGGGGCTACAGCACCATAATTTGATGACATTATTCAGATATGCCCTAAAACATAAATATTTGCACAGTCAATGGAGCGTCTCGGATCAAAGTTTTGACATATGTTGCTGGCATTTTGCATCAAGACATCATTAAATCACATGTCTGATTATTCCACACACACCCCATCCTTTGATCTCCAAATTCCCAGGATTTAAATTAGTTCTTCACAAACAAGTATCTTTGAAGAAAAAAAGAAAACCTATCTGATGGCCCATTTTCTACTTGGAGATAGCTACCGTTTCCATTTAAAGTGAAGGAAAAACTTCAAATTACAACACCAGCACCTTTAAATTGGGCTATGAAAATTGTATATAAACTTAGCAGTCTTTATAATGTGTTTTCTTTAACATCTGGCATCAAACAAAACAATGGCAACTTTCAATTAGACAGAAGTGATTTCAGCTATCAGTGAGTATGATGACAATGTGGGTAGCCATTCCTCAGTAGATAATGGAAGTATCTACAGTCAACCTTCTAGTATCTAATCAACCACAGGAGTATATTGGGAAATTGTGTCCATATAAAGAGTCCGGTAAGCAGTGGTCCATAATTTTTAGCTACACCTTGTCCTGGGATAGATATGAAGAAACTCCATCCTTCAAGTGTTCAAACCAGTTCATCAAATTGATGAAATGATTTAAATATTTAAGTACAATTTTCTAAATGTATGTAATTTGAAAGGTGATCCAGATGAAATCATTTTGATGAAATGTTTTAATGGATCACCATTTAGAATTGAAATGATTCACCATTTTTAATGGGATCAATAATTTGAATCAGACAAGAGATTATTTGCACCCTTCTAATTGTACCTTCTGCATTTCATACATGGTGACTCTCTGTTTACTAAGTATTTCTCCAGCCATCATCCTCTAAACTACTAAGAGGATGTAAAGTCTTCTATTTTCTGTGCATCTATGGGAACATTGCAACTTATGCAATAAAAAGGGCATAATTTCAGAATCAATCAGATTCTGAAATTTCAGGTGAATATGTATGTATGTATGTATGTATGTATGTATGCATGTAAGTATGTATGTATGTATGTGGTGGAACAGTTTGGCATGTGTGAACGACAGATTGAATAATTGTAAGTTAATATTCAGATAATAATGCATCCATGAGAAGATTCATTGTACTAACTCTACTATCTCAGCATTTATTTGAATCTCAGCTCTCAGATTATAGAGAAAGCATTCCTTAACTTGGTCAAGGTCAAAGCATTCATTCTCTATTTTGTAGAAATCTTTAACCTTTGGACAACAATTTCATTAACTCCTGTGCCTTTGTGTAAGTACCTTGCTGCATTCCTGCCCTTTTCTTCAGTGTATCATAATACGCATAATAAATAATTCTTGAGTAGATCTATCCAAGCCATTTATCTGCTCTTGGACAGTATCTTCTATTTTTCCTTGAACTCCTTTTGACACCATTGGTGGTTTTGTTGTTGTGTCGTGTTTCTTTCTTTAAAAAAAAAATCACATTTCCTCCTCTGCTCCGTGATAATTTCGGCTGACCAGAGCCATCTCTTTGATGAACAGCAAGCCTTGTTGTCAGTCAGTTGAAAGGAGAGTCACTGGAGATGTGGCACATGTGAAGAATTGTGTGCTGTTGACTTAAGGCCTGACGACAAGTCAGTGCTGAGCATGATTGGAACAATATAATTCACTCTAGCCTGTCTTTGTGATGCATGGATGTGGTCTGTAGGTCTTTTAAACATTTCAGTTCATGGATTTTGTATGGCATGGAGACAGAAACATTTAAGGCTAATATGCACTGTGGGATGCTTAGCTGTTTCCATTTCATACTAACTCAGAAGTCAAAGTTTGCCTACCATAACTTTCACTGCTTTCTCCAAAGCATCGGGGTCTCACTCTTTAGAATGAAGTTGATTTATTTCCCACTGGAGTCTTCTGTTCCAGCGGCCTATTTTACAAACCCAGTGCACAGCTTTGAAGTAGGTGAAGTTCCATTCGGTTTCAACATTTTCCACGATGCTGACAATTTACACCCAATGAGTCAGAGCAAAGGTGAACATAATGAACTGGATAGAACAGAACAGAACAGAACAGAACAGAACAGGCTTATTGGCCAAGTGTGAGAGTCACACAAGGAATTTGTCTTCAGTGTGTAAGCCTTCGGTGTACATGCAAAACAACAAACTAATAATAACCATAATATCAAAGTAATAATAATCATACTAATGGTACCAATAGGGAGAAGGTAGTGGAACAGATGAAAAACATAAATGTAACATAGCCATACTACTACATAGTGAAATATCTCATTAATCTATGGTTTGCTTTATCATGGCTTATTGAAAATACAACACAACATACTAAGCCACGTCCCAAATCCGAAAAGGCACCTGGACTTTCTGATTTTTCTTTGAAGGACATTTCGCTTCTCATCCAAGAAGCTTCTTCAGCTCTGAACTGAATGGGTTTCTTGGGTGAAGCTGAATGAGGTGAAGACATTTCTTGACTGAGAAGTGAAATATCTTCAAAGACAAACCAGAAAGTCCAGCTGCCCCTTGAAAAAGCACCTTTGGGACAACCGGATCCTGGATGACTGAGATTCCTCATAGACCTTTATACTAAGCCATGTTTTATACAGTGACTGAGTTTCCACAACCACCCAAGCCAAAGTACCATATATTATTTTATTTGCAAATAAATTTTGCAAATATATTTCCAAATTATACTGGTGATAGTACATCAGGCAATTCTCTCTTACTACCCTAGTGTTAAAAGGCAATGAAGAGCTTTCCTTCCAAAAGCAACTCTGTATACACAATACTCAAAATATTTGGCTCAAATTTATTTCATATCTGCCTCTTTGGCTATGCCCAATGTGTTCAGATGCAAGAGAATCCTGCTGACTTAGCCTAACATTCATAGTTGGCTCCCACACCCTAATTGCTTGCTAGGCTAGCCTGGATTCAACATCATACTAAGCCATAATTTTGTTTACCATGTTTATTGAATAAGTGACAATTAGTGGACTTCACATTACATCCTAACCCATTATGCATGCTTTATGAACCACAATTCTCTCATTTGCACAATCGATTAACCCACAAACAGACAGCAGTTTAATGAAATGGATGGACTTGGTCAAGGCATCCAAAACAAGGGTATCTCCATCAGCAAAAAGCTATAGGACTTTCTTCTCTCCTTTTCACATCACTGTGGTCCCTGGTCCAGAAGACAGTGGAGAGAAGTTTCAGGCACGTCTGAGATAGAAGTGGGTCTCAACCTTCCTAATGCCGCGACCCTTTAATACAGTTCCTCATATTGGGGTGACCCCCAACCATAAAATTATTGTATGTTTTCAGTATTTTTTTGAAAATAGGTGTTTTCCAATGGTCTTAGGCGACCCCTGTGAAAGGGTTGTTCGACCCCCAAAGGGGTCCCAACCCACAGGTTGAGAACCATTGCTCTATAGCCAGGATGGCGAACCTATGGCACATGTTCCCCAGGTGGCACGCAGAGCCCTCTCTGAGGGCACGCCAGCTGTCACCCCAGCCCAGCTTCCCTGCGCATGTGCCTCCCGCCAGCCAGGTGGTTTTTGGGTCTCTGCCGCACATTTTCAAGGGGGCGGGGCACATGTGAGGAACCCTCAGGTTGCATTTTGGCAGTTCACACACATGTGTATTCCCCACCGTACCCCGTTTTGGGCCTGGAAGTCCTCTTTCCCCAACTAGAAACCAAAAGAGGGTATAGGCCCCAAACATGCCGTTTTGGGTCGGGAAAGCCTCCTGCTCCAACCTGGAATCCAAAAATGGGTGATGGGGGTGCATGCATTGGGGACGCCCATGCACATGGGGTGGGCACATGCGTGGTGGCACTTGCATTGCATTTTGGGGTTGTGCACACATTTGGGCACTCGGCACCAAGTTTGCCATTGCTGCTGGCAGTCGGTAAAGAACGACTGCTTGACAGGCTGACATAAACTGGCGAGGTAGGAATGAATTCAGCCCTAAGGTCAATACAATACAATAGCAGAGTTGGAAGGGACCTTGTAGGTCTTCTATCCCAACCCCCTGCGTGGGCAGGAACCTTATACCATTTCAGACAAATGGCTATCTAACATCTTCTTAAAGACTTCCAGGGTTGGGGCATTCACAACTTCTGGAGGCAAGCTGTTACAACTTCTGGAGGCAAGCTGTCAGATCCAGCTTTTCTTTTGTCATGGACCATGGACTTGTTTGTTCATTATTCTCCCGATTTATTATATCTCTACCATCTTCTCATGGCATTGCATGCACTCCGATTTCAATAAATAAATGCTAGTGTTTTTTTTTAATGCCTTCTCTGAGGGTATTTCAGCTGGCCCAATATTGTTAATGTTTGTCCTAACACAGATCATAATCCCATGAGATTACAGCAAAATAAAACCCAAAAGGTCAATTTCCCATTGCATATTAAATATAGGATGGGCTTTGACCCTCAACCCCATTTGGAGTCAGATGTGATTGCTTCTAAGTAAACTTGCTTAACATTGCACTATTTAGATCGAAATGCCATAACAATTATCTTTTCTTGCAAATGAGAAAAATAAAATGACCATAAAAAGAGTTATTTTATTCTACATAATCTCTCATTTGTGTTTTTCAGAGCTTCTTCAAGAGATAGCAATAGAAGTTAGACTTATATATTGCTTCATAGTGCATTACAGCCCTCTGTAAGCAGTTTACAGAGTCACACATAAACAATCTGGGTTGTCATTTTTACTAACCTCGGAAGGATGGAAGGCTGTGTCAACCTTGAGTTGGTCAGGATTGAACGGCTGGCAGTCAGCAGAATTAGCCTACAATATTGCATTCTAACCAGTGCACCATCACAGTTCTGTGAGTTAGCTGTCAGGCACAAACAACCAGATCAGAGGTGGTATTCAGCAGGTTTTGACCAGTTCTGGAGAACCGGTAATGGAAATTTTGAGTAGTTCAGAGAACCAGTAAATACCACCTCTGACTGGCTCCACTCCCATCTATTCTCTGCCTCCTGAGTCCTAGCTAATTGGGAGGGAATGGGGATTTTGCCGTAACCTTCCCCTGGAGTGGGGAGGGAAAGGATATTTTATAGTATCCTTCCCCTGCGATGCCCACCAAGCCATGCCCACGAAACTGGTAGTAAAAAGAAATTTGAATTCCACCATGGAACCAGATCCACCTGTGAATAAATACTTCATTGTTGATAATCTATATTACAAGAATCTCTCCAGATGTGTCTGCATTCCCCTGGAAAATAGCAGATATAGACCTAAAAGTGTGACCTCAGACCCTTCCTCAACCAAACTTACTCCAAGCTGGAATGTCTCTTTACTCTCCCTGCAGACGTCCTCTCTCCTTCAGCCAGGAATCCACCCCATCCCCATTTCTATAGGAATTGCCTCTCATAAGTAATATTTTATCTCATCAGCAAGGTTGGATATAAGAGCTCCATGCGGCTGATACATCATCTGTAGTTATCTCCTCTGAGATTTCCAGTGAGTGTTATATCATATTCATGACACAATCTGAACATCCTACTGTGTCCCTCATTAGACATTCCTCTCCAGAAAGAATACCCAATAACCTTATGAAAGGGCATAAGCAGAGAATAATTGCAGACTTTTAGTTCTTCTCCACTAAGAATCTTGAGTACTGCTTTCCTGTTTATAAAACTATTTCGGTCCATTTTTTCTCCCACCCACCCCACATTCTACCCAGAGAGTTGAGTCAAGCAAAGAGACAAGAAGAAGGATCCCAGGCTTGCTATCTTCAAGAAGCAGACAAAAATGAGCCCACGTGAACAGCCAGTTATGCAAATGCCTGCAATATAAATATACAATAAAATAACTTTTCCTGGTATAAATCTCTGAACAGAAAATTATATGCCTTTCTCCAATTACATATGCAGAAATGATGCCGTGTTTCTCTGCTTAAGAAATACTGAGTTGAAACAAATGGAAAGGAGAATAAAAATGGAAGCCTGCACCCTGGGGCTGGTTTATAGCTGGTTTAATGAAAAGAAGGACTGTACAGATTAACAGAGTTGGGAGGGACCTTACAGGTTATCCAGTCCAACCCCTTGCTCAAGCAGGAGATTCTACACCTTTTCTGACAAATGGCAGTCCGATCTCTTCTTGAAAGTCTCAAGTGATGAAGCTCCCACAACTTCCGTGAGCAATTTCTGTTCCATGGGTTGATTGTTCTCACTATCACAAAAGGTCTCCTTATTTCTAGGTTGAAACTCTCCCTTCTCAGTTTCCATCCATTATTCCTTGTCTTGCCTTCAGTTGTTTTGGAAAATAGCTGGACCCCCTCCTCTCTGTGGCAGCCCCTCAAATATTGGAAGACTGCAATCATGTCTCCCCTCTTCACTAGACTAGCCATGCCCAGATCCTGTAACCATTCTTCATATTTTTTAATCTCCAGTCCCCTAATCATCCTGGTTGCTCTTCTCTGCACTCTTTCTAGGGATGACTTGATAGCAGTGTTCCAATATTTGAGGGGCTGCCACAAAGAAGAGGGAGTCAATTTAGTCTCCACAACACCTGAAGGCAGGAGAAGAAACCATGGATGGAAATGAATCAAGGCAAGGACCAACCTAGAAGTAAGGAGACATTTTCTGACATAACAATTAACCAGTGGAATGGCTGGACTCCAGAAGTTGTGAGTGCTTCATTACAAGAGGTTTTTAAGAAGGGTCTTCTGCTTGAGCAGAGGGTTGGGCTAGAAGACCTTTCCAACTCTGTTATTCTATTATTTAACTGCAGTTGACTGTATACATCATATTCACATAAAGGAGTTGTATTGCTAGAATCTGTGGTTTTACAAATCACCATGGAATTCCACCTTGGAATTGCAAGGCACACTAGACACAAAGTTAGTCTAACACATGTAGTCATCACTGGTATGCTGAATAAACCACAACTGGCTAGATACTTACTATATGCTAAGTTATCAACCACGGCTTTACAATAACATTCCACACAACATAAAAAGCTAAGACCAGAATAGGTTAGCATGCAATGTGTAAAACCTGATGTACTGTTGATTGCACCATCATCTCGTCCCTCCCCATCTCTTTTCCCACAGTAGCCATTGGCCAAGGAATGGTGAGTTTCAGGGGTATTGAGGAGGCATCATGAAAGCCAAGATGGCAGCTACATCTATGGAATCAAAGTCCTGCCTTCCTTGACAAGCATCAAATGTTCCACGTGTCAAGCCTTTGATTGCCCAGTGGCAATCTTGACTTCTCCCTCCTTTACTCTCAACTGGTGCCCAAAGTCATATTCAGTAACAAAATATTAAACCAGTTTGTTCAGAAACCTTCAGACATTACAGGAAGGAAAGAAGGAAGGAATAAGAAAGAAAGAAAGGAAGGAAGGAAGGAAGGAAGGAAGGAAAGAAGGAAAGAAGGAAGGATTGATTATGTGAATTGTTTTTCTGGTTTGGTACAAACCATCACCCCCAACTTCCTAACTTCCATCCAAAATCTACTTAGTGCTGAATGGAAAAAATAACAATCCTTTCCCAGAATTTTCCAAACATCCTGATTAGAGCCAGGTCTTCACCACCACATACCACCACAAAAAAATCTAGTCTGGAAATGTCTCAGTGCTCTGTTCTCTTCACAGTGGAAGTCTTATGTCATTTGTGGAAAAGAAAAAGTGACTGTTGGACAACTTTTTAAAAAATCAGTAGTTGAATTTTGTCTCTAAATTATTCACTAAGCAGGACTCTGTGAAGGAAGCTGTCAGGTAGGCTCGTTCCTTGCAGACAGCACCATTGAAACAGTGGGAGGAATGGCATACAGATCAGTCAAATTGGATGAAATCCATGAAAACCAGCCAATTAAATATAGAAGTGAGAAGGAAAATAGACAAAAAAGGCTTTTGATTGTAAAGCAGCACACACATATATATGATCAGATGGAGAAACTCATTTTCCAGGAGGTATTTTCTTCTTAGAAACAGAATCTGGCTTGTCATATCTTATGATGGCTTGGGTCTATCAGTTAAGGTGTTGGACAAGCATGGTGAGAAAATAATTCTTACATATGATACTGTCACAAAGACATCGGAGAAAAACTCGGGCCACTTTTTCACGGCAAGATTGTGATAGATTTGATTGGATGTGCTTTTATTGGTCAATGGCCAGAATTAAGTGTCTGTCTGCCTGCCTGCCTGTCTATCTGGTAGAGTGTCTGGATTCCAAGTAATACACCAATAGCAAATATAAAACTCTGAGGCAGGTCCCTCAAAGAATAGTTTTATTGGATATATCAGTGATGGCGAACATTTTTCTGCTTGGGTGCCAAAAGGGCGCGCATGCATTATGTGTCCACACACATAATGCAATGCTCTCAACCTGTGCATTGCAACACACACACACACACACACACACACACACATGTTCACAGACCTCACTGAAGCCTCCGGACTTCCAGTAGTCCCGTTGGGCCATTTTTTGCCCTACGAACTTTCCTGAAGCCTGGGGAGGGCAAAAAATGGCCCAACGAGACTACAGGAAGTTCAGAAATGAACTTCCGGTAGGCCCATTTGGCCCGTTTTTCACTATCCACAGGCTCTAGAGGTTTTCCTGAAGCCCGGGGAGGGCCAAACAGCCTCCCCCACTCTACGGAAGGCCAAAACTCAGCTGGCCAGCGTGTGCATGCACACTGAAGCTGACAAAGGGCAATGCCTCAAATCCCCTCAGATATGGCTCTGTGTGCCACCTGTGGCATGCGTGCCATAGGTTCATCATCATGGGGATATGTCACATTGGCACAGGCTGCAGTGGGAAGCTATTCAATATTTTGGTGAACGTCCAGGGTGAACTCAAAAGTGTCTGATTCTCTGAGGTAGACTGGACACGTTGCTGCAGTTTTCCTGGCAAGGTTTTTCAGAAGTGATTTGCCATTGGCTCTTTCCTAGGACAGAGAGAAAGTGACCGGCTCACGGTCACACAACCTACTCCCACCTGAAACTTTGCGTATAAGGTGGAAGTAGAATTCATGATCTCCAGGTTTCTAGCTTGATGCCTTAACCACCACACCTGTGTTAATATCATTCTAGACCATTGGCTATAGTGGATGGAGTGGTAGAGAACATTGTGTGGTGTTCTCTTTCTCCAGCACATCCTGAACTTTGGAAAGAAGTCAGCTGACTTGTGTTGTGACCCACCAGTGGCCAGTGGAGCTGGCAGCAGAGTCGGACATTGAGGAGGTTGGGGAGGAAACTGGACCATTCCTGGAGTCTGGGGAAGGCTCTGATGAGGGCTCTGTGTCAGAGGCAGAGAAGAGTCCAGAGCCGTATGCCAGTTATCAGCTTCCTTTAGAGTCAGACATCAGTGAGGCAGAAGAACAGCTGGAGCCTGTCATGCACAGAGTTGCCAGATGAAGGGAAGAGCTAAAGAACAGGGGTCAGCTTGGGAGTAAGGCCACAGGTGGACGATGAATGGCCTCTCCCGGAGGGAATAAAAGAGGAGCAAAAGGGGAGTGGAGTTTGCAGGAGACAATTAGTTCATTAGTTCGTTCATTCGTTCATTTCAGGAGTATGAAAATCTGCTTGTAAAATTCAGAGACTCCGTGCCAAGTCTTTTCTTGCACAGCACTGTGTTTGGAAAATATTTACATGGCAGCTTTCCGAGCTAGATAAGGTTTGTGGTCATAAATTCACCTTTACCAGGCCTTTGCTGAATGTGAATGAGAGGAAATCACATTTGTTTCATAAAAGGGGCTTCGTGCTTTTCTGGGGAAACCTAGCTCAGAACAACTTGTGAGTTGGAACCATCTGGTTGAATGATCAAACAGTAAAAAGCCAGCTTCCCCACTGCAGTGATCAAATTGATTTGATCTGGGGAGCTAATGCGGAGAATATCAGAAGTGAATTGTCTCCTTCTGTGATATTAAAATAAAGCATTTGCAAGAAAGAAAGTTGATTTTTCCCAGCTGCTTTGGTCTTGGTGTCCTTGTTCATTGATCACTTCTGGTTATTGGATCGGGACGCCCTTCGCACAGTCACTCATGCTCTCGTGACATCTCGACTGGACTATTGTAACTCTCTCTACATGGGGCTCCCCTTGAGGTGCACTCGGAGACTTCAGCTAGTCCAGAACGCAGCCGCGCGAGCAATTATGGGAACCGCAAGGTTTACCCATGTAACACCGCTCTTGCGCGAGCTGCACTGGCTGCCTGTCGTCTTCTGGGTGCGCTTCAAGGTGTTAGTTATCATCTTTAAAGCGCTCCATGGCTCGGGACCTAGCTATCTGCGGGATCGGATCCTGCCTCATACATCCTCACGGCCGATTCGCTCCCACAGAGAGGGACTTCTCCGGGTGCCGTCCACTAGACTTTGTCAGCGGGCGACGCCCAGGGGAAGGGCTCTCTCTGTGGCGGGCCTGCCCTCTGGAATGACCTTCCCCCCGATATTAGAACAACTAAGGACCTCCGCTCCTTCTGTCAGAAATTAAAAACACATCTCTTTTGTCTGGCCGGCCTAGGATAGTCTCTCTGTCTTTGGGGTATTATTATTATTGTATTTAATTATTGGGAATGCTATTTTAATTTAGCTAGTTTTATGGGGAATTTTAGCACAGGCTCAGGTTTAATTTGTTTTTAAAAATGTCTGTATATATTTATTGTCTTTTATTCTTCCTGTGCACCGCCCCGAGTCCCTATGGGGAGAGGGAGCGGTTTATAAGTATTAAATTATTATTATTATTATTATTATTATTATTATTATTATTATTATTATTATTATTATTATTATTATTATTATTATTATTATTATTATTATTATTATTACAGCTTCATCAACAAAATTTACACCCCATAATTTTGGCATTAGCAGCCTCTCTCCGCCATTTTTCCTTTCCTTTCCCAAACTTGATAATGCAGTAATTAATCTGGGGTGCTCGCACATATAATCTCCTTCCTGAGCATGGAGGAGGAGAGACGGATGTCGATTAACCCATTCTCTGCTTTTGCTGATGCTATCATTAACAGGGTTATAAATAAAAGTTTTAGAAGGCAAAAGAAAGATGTCATGACAGATTCAGAAGTTGGGACCCTGGCCATCTTGGATGAATGGCTGCAGGATTTGCAAGAAGACATGTGCCCATCTTCACTCTTTTGAAGACAGCAAAGTCCACATTTTGGACAGAGAAGGTAGCTGGTTTGAAAGATGAGTCAAAGAGGCATCTATGTCACAACTGAAGAGCCCCATTTCAACAGGAAGGATACAACATCATCTATCTCCAATGTCCAACACAGTCCTTTCAACAGTTCCAAGAAGGCTCCACACCCAGTTGCACCACTCAGGTGACCCTGATGATACAAGATTGCAACTCTCTCTACATGGGGCTCCCCTTGAGGTGCACCCGGAGGCTTCAGTTGGTCCAGAACGCAGCCGCGCGAGCAATTATGGGCACCTCTAGGTTTGCCCACGTAACACCGCTCTTGCGCGAGCTGCACTGGCTACCTGTCGTCTTCCGGGTGCGCTTCAAGGTGTTAATTATCATCTTCAAAGCGCTCCATGGCTCGGGACCTAGTTATCTGCGGGATCGGATCCTGCCTCATACATCCTCACGGCCGATACGCTCCCACAGAGAGGGACTGCTCCGGGTGCCGTCCACTAGACTTTGTCAGCGGGCGACGCCCAGGGGAAGGGCCTTCTCTGTGGCGGGCCCAGCCCTCTGGAACGACCTTCCCCCCGATATTAGGACAACCACGGACCTCCGCTCCTTCCGCTTAAAATTAAAGACTCACTTTTTTCGCCTGGCCGGCCTTGGGTAGTCTCTTTTTAGGTTAGGGGGTTTTTAGGGGTAATTTTTAGTTTAGTATATGGGTTTTAGCGCAGGAATTATTTAATTTACTTTTAATTCTGTTGTTTGTACTCTGTAGTTTGTTCTTTGTATTTTTAATTGCCTGTGCCCCGCCTCGAGTCCCCTTGGGGAGAGAGAGCGGGTTATAAAATTAAATTATTATTATTATTATTAAACCTCCAAGTGGCCTCAACGACTCGCTAAAAGGATGCAAATGACCAGCTGTCATTTGCAAGGAATATAAATCCTTCCATTCCCCACCATCGATCCAGAGCTCAAGAAGCTTCTTGGATGAGAAGTGAAATGTCTTCAAAGAAAAAAAAACCCAAGAAAGTCCAATTGCCTCCAGAAAAAGCACCCTTGGGACATCCATGACCTGGATGACTGAGAATCTCCATAAACATGGGCCGATCATTATAAATACAACCCCATGTTTGTGACAGATATATCTACATATTGTCCTGTGATGGCCAATGTTATTTTCCTCCAAATCATTAGATAAATGGAGTGTGTATGAAAGACAGAGAGAGAGAGAGAGAGAGATTGAGACAGACAGACATACACAGAGAGAGGGGGGGATAGAAAGAGAATGAGAGAGACAGTGAGACAGAGACAGACAGAGAGACAGAGACACAGACACACACACACACACAGAGAGAGAGAGAGAGAGAGAATGAGAGAGACAGAGACAGACAGAGAGACAGAGACACAGAGAGACAGAGAGAGAGAGAAAGAGAATGAGAGAGACAGTGAGACAGAGACAGACAGAGAGACAGACACACACAGAGAGAGAGAGAGAGAGAGAATGAGAGAGACAGAGACAGACAGAGAGACAGAGACAGACAGAGAGACAGAGACACAGAGAGACAGAGAGAGAAAAAGAAAGAGAAAGAGAGAGACAGAGAGACAGAGACAGACAGAGACACAGAGACACAGAGACACAGAGAGAGAGAGAGAGAGAGAAAGAGAGAGAGAAAGAGAATGAGAGAGACAGAGAGAGAGAGAGAGAGAGAGAGAGAGAGAGAGAGAGAGAGAGAGAGAGAGAGAGAGAGAGAGAGAGAGAGAGAGAGAGAGAGAGAGATATTCTGTGCTTTTATTGCAAAAAATAGGAACATCCTTTTCTGAAATCTACTATAAATTGTTACCTGTTTCTGTATGCAACCAACATCATTTCTCCTAATAGGCACTTTTGTCTTCCTGCGCAACAACTCTCATATAATGAATATTTCTATTGATTTTTCTGCTTTGTTTCCAATCTGAATAGATAATTCTGGGGAGCTTTACCAGAGGTCCACAGTTTATATATGTCACTTTTCTAAATAAGCATTTCTTTACATACACAAACCTTTTTGTCTGTAATTTACTGTGCTATCAGATATCCTTATATTGGTGTATTGTTGTACTTCATGCACAACGAAGCATTTACATCGTAATTTTGAAGTAGATTCTTGGTGAGCCATGTTCCCCCCCAAATGTAGGCTGATTGGCTGGCTCCCTTAGATATTCCACTTGTAGATACAATACAGTTTAACCCACATATTCCTTGTAGGCAACAGATTGGGGTGCAGAAACAGTTTTATAAGTGCAGTATGATATGAATACTTGTGAAATATATCAAGACGCCATGATTAGTAAGAACTGGCATGACCAATTGCTGTCAGAAACAGATAAAAGTTTTGTAGAAAAGGTACAATGAGGAAAAACTTTAGCAAAGTGAGAGTAGCATGAGAGTCCCACCAAAAAGTGTTTTATGAACATTAGGTTCACACAATTGCTTATAGCATAGTTTGGCTAAATCATGCTTTATTGAATAATTGGCTGGGTTTATACTATAGACATTGAAGAAGATTCCTGCGAGTACCTTGGACTGCAAGGCAAACAAACTGGTCAGTCTTAGAGGCGATCAGCCCTTTCTAATCTTTAGAAGGCCAGATCCTGAAGAAGAAACTCAAACACTTTAGCCACCTAATGAGAAGGAAGAGCTCACTGGAGAAGAGCCTAATGCTGGGAAAGACGGAGGGCAGAAGAAGAAGGAGATGACAGAAAATGAGGTGGCTGGATGGAGTCACTGAAGCAGAAGGTGTGAGTTTCAATGGACTCCAGAGGATGGTAGAGGACAGGAAGGCCTGGAGGAACTTTGTCCATGGGGTTGCGATGGGTCAGACACGATTTTGCAACTAACAACAACAATACTATAGATGAACGATAGGCCATGGAAAACCAACTCCAAGGAATGGATTTCTACAAAATCATTCCACCAAACAACCACTAGAACTGACCATGGGTGTTCAATTTCAGAGTCCCCTTAACTCATCTCCTGCTCAAAGAGCAGATGTCAATTGTGACCAAATAGACCCTTCCATGGATCAATAACAGAATTGGAAGGGACCTTGGAGGTCTTCTAGTCCAATCCCCCTGCACAAGCAGGAGACCCTATGCTATTCCAGACAAAGAATGTTCTTGAGTGCCTGGATTCAGACAACCGGGAAACCTGACTTAACACATTGACTACACATGTTTAGTCCAAATGGCAAAACCATGATCATGGCAACAGGATTTTAATTCCAATGACTGAGACCATCCAGCTCAATCAATCAGAATAGAGCCAGAAGGGACCTTGGAGGTCTTCGAGTCAATCCCTCAGCTCAAGCAGGAGACTCTATACCATTTCAGACAAACGACTGTGCAATCACTTCTTAAAAGGCTCCAGGAATGGAGCACCGATAACTTCTGAAGGCAAGCCGTTCTTCATAGCTCCTTCCAGACTCCTAACCATCTTTGTTGCTCTTTCCAGAGCCTCTACATCTTTACATCTGATGTTCATCTCTACATCTGACCTTACAAGAACTAAACACTGCAATGGCCTCTCAGGTCGATGCCAGACTCCACCACCTGTGAACTTCAGGACTTGGACGCGTTGCAAAATGGTGTCTCAGCTCTCCAATCAATTCCTTTTGGATACATACAGGGTAACAACATGTGCTGTACAGCATCCTTTGGCCTGACAGGTATTGATTCCACAGGAGATATTGTTGGCCTTTTAAAATAAAATATGCCTTAACTTGATCATGAAAGGTTAAAGTCTATTGTGGCAATTAATTTATGACTGTTACCTCAGTTTCTGCAAAGTATGTTGGTAAGATAATTTACTGGATTCCCAATAGATAAATTATGTCATCTTCAGCTCGGAAAATATAACTGCAGCTTATATAGAAGAGTGTGCAGTTGCTCTCCCTGAATCACAAGAGTTCTGGCAGGACCAGGTGGAAAAGATAGATTTCACAGATTAAGGATGGAGCTACTTTCTTTAGCACTGCCAAGAAAGCTTTGTCTGTTTCCCCCCTCCCATTTTTTTAAGCTTTATGATTAAGCCACCCTATTATAAATGAAACATTTGATTTCTTAATTTAAAGGTCAGTTCCCAGAAAGGATCCAGTGCCTGAGCTCAAAATCTTAAATACCGTATTTTTCGGAGTATAAGACACACCTTTTCCCCTCAAAAAAGAAGCCGAAAATCTGGGTGTGACTTATACACTGAACTTATAACTTCACCCCCTTCACCGAAATGGTCATGCATAGCTTTTAGAAGGCGTTCAGAGAGCTCCTGGGGGCTGGGGAGGGCAGAAATGAGTGAAAAATGGAGCATTTTTTGCCGCCGGCCTCCGAGCCCCAATAGCACTCTATAAGCTTCCTAAAGGCTATCCATGCCCTTTTATTGGTGAAAAACAGACCAGTTTTTGCTAGTTTTTGCATCACCCCCACCCCCCAGGAGCACTCTACAACCCTCTTAAGGGCTATTCATGCCCTTTTTGGAGGGGGGGACGAGCTTGTTTTTTGTTTTTGGGAGGTTTGCAAAGTGCAAAAACTTTTTTTAAAAAAAATTCCTCTTCAAAACCTTGCTGCGTCTTATACTCTGGTGCGTCTTATACTCCGAAAAATACGGTAACACAATTAGACATAAGGTTTCACCACTTGGGATTTTTCCAATATGGTCACAGGTGGGTTTCTATGGGTTCAACCAGGTTCGGGAGAACCCGTAGCTAATGCTATAGTCAGTTCGGAGAACTTCCAAATCCCACCCCTGCCTGGCCTCATCCACCACACCCTGCCCCTCCTACTCTGCCTCTCCCAGGAGTCTGAATGCAGCCCATTTTGGATGTGAAGTAAGTACAGGGCCTGTGCGAAGGGGGAAGGGCAAAAATGGGAGCCCTGGAAGTTCCGGAAGGCCAGAAACAGGCCCATTTCCGGCCCCTGGAGGGCCACCGGGGCACGGGGGAAGCATTTTTCGCTCTTCCAGAGCCTGGGGAAGGTGAAAACGTTCCCCCTACCATGGTGCAGGAGGCTGACTAGGCCACGCCCACCATGGCCACACCCACCCAGCAACTGGGCAGAGAATCCGTTGCTGAAATTTTTGAAGGAAGAAATTATAGGAACTGAATAATACAAGACAGGTAAAATAGCTTTGCCAAGCGCTTCTAGTCCTGCTGCTCACTGAAAGTGCTTTGCAAAGCTATTTCTCCAAAGAAATAAAATCATATTGGAGATGTTCTGCCATCTTTATTTTGATTTGAGTTGATTGCACTTTTATACCGCACCTCTCTCCCCAATGGGACTCAGGGCGGTGCACAGGGAAAATAAAAACCAAGCATACAAACCATAATAAATACATACAAACGCTAAAATATAAATGAAATCCAGTAACCTGTGCTAAAATGCAAATTAAAACTGATAAAGATTAAAATCACTAACTAAATCTGTGAGGGGTGACCTCGAAGGTCTAAGCTAGGCCGGCTAGATGGAAAAAATGAGTTTTGAGTAACCCGTGGAAGAGGCGAAGGTCCGTGGTGGTACGGAGTTCGTGGGGTAGGTCATTCCAGAGGGCTGGGCCCGCCACAGAGAAGGCCCTTCCCCTGGGGGCCGCCAGCCGGCATTGCCCGGCAGACGGCACCCTGAGAAGGCTCTCTCTGTTGGAGCGGATTGGCTGGAGGGAGGTGTGCGGTAGGAGGCGGTCCTGCAAATAACTAGGCCCCGTGCCATGGAGCGTTTTAAAGATGGTTACCAGCACCTTGAAATGCACCCAGAAAGCCACCGGTAGCCAGTGCAGCTCGCGCAGGAGAGGTGTTACATGGGAATGCCGTGAGGCTCCCAATATCCCCCGCGCGGCCGCATTCTGTACCAACTGGAGCCTCCGGGTACACCTCAAGGGGAGCCCCATGTAGAGAGCATTGCAGGATTTAAATCCTTTTATATTTTTTTATGGGCACCATACACTATATAATTGCGGTTTCACATGGAGAGAGAAAAAAACAACAGGTTTTGGCGATATATGATTTTGGAATAAGAATGTTCCAGTCCTTGACTAAATATGGTATATTCAAACTACGGTGGTTTGATATCCATCCATCTATTGACTGGCTTTCAGAATGTCTAAAAAGACTCCCTGTCAACAAATCATTAAAAATGCAATTGAAGTGTAGTTGTGCAAAATAAAATGGCATTTTTATTCCAGCCGAGAATTTATCACTCAGCATAATTCAGTCGTAAATATGCCACTGCCAAGCATTCCTTAACTTAATGTAGTACGGCGAACTTTTACAGCATTCGTTGGTTTTCTACTTACAACAATCAGGTTTTAATATAAGCTGATTGAAGCAACACGGTAAATTCATAGGGGCCCTTAAAAGCTTTTATAGTGCCACGCTAAAGAGCATATGAAAGAGGAAAAGGGTGGGGGGAAGGATTTTGTATAGCTCTAGATCAGGGATCTTAATAAAATTTAGAAACCGTGCATACGAGGGTCTCTTGGCTTTGAAATAAATTAAATGTAGCACAATATAGCTGCCAAATGGCAGAGGCTCATAGACTCCGAATCCCAATCAAGGGGTGCATAAACAGAGGGATAGAATCTAGATCACGTGAAGTGTTAATGCCACTGTATAGTGCCTTGGTAAGGCCACACTTGGAATACTGCATACAGTTTTGGTCGCCACGATGTAGAAAAGACGTGGAGACTCTGGAAAGAGTGCAGAGAAGGGCAACCAAGATGATTAGGGGACTGGAGACTAAAACATATGAAGAACGGTTGCAGGAGCTGGGTATGTCTAGTTTGATGAAGAGAAGGACCAGGGGAGACATGATAGCAGTGTTCCGATATCTCAGAGGGTGCCACAAAGAAGAGGGAATCAAACTATTCTCCAAGGTACCTGGGGGCAGGACAAGAAGCAATGGGTGGGAACTAATCAAGGAGAGAAGCAACTTAGAACTAAGGAGAAATTTCCTGACAGTTAGAACAATTAACCTCTGGAACAGCTTGCCTCCAGAAGTTGTGAATGGCCCAACCCTGGAAGTCTTTAAAAAGATGTTAGATAGCCATTTGTCTGAAATGGTATAGGGCTTCCTATAGGGGTTGGACTAGAAGACCTACAAGGTCCCTTCCAACTCTGCTATTGTATTAAGGAACTACCAACTCAATAAACAACAGCCTAATCAAGGAAACAACAAGAAGACTCCCACAAACACTTGACAGGGCAAACCACCTGTATACAAGCAAAGAGCACTGTATACGCTCCCTTCTAGCACTGATGATGTTATCCAGTTGGGTAGGGAAATGTCTGCAAGAAAACAAATAAACTCAGAGACCACCAAGGACCATACAGTTTAACCTCGAACAACCAGTATTTTCTTCTCCTGGCATAGACTGTCTGTACGCTACCCACCTACACCATATATTATGTTTGGAGCATGGGTTCTCACATATTGTATTAAGCTACAGTGTGTTTAGCGATGGGGTATCCATAGAACTTGCAAAACTACAATAATACAGACCATGTTCCGGTTTACCATTATGGGATGAATGGGACTTCAGTTAACCACTATGATGTCTCATTAAAAGCAATACAGTGTCATGTCCAACTGAAATCCTACTGATTTCAACACAACATGCTTTTTTATTTTCAATAAAGCAAGAAACCTTTAAAAATGTGAAGAAGCAGGAAAGTGAAATGCTGGGAAAAACAACAACGCCTATACCCTCTTCATTTCTCTAAGACCTTTCCGGATTTTACCAATCTGTGCCAGAAACGAAGGATATCAAAATCCGCCGGTTTTGATATCAAAACAATAGCAATAGAGTTAGACTTATATACCACTTCACAGTGCTTTACAGCCCTCTTTAAGAGTCAGCCTATTTCCCCCAACAATCTGGATCCTCCTTTTACCCACCTCGGAAGGACGGAAGCTGAGTCAACCTTGGGCCTGGGGAGATTTGCATTGCCAAGTTGCAGTCAGCCGGCAGTCAGCAAAAGTAGCCTGCAGTACTGCAGTTTAACCACTGCGCCACCATTGCTCATGTAGTACCCTGCCTTCGTCCAGTTTCATCCGATGTAAGCATTGCAACTTTTCTGCACGCATACAACCTTAAACATGTACAAAAGGGTTTGGGAACTGCCTTGCAACATCCTTACACCACTATCCTGCAGACTTCAATCCTTTCCTTATGAAGACCTCTGCCAGAGGTATCCTGCAGAAATAAAGCGAATGACAGACACAGAAACCAATGTTCTAACCCAGGGGTCAGCAAACTTAAACATTCAAAGAGCCACTTGGACCCGTTTCCCACAGAAAAGAAAACATCGGGAGCCACAAAGGTCCTAACTGGAAGCCCCCTGTTCAGTTCTGGAGCTGACCAGTTCAGTTCCCCCACCATAGAATCTCCTCCTAGCGTGGCTTCCTTTTTCCTCTACCTGAAAGCCCTATCAATTGTGGAGACAACTGGAAAACCCTCCCCTTGCCATAGAGCCTTCTCCTGATGCATTGTGCTGCTCTCTCCACCCCCCCCCCCACGCCAGAAGCTCCTCTCAAAATTGTGGCGCTGACCATTGAGGGAGCCACAGCAGAGGGATGAAAGAGCCACAGTTTGCTGACCCCTGTTCTAATCAATATTCCTTTTCTTTCTCCTTGATGCTATCCTGAAAGCATCCATTACTTCTTACCTCTATCAGTTTCCCATCATCTCCACCAACCAGCCTCCTCTTCACCTTCAATTTACTTAGGGAGAGAGGCATCCGGGTGGAACTGGATGAAGGCGGGGTACCACATTATAAACCTCTTACTTAATATATAAGCTGTGAAATTTCTACAACTTCCAATTTTGGAGCTTCAGCACTGGGAACTATCCCTGTGAGTTACAGAAATTTTCTCAAATAGATGAGCCGGCCCATATCTCTGAAGGAGACAGTAGCATTTTGTTTCTTAAGATAATGGCAGAGTCCCAGGTGCTGTAAGATTGATGGTGGGAAAAGGCTTTGAGTGATTTTTGCTGTCATGTGCCTTCTATTTTTTGTTTTCTTACCCCTGGAAGTTTAGTTGACATGTAGACAGTGGGCATGATCCAGTTAAAACAAACCTCTTAACCCCCCCCCCCAAAAGAGGGGGGGACTAGGAAAAAGACTTGAAAAGAAGGACTAGGGGAGACATGATAGTCCTCATATCTCAGGGGCTGCCACAAAGAAGAGGGAGTCAAGTTCTTCTCCAAAGCACCTGAGGGCAGGATAAGAAACTAATGAAGAAGAGAAGCAACCTGGAAATTTCCTGGCAGTTACAACAATTAATCAGTTGAACAACTTGCCTCCAGAAGTTATAAATACTCCAACGCTGGAAGTTTTTAAGAAGAGATTGGATAACCATTTATCCAATCCTGGTGTAGGATTTCCTGACTAAGCAGGGGGCTATAGTAGGAAACCTCCAAGGTCCCTTCCATCTCTGTTATTCTAATTCTAATTCAAACACCCTGGCACAGTGGCTAGAGTGCAGTACTGCAGGCTACTTCTGCTGCTTGCTGGCTGCCTGCAATTTGGCAGTTTGAATCCCCATCAGGCTCAAGGTTGACTCAGCCTTCCATCCTTCTGAGGTGGATAAAATGAGAGCCCAGATTGTTGGGGAGCAATAGGCTGACTCTGTAAACCACATAGAGAGGGCTGTAAAGCACTGTGAAGCGGTATATAAGTCTAAGTGCTATTGCTATAAGGAAGGATGGTTGGCAGTTCAAATCTCACCAGGCTCAAGGTTGACTCAGCCTTCCATCCTTCCGAGGTGGATAAAATGAGAGCCCAGATTATTGGGGAGCAATAGGCTGACTCTGTAAACCACTTAGAGATGGCTGTAAAGCACTGTGAAGTGGTATATAAGTCTAAGTGCTATTGCTATAAGGAAGGATGGTTGGCAGTTCGAATCTCACCAGGCTCAAGGTTGACCCAGCCTTCCATCCTTCCGAGGTGGATAAAATGAGAGCCCAGATTGTTGGGGAGCAATAGGCTGACTCTGTAAACCACTTAGAGAGGGCTGTAAAGCACTGTGAAGTGGTATATAAGTCTAAGTGCTATTGCTATACGGAAGGATGGTTGGCAGTTCGAATCTCACCAGGCTCAAGGTTGACTCAGCCTTCCATCCTTCCGAGGTGGATAAAATGAGAGCCCAGATTGTTCGGGAGCAATAGGCTGACTCTGTAAACCACTTAGAGAGGGCTGTAAAGCACTGTGAAGCGGTATATAAGTCTAAGTGCTATTGCTATAAGGAAGGATGGTTGGCAGTTCGAATCTCACCAGGCTCAAGGCTGACTCAGCCTTCCATCCTTCCGAGGTGGATAAAATGAGAGCCCAGATTGTTGGGAAGCAATAGGCTGACTCTGTGAACCACTTAGAGAGGGCTGTAAAGCACTGTGAAGCGGTATAAAAGTCTAAGTGCTATTGCTATAAGGAAGGATGAAACATAGGCTTCATTCTTTTTAGTTGAGTCTCATGCAACATGACTAACTACAACCTTTCTAAGGAACACTCTAAAAAGAGACATCATTAACGGCAGCAAAGGAATACATCTTACATAACTAAGGGAGGTGTCACTCTTTAAAAATATGACACAAGCCCAAGAACAATAGCAAATAAGAAGTGTGAACTTTTTTGTTGTAATGAGCTCCAAGCAAGCTTGCCTATTTAAATGTTAATTATATTAAAGGCTCTGCCAGAACAGCAACAAAAAAAAAATGCCTACCCTCAATCAATAAAATGTAATTATTGGGATCAGAAGGATGGAGTCAAGATTGGCTTCTGACCCCAAGTTTCTCGATTCCCTTCCCTTCCGGGATGTAAAGGACCCATCCATCTAGGTATCAGAGCTGCTGTTTTTTTCCCCCTTGCCAGCTGAAAAGTATATAAAAATGTCAACAGATGAATCTATTTCTCTAGTCCTTTATATATCACTACCTAAAAGATATATTTCACTTTAAATAATGCTCCACTTCCTGAGCCGACCAGAAATGAATAATTTCTCTTAAGGAGATTCATTTATTCTTTTGGTTAAGGAGGAAAAAAAGGAGAGAGAAAAAGGAAAGCATATTGTTTCTTGGGCTACTGATTGATACTTTGCACTGTCCTATCTCAGCATATCTCTTCTCTTCTCTTCTCTTCTCGTCTCCTTCTCCTTCTCCTCCTTCTCCTTCTCATTTATTCCTATTCTTATTCCATTCCTATTCAATTCCATCTCTTCTCTTCCTCATCCTCATTCATTCCTATTCCTATTCCATTCCTATTCAATTCCATATCTTCTCTTCTCTCTTCTTCTCTTCTGTTTTGTTTTTAGGTTGCAGAGAGTCAGGCCAAGTGAACTTTTGTGGACTTCAGGTTTTGCTGACACAGGGGAAGACCTCATCCTTCCGTTCCTTGGCTCTCAGCTTTCATTGCGTACCTGTGAGATGCTATTTTGTGTAGACTTAGAAATGTCAGCATGCCACTTTGCCTTAATGTCAAACGAAGTACGCTAGAATCCAGAGGTGAGGCTGTCAGGGGAAGTTGTACATCAGTGGAAGAAAGAAAGGTTTTTCAAGGTTAGGGATAGAAAGGTTGGATTGGATGGCTTTAGGCTACTGTGGGCTTGCAGGTTCCATTCATACAACCCACCAAAACTACTTGAAGAAAACCCAGTTACTGGATCCACACATGTTCTGTGTTGTTCAAAGAAATAAACCCTATTATGGCAGAACATGATGGTCTGGTTCACACAGCATCCTAAGAAAAGGGCTGGACTCTCAAAACATCTTGAATTACAAATTACCCAACACCTGTTTTTGCAATCTCAGTTTTCCTGAGTCATTTGCATTTTTGTTGTTGTTAACCTGGGTTTGGGATATAGCCTCCAGCAGTGCTGACTTGCATAAGGTTGAGCTAATTATCCCAGATATTAAATGGATCTTATGTTCCATAATAAAAAGATATGATGGCTCAGTGGCTAAGATGCTGAGCTTGTAAATCAGAAAGGTCAACAGTTCGAATCCCTAGCAACGCGTAACAGAGTGAGCTCCCATTACTTGTCCCACCTTCTGCCAACCTAGCAGTTCGAAAGCATGTAAAAGTGCAAGCAGAAAAATAGGGACCACCTTTGGCGGGAAGGTAACAGTGTTCCGTGCCCCTTCATGCTGGCCACATGACCATGGAGACGTCTTTGGACAGCGCTGACTCTTTGGCTTTGAAATGGAGATGAGCCCTGCCCCCTAGAGTAAGGAATGACTAGCACATATGTGCAAGGGAAACCTTTACCAAGTTCTATAATAGGGCTGCCAAACTCCCAGACCATGGGCCGGAGTCATCACGTGCTGGCCACGCCCACATCCAGTTTAGCAAAAAGTCCTGATACATCATGTGATGTCACTGTGATGATGTGATTTTGACACCCCTGTTCTATAAGATGTTTCTCTAGTAGTGAACTGTTTCTTGCAATGTGGGTTGTTAGGATGAAGTCATAAAGGTTCCATAACATCAACTTCCATTAAGGTATTACAATATTGCGCTTTTCTGTTATGTGTCAGGAGCTGTTTCAATTTTCAATCCCTCTTGCCAGCACATAGGGAGGAGGCCGGGAATAGAAAGGACTGAGTATGTCTTCCATTTATCATCAGCCTGCTGGAAGTGTGGTGCCGAGCGGGGGACCTACTACCATATGTGGTGGACCTGCCCAAAGGTTAAGGTATACTGGGATAGAGTAAGGAGATGGGTGCAGGAGATAACAGGGATTAAAGTGGATAGGAGGCCAGAGCTCTACCTCCTGGGAATCCTGCCAGACCCAACGAGTAAAAGAATCAAGTACCTGATCACGTACGTGCTAACTACAGCAAGGATGCTCATTGCGCAAAGGTGGAAAGACTCTAACGTTCCGTCAGGAGAAAGCCTAATGTACAAGATAATTGATTGTGCTGAATTAGATATGTTATCTAAATTACTAAAAAAGATGAACACAAAGAGGAGGGGGAAATAATTGGGAGCTGTGGTATCAATGGTTAGAAAAAGTGAAAAAGAATGGTGAGGAACTGAAGTGAAGAAAAAGATCTTAACTAGAAGGTGGAAAAAGGGTTAATTTATTCAATCTCGCACTGTACTACTGACAGAAAGGAAAGAAACCGCAATGAAACGAGAATGGAGGTATGATGATGGCAATATGTACAAATATATTTGATTTAAAATACCAGAATTTGTATGAATTACGGGTGACAGTGAAAGAAATGCATGAAAAAATTTTTTTTTGCAACCGATTGATACACAGTACATAAAGAAAGAGGGCTTTTTTTGTGTTGTGTCTGTTTTGAAAAATAAAAATAAAAACTTAATTAGAAAGGACTGAGTATGACCTCAACCTGCTTAAAGTATTGATATCCCTCCTTGTTCCACCACTGATTCTTAATTGTATTTTCCTCCTAAAGAATGCAAGTATTAAAGCAGTGGAGATGTCTCTTTTCGGTTGCTGGGGAGGCTAAACTCCTGGCTGCCAGAGGGCTGATGGAATCATCTGAAACTGTGTGTGACTGGCACGCACACCTGGAGTGAGTCAACTGGGAAGAAGTCCATTTCTAGTCCAACAAAGCCACTGTCTCTGAGAAGGACAGATCACAGTTGAGCTTCTGGTAGCTATTCAACCTCATCATCCTTGATCTTCAGCTGACTTGATTAATGGTTAGGGCTTATGGGCAAGGAAATTCAGGAGCATCCAGTAAGTCAGGGATCATCGGCAACCTTAAACACTCTAAGAGCTACAAAGGAAGCCCCCTGTTCAATTCTGGAGCCAACCAGATGTCCAGATCTCCCATCATAGAGTCTCCTCCTAGCATGGCATCCTTTTTCCTCTACTGACCAGAAGTCTGCTTTCCCCACTCTAGAGTCTCCTCCTAGCACAGCATCCTTTTTCTCTGCCTGCCAAAAGCCCTATCAATTGTGGAGCTGATCTGCAGACAGGGAGCTGCAGCAGAGGGATGAAAGAGCCACATGTGGCTCCAGAGCCATGGGTTATCCACTCCTGCAGTAAGTGGACAATTGGTTATCTGTTGAGATTCATTCGTTATCTTTATTTGATCCGAAGCGGGGGGGAGGGGTCTATCCAGCTCAATGAGTTGTTGGTGGATCTGCCATCTTTGAAGTTTCGAAAGCAGCCCACTTCCGAGATGAAAAACAAAAATAAAACCCAAACTTTTGCGTGAACTTTTGTGTGAAAGGGGAAAAGAAGCTCTCCAGGCTAATTGAATAAAACATAATATGCTTGCTATAAATTAAAGGCCGAAGAAAGGAAAGTGAGAGACAACTTGAGTGATCAACTCATGCCTTTAGGCTCCCAGGCCATTCTGTCATTGCCACTTCCCTGCCCTAAGCTCTTCAGTGAGCAGAGTGCTTCTACCTGCATGCCTTGATCACACCATGGGGATCTTGAGTTGCCTAGGTTTTTTCTTTTTTCCTTTCCCCATTATTTTTTCCCACCTCTAGGATATACGGCTCAAATCTCAATGCACTCTGCCAAATGCATCGGAGTGGAGAGATGTTGGAAATCAAGAGTTATGCCTTCCTTTCACACATTAGGAGTTTCTCTGGCTGTTTTCCCCTCCCCTGTGCTTTTCAAAGCACTGACAGGGTTAGGCAGGTGTCAGCACCAAATGCTTCATGCTTTTCCCCCCCACCTCCCGTCTAACAGGCATGGAAGCTTTTCTTCCATACCTGTGAGAAAGAGAGAAGCAGGCTGCATTGTGGCTTTGCAAAGTTGGGATAAACTAGGTCACAAGTTTTAGCGAGTCCGCCGAGACTCGCCGAGTGCTTAATAACGAGCGTGTGGATATATCTCGCCGCGGATTTTGCTTCGCAGAAGTTAGCCCTTCTGTCTTGGCAGTGTAGGGACATCTATATCAATATGAGAAATAAATAAACAAAATCTACCATGGGGAAGATGAAAAAAAAAACACCACATTTCTATGGCAATGTAATAGCAGTACAGAAGGCAACACAAAACCAGCATAAGGCCGTGTTCTTAGGGAAATTGTCAGCCTGCAACAGGAGGCAACCTTTTAAAAAAAAAAAAAAAAAGAAGAAGAAGAAGAAGAAAAGAAATTGGGTTGATTTAAATTATTTTCTTTTCTTTGCTTGCAAAAGTAGAGGGAGGAGGGGGGACAAAAATCCTAGATGGCGAGATGCCAGTTTCTCTTCCTTCTGATTTGCTTCCAACCGGCAACCGGCTTTAGAAATTGTCAGAGCAATCCGACCTCACGTATGGATAGTGCTGCCAAGTGCTTAACTAAAGCTATTTAATTTTTTTTCCAAAAAAAAAAATAACAATAATCAGAGCCATTAAATTGCCGCAATATAAAATTAAAGAACAGCTTGCTTTCTAGCTTAGTTCAGCCTGAGTCAGAAATCTCTGAATCTGTCCATATTGCTTTCTTCCAACTAATTTTTTTTTCTTCCCCCAGCCTCCTTTGATGGAGGATGGGAGACATATTTTGGCAAGTTCTGATTTTAAAAACCGAGTGAAAATTGTATGCATTTGCCACTGCCAAATTCAATATATATTCGACATAAGGAAGCCCTCCGTATCATTTCCTGCCATATTATTATTTGAGATAAGAAAGTTGTCAGAAACAACAACAACAATAACAGGTGTTAAGCGTAATTCAGGATGACAAACATGGTCACCTGTATGGAAATGAAAATACTGGGTTTTTTTTAAAATGCACTAAGCACTCAATATTCTCTGCTTGCATTGACATATCAATCAGCTTTTATTTCTCCTTCATTCAAAAGATAGGGAAAGATTGATGTATGAAATCTCACTTCGCTTTGTCCTGTGTACAGAGACATGTGCAAAGACTGATAAATTATTTTTAAGGAAAAAGAAGAAAGAAAATGAAAGATTCTTTTTTTTTTAATCTTGAAAGAGGTAAGTGGCTTGGCTTCTAAGGTATCTCTAAGACTATCTTTTTTAATTTGGACTAAACAGTCTTATTGGTTCATCCTTATGGGGAGATGTTTAAGGTTTTTCATGTATATGAAGTAAGAGGTGTATAAGCACACAGACACTGGTTTTATTTTATTTTTGGTAAGAAAAGATAAGATATAAGATATATAACTACACACACACACACACACACACGATATACACAGACATACACATACATCAGTGGTGGGTTTCAAAAATTTTTAGAACCTCTTCTGTGGGTGTGACCTGCTTTGTGGGAGTGGCTTGCCAACCATGTGACCGGGTGGGAGTGGCTTGGTGACCATGTGACTGAGTGGGAGTGGCTTGGCAGTCATGTGACTGGGTGGGAGTGGCCAACTTGTAAAATGTGGTGAAACTTACTTAACAATGCTCTTGCTTAGCAACCAAAATGTTGGCCCAGAAACTCTGGCATTTGAAGCACGCAACTCTTAAAGCTGTCGAGTTACAAGACCCTTGCACCCCTAACCCTTTAGAAAAAAACAACAACCTAGGGGTGTTCAAACTTGACAGCTTTAAGACTTGTGGACTTCAACTCCCAGAATCCCTCCTCTTGCTCATCATCTTGAGGATGTGCGGACGGGCGGGGGGAGGGAGCTGGAACCGGTTCTAAACAGCCCTGTAGATTTGTGGAACCTCTTCTATAGAAAAGGTTAGAACTGGCAGGAACCCACCCCTGATACACATACACACATATATAGGACGTTGGATACTCATTTGTCTGAAGTGGTGTAGGGTTTCCTGCCTTGGCAGAGGGTTGAACTAAAAAACCTCCAAGGTCCCTTCCAACTCTGTTATTCTATTCTAATTCTAATTCTATCTATTAATCATGGTCCCCAGATTTTTGGGGGCAATACGCTGACTTTGTAAACCACTTAGAGAGGTCTGTAAAGCATTGTGAAGCGGTGTTTAGGTCTAAAGCCTATTGCTATCTCTCACAGTACGGAAAGCGCAACAACTTTTTCCAGAACTTAACTATAGATCTCACATTCTACAGTCTTATCTTTCTCTAGTCCCCATCGTGAGCATCAATGTAAGCAATAATTACTTTATTACATAAACTAGCTATACCCGGCCACGCGTTGCTGTGGCCCAGTCTGGTTAAATGGCCAACCAATCTGTGTGTAGATCTACACCTGCACACATACACACAACCACCATATAACCCCCAATCTGCCTACCTACTGTATTTCTCCCTCTCTATCCATCCCTCTACCTACCTACCTACCATATTTCTCCCTCTCTATCTATCCCTCTACCTACCTACCTACCGTATTTCTCCCTCTCTATCCCTCTACCTACCTACCTACTGTATTTCTTCCTCTCTCTCTATTCCTCTACTTGGAGCTGGAAAGCAGGTTAGTAGGGTGGGGAGGGAATGGAGATTTTGCAGTATCTTTCCCCTGCCATGCCCACAAAGCCATGCCCACAAAGCTATGCCATACTCACAAAGCCATGCCCATAGAACCAGTAGAAATTTTTTTGAATCCCACCACTGATGCCAATGAACCAAAGCAAGAGTAACACAATGAAAGCAAAAAAACCCAACCCACACATCAATTTTCAGTGTAACTTGTGTACGAAGAATTTAAGTGAACAAGCTGGAGTGCATCTGAGAATCATACCTCTTTAAATGTACACATTTCCATCCATTACAAAAATAAAAAATAAAACCTTTGGAATTTGCTTTTAGCAGGAAAGGATCAAATTTCATTTCTCTTTTGCTTTTCTGTTTTTCTGTTGTTTTGTTTGGCTTAGTATTGTTCAACCATACTCGTTCCAAAAAGAAATGATGGAGAATAATTGGAGAAAAAATATTCAAAAATTCCTTCAAGGAGGGACAATAAGAACAGGTGAAAGGTTGCACAAAACCTCTCTAGAAAATACCGTGTAGCTAGATTACATTGTAAATAAAGGGACAGTAGGTCTCCCCAGTTAAGTTTGATAAAAGATGTTTTCTCATTCCTTCCTTTGTTGGTAGGCTGCCTAAATTGGAGATAATTCTAGCGAATTAGGCCTCCCACATGATTTGCCACTTGTCTATCACGCTGCACAGTGATCAGTTCTCCTTTGATTAGACAGTGAGCTTCCCTCACGGCTCATCAGTTGGCCAATAGGTCATAGACAGATGACGAGGAAAGCAAATGGAGAAAAGGAACGAAGCAGTTCACTTTCTTACGCAGCACAAGATACTCAATTTCTGCAATTAAATTAATGAGGATTTGTTTCCAAACTAAGGTATCTTGGCCAAGGGGCAGGGACAATGACTCTGTTCTGCTGGAATTAGTAACTGTGTGACAGACAGTTGGAATTAGAATGATGCAAAAGAGTTAAACTGAACCTACATTTTTAAAAAAAAGCACACCAAGATTCTGTAGAGTACTGAAGTCATACTTTGACCTGACTTAAAGTAGAAATTGCCAACCTAAAGCCCCAGAGATACACATTGCCCTCAGATTCTGTTCTTTTTAGCATTGGGAACTGTCAGACCCAAAGATCAAGAAAGACATGCAGAGTTTCTTCTAAGTGGTTTGCTTCATTGTTCCTCACCTGCAGACAGAATCTTGCCAGACTAAAGCAAACTACTTGCATCATTAAAAATATACTCTAGAGAGAAGAGAGTATATCTTCCTCCCAACCAAGCTATCTAAACTTCACTGTCTATTGGTCCTCTGGAATGCAACATCTCCCTCCTGAGAATCCAGACTACATTCTACCACAAGAACTTGTTTCAATCACAATTAGGCAGATGTTTTTGGCTATTTATGAAATTAGGCTTCCTTGAATTATTCTATTTGTATGCTAGTTAAAATAAGTTTTATTCTTCTTCAAAACTGTGGGGGGAAATCTAGCAATCTTTCCTGCTTCTATTTAAAGGTAAAGTGTCCCCTTGCACATAAGTGCTAATCGTTCCCGACTCTAGCGGGTAGTGCTCATCTCCGTTTCAAAGCCGAAGAGCCAGCGCTGTCCGAAGACGTCTCTGTGGTGATGTGGCTGCCATGACTCAATGCCAAAGGAGCACAGAATGCTGTTACTTTCCCACCAAAAGTGGTTCTATTTTTCTACTTGCATTTTGACATGCTTTCAAACTGCTAGGTTGGCAGAAGCTGGGACAAGTAATGGGAGCTCACACCGTTATGCGGCACTAGGGATTCGAACCACCAAACTGCCAACCTTTCTGATCGACAAGCTCAGCATCTGAGCCACTGCATCCCTGATCGTTTCTATTGACAGTACTTATATAGTTGCCAACTGTCTTCCTGGAACTCTACATTGGTAGGCATACTCTAATACCTTTTCCTAAATAGATCAATCTCCACATGAGAGATTTTTCCTTTGTGCCATCAGCTAAGAAGGTCCAAAGGAAAAAAAAAAAATCCTATTCTTCCAGAATCACACTGCTTCAAACCAAAATTTATCAGCAGTAAAAATATTGGAAGTGAATTTTGTTTGATTACCTTGGAAGCTCTGACTGGACATATGATAAGGACAGCTATAGAGAGTTGATTGCCCCAGGAGTTACTGTATCTCAACAAATAAAACCACCCTAGTTCATACTTAGAAGCTGATAATTAATTTTTTTAAAAAATCATATTATCTATTATTTGGAATAGCACATGAAGTAGAATACATGCATCTTCCAAATGAGGCCAGGAGCAGCTGCCTTTACAGAATCAATTATCATCTTCTAAGAATTGCATGAATGACTATTAAACTCCTGGAAGGATTTGAAATGAAAATAAAACACTGAGGTTATTTTTGTTGTTGTTTTGTTGCCTTATTACCATCACATAGATAAAATGCCTTTTTAAAACACACACACACACACACACACACAAACACACACATATTGTGCTTCTGTATACATTAATTCTTAAGCTTCGGAAAGAGACAGAAAAATAATAGCTAGGTTCAATGATAAGTGTAATATAGAAACATGAAATTAACCAGAAAAATGTAAAAGACTGGGTGGCTACCATATAAATAACTCTCTTTTAAAAAAAATATTTTTTCATTTCTTTTAGAGGAATAGTAAATTAAAATTTACTTTGCTTTGTAACAAAGCAGTTTCTGAAACTATTCCATCCATGATCATCTTAATGCATATAGAACTAAGAATTCTGAGATTTCAGAATTTCATTCGCCATTTCTTTGATGCTTAGAATATAATATAATAGAATGAAATAGATTGGAGTGGAGTGGAGTGGAGTGGAGTGGAGTGGAGTGGAGTGGAGTGGAGTGGAATGGAATGGATTAGAATAGAATAGAATAGAATAGAATAGAATAGAATAGAATAGAATAGAATAGAATAGAATAGTTTATTGGCCATGTGTGATTGGACACACAAGGAATTTGTCTTTGGTGCATTTGCTCTGAATAGAATAGAATAGAATAGAATGGAATAGAATAGAATAGAATAGTTTATTGGCCATGTGTGATTGGACACACAAGGAATTTATTTTTGGAGCATATCCTTTTGGTGTACATAAAGAAAAGAAAATAGAATACATTCGTCAAGAATCATAAGGTACAACTCTTAATGATGGTCAAAGGGTACAACTAAGCAATCAGGAAACAATCAATATCAATATAAATTGTAAGGATACAAGCAACAAAGTTACAGCCATGCAGTCATAAGTGGGAGGAGATGGGCGATAGGAACGATGAGAAGACTAATAGTAATAGTAATGCAGCCTTACTGAATGGCTTGACATGGTGAGGGAATTATTTGTTTAGCAGAGTGATGGCATTTGGGGAAAAACTGTCCTTGTGTCTAGTTGTCTTGGTTTGCAGTGCCCTATAACGTTGTTTAGAGGGTAGGTTGAAACAATTTACGTCCAGGATGCAGTGGCGTAGCGTGGGTTGTCAGCACCCGGGGCAAGGCAAGTAATTTGCGCCCCCTAACCCTCCCCCAGATAGTCCCTCGCTCCGCTTTCAAACCACAATAAAAGTGGGAAGAGATGGAAAAGTGCGCGCATCGGGGGGGGAGCGGGAGGGGACGCCCTGCGCGGGGAGGGGGCGCGGCGCTGGGGGGTCCCGGGGGGAAAGGGTGGGGGCGGAGGGGGATGAGGAGCGGAAGGGGGTGTCTGGCGGGGGGGGCGTTCCTCCTCCCCCCTCCTCCTGCTCGGCCGGGGTGTCAATTTGCAGTGGGACCTCCTCCTCTGCCTCCTCCTCCTTCCCGGCCCCTCGCTCGCATTCTTGACCCTCCCCGGGTGGGCTGAGCAGGGGACCCCTCCGGCCGCCGGAGCGAGCGACTTCCACCCGGGCTCTCTCCGCCGCCTCTGCCCAGGCTTCCCCGTTCGGCGCCGCCTGGCCTTTTCCCGCCTCTCCGCGCTCCCTCGACGCCGCAGGAGGGGAAGCTCCGTGGTGCCTCCGCCTCCCTTCCCGCGAGTGTCAAAACTTTGTCGGGGCGGCGGCGGCGGCGGGACGGGGCTGAGGCGGGAGGCCGGCCTGAGGCAGGCGGGGTGCGCGGTGCGAGCGCGCCCCCTCAGATGTTGCGCCCGGGGCGGCCGGCCCCCCCTGCACCCCCCACGCTACGCCTCTGCCAGGATGTGAGGGGTCTGTCACGGTTTCTTGACTTTGTTCCCCTTTCTTCTTTCTATGTGTTGAGGAAGACAACTGAGAATATCCATCCACGCCACCATTCTGCTCCCTGCACAAATCCATCTTCGCTCACAGCTTAACTATGTGTTGGGCCAGTATCACTTATTCTAACCAGTGCAGGCAAATTCCTATGGGAGCATCATTTGTAAGGATTATAAATGTGTTTGGGTTGGATAGTGACAAAGATTAAGAACTCGGGTTGGCAGATAGCTTGGTCAAGAATGCAATTAGATTGAAACCTGGCTCCTTCAAGGTATTATTTGCTCACTTGTTACTGCTTTGTTTGTTTGTGTGAAGGCTCTTCTCCAGATGTTCTTCCTGAAGAAATTAGCTTGCTATCTACAGTTAGGAATACTAGGAGTACAATCTTCTCCGTCCTCTGGCTTATATTCTTTTTTGTTTAAGAGCAACATCCTTAGCACATCAATGTGTTTTTTCCCTCGATTTCTCTGCCCCTGAATAGTGAGGAAACATTCACATCCTTGGGCATAGATCTGCTTTCAATGCTTCCAACTTCTCTGAACTGGATTTATTCTTTTGATAGTGCAAGAGGGAAACTAAGTAGGTTTGCTCTTCTCCCCTGAAGTAGTTTTGGCAGTTCTGAATTGTTTTAAGAAAGAAGGTTTAAGGTCCCTCAAGTTGCATTTCAGTGGAAATGGATGCAGATATTTCCAACAAATATATCCTCTTGGGAGCTTCCTTCAGTGTGACCAAGCACTCTGTAAGGGCTAAGAGTACTGTCTATCGTGGCAACTTTAGTAGTAGAAGAACAGCAGTGCTGGAGGGATGAGTAAAAGGAGTCATCAGTTTGGAATCATTGCATTGTCACAAACGACTCAACTCAAGCTCCCCCATGAATTCCATTGATCCTTATCTAATGATTTATTTTATTTATTTTATTAAATTTATACCCCGCCCTTCTCCTAAAAAAGGACCCAGGGCGGCGCACAGGCATCATTAAAAACATATAATAATAAAAAAATACAAAATTGTTAAAAACTAATTAAATATTCCATGTGCTAAAATTGATAAAACTCTAAAATTTAAAAATTATCCCTATAAGAGTCAGAACGGGGGATTATGCTAGGCCGGCTAGATGAAATAAATGAGTTTTAAGACGTTGGCGGAAAAGGCGGAGGTCCACGATGGTGTGTAAATCGGGGGGTAGGTCGATAATTGAGGATAATTGAGCATTGACTATTGGTTAACCAGATTCTTATGTTCAGGTGAAAAGTCTGTAGAGACTCTCAGTCATCCAGGTCATGGTTGTCCCACAGATGCTTTTTCAGAAGGCAGCTGGGCTTCCTTGTTTTTTCTTTCTGTTGAAGACATTTTGCTTCTCATCCAAGAAGCTTCTTCACCTCTGACAGGATGGTGGGGAATGGAAGGATTTGTCTTCCTTGTAGACGGCTGGTCATTTGCATCCTTTTAGAGGGTCCCTGGAGCACTTGGAGGTTTATCTATGTCCTCAGGGTCCCCCGAGTGATGCTCCTGGTCCCTGTAGCCTGCAGGTTTTCCTCTGGAAATCCATTTCTACTCCCACACCATTCAAAGGGTGTTCATCCTTTTACCTATGTTCAGGTTGTAACAATGAATTATGTTGTGCTTTCATGCCAATGGATGATCCTGATGATTTGCACCTGACAGTGAAGGATATGAAGAAGCAGAAACCTCTGATCAATCCAAGTCTTCAATTACACCTCTGATATGGAGGCATCTTTGGAAGGCTTCCTTAACTTTGTCTTCAAGCCTTTTGTTGGCTCTTATTCTCCGGCTTCATTGGTTTCTGTCATTTGGCTTGCCCTGTTCTGTAGCAAGAATGTTGCTTGTAATTAATGTTTGCAGACATCCCAGGAGGCCAAGTGACTGCTAATAACAAGAAAACGCTGATACTTCTCAACTCCTCAAGGCTGTTTTACTCCAAGAGTCAAGAGGAGACACAGCCCATAGACTTGTCTAATCACCATTTGGGAAAGAAAGTCTAAAGGAGCAGAAAAGCTATCCATGTGGCATGGATTGCTGACCATAGCTTTCTGGAGGTGGAAAATCCTTTTTTCAAGAAGGCCGATGGTACTGAAAGGTGTCGACACTGGGAATTGATCAAGACATTGACTTTCTTTAAAAAGACAAGATGGAAGAAAAGAAACCAAGATGATTAGGGGACTGGAGACTAAAACATATGAAGAACGGTTGCAGGAGCTGTCTAGTGTGATGAAGAGAAAGACCAGGGGAGACATGATAGCAGTCTTCCGATATCTCAGAGGGTGCCACAAAGAAGAGGGAGTCAAACTATTCTCCAAGGCACCTAGGGGCAGGACAAGAAGCAATGGGTGGAAACTAATCAAGGAGAGAAGCAACTTAGAACTAAGGAGAAATTTCCTGACAGTTAAAACAATTAACCTCTGGAACAGCTTGCCTCCAGAAGTTGTGAATGCCCCAACCCTGGAAGTCTTTAAGAAGATGTTAGATAGCCATTTGTCTGAAATGGTATAAGGTCCCTGCCCACGCAGGGGATTGGACTAGAAGACCTACAAGGTCCCTTCCAACTCTGCTATTGTATTGTATTGTATTGTAAACCTCCCCTCCCCCCCCCAAAACCCACCCAGGAAAAAAGAAAAGATGCAAAAGGAGGAGAGAAAAATTGCTTCTACCATTAAAAAAAAACCTCAGGAAATGTCCTGCTCTAGTAGCTGCCATGTTTTCCCAAAAATAAGGCAGGGTCTTATTTTTTTGATCCCTGAAATAAGTACTTGGCCATATTTTCAGGGAGGTCTTATTATTTTTGAGGTGCAGGAGGCAGCGAGCTTAGTCACCTCATGGCTGCTGCTGTGTTGCAGTATTTTTGGGGAGGGCTTATTTTGGGGGATGGCTTATTTTAACACATGCACTCAAAAGCCCAACTGGACATATTATCCAGGGAGGCCTTATTTCCAAATTAGGAAGCTATAAATGTAAAGGTAAAGGTTCCATATGTGCTAGTTGTTCCTGACTCTAGCTCATCTCTGTGTCAAAGCTGAAGAGCTAGCACTGCCCAAAGACATCTCCATGGTCATGTGGCCAGTGGGTGGTCCCTATTTTTCTACTTGCATTTTACATGCTTTCGAACTGCTAGGTTGGCAGAAGCTGGGAGCCGTAATGGGAGCTTACTCCGTTATACGGTGCTAGGGATTCGAACCGCAGAACTGCCGACCTTTCTGATCGACAAGCTCAGCGTCTTAGCCACTGAGCCACCGCATTCTTATAGGAAGCTCTAGGCAATGAAAAATATCAGAAACGCCTGGAAACAAGTATGTATTTGGAGATTTCATTCCTCTATTTATTGAAGATAAAATGATGTGCCTTAAAAGAAAGCTGGGAGGGGAAGGAAGGACTGTCCATTGTGGAAAAGACATTAAGTTAATGTGAGTAGAGGCTATTTCAAGCTTTTGACCGTAGCCTGCCCAAAATGTGAGCTCTATTAAAACCGGTATGAGAAATGACAAAAAAGCCTGCAAGACAACCCAGGAGAAATACAAAAGAGAAATAACAGGAGGGATTTTTTAATTGGAGAACATGCCTTGCAATTAATACAGTTGAAAGAGAACTGCCAGGCACATAAGTCATTGTTTGCAGACTGAAGTGCAATTTCTGGCCAACTAGTCTTTTCCAAACTTGGCAAAGGGCACGCCTGGTTCAAAGCTGATGCTTCAGTGGCTGCTTGTTTTTGTCTGATGCATAGAAGATTGGTGAAGTACTCTACTGCTGCCTACTTGCACACCCACACCCTAGAGAGGGTATTCTGGTGGTTCTGACCAGTTTGCCCAAACCAGTAGCAGAAATCGCTTGTGACCCTGCCCACCCACCCCGGCTCTACGGCATCCCATTTAGGACCTTTTTTTAAGGCAAAGTGCATGCACGGAAGACAAAGCACAGTTGAAAGGGAATGCTGAAATTTGCAAACTGGTAGGGAAGGTAAGTGAATACCACCCCTGACACACACACACACAAACACACACACACAAAGAGAGAGAGAGAGAGAGAGAGAGAGGGAGGGAGGGAGGGAGGGAGGGAGGGAGGGAGGGAGAGAGAGAGAGAGAGAGAGAGAGAGAGAGAGAGAGAGAGAGAGAGAGAGAGAGAGAGAGAGAGAGAACACTTGATTTGCAAAGTGTGCTGAGTTATTTCTTTACCTTTTGGCTGTTAGAGGTGCAAGTCAGGAAGCAGGATAGAGTTTAAAACTACTACAAGTTTTTTTTTTCATGCTACCCACACATAGGATTTTGAACTACTAATAAACAAGGTGAACTGGCACCAGATAAGAGTCAACAGACTTCCAGCAGGGTGAGGTGGGGAAAACCTCTGGGGATGTAGAGATTTACTTCTGGTGGTTTAGAAATTCCAAAGTGATGATGCATTTGACCCCACCCTCCGGGTCAGCCTGGTCATCTCCTACAGGCTGGGTGCAGTGTGAGAACTCAGTTGTTGACATTTGTACGCTATGGTTTTCAGATTAACAGAGTTGGAAGGGACCTTCTGGGTCATCTAGTCCAACCCCCCTGCCCCAGAAGGAGACCCTACAATGTTTCTGACAGAAGGCAGTCCAGTCTCTTCTTGAAAGCCTCCGATGATGAAGCTCCCACAATTTCTGACAGCAAGTTGTTCCATGGGTTGATCACTGTCAGAAAACTTCTCCTTATTTCCAGGTTGAGTCTCTCCTTGTTCAGTTTCCATCCATTATTCCTTCTCTGGCCTTCAGGTGCTTTGGAAAATAGCTTGACCCCTTCCTCTCTGTGGCAGCTCCTCAAACATTAAAAGACTGCTATCATGTCTCCCCTGGTCCTTCTCTTCACTAGACTGCCCGTGCCTAGTTCCTCCAATCATTCATCGTCTGTCATCATCCGATCTGCCAACCTTTCTGCTTGACAAGCTCAGCGTCTTACCCACTGAGCCACCACATCCCATGGCTTAATGCTATATCTATTCTAAGTCATTACGGTACTCAGTTATTATGAGTTGTATAAAAAAAAACAATGATAAAAATAAGACACAGCCTGCACCTTGAACCAAAACATACATTTGGCTTCACAGTTTCACAACAAAGCTTTCATCCTTTACCCCATTTACTCTGAAGTAAATTGTGTTGTGCTCAAAGCAATTGAACAGATATGCATAGGGTCGCACTGTAGCTAAATGTGATACATTTTGCAACCTGGGCACATTAGAAACCATGGTTTATTGATGTAATTAAATGAACCAGATGTCAACATCTGCCCTACAAATACCTTACGGTCCTTATGGACTGTCTCTCTAGTTTTACTACCCAGCTGATTTGTGTCTCTCTCAAGAAGCAGTGGTAGTAACCAGTACATCTTTGCTTCGCATACAAGGGCTCTGAAAATAAATCTCTTTCTTTGTTATTTTGATGAAAATAACAATCTCCTTTATTTGCTACAGTGAATAATGCATGACACATTTAATCTATCAGATTCCTGCTAATTGGAACACACGCAGAGTCACAGGCTCACACACAAACACATCCACAACCACACAGATGTTATCTTGAAATTCTCCACTGTGTTTGTGATAGGGAGGGCGGGAGGAAAAGAGAAAAATTATACAACAGCTAAGGAACAAAAGATTCCTTACGCATTTTTTATAGACACCTTAACTTAAGGGAAGGGCTTGGCTTACGTCATGTTAGTGGTTCACTTCAACTCTGTTACATCTTTTGGGATGTTTCAAAATGTTGGCATTTGGACAGTGATAGTAAGAGGATGTCATTGTGGTGGATTTTGAAAGTGGGGAAACTAGATTCTTCTGACGTTTGAGCTACAAATAATTATTGCCTTTTTTCCTTAGCATTTAGACTTATATACTGCCCCATAGTGGTTTACAGCACCCTATGGGTGGCTTACAAATGTAGAAGCATCATTCACGTAATGCCTTCAACAATCTGGATACTCATTTTCCTAACCTCAGGAGGATGGAAGGCTGAGTCAACCTTGAGCCCCATCAAGATGGGTCACCAGACTGTGGGCAGAGCTTGCCTGCAATACTGCACTTTAACCACTATGCCAACAGTCTTACTCTGAAGAATTGAAGGAACTATGGTGTTAAGCGACATGGTAGCACAATGGTTAGAATGCAGTAATCTAGGCTACTGACTGCCAGCTGCTAGCAGTTTGGCTGTCTGATTCACACTGGGTCAAGGTTGACTCAGCCTTCCATCCTTCCAAGGTCAGTAAAATGAGGATCCAGATTGTTGGGGGCAACAGGCTGACTCTGTAAAACCTCTTAGAGAGGGCTATAAAGCACTGTACAATTGTATATAAGTCTAACTGCTACTGCTATTGCAGGCTAATACTGCCAAGTGCCAGTAGTTCGATCCTGACCAGCACAAGGTTGACTCAGCCTTCCGTCCTTCCAAGATCGGTAAATGAGGATCCAGATTGTTGGGGGCAATATGCTAACTCTGTAAACTGCCTAGAGAGGGCCGCAAAGCACTGTGAAGCAGTATATAAGTTTAAGTGCTATTGCTAGTGCTATTAATAATTTACCCCTATTATTCCATTATACTACCACAGTTTAAATACCCTGAAAACTCAAGGGAGGTGTAATTTCCAAAACATTGGATGTAATATATTTATTCTATTGTGCTTTGGGCAGGGTATTCTTTGAGTATACTTCTGGGCGCCCTATTTTAATAAATTAGAACAGAATTTTTTAAAAAAGGAAAACAAACCTTGCCAAAGACTATACAGAGCCTGAAGGACTTGGGGTCTGTTTATCCTTCAGGAAACAGAGAAAAGAAAGGTATGAGAGAACTCTAAAATATCTGAAAGAATGTCACATCGAAGGTCAAGACCTCTTCTTTCTCAACCAGAGTGCAGGACTCTGAATAATAGATTTGAGGTACAGTGAGGAAGATTACAACTTTTTGTCACAAAAGAACTTCCAAGCAATAAGAACAATTTCCCAATGGAACCTATTATCGAGATAGACAGTGGACTTCCCTAAATTGTTTGAGGTCAGATAGAAGCAGGGGGTCATCTAGATTTCTGTCCCCCACTAAGGGGGTTGGTCTTAATCACCTAAATCACCTCTTTTCACTTGGTCACTCGAGACTTCCCCCACTCTTCCAGGCAATATCTGAGGGGCTGCCACAAAGAAGAGAGGGTCAACCTGTTTTCCAAACCACCAGAGGACAAGACAAGAAGCAATGGAGGGAAACTAATCAAAGGGAGAAGCAACCTGAAACTAAGGAGAAATTTCCCAACAGTGAGGGCAATTAAGCAGTGGAACACAACACCTTCAGAGGTTGTGGGTGCTTCATCACTGGAGGCATTTAAAAGAGATCAGACAGCCATTTATCTGAAATGGTACAGGGTCTCCTGCTTGAGCATTGTTGGACTAGAAGACGTTTCCAACTCTGATAAAGTAGAGTAGAGTCGAGTAGAGTAGAATAACAGAGTTGGAAGGGGCCTTGGAGGTCTTCTAGTCCAACCCCCTGCTTAAGTAGGAAACCCTACACCACTTCAGACAAATGGTTATCCAACAGCGTCTTAAAAACATCCAGTGTTGGAGCATTCACGACTTCTGGAGACAGGTTGTTCCACTGATGAATTGTTCTAACTGTCAGGAAGTTTCTCCTTAGTTCTAAGTTGCTTCTCTCCTTGATTAGTCAATGTGCTATTCTGTTATTCTATTATTTGACGGCAGCTCAATAAAAGGTCCCTTCAAACTCTTTTGTTCTGTTATGACAACCAGAATTCTCTCTTGGTGAAATAACTGTTGTTTTTAAGTTAGCAATAGAGCATACAAAATAGTTCACCATACAAAATAGTTCTGGAGGATTCTGGTTCTTAGGTCACTATGAGTTCGTATTACTCTTAAAGTTGTAGGTTTTCAAATCTGCTGCTATCAACTTAACCTTCTACCGTAACTTAGGACCCAGATCCCTAAGAAACGACAGCTGCAAAAGAGGGTCGAGGCAAGGAAGGTTTGAGTGGGGTTTTTGTTTTTTTTCCCTTTCCCTCCCAAGAAAAGAGAAGAACACAGACATCTGTGAAGTCGGATATTTAACTAGGAAGAAATGCTTCTCTTTTAAATCTAAAGGACAGGAGCAAAGCAATCTGTTGTTTGTATAGGGGGGAGAAAAGCGCCAGTAAAGAAAGAGAAAGCACACTCTGGGGAAATGTGTGCTCTAAGACGCCACTTGAAAAACAAGCATGGGAAACATTTGCACAACACGAGGCAGAATTGAAGAGGCAGAAGCCGGTGGGCAGGTGGTGGGACTGGATTAAATGCAGGTACAAAACGGGAAGGAAAGGCTTCATATCAAAACCTGGCATCCGCATCCCACTGGGGAACAGCCCAGTGGAAATGTTTTTCGGAGTATTTCAAAGGCATTTGGAAAGAGGCTACTGCAACTGCCATCAAGACCCAGGCCAACGGAGTAAGGGAGGAACAAAAATCCATTAAAAAAAAAAAGAAGAAGGAATCCTACTGTTGCAACTTTGGATGCCTCGATCGCTTTGTATAAATGGGAGGTCCAGTACGAAGCCACCCCTGGCGTCTTCAATAGATTGACAGGTTAACAGAGTTGGAAGGGACCTTGCAGGTCATCTAGTCCAACCCCCTGCCCAAGCAGGAGACCCCGACATCTGCCTCTACCTAGGATTGAACTCACAACCTCCGGATTGGGAGGCGAGAGCTCCACCTCTAGGCCACAACAGATTGAGATGCATAGCTGCAACTCAACGTCCACCCGATTAAGGGTCATGAAAACAAAAACAAAGTGCTGAAAGACAAATCCAAACGATCACATCATTTTGAGACCCCTGGCCAGTGGTGGGCGGCAACCTAACACGCTTGTGTGCAGCATTCAAAATACAACCTCCAGGACTAGCCCATGTTCCTCTCCAACCTCCTCACTGCCTGAGTCTGGCACCAGCTCCTCTGGCGGGCTACAACACATCCATCCTTCATCATTTAAGACACAGTGATATTTACAATTTCTGTCTAAATGGTTAACGACAACAAAGAGTTTTTTTCTGGTTAACCCCAGTTAATCTAATTATGTGGTCTATCTATCTCAGGAACCCAGGACTGAATTTGGGGGTTTCAGCACCACTAGGTAGAGCAAACCAAGAAATCAAGTAGGTTTCAGTAGAGTATAAAGAACAGTTTTGGGAAATAGGTATGTCTAGTCCAGGGGTGGGCAAACTTTGCAACTTTAAGTCTGAAGGACTTCAGACTTAAAGTTGCAAAGTTTGCCCACCCCTGGTCTAGTCTAATGAAGAGAAGGACCAGGGTAACACAATGGGAGTCTCAGAGAATAGGGGTCAACCAATTCTTCAAAGCTCCCGAGGGCAGGACAAGAAATAATAAATGGAAGATTATCAAAGAGAGATCCAACCTAGACTTAAGGAGAAATATCCTGCCAGGGAGAACCATCAGTGAAACAGCTTGCCTTTAGAACAGTGATGGTTACACTTTTCTCGACTGAGTGCCCAAAATGTGGTGCACGTGCCCAAACTCCCAAAATGCAATGTGCGCATGCAGCCCACAAATGTGCCAAACACATGCGCTCCCCTCTGCGCATGTGTGGCAGAAACCCAAAGACCAGCTGGCCAGCGGGAGGCGCATGTGCATGTGCAGCAGAGCTGAATTGGGATGAAGTTGTGGTTGTTCCAATATTGGAAGTTTTCAAGAAGAGTTTTTTTTTTTTAATTGCAAAAGTTTTATTGGTTTTTACAAATTTTTTTAGTAGGGTAGGGTAAGGTGAAATACAGAAATATTTTGAGAACTTTCACGTCGAGATCGTTGGCCCCTCCAGGGCTTCTTAATAAGACATTGGTAAAGAGTTTTGATGGCTATTTGTCCAGAATGGTATAAGATCCCCTGCTCAAGCAGTTGGACTAGAAAACCTCAAAGGTCCAAATTTTCAAACTCTGTTATTCTGTATTCTATATTCTATAAATCAGCTTGGCAGGTAGATCGCACGTGTTCAGAAGATCAACCAGATCACTTGCCTAAACTTGTTTAGCTGAATATTTTAGATGGATTAATCTCATCGGAAAAAGTTTCCTCTGCTTTCCTTCTTCTGGGGCAGAGAGAATGTGGGTGGGAGGATTCAAATCCTAATGCAAATTAATGCAAATCATACATCCCAAACTTAAAAACCAGAATATAAGCAATTGATGACATTCCTTATTAACAGACCTCAATGACCTTCTGCCTGTGCCAGTTAAATCTGGCCATAGAGTTGAGGGTGGGGTGGGGGGGTAGAGCAGTTCACTTTCCTGACATTTAGATCTAAGAATTTCACAAAAGTTGCAATGTAAATTATCACAGGAAACAACGATAAAGGGTTTAAAAGTTTTGCAAAAGAATAGAAGACATGAAAAACACAGCATCACCCACTTGTGTGATAAACCTATCTTCACTTTGCATTATGCCTCCTTCTGCAGCTTCTTCCATTCCCTCCCCAAAATTAAACACAGCCTCTAGCCAGCAATAAATTACCCACCTTTAGAAGCAAAACAGATCACAATTATACAGTTCAATCTGCACTTTTCAGAATGGTGTGATGCAGGTCACAAAACAATTGAGGCTTACAGAAGTGCATCGGTGCAGAGATGCATTATCTCTGGGAAAATCACTTATAAACATATATGTCTGACAATGGAAATATTAGAAGAGGTGTCTTTAAAAATGAATCCATTGGAAGAAATGTTTATTCAAATATCGGCTGTCATATGCTCTCCAGTTCCTCTCTTGGTGTCCAGGAGAACACCGCAGCGGAATACCAAGATATATGTGGTACCTTGCTTAATAGTAGTAATTGTGAGAGGGATCTTGGAGTCCTAGTGGACAATCATTTAAATATGAGACAGCAGTGTGCAGCAGCTGCCAAAAAAAAAAGCCAACACAGTTCTAGGCTTCATAGAGGGATAGAATCAAGATCACATGAAGTGTTAATACCACTATATAATGCCTCGATAAGGCCACACACAATACTGGATCCAATTTTGGCCCCCACAATGTAAAAGAAATATATGCTGAGACTCTGGAAAGAGTGCAGAGAAGAGCAACAAAGAGGATTAGGGGACTGGAGGCTAAAACATATGAAGAACAGTTGCAGGAATTGGATATGTCTACTTTAATGAAAAGAAGGACTAAGGGAGACGTGATGGCAGTATTCAGATATCTCAGGGGCTGCCACAAAGAAGAGGGAGACAGGCTACTCTCCAAAGCACCTGAGGGCAGGACAAAAAGCAATGGGTGGAAACTAATCAAGGAGAAAAGCAATCTAGAACTAAGGAGAAATTTCCTGACAGTTAGAACAATTAATCAATGGAACAACTTGCCTCCAGAAGTTGTGAATACTCCAACACTGGAAGTTTTTAAGAAGATGTTGTATAACCATTTATCTGAAGTGGTGTAGGGTTTCCCGCCTAAGCAGGGGTTGGACTTGAAGACCTTCAAGGTCTTTTCCAACTCTGCTATTCTATTCTATTCTACCTGGTAGCGATACACCTTGGAATAGATATCTTTATCTCTATGCCTACAGAGATCAGAGCCATGCAAACTATGGTATTCCCCTTGACATTCTCTAGAAGTGAAAAGTTGGACTTTGAAGAAGCAAGATGGGAAAAGTATTGTCACTTTTTAATGTTGGTGTTGGAGATGACCCTTGAGAATACAGTAAACAGGCAAGAAATCAAATAAATGGATCATCAGGCAAAATCAATTCAGAGTTGGATTGGGTGATGGGATGACACATAATCAATTCATGAATCAATCAATCTTTCAAAGCAAAACATCAACTAAAGACAATTTTTATATTCAGCAAGTTTTTTGTGGCCAGCATGGATCTCAGAGGGATTATTAGAAAACAAGAATGAATGAGTAGTTGTAACCATGCATTTGAAAATGTGAAATATGGTTGGTAAGATCACTTTGATCCCTATCTTTACGTCTCACTTTGTAATTTACTCCTGATCCCTCAGAATGACAACCAAGAACCACCATCGACTCTGAATGTGATCATTGTAGTTTTCATCTTCTACTAAACCAGGGGTCAGCAACCTTAAATACTCAAAGAGCCATTTGGACCCGTTTCCCACAGAAAAGAAAACACCGGGAGCCACAAAACCCTTCATGTGCCTGATTGTTTCCCAAGTGGCCATAAAACTATCATATGCAGTTGAATTAAATGCTCTGCTTTCTTCTGAAACTTTTCTTTTCTTGGGTTTATCCATGGTTGGCCTACCAGTGGTCGAAAAGCTCAATAAATCGTGTGACAGTGAGTGTCACACATTACTGGTTGTGACACATATTTTGAGTGATAGGGAGCCACAGCAGAAGGATGAAAGAGCCACATGGGTTTTAGCACGGGTTTATTAATTTAATACATTTTAATAGATATTTATTGTATTTTGTGTTCTTAAATAATGCCTGTGCGCCGCCCTGGGTCCTAACAAGGAGAAGGGCGGGGTATAAATTTAATAAAATAAATAAAATAAAATAAACATGTGGCTCCAGAGCCACAGGTTGCTGACACCTGTACTAAACCCTGGTAGAATTCTTCAGTTTTTATTTTATTCGAATTTATACCCCGCCTTTCTCCAAAAAGGACCCAGTTAAATATCTATGGAGATTCTCAGTCATCCAGGTCATGATTGTCCCAAAGGTGCTTTTTTCAAGAGGTAACTAAACTTTTTGGCTTTTCTTTGAAGATGTTTCGCTTCTCATCCAAAAAGCTTCTCATCCAATTTGCACCACTCAGGTGACCCTGATGACACAGTTAAACCCTCAGGTGCCCTTAACAATCTGCTAAAAATACAAATGACCAGCTGTCTGCAAGAGGCATCAACCCTTCCATTTCTCCATCATCCAGTCAGAGCTAAAGAAGCTTCTTGGATGAGAAGCGAAACATCTTCAAAGAAAATCCAGAAAGTCCAGTTGACTCTTGAAAAAAACCACCTTTGGGACAATTCTTCAGTTGGTTCCTTCCTTCCTTCCTTCCTTCCTTCCTTCCTTCCTTCCTTCCTTCCTTCCTTCCTTCTTTCCTTTATCAGAGATTAGATCAGTTCATTTAATTATATCCTGGTAAACCTGAGTTTTAATGCTAACAGATTTATCATTAAAACAAGCTTTACACCACAAACACTTCAACACAAAGCTGGCCTTGAAATCTTGAGCATATTGTAGGAACCTCTTGTCAGGTCTGGCTCAAAAAGCACAGCTACTTTATCCTGACACCTTGTTAGAATTATGGACAATTCTGTTTGGGAATCCAAGCACATCTTAGCCCATTAGCATAGAGCGTTTGTCAGGCAGAATAGTTTTATTGCAAGTAGACATAACCTTTATTATACAATCGCGTGGCATGTAGTTGGTTGCCAGTGTACTCCGTATTTAAGCTGCAATTTAAAGGATAAATGGGGAAAAAAAGTTATCTCAAACCTTTGCACAATTAGAGCCTCCAATCATAAGAAAAAAGTCAATTTCCCCAGAGAATCCCTGTCTGGGTGGCAATTTGCTGGCAGGCTTAGAAAAAGTCCTCCTGCTGTTCTTATATATTTGTGTGTGTGGACACACACGGACGCATGCACACACACACACACACACACACACACACACACACACACACACACACAAAGATACATGGACACAGAGACTTTCTACAGAAGTAGCCGGATTAAGTTAGAGACGGCATTTTGAGCGCGACTCTTATTATTATTCACTGCCAATTTACTAGGCTGAAAATCACAATCAATGCCTCCCTCTCTCCGAGACATTAAACTACTTATCCATAATTTTCATGTCCTGTGTGTCTACTTCAACCTTAATAAAAAATACCATGGGCGAAATTTTGAATAGTGGTGCTTGTTGAAGTATGAAGAAATGCAAGAAAAGTGGGAATTGGGAGAAAGCTGCCAGATACAATCTGCATATATATTAATTCATCCCGTACTTGTTGAAATAACAGAAAGTTATTTTTTGCCGTGCCTTAATCTGGTCTCTGTACCTAGGCTTCTCATTACCATCCCATGCTTCATCCAAATTGTTTGGGCCCCTTGGCATCCTTTCTTCTCCAATCAGTTCCATATATTCTTCCTCGATGTCCTAATTCTGGATCACCCTTTTCTGAACTTGTACACCAAGGAAGAGAGAAAAAACCCGGTGGGCCTCCAGGTATTTCTGAACTATATCTGTCACTAACTGCACATTTGAACACATGGCTGAGATTGGTGGTGGTTGTAACAACATCTGAAGCACACCTTTTTAATACCTAATGTGCATAGTCCCATTCTCTTTATCTCACAGAATCCCTCTGGAAATGTCCCATGGTGCATTCATTTCAACATCATTATTCTCATAACCAAGTGGATTCCTGCATATTTCATACATGTCCCAAAGCATTCGAAAATCAGCCCACTGAAAATGTCTCAAAGTCTGTCTCGTATCCATAAATGAAAAGCACTACAGAAAGAGAAAAGCAAGATGAAAACTAAGTCTAAATTTCATTTCATTTCTATTTAATGTATTTATGCAGACCTCAGATTTTAGGGAGGGGGAAACCCCATTGGACAAAGATTCTATTTTCAGTACAATATACAAGATGACAATCTTGATTTTATGGGATTCTACCTTCCAGTTTCCATCCAGCCCGATTGATCAGAAATCTGAATGCTCTTGCATCTTTTAATTGAATTTAGTTGACTGTTCCCCCCCCCCCCCCAGGGGATGAGTTTAACAAAAGTTTTATCAAATACTGGTTCTATCAACTTTCTTTTTTATTCTAGTCCATCCACACAGTGCTTTTTGCTTGACTGAATCCAGCTATCATGTTTATAACACAAAGATTTTTGTATTCATTATAAATGTGAGAACTTGGGAGCAGGACACAAATTACAGGCAAGCATTTCACTCGGGCTAAATTTTATGGGAAATTGGCAAGGCTATCTGACATGGAATGAAAATTAATTATTATTTTTTAAATGAAAAATGAAGAAATACACTAGTGGCAAACAAAGTGTAGGGGAAGGAATTGGAAATTGCATTTGTTTCAAGGTACAACGAATAATGCTAATTTACTTGGGCAAGATTCAGTATGCTGCCTACGAAACTGGACCAGCTATAAAATAAAAACCCATTTGGTAAAAAAAAAAGGGAGAGAGAGATAGCTAATATAATCTCATTATTTCAGTACCAAGGACAGTTGCTAAACTCTAAATTTCATCTAGCTATTCCGCTGCATCAGTTGATTGAAAGCAGGGATGCAGAGTTAGTTTCTTCTTATTTATTGTGGTTCAGATCAGTCTGGCCCAAAGAGACACAGTGGCTCAGTGGCTAAGACGCTGAACTTGTCAATCAGAAAGGCCAACAGTTTGGTGGTTTGAACAGTTTGGTAAGCTTCTGTTACTTCTGCCAACAGCCTCTGCCAACCTAGCAGTTCGAAAGCATGTAAAAATGCAAGTAGAAAAATAGGAACCACCTTTGGTGGGAAGGGAACAGCATTCTGTGCACCTTCAGTGTTTAGTCATGCCAGCCGTATGACCATGGAGACGTCTTCAGACAGCGCTGGCTCTATGGCTTTGAAATGGAGATGAGCACCACCCCCCACAGTCAGGAATGACTAGCACATATGTGCGAGGGGAACCTTTACCTTTACCTATGCGGTTCAGATCAGTCTGTCCCAAATTTCATCCCTCCTAGATTTCAGTTTCAATGTATTTCTATAACTAATTTCTGAATTACCAAATGAAGCTTGCTAGTGTTTGGAATTCTTTGTCTCGTGTTTAACCTCCATCCTTCTCATGAACCATGGCTGAATGTCTTTCAAAAAAAAAACCCATTGTAGAATAGACATGATATAAAATGGGAATTTTCTGCAGGACAGTTACTGCCAACTGTCCTGTGGGGGAAAAAGAGCCAAAGTAGCGGGCAGCCCATATATTTAAAAATCAAACACAAAAAAGAATTAGAGTCCAATGATATCCTGTCCAATGCAAAAGTGAACTGAGCCAGACTGGTGTGGCTGAATGGTCCGGAAGACTCAATATCAAATGAATTACATGAGCTCAAGGCTCATAGATAGCACAAAATCCAGGGCTGCAGATTTGTAGCAAACCAGTGTTCGTATATGCTGCTCTTTGTGACTTTCGTGATTAGAAAATCCAAGTTCCCTCCCCTCCCCAGCCAATTAGGTAAGGTAAGCTAATCAATTCTCTCTAATTGTCCTGGACAGCCAATATTCAACAGATGTTCATTGATATTGACCAAGAATAACTAGCTACCAGTGACTAGTTGATACATAAATGTATTGACCACCACTACCATCTTGCCGAAATGTTGCAAAGACAATCTCATTCTTACATGGGAAAACACCCGAATACAACAAGACCAGCATACTTACACCCATGAAATCTCATTTCTTGAACTAAGATGGTTTTGTGAAATGCTGGGATGAGTAGCTTGATGCTGAAGGGCTTACAATCTTCATTTTAACTTGCCTACTTTCTTTAATTACCAATGTGTGCAAGCTGCAGGGACTTTTCCTACCACAACTGCCAAAAAACAAGGGCAGACTTTTCTGATGTTTAGAGGTGGAAAATGCACAAAAACTGCCACTTTGTAAATTGCTTGCCTACTGCAATTCCTTCCTTTCCCACAAAGCGTTAAGTGCTGCCTCTGGAAACATAGTATTGATAAACTAGAACAGGGCGCTCCATGGCTTGGGGGCCTAGTTATATGTGAGACCGCCTCCTGCCCCATACATCCCTTCGGCCGATCCGCTCCCACAGAGTTGGCCTTCTCAGGGTGCCGTCAGCTGGGCAATGCCGTCTGGTGACACCCAGGGGAAGAGCCTTCTCTGTGGCGGGCCCTGCCCTTTGGAACGACCTACCCCCTGAATTGCATACCACCACGGACCTCCGTCTCTTCCGACACATCTTTTTCAGCAAGCCGGCCTAGCCTAACCCTCCCGTCGAGACTATTTAGATAGTTTTAAATTGGGGATTTTAATTTGATTTTAGCATAGGATTATAATTTAATTTAATATATTTTTAAATTTTGTATTTATTGTATTGTTTTGTATGCTTTTAAATTCCTGTGCACCGCCCTGGGTCCTTGTGGAGAAGGGCGGGATATAAATGTGATTAAAATAAAAATAAAAATAAAGGGGTCTGCAAAGTTAGCTCTTTTAAGACTGGTGGACTTCAACTCCCAGAATTCCCCAGCCAGCATGAACTAGAACATATCCAAGGAATAATAATAATAATAATAATAATAATAATAATAATAATAATAATAATAATAATAATAATAATAATAATAATAAGTGATTATTATTTGTCAAGAGCAGGAAGGAGAAACTGCAAGGATTTAAACTCCAAGAAACGGTGTGGGGGGCGAGGGGGACAAATTTTGAAAGAAGGAAGAATAGCCCCAAACTAAGAAAAGAAGGGGTTAACACTCAGATCAGAAGACTGGAAATAAATCCAGCATCCAAAGAGGCAGCACTACTCAAAGGCCAATTTAAGCTGTGCAAAATTGTAGTAGGTTTTGAATTTCTAACACACAGACATTACTCACTGATATCCAGTGGTCAAACATGAGAGTCTCGTTTTAGTCCCCACAGATATAAATCTTCCAACGAACCCTGAATATTGAGTAATTGTGTCCTTTTGGTTTCCGAAATTCCAAATTCTAAGTCTACAGACAAAAATTATATACAACAGCATGCCTACATACATATGCATATATGGAAATTATTTGCAAAAACATCCTGCCCAGTGTTTATCATAGTAAATTGCAGATTTATTCGCAGTGTACATTTTGTCTCTGTGCAGGGTATATAATTCTCATTTATACCTCTCTAAGTACGTCCTCTGTAATTCAGTCCTTGTTGTAAGATTATTAAAAGTGCAACACAGAAGGATTCAAAATGGAAATGGCTTTAATGCGAGTTTCTGGGAAGCAACAACAGCAGGCATGAGAATTTTCTAAACTCAGATAGCCACTACATTGTTCAGATTGTGGCTTCCCAAGAACATGAAGCAAACTCCTGGTCCGGACAAAAAACCCTTTTATTAATTGACTGTGAATTCTGCTCATTCGCATCCAGCAAAGTCTTTCAAGGGAAGATTTACAGTCACAGACCTTATCTGGCTTGGAGAGCTGCCTGGCTGAGATCTGCAATACCTGGCCAGGAGTCTCAGAGAGTCACTAACCAATTAAGCGAATTAATTGTCTCCTGCAAACTCCACTCCCCTTTCGCTCCTCTTTTATTTCCTCTGGGAGGGCCATTCATCATCCACCTGTGACCTTACTCCCAAGTCGACCCCTGTTCTTTACCTGTTCCCTTCATATGGCAATTCTACGCATGCGCACACTGGGAACAGGCTCCAGCTGTTCCTCTGCCTCACTGATGTCTGACTCTGAAGGCAGAGTCAGACGGCTCTGGCCTCCAACACAGAGCCCTCCTCAGAGCCTTCCCCAGATTCCAGGACTGGCCCATGTTCCTCCCTAACCTCCCCACTGTCCGAATCTGCTTGCCAGTTCTGCTGTAAATTTTTTAAAAAATCAAACATGATATATGTGAAAAATTATAGAAGAAATACACCAAAAATATAATCTATTGGTATTAGTGTAATTCATACAATCCAACTAAGTTTGATCAAATTGTATTTCCTGATTCTGAAATCTCATTTTTAAAAACTTTATCTGTGATTTTTTTTCTATTGAAGAGGCTTTATTAATCCATAATTCAGAAGTTATGGATTCTAAAGTTTTCCAAGATTGCACCATGATGGTTTTTGCTACTATAATTAGATAGTCAGTTCTTTTGGCTTGGTCCTGTAAATAAGTATAATAGCCCTGTTCTACTGTTAAGTTTCTTCTTACATTCTTCTCTTCTTGTTTACTGGCCATTTTGTTCGAACAAATGTCTTCCCATCCCTATTCTTATGCAATACAGCATTACATTGCCTTTCAGAAAGGGTTGACATGTTTGACTCAAACAGAAATTCTGTGTTCCCATGGTAGCCAGCATCCAGTCTCCTAGGCTGCCTGCAAAATTATAATTAGAAAAGTATAAAATCTACATTGGAGTAGAGCAAATTGGATCGGAGATGATAGGCAGATGTGTAGGCTCTCAAAGTGCCCTTATAAATGGCTGACTTTCACACTATAGAAATTAAAGGTATGTGCTAGTCATTCCTGACTCTAGGGGGGCGGTGCTCATCTCTGTTTCAAAGTGGAAGAGCCAGCGCTGTCCGAAGATGTCTCCATGGTCACGTGGCCGGCATGACTCAATGCCGAAGGTGCATAGAACACTATTACCTTCCCACAAAAGGCGGTCACTATTTTTCCACTTGCATTTTTACATGCTTTTGAACTGCTAGGTTGGCAGAAGTTGTTAGCAGAAATAACGGGAGCTCACTCTGTTACGCGATGCTAGGGATTTGAACTGCCAAACTGCTCTACCTTTTTGATCGACCAGTTCAGCATCTTAGCCACTCACGTGTTAAGCAAGAAAGTCTTAACTTTATCACCTTCTGTTAATAGGGGATGTTACTAGGAAAGGGAAATCCTAAATTTATTTATATTTTATTTATTTATAAAATGCATTGGGCACCCACCACAAGGTAATTATAAATAAGGATTAGTCAAGGCATTTGGATACTGGATAACTCAAAAATTTGGAAATAACAGAGTTGGAAGGGACCAACTCTGTTATTTTCGCATCTGGATGAGTTTAACAGGCGGTATTAAGTTTGAAGGTCAAGTGGATTTTTTTTATAGAATTGGACGTATAGCCTTAGCAACTACTGAGTATGAGATTATAGATTTTAATAGCCTTTTGGGGTATAGTATCAGAGATTGTCCCTCAAGGAGATGTGGATTCTTCATAGTTCACTTTGTAAAATGTGTACAATATCAAAGTTTAGAGGTATAGCCTCAAATTGATATTTTCTAGCATTGTAACTTCTTGTCTATGATTTGGAAATCATTTCATGCTGGCCTGAACTCACATTCTGTGCTAAAGGAGCATATGGTTTCTTTGGTTTTGATTTCCTTGTTGTGTCTATCCAGTTAATAGTGGCTTATTCATTAAGCCATGGCTAAACAATCCATAGCTTAGCACAGGGGTGGGCAAACTTTGCAACTTGAAGTCTGAAGGACTCCAGCTCCCAGAATTCTCCAGCCGGCAAAACTGGCTGGAGAAGTCTGAGAGCTGAAGTCCTTCAGACTTAAAGTTGCAAAGTTTGCCCACCCCTGGCTTAGCATGTTGTATGAATGCAACCTGTGCCAGAGCAGTACACTGGGTATTTAAAACGCGATTGGGTTAACTAAGGAAGAGACGGGGTTAAAGTCAATACTATTTTCTCATTTCAGACGGTGCTTGGCTACTGTATGAGTCCTCCAAGAAATCCATAATATGCTCTGAAGAAAAGTGATAAAAGAGGGCAGTGGAAGAAAAAGTTGAAAAGATAAATTCACAATATTTCATTTATATGATTTATAGCTCAACAAAAAGCAAAACTTGACTAGTTTATATTGTGGCATAGATCTGTAGCTCAGTTATTACTCAAGCATTTTCCATTTCTAAAATATTGTCACCGATCACGAATATCTGCTGTCTTTTGCTCTGATGAATGGGCCAGAGAAGCATATGCAGATCAGCCCTTATATGGACAGTTTGGTTAATCCAGATTAATGTTCTATGATGAGATACACCGGTTTATTCCTGGGTTTCCATTGTTATCAGGAAGATTGAAATTCTACTATTCTTAATGATCCTCTAGATAAAATTCACATGACAAAGATGGACAACCCGTGCCTCTTTTCAGATATTGCCAAGGATCATTACTAATTAGAAGTTTAAGCTGTGGCAAATCCAACAGCATCTCGAGTTTGTACAATATTCTAAGCCAAAACTAAATTACCCCTTTTTTATGGCTAAGTACAACATGCAAAGAAATCTCTACATGGAAATGGGTCATGACTGACCTTGAATAGCATTCATTTTCATGGGTCTATCATGTATATAGACCTACTTCTAGACTTCCTTAAACTTTATCAACTGTTTGATCTAGATACGGCTCACTTTCATATGTAATGAAATATCTTTGGTTATATCAACATCTGCCTTCCAAAGTTGCTACCTTTACTGGAAAGGTAGCAGTTTGGAGAACAGCTCACTCTATTCTGGGGAATCAGTTCCCTGATAAATTAATTCATTCCATCATCATATAGCTGAAGAAAGTTAACAGCCACCCCTCTTAGATGAATGAAATATTTTAGGAAATATTAAAAAGGCAGAATATCTCCCCTAAAAGAGAAATATAAATATTAAGGGAGACAGAAACTCAGAGCTTCAGCTCCCTGTCCCTAGCAGATATTTGATGCCCATTGAGAAGGACTGGGTCAGTCTATCCACAAGACAAAAAAACTCAGCTCCAGGGTAATGGGATTAAGACATGACCCAAGGACATAATAGGACTCACCACATGGCACAACCAAGCCCCTTCATACCATCCACCCAAGGTTCAACCAACCTTAATTCAGACAGCATCAGCTGTGACCCCTGCATAGCCCCCTGGGAGTCAGACAGTCAATAGAATGCATGCCCTTGCCACAGGAACAGGAAGCTCAAGGTCAAAGCTCACGAGAGGGTATAAATAACACTCACTCTCCACTCCTTGTGCTCAGCTGCACCAGGACTTCAAAGCCACGTGGTCCTGCTCATCAATAAACCATCTTTCCAACCAGCTTCCGTATTTCCAGTGTCTTTCTCCCCACTTGGAACTGAACCCAGATGGATATTTTTTTCCAACATAACTCAACAATGAACTGAATTCTTGCATGCCCAGGAAGTTCATATATATAAAACCAAGCCATCAAAGTTCTTTAAAAGTTACCAATATCCAAATCAATTTAATTTACCAGGATTTTTCTCAATTCATTGCCTGCTGCAAGAGAATCAAGCCACCCCCTCCCCTGCCCACAAAATTTGAGGAACGGTGGGCTGGATGCCTCTTTTCACTTATATCTTATTGCCCCTCAATAACAAGCAATATATAGCTTATTGCTTTGCTTTCCTCTCTCCAGTACTGTATTAAGCACACTGCAACTGTTCTCACCAGACGTTTTAAAACAGACACGTACAACTTTCCCCCCATTTGTCTTTAAGTGGTGTGCTGGGGACTGCACTTCCAAAGCTAGAAGATAAGGCTAGGACCAACGCTATATCTTGTTCATTTATATTTATGTTGAATTAAAGTGAAATGCAATTAGTATGATCACTCTCTAGTCATGTATTAAAATAATAGAAGCTTGCATTCTGGTTCTGCATCCCCCCCCCCCCCCCCAGAAAAATGTTCCAGAACGTAGAGAGGTATATGAACATTACATTTTTATCATCTTTTTAAACCAGCTTTCTGGGAGCAGCCGCTTGAATTGAATTAAATATACCATTCATGGATTTTTCAACAGGTTTGGGATCCCCTGCCAGCAGGAGGCCTACACTCCGGTTGCATGTTGTGTTCTGATTTTAACCCCTCGCAATCTTGTGCTTATTGATGCTTAATTCATGGAATCGTTCATTTAATTTGAAGTGGGTTTTTTTTTTTAAAATAATATGTTTAAATCGTTGCTTTTATGGCACGTGACCCAGAGTCACCTTGGGTGAGATGGATGGCCACATAAACTTGATAAAATAAATATATTTTGAGAGCCGGTTTGGGCTAGTGGTTAACACACCATACTAAGAAGCAGGAAACCCTGAGTTCAAGTCCCACCTTAACCACGAAAGCCAGCTAGGAGACTTTGGGACAGTCCCTCTGTCTCAGCCTGACCCAGCTCACAGTGTTGTTATAATAGTGAGGAAAACAAGAGTAGGAAGGTGTGTTCGCCTTGTGTTATTTATAAAAATAATAAAAGCAGGATACAAATAAATAAATAAAATCCCTATTTTCTGGACTTGCAACCAGCAGCTTTCAAGATTTCTCAATTGTTGTTTTTGGAGTTTCTTACGTCCAGGTTAAATTCAAAGTAGCATTCCTAAAGGTGCAATGGCGCAGTGGTTACAGTGCAGTACTTCAGGCTATTTCTGCTGCCTGCCGGCTGCCTGAAATTTGGCAGTTCGAATCCCACCAGGCTCAAGGTTGACTCAGCCTTCCATCCTTCCGAGGTCAGTAAAATGAGGCCACAGATTGTTGGGGGCAATAGACTCTGTAAACCACTTAGAGAGGGCTGCAAAGCACTGTGAAGCGGCATATAAGTCTAAGTGCTATTGCTATTGCTATTGTCCTTCCTTCCTCCCTTCTTCCTTAAAATGTTACACAATTGCTTGTGTCTCCTTCTTTCCTTCCTTCCTTCCCTCCCTCCCTCCCTCCCTCCTTTCTTTCTTTCTTTCTTTCTTTCTTTCTTTCTTTCTTTCTTTCTTTCTTTCTTTCTTTCTTTCTTTCTTTCTTTCTTTCCCTGTGGTTAGAATGCAGTACTGCAGGCTACTTCTGCTGACTGCCAGCTGCCTGCAATTTGGCAGTTCGAATCCCACCAGGCTCAAGGTTGACTCAGCCTTCCATCTTTCTGAGGTCAGTAAAATGAGGACTCAGATTGTTGGGGGAAATAGGCTGACTCTGTAAACCGCTTAAAGAGGGCTGCAAAAGCCCTGTGAAATTGTATACACCAGCCTCCATCTCTAAACGTTAAGCTTTCAAAGACCATCCTATTCTTGACTGGTGGGTAAATCTCCCATGTGCATATATTATAAATAGAGACAATGGGGTCTTATTGTTTTACAACAGTTAAGAAAGATTTGGGATGGGGGGGGCGAGTTTAAACCATCTCTAATCGCATTTGTACTAAATTAGCATATGTTTACTGAGTGTTATGGTAACACAACATTTCACCACAGGACAAAATAAAAGAAGAAAGCACATCTATGCCACGCAACGACTCCATTAATCAAATTGTTGATGGTTGATCACAGGGACACCACATGCAAATTTTTCAGCTCTCTTTTCTTTCCTAATTGGCGTTCGCCTCTTGAGAATGTGAGAATGTGACACTTGAGAAAACTTTTGCCCAAACTTTTATCCCAAGAAGCTCTCCCACCCTCAACTTTTCGCAGGGAGCTAAAATTAACGATATCTATATATTTTTATGACATATGCAAAGGGAGGTCTGGGAAGGCTGTCACTGGCCTCCATTCCTTGAAGAGTCTCATTAAATGAAACTCCTTATGCACACGATATGACAAGCCAGAAGGTTTTTTTCCCCTCCTCTCTCTATCCTTGGCTCTTTAGTGCAGAGAAAATGAATGACAGCTAATGATGGGCCAAGCAAATGTCCATTTATGTCCCATTCTACCTCATGCTAACAAGTGTTCGCCAATGAAATGTTTTTCTAGGGTCGTTTTGGGCCTGAAGAAATCTCTCCCCAGTGACCTCTGATGGTCAAGCGCCAGCAGTCTAACAGATTGGCTGTCCTGGGATTATAAAAGACCCTAACTCTTCAGGACATCCGTTGCTATGTAGCAGGTTCAAAAGCAGCTTGAGTTCCCTCCATCAACGATGCTGTTTATTTCTCTGTAATGTTTCTTCCATAAAAGCTAACTGCAGTGGATAGCTTTCATGTGATATTTTCCTCCCCAAAATCAGGGAAGCAGGAATTGATTCCTAGCCCATCCTTAACAGGTAAGGTAAAAGTTCCCCTTGCACATATGTGCTAGTCGTTCCTGACTCGGGGGGATGGAGTTCATCTTCATTTCAAAGCCGAAGAGCCAGTGCTGTCCGAAGATGTCTCCATGGTCATGTGGCCGGAATGACTCAATGCCGAAGGTGCTCAAGGCTCATGATTTAATTAGGGCATCCGTTGGAACCCTGACAAGTGGGGCAACAAAATCAGGAACTTTGCAAAAATCAGCCTCATCCATGGAGCCTAAGAGGTCCCTGCTACTTAACCACATCCAGAGGGACTTCTCCGGGTGCCGTCCACTAGGCAATGCCAGCGGGCAACGCCCAGGGGAAGGGCCTTCTCTGTGGTGGGCCCAACCCTCTGGAACGACCTACCCCCTGAACTCAGAACGACCACAGACGTCCGCTCCTTCCACCAGAAACTAAAGACTTACTTTTTCCAACAGGCCGGCCTGGCCTAATTTACCCCACCTTGCCTATAGTCTGAAGCTAAATTGTTTTAAATTGGTTTTAAGGGGAAATAGTTTTAATGATTTTATAAATTTTAGCACAGGGATAATAATTTAATCTGGTTTTAAAATTTTATAAATTGTTATGTTTATATGTTTTTTAATTTCCTGTGCACCGCCCCGAGTCCCTTCTGGGAAAGGGAGCGGTCTATAAATCTAATAAAGTATAAGTATAAGTACAGTTAAAGTAGATTCACAATGATATCAAGTACCTTATATCAATACATACATGCATTTGGATATTTCCTTGAAGTACAGAGTTAACATTATTTTCTCTCCAAGTCGAACAGTTACTTCTCATTCCTACTGTCTTAACCACGTTCAAAAAAACCATGTTTCCTTTTCTCTGGCTATTATATATACAACGCCAGAGTGGAAGGAATCCGTTCAGTGCACGCTTTGCTCAAATGAAGTTTAAATTTTAATCTACAGAGAATAGGAAGCACGGGATCCTTTTATTATCCGTCAGCATTTTATACAATCCACTGAGGTCCTGCCCAGCTCATTTGGTTGCATGGGTCTGCTCATTACCCCAATCAGAAAGTCACTTCTCAAAGAACAAAGGAAATCCCACCATCTCTTCAGTTCCATCAACAAGGAAAATGGGTGGGGGGGGGGGAAGAACCATCAGGACTCATTTCTCTCCATTGTTTCCCAGGAAGAAATTTGCATTTCATGAATAAAAACACTTGGCAAATTACCTTTTAATTTAGGTTTTAATTAGTTGGTTTCATAACCATTGGCTTTGCTGTAGGGATATGTCAATGTTTATTGATATGACACTTAACTTCAAAGTGATTATCCCGTTAACAAAGAACTAAACATTATTCGGATCACATTAAACTATTTATTATTTACAGTTAATTGATCAGAGGAGTGTACATTGTTCTCCTTGGACTCGTGCATCTTTTCATTCTCTTTTGCCCTGGTCTGCCTCATCAACACCATCATCATCTTGACTGCAAACCTATTTATTCATTAATTTGAATAGATTATTTTGGGCAACAAAATTAGCATAAGAAAGAGGACTGGAAAAAAACTTTTTGTTGTTGTTGTGGGCTGTAGAAAATAAACAAATAGATGCCAAACAGAACTGGGGGACACACACAAAAAGAGCTTGTAGTTTTACTATTTCTGTTATGTTGACCTTTCACAAGTTGTCAGTCCTTCATATCAGGAAACAGATGCCATAAGATGATTAGAAATACATTATTGAGACAGACTTTGCAATTCTGCCTTTCCCACTCCTTTTTTCTTATACTTTAGCAAGTCAGCTAGAAGCCAGCCTGAATATGACAATATTGGAGTGTTCCAATATTTGAGGGGCTGCCACAAAGATGAGGGAGTCAAACTATTTTCCAAAGCGCCAGAAGGCAAGACAAGAAACAATGGAGGGAAACTAACCAAGGAGAGAAGCAACCTAGAACTATGGAAAAAATTCCTAATGGTGGGAACAATCAACCAGGGGAATGGCTTTTCTCCAGATGTTGCATCATTGGAGGCTTTCAAGAAGAAATTGGACAATCATTTGGGTGACATGGTATAAGATTTCCTGCTCGACCAGGGGGTTGGACTAGATGACTGCCAAGGTCCCCTCCAACTCTGTTGTTCAATATTCTGTGAATCTCTTCTTAACTCACACCCTATTTCCTAGACTTAATGAATGTTTTGGAGCATGTTGCAACTACTTCTGTATAGTTTCTCCAAGATCACCTCAGTTGATTCTTACAGTGATAGAAATGGGATGGGGACAATAAATCAAGAAGTCAACATTTTAACTTCTCCCATTTATATTAGCTGGTCTTAGATCAGGTCAGTCAAGGATGGAGCTGGTAGGCTTTCTTCTACCTTAATCTCTCTACACGCATCCATGCCTCTCTCCTGAGAATGAAATCCAGCATCCGGCTGTGTTTTGTCAAGGAATTATTTGTCACAGCTGTGGATTCAGTTTCTGACTATGATGAAGCTGCTCCTGCTGAATCTGTGGAATATCAACCTCAGCAGATGAGAATCACTTGAGGCTGAGCAATCACAGGTACCACCAGTCAGATGATGGTGATATCAGACCTCCCAGCCTTTGCATCCAGCGAGTTAGAGTGGAGAGCAGAACAACAATGCTCAGTGAGAGTTCTTGCTAAACAGACAGAGAGATCTTTGTAACTAAAGGTTGCTGGCTGCAGACTGTTTTAAGTGATAGCTTTGACCCATTTCCTTCATTGGCGATGACTATCTGATCTCTGGCTCTTGTGTGATATTCTTGTGGATGAAACTCTGACCCTTGGATTGGCTGACAAACCTGACTTGGCTCTCTGAATTTTGGATTGAATTTGGGCTATTTTTCTGCGTGCTCCTGTTTGAAAGCAAACCCACTCAGTCATACCATTTTTTGATTACATTCCTTTCCTTGTTTGCTGTTATCTCTTCAAGCCTCAAGTAAATTGCTAATCTCCATTACCGTTTTTGAGTAAGTAATTGAAATCTGAAGCAGGACATGATCAAGTTCTGGGACACGAATTACAGGAAGCATCTACAGAATGAAGAAGAATTTGGGGAAATTATTTATGGAAAAAAGGTAACTACGTTTGCCCTAAACAAGATAAAGTGATGGAATAACAATGGGGTTATATACTTCAAGCATCTTCAGACTGGCACACAGAACAGAATTGTCCTCAGGTTTTTCCAGGGCAAAAATAATGAAAGGAAATCGAAGCAATGCAAGATTTCAGTGAAATGTTTTAGAGCTTCCTAATAAACAAAGCTATGTGACAATGCAACTGTCGTGGAATCTTTTCAAAGATGGCTCAAGATGAAGCTAGATGATCATCTAGTAAAGGTGCTGTTGTCAAAGCTTGCATTTTGGATTCACTGAGTAATGGAATGGATTAATGACCTTCATGCTTTCTTCCAACCATTTGATTCCATCTATATATCTTACATATTTTATATTTCCTGCCCAATGTGCAAGCATTGCAGCCCACCCACACCCACAACAGAGATGCCCTGCAGTGCTCTGAGTACAAAGAAGACGGTAGAACATCAATAGTATTGTCATTGTAATATAGTTAAGGAAAATGCTACTCTCCAACAATTCCAGTAATATGTTAAGGTCATTTTTTTAAAGAGAGCGCAAGAGCAGCCTATATATTTTCTAGCTTAAATTACTTTTCCATCATCCCTTTAGCTGAGTGTATTATTTTGCTTGAGGCGAATCAATGAAAAATTATCTACTAAAACATAGTTTTGTTTACGCGTGTTCACCAGAGACCAGTTTAAAGATGCTCTTGATTTGGTAGCCTATAAAATCAAAATTGTTATCACAAGGGTGATGATCTTTTGTTCTATAAATGTTGAGTTCTGCTTGTTATATTTGAATGCAGTCTAATTTTCTCAGAATAAACCCTCTGCAGATGACATTCTTGCAAGCATTCAAGTTGCTCGGAATGTCATCAAAGTTAGAAATGGAGAGGGAAAAAGGAGCAAGTTCTAATTATACAGTAAATAAGAAGCTGGATCCTCAAGCCCCATCATCTTCCACCAACCCATTTTTCAATGTGCCCTCTTGTTAAAAGGCAGAAAAATAAATACAGGCATTTAAAACCAAACTGAACAAAAAAGCCAAAAACTTAGGAACCGCTCACCGAAACTTTACATATATGATTTGATGGACACCTAGAGAACTGTGTAAGATGTTTAGCCTTGGAGTCAATTGTAAATGTTAAAGCAAAATGGAAAGGACAGCCTTTGAGAATGATTCAAACAGACGATGTTCCAGCCAAGGAGAGTACAAGGGAAAACATGACCCTAAGAACTTAGCAAAAAACAAAGACAGCAATAGAGATCTTAAAAATACAAAGTCTGAACAATAAACTAAGCATCAAAAGTTTACGGAAAGAAATTTGATGTGCAGCTGGCAAGTCCTCTGTAGGCAAATTAATATTAGGGAATTTACAGAGCAGAAACAAGCAAACTATTTTTTCTGCAAATTGACAAGCTACATTTGTTTAGTTTCGGGCAGCTAGGGATCCAAAGGCACAAAAATGATGTAGTAGTGCTACTCAACAAATACATGGTGTGTTTGATGCTCTCTGAGCTTGGTTGTTTGCTTACCAACTAGGTGACATCATCACTGCAAATGAGCATGGGGCTTGCTCCCTATATATGTACAGTAGCTTGTCTTCCAGTGTTGGTGGAGGTGTGGTTTTCTCCTTGGTTGTTCCTTGATCAGGGTGTATATTTTCCTGCTTGTTTCCTACTGGTGTTAATCCCTGCTGATTGGAGTGTTGGCTACTGCGTTCTTGTCTTTTGGTTTTTTTCTTAGCTTTTTGTCTCTTTTGAATGGTGTGCAAATGTGGCTTATCTCCACATGTCCATTGATGACTGCTTTGTTTGAATGTCAAGTTTCCAAGAATTCCCTGGTGCTTTGGATTTAACTTGGTCTAAGTATCTATTTAGTGAGGGACGTGGTGGCTCAGTGGCTAAGACACTGAGCTTGTCAATCAGATAGGTTGGTAGTTCGGTAGTTCGAATTCCTAGCGCTGCATAACAGAGTGAGCTCCCGTGACTTGTCCCAGCTTCTGCCAACCTAGCCGTTCGAAAGCACATAAAAATGCAAGTAGAAAAATAAGAACCACCTTTGGTGGGAAAGTAACAGCATTCCATGCACTTTCAGCGTTTAGTCTTGCTGGCCACATGACCACGGAGACATCTTCGGACAGCGCTGGCTCTTTGGCTTTGAAACGGAGATGAACATCACCCCCTAGAGTTGAGAATGACTAGCACATATGTGCGAGAGGAAACTTTACTTTTATCTTATGGTTGTTACTCTGTTGCTATATTATGGGAAGCTCAGAATCAATTGGAGTTGAGTGGCATCAAAATCAAAAATTTTAAATATCTACGGAGATTCTCAATCATCCAATTAATGATTGTCCCTAATGTGTCCCCCCCCTCCAAAAAAAACCAGGTGGAATCCCCACCAGTCAGTTAGAACTAAAGAAGCTTATTGGATGAGAAGTGAAATATTTACAAATAAAACATCAAAGAAGTCCAGTTGCTTTATGGGGTAAAAAAAACATTTGGAGTAGCTCGGTCTGCAATGCTCCGTTTCCCAGTTCAAATAAATAAATAAATAAATAAATAAATAAATAAATAATGATGATGATGATGATGATGATGATGATGATGATGATGATGATGATAATTAATAATAATAATAATAATAATAATAATAATAATAATAATAATAATAATAATAATAATAATAATAATAATAATAATAATAATAATAATCTTTATTGTCATTGAAATTGGTTTGAGCTTTGTGCTAACATTTGCATCAGGTGGAATATAGACAGCAGTGATAACTATAACAGAAATCTCTCTAGGTAAATAAAATGGCCGACAAATGACAGTTGAGAATTCCACGTCTGCAGAACAGTGTGTATAAGCAACTCTACTGTTAGTACACCAGTTATTATGTGTGTAAATACACAGTCCTCCACCTTTGCTTGTACCAGAGTTGTTGTTTTTGTCAAAGTGGTGTGTGGTGTGGTTAGTTAGCTCCACAGACGCATCTGGTACAAGTGGATGAAGCCAGGTCTCTGTGATGATCATCACACAGCAGTCATGAGCTTATTTGCTGCCATCCATAGCTCTAGTTCATCTAGTTCAAAATATTGATTAGTCAAAGCATTCAGTTGGGATCTCTTTGAGTTGTTTGTACTTCTTTCTCCCAGATTCCTTAACTTTAGGACTAGTACTTTTTGTTTGGAAGAACAAGGCTGAAACATGCCATGGTTCTTTGTTCATCATGTTCTGAAACACTTCTTTTGCTTTCTTCACCTTCCAAGAGTTTTTTGTTCACATCTCTGTTCAAAGCAAAGAGCTGAATTCAAGCAGTGCTCCAGGCTGAAGCATCAGATTGGAGTGGCTGTGTGGCTTCAGCCCACACAATAATAATTTTAAAAGGGGATACTTTGCATGCACACCCATTCACAAACCACCTCTGGAGTGAAGCAGCTGGACAAGCATTCTGGTTGGCTTTGACTGGAAATGTCAAATAGAGCAACTCCGTTCTAAAACTACAAGCATCACTTCAGATCAGATGGCTTTGATACCTACCCTAAAATCTATTCAATGCTTTGAATTGGAGTGCAGATGATCTGAACATCCACACACACTTTGGCGCCAGAAAAAAAAAATAGACAGTCTCGGTCCACAGAAAAGGACCTTTCCCGGAATTTCTAGAGAAATGGGACAAATCAAACAGGGAACTCTTTGCTTTCAAAGCACTGGCTCTTACGCAGCTGCAACAACTCTTCCCCACACTTTCTCCTCCTTGTCCTACTTCAAGAGCTTCCAATTATGAATATGATTATCCTGAAAGCTGTGCTTATGTATTCATGCATTTATCTAAACTGACACTGTTTCTGCACATGGGAACATGTTGTACAACACTTAAAAAGAACTGATTGTAGATGAAAGCATCAGAAGAAAAAAGAGATCACCTCTACAACCGCCACACACTCTACATGGGGCTGCCCTTGAAAAGTACCTGGACATTTTTAACTGGTCCGGAATGCCATCTGGACAGTGATGGGGCATGCCTTGATATGTCCATGAGATGCCTTGCTTTGAGAGTGCACTGCTTGCCAGTTTTCTTCTGGGTGTGGTTGAAGGTGTTGGCTATGATCTGCAAAGTGCTACATGGCTACCTGAAGGCAGAATGGGACAACTCGCCACAGTCTTCTTGCCTTGGCCAATTTGCCATAGTCATCTCACAGCAGGAGAACTCACCATGGCCAACTTGCCTTAGGACAACTCACTGCGGAACAATTCAAGTTAATTATTTAAAATAATTAAAATTGTATTTTAATTTTTGTGATTTGCCATCCTTTCTTTAATGATTCTACTTGACTATTTGACTTGACTATTTCTTTGATATTAGTGTAACTTTTCTTCTGCAGTTGTCCCATGGCAAGTTGGCCATGGCGAGTGGACTGCAATGAGTTGGCCATGGCCAACTGGTCACAGCGAGATGTCATAGACCCCATGAGGGACTGCCCATCTGAAAATGTTGGCCCAGCTGATTCAATCCAACAGAGTTGGTGCCCTCTGGGTTCCTTTGATTGATCAGTGCCATCTCCCAAGGTTCTAAAAAGCATGTCTTCTCTGTGGCCTTCTGGAATTAGGTTCTTCTTGAGCTCCATGTGACTCTCATCCTGACGATGTTCTGGAGGGCCTTAAAGAAATGGCTTTTCTCACAGACTTTGGATTAGGGCTGCTGGAACTCCTTAATTAGTTGCCTTGCATAAATGGTTTCATACTTTGCTATCTTCATTTTTACTCCCTAAAATCTTAAACTTTAACTTGCGATTTTATTTATATTGCTGCAGTATATGATTTTATATCTTGTTTTGCTTTAAGCAATTGTGACCCTTTTGTTTCATTTTGCTTGTCAATGACCAAAACAAAACAACTGACCTGCCCTTTATTGTTGTATGACCCGGTCCAACATCTGTGTATTGCTGTGTTTTTTATTTGGATTGTATGGTTGGGGATGCGGTGGCTCAGTGGCTAGGACGCTGAGCTTGTCGATCAGAACAGTCAGCAGTTCAGCAGTTCGAATCCCTAGTGCCACATAATGGAGTGAGCTCCCATGAACTTGTCTCAGCTTCTGCCCACCTAGCAGTTTGACAGCATGTAAAAATGCAAGTAGGAAAATAGGGACCACTTTGGTGGGAAGGTGACAGCACTCTGTGTGCCTTCAGCATTTAGTCATGCCGGCCACATGACCACGGAGACGTCTTCGGACAGTGCTGGCTCTTCAGCTTTGAAACGGAGATGAGCACCGTCCCCTAGAGTCGGGAAGGACTAGCACATATGGGCGAGGGGAAACTTTACTTTTACCTTATGGTTGTTACTCTGTTGCTATAGTATGGGAAGCTCAGAATCAATTGGAGTTGAGTGGCATCAAAATCAAAATAATAAAGGAAGAAAACTAAAAAGGAAACTAAAAAATCCTCAACCCTCTAACTTAAGTTGAATTATGTCCAGCTTTGAGACCTCCTGTGGTAAAACTCATTTCAATAAACTACCTTTAATGGTTATTGTGGCACCTTGTGTCACAATTTGTGAATCATTACTTTATTACGGTTACCTCATGCTAGTTTCTTCCTGTTCTTCTCGGCAATGCTTTTCACGAATAGTGTCACCGCAACAGCCTTGCCGTGTGGCAATCGTTTCTTCCTCATAAAACAGAATTGCAAATAATTGGTGCTATTCTGTCAAATCCTTTGAGTCAGACAAGCAGCAAAAGGTCAGGAAGAAAATCACCGCATCATATTCACGTTTTTTTCTGCTGGTTATTTAGTTTTGTTCCCAACTCTTCTCCTTCAGTTCAAGGGAGAAGAAATTGTTGTTGTTGTTGTTCTTGTTGTTTTTTTGAGGGGGGGGGAGTCAGCATATTGCCCCCAACAATCTGGGCCTTCATTTTACTGACTTCAGAAGAATGGAAGGTTGAGTCAACCTTGAGCCAGTGGGAATCGAACTACCGAACCGTCAGCAGTTCAGATAACTCAGCTTTGTTTCTCTTAGGTAATTGACTAAGGAGAAAAGTCAATTACCTTTTATAGGAGAAAAGAAAGAAATCAGAGAAGCAGCAGATCGTAAAGAGATGGTTGCACAATGAAAGGCATGACCCATACCCCTTGCCCCCTTGCCCCTAAAACCACTCCAAACTCGATTGCAGAAAATATGGCTTCAGTCAGAGTGGTCAATGCCCGGAATGCACTACCTGACTCTGTTGTTACTTCCTCAAACCCCCATAGCGTCAACTTAAATGGTCTACTGTGGAGCTCATACCATTCCTAAGAGGTCTGTAAGGGGTGTGTGCATAAGTGCACCATTGTGCCTACTGCTCCTGTCCTACTCGCCCCATCTATTTGTACCCATTTCTTATGTATACACGTATACCTGCTTATACTTATATGTTTATATTTTATATTCATACTTATACTTGTTTTCTCATACATGCTTGACAAACCAAAATCTATAAAAATAAAAATGTAACAAGAGTTTGTTCAAAACCACTAATCTCTGAAAGAACTGCACCGATCGCTTCCAAATTTTCACACAAGGTTCCTTTGAAATACAGCACCAATGATATATATAGACTATGTAGATGTCACACCTGTGCCAGGAACATGCAACAGAAATTTTAAAAAATGTAAAAAAGGTAGGTAGATGGATACAGAGAGAGCAGTGGGCCACAGGTATTATGTCATCCTTTATGACATAAATACTCTGAGGGAGAAATACAGTAAGTAGGTAGGTAGGTAGGTAGGTAGGTAGGTAGGTAGAGGGATAGAGAGAGGGAGAAATACGGTAGGTAGATAGGTAGGTAGGTAGAGGGATAGAGAGAGGGAGAAATACAGTAGGTAGGTAGGTAGGTAGGTAGGTAGGTAAAGGGATAGAGAGAGGGAGAAATATGGTAGGTAGGTAGGTAGGTAGGTAGGTAGGTAGGAAGGAAGGAAGGAAGGAAGGAAGGTAGGTAGGTAGGTAGGTAGGTAGGTAAAGGGATAGAGAGAGGGAGAAATATGGTAGGTAGGTAGGTAGGTAGGTAGGTAGATAGGTAGGTAGGTAGGTAGGTAGGAAGGAAGGAAGGAAGGAAGGAAGGAAGGTAGGTAGGTAGGTAGGTAGGTAGGTAGGTAGGTAGGTAGAGGGATAGAGAGAGGGAGAAATACGGTAGGTAGGTAGGTTGGGGGTTATACGGTGGTTGTGAGTACGTGTTTGTGTATACAGGTGTAGATCTACACACAGATTGGTTGGCCATTTAACCAGACTGGGCCACAGAAACACGTGGCCGGAAACGGATAGTAAAAAAACAATTAAAAAAATAAAACCAGTGTAAGGTCACTCATGAGCATGCTACCAAATTTATTTTCTCCTCCAAAAGTAATGCCGAAATCAAATCGATTTTCACCAAATGGAAAAGAAGGCTTATGGGATGGGGAGGAAGTGCGATGGAGTTTATCTGCATGGCACCTCTTATTAATCTGTCTCTCCTTCAGATTTCAAGCCTCAGGTTTGGGCAATAAACATGACTTCTTGTTTCTGCTAAGACGGCCAGAACCCCTGAGGGTTCCATTATTTACACCTCCACCTCTTACTTCCAAAGACCTTGTCAGACATTGATTGAAAAGTGGCTGGATAAAACAGTTTCCAAGGTAGCTGAATCAGCCCTACGGTGCAGTGCCTGTTTTCCTGCAGTGACTTGACTAAAAATCAATGGGCAGTAAGTAGATTTAGGAATGGGGGGGGGGGCTTTTTCTGATATGTGTGTCTGTGGGTGCGCGCATGTATTTCTGAGATGGCAAAGGCTATGGGTGAACCTGCTCTATAATGATGAAACAAACTTCCGGAGAAGAAATGCGAGTTGAGGTCAGCTCTGCTAAAAGAAGAGCTGTGGTCCCAGTGGAATGAAAAGACATCGAGTAGACGGACTCTGTAATTCCTCTCTTGACAATGAGAAGACTTGAGATCATCCTCAAGTATTCCGGGCAACTGTTCCTTATGAGAAGACTGCAAGACAACAGTCACCAATGAGTCATTTAGAGCAGGGGTCTCCAACCTTTGCAACTTTAAGTCTGAAGGACTTCAGCTCCCAGACTTCTCCAGCCAGCTTTGCAAAGCTGGCTGGAGAGTCTGGGAGCTGAAGTCCTTCAGACTTAAAGTTGCAAAGGTTGGAGACCCCTGGTTAGAGCTCATTGGGAGATGAGGGAATGTCCATGTTGCTCAAACCATGGTAGGTGCCTTTAAAAGGACACCGAGTTCTCGGGCTTCCTTCTCTAATCAATTCTGGAAAAGGGGTCTCCAGGGGTCTAACCAGGGGTCTCCAACCTTTGCAACTTTAAGTCTGAAGGACTTCAGCTCCCAGAATTCTCCAGCCAGACCCCTTGTAAATTGCTTTGCAGCTATTGGGAACTGTTGTATGGACCAGTCTCCGTGTACAAGGTGAGCTTCCTTCAAACCCCTAATGAAAGACTTTTCAAAAAGAAACAGCGAAAGAGAACTTCAACTTTTAATTGTGGGGAAAATACAAATGGTCCCAGATGGAGTTCAGATAAGAGTTTGGAATGACGTATCAGAATCGTGTATAATTGGGCTGACTAAAGTTTGCTGCTTCTTGGTCTCCAGCAATTTTTAGACCCTTGATTTTTTTTACCTCCACTGCCCATTGAACATGCTCAGGGTGGGCTGTTCCGCATTCACCTGGGATCCAGAGATCCTCTAGCAAAGATTCTGCCCAGTTTGGCGAACCCCCAAATCCCACTCCTGGCTGGTCGTGCCCACCTCACCCCTCCCAGTAGTCTCCACACATCCCATTTTGCATGTCAGGTAAGTTCAGGACCCATGTGGAGACTTGGGGAGGGTGAAAAACAGGCCTCCCAGAGTCTCCAGAAGGCTGGAAATGGATTAGGATTAGGGTTAGGGTTAGGGTTAGGTTCTGACCTCCAGGGAGTCTACAGAGCCTGGGGAAGGCTGTTTTTGTCCTACTGGAGGCTCCAGAGGATTCCCTGGAGCCTCCATTAGGGCAAAAACGTCCTTCCCCGGGCTCTGTAGACCAGGGAAGGGTGAAAAGGGACCTCGTGGAAGTTCAAGAAGGCCAGAAACAGGGTTGTTTCCGGCCTCCAGAGCCCAGGAAGCCAGTTTTCACCCTCCCAGAGGCTTGAGGAAAGCCTCTGGTACCTGAGGAAGGGGGAAATGTGCCCCCCACCCTAGTGCAGGAGGCTGACTAGGACATGGGCACGTCCACCCAGCACCCAGGCAGAGAACCCGTTGCTGAAATTTTGGAAGCCCACCCCTGTCAATAAACAGAGTGCCCCAATAATTATTACTCAGAAATATCAGGGGGGGGGGTGAATAATAATAATAATAATAAAAAGTCACAGGAGTGACACACTCCAGCTTATTTTGTATTATAGATTCTGGATTTTCCACCAACTGCTAATTGCAGCCACTGACCTGCAAATGTTACTTCCTCCCCGTGTTAAAAACCTTTCAACCAACGTTCCATGAGCTTTGATGAGCTACAGAAATCGTCTCTCACCTGGTGACCTCCAAATGATTTGGATGGCTCTCCCAGCATTCAAATCAGAGCTGGCTGGAAATTCAAAGGACTATCGTCTCAACATGCCAGAAGGACGTCAGGATAAATAGGGGTCTTTAATGTACTTTTAGTTGTAATTATTTGCTGCGCTTCAGCTTCGCTTCCCAGTTGATCTTACCCACCAACACAAAGCTCTTCCCAATTTATCCGTTCTTCAGTCCCCAGAATTCTCCAGCCAACATGGCCATTGATCTTATTATCAGGCCCTTTGTGAAGGCCTATTGTCCTTGATACTTTAGAACAAGAAAAGAAGTATTTGTCTTCCCATCTTACAATTGATTGGCAGACCATGACGCAGGATCTCAACATGCAGGGCCTTAATTTAATGGCTTCTCTTGCCACCAGAAGATGGAGGGATGACAATGGGCTTTGATGGCTTTGAGCACAGCTTAAAGAAATTAAAAGGAAATAAAACTGTAGGCCGCTAACAGTTGGAATCGGAATAGCAAGGAAAGAATTATTACCTTCAAACCTTGTTTGGAGGGGTTCTTCATTTGAGATAGAGATAATTAGCTACAAAGCGAAAATGAGTTACAGATTCCGATGAAAGTATAATAGTGCTTTCTTTTGGCAAGCTTACAATGTAAAAGACATACAAAAGGGAAGAAGGTTGGGGAGAGAAGAACATCATATATCTAGGCGCTAATTCTTATTCTAAAATAGGACATACTCTGACCATTATTAAATGAGGAAAGAAGCCCAATAGAATTTGGGGTTTTTTTTCCTATAAAAGTTGGTGGAACAACTTCTCATCTCCCTGAACTTCAGGAGACAAGATTCTGGACATGAAAATTATTTGGTCCAATCTTTCCCAATCCTTTTTGCCTTTTGGTATTGTTCATGGTTTTCCAGTTGCAATGGATGCCTGTGAAAGTTGGACCATAAGGAAGGCTGAGCACCGAAGAATGGAGGCCTTTGAACTTTGGTGCTGGAGAAGACTCCTGCAAGTCCCTTGGACTACAAGGCGATCCAACTGGTCAGTCCTAGAGGAGATCATCCCTGACTGCTCTGTAGAAGGCCAGATCCTGAAGAGGAAACTCAAAGACTTTGGCCACCTAATGAGAAAGACGGACTCCCTGGAGAAGAACTTAATGCTGGGAAAGATGGAGGGCAAAATAAGAAGGGGATGACAGAGAACGAGGTGGATGGATGGAGTCATTGAAGCAGTACGCATGAGCCTAAATGGACTCCAGAAGATGGTAGAGGACAGGAAGGCCTGGATGAACATGGGGTCACGATGGGTCGGACATGACTTCGCAACTAACAACAACAATCCCAATCCTTTATGTGTAAACAGTTGGACTTCTCTATTGATGTAGTTGCAAATTTGCACACCAGGAAGAACTTTTTCAGTGAAGTCTTTCCCATACAAATCTCCTGTCTCAGACCTACTGAATTAGCAAAAGAGCCTTCCTGCAGGAGATTAAAAAGAGAGAGAGAGAGAGAAGCTTTAAATCCCTCAAAGCCACTTATATTAAGCATTTGAAACTGTTGCTTTCTTTGGTATTGACAGGAGCGAAAACAGCTTGTAGGTATGCTCCTAGCCAGAGTTATTGTTACTAATTAGTTTGTTCCCAGAAGAAGGATGATACCTGTTCTTACAACGTGACTCTGTAAAAGGGGAGGAGGGGGGATTCTCCAGAGTTCACGTCTGTATTGTGGCATTTTCGTGCTGAAAATGAAAAAAAAAATATCACCCTAAAAATAATAAGAAAAAAAAAACAGCTCAGCTGCTTATTTTGACAGGGCTTGTAAATACCATCTTTACCCAAATGAATTAATACATGTCTTTGGAAATCTGCAATGCTCTCAGGGTTAGGTGGATTTTCCCCCCCCTCTCCTCGTTTCTTTCCCCCAGAAGATTCTCAATCCTCCCAGGACACTTTGACATGAAACATTAGAAGATGAGTTCAATAAGTAGGTTCCTCCTGTTATATTATACGCTGTGAAAGGTCTGGAACAAAGATTTCAAGTGTGCAAATTCTCATAGGAAAGGAAAACTCATAATAGTAAAAAGAGACATCCCCCCCCCTTCTTCCCTTGTCTGTCTACTGAGCTATCTAAGCCAGGGGTGTCAAACTCAAGGCCCAGGGGGCAGATCTGGCCCATGGGGTGCTTAGATCTGGCCCGTGGGGCTGCTTTGGAAACAATGAAGAACCGCCCCATGGTGCCTCTGGCAGAAAAAATAGAGCCCGGGAGACCGTTGTAGCTGAAAATGGAGCTCAGGAGCCTGTTTTCAATGGCAGAGTGCTGAAAGACGCCACAGGTGCCACCGACATGAGTGATGTCAAGCTGGCCACACCCACCCTGGCCTCCTGAGGCCAAATACGACCCTGATGCAGCCCTCAATGAAATAGGGTTTGACACCCCTGACCTAAGCCTAAAGGTCTGGAGAAATCTGGGATGTTTAGTATGAAGGAAGAGAACCATAGGAGAGATATAATAACCATTTTTCAGTGCAGAAATGGAAGCCACTAAGGAGAGGGAAGAATTATTTAAGAATGATCTAAGAAGCATTATTTTTTACAGATCTTGGAACCATGAATAATGGGTGTAAACAGCAGCTACCTAGACTCACTCTATCTATCTATCTATCTATCTATCTATCTATCTATCTATCTATCTATCTATCTATCTATCTATCTATCTATCTATCTATCTATCTATCTATCTATCTATCTATCTACCTACCTACCTACCTACCTACCTACCTACCTACCTACCTACCTATCTATCTATCTATCTATCATATATAAATGTGTGTGTGTGTGTGTGTGTGTGTGTGTGTGTGTGTGTGTTCCAGCATCACTCTGGAACAATTTCAACCAATTTCCAGCATCACTCTCGAGCAATTTCAACCAAACTTGGTACACAGATGACTTACTGTCTGGAAACAAAAAGTGAGTGGTAAGACACCTCTAACACCCCTTGGGGGGGGGTGTGTTCTGTTAAGATACAGCCTGTTGTGCCTTCAAATGACTTCTACTGAACTGCCGTAAAATGGCCTCTAGAGTACAGCGCTCCACTGCTAGTTGCCATGGTAACGGCTAGTTACCATGGTAACGGCTTCACAGGGGGTTCCCTCTGGTAAGGGGGAAAATCCAACATTAGGAATTACATTTTGTCCGGACATTTTCCCCCTATAAACAAATACCCAGGCAATGCTGGGTTATCAGCTAGTTTAACTATAAGAACAGATTTCTTGATGGTTCTGGAATGGCCTGCTTAAGCATATTGTGGATTCTATGGAGGTTTTTAAGAAGAGATTGGACAGCTTCTCATTGAAAATGGTGAAATTGGTTTTCCTGCACACTACAGAAATGATCTTTGTGATCCCTTCCAACCGTTCAGTTCTTTGATTTATGACCACCAAAAGTGGTTGAAGCTAGGAAATAGGTCAAATCAGCTTTTATTTCATTTATGGAACTGAAGTGGTCATATATTTAATCATACCATTTATGTTTTTTATGAAACAAAAATACATTAAACTGTTGTTTGGAAGGTTTCTGGGGGCTACAGTTTCATGAGGTCCTAGAGCCTCTTATTCTGCAGCGTTTCCATAGAAGATGCAAATTGAGAAAAGATGCCTGAATCCTTAAAAGGCCAATTGTTATGGAGAGGTAGATTAGAAACTTAGCCAAGACTATCTAATCAACTCTTTTTTCTTAGTTCAGAAACATGTCTTGAAATTTGATGGTCTTTGAATGTTTTAATCTAAAATTTCAATCGCTCCTTCTTATTGGTTATGCTAATTAGTACTAATGGAAGGGTACCAGGTTGGATGCTCCTGCTAACTATATAGTGTTAGCTGGTATTATTTGTTAGCCTACAGCATTCATTCTCCCCAACCATAATACCTGCCTGCATATTGTTAGAAGGTTAAACAACACAATTACTTCTTTCTTTGCAAATCACATTCCATCAGTTTATGCCTGAAAAAAATTACAGATTCTCACCCCAACTTCCTTGTCATTGAACATATAAAACGCACCACCTTTTTTCAATTGTTGTGCACTTCTGTGAATTTTCTTGAATATATGTTCCCCTTAATTTATTTTTTGGATGGGCAAGTGCCCAACTAGTTGTCAAATCAAACCTATGCTGCAAAGTTCCAGATGTCCACTTGATGTCAGCAGAGAGGAGGCAGTTTTAGATATCTCTGCTGCCACCTGATGGACACTTGGAATTTCTGCAACTGGTAGCCCTCGCTTTTACGGTAAACATTGTGGCATTTGATAGATGCTTAGTGACATTTCCAGAAGGATAGATGACAGAATACTGAGAAATTTAACTAAAATATAGATCTTTAAATTCAAACAGCAGTATCATTATAGCCTAACATTTACAACATATGCCAATCAAAATGACAGCTGATGACTGATGGGGGGGAAATAATATGAAGAAAGAGTCACATGAGAACCATACTAACATCTTCCAAATCACTTGTTTGATATCCAAAATCCGGCAGAAAGCAGGGGTAAAATTCTACCGGTTTGGACCAGTTTGCCTCAACCAGTTGTAAAAAAAAATGCTATCAGTTCAGTCAAACTGGTATTTCCAATGATCAGCTGGGATGAGCAATTTATATTAGCTAGAAAGCAGGATTTCCTGCTTTCTAGCTAATCTAAATCATGTTCCACAGTCGATTACCCCACACCCCTCCCTGTTCTACTTACCTTTGCAGGCGGGCTCAGTAGCAGGCTCCACCCACCAGCCCGGACATTATCACATCCATTTTTGAAGTTCTGCGCATGTGCAGAAGGTCCCGCGTGCTCACATTTGCAAACCGGTAGCGAAGGTAAGTAAATTTCATCCCTGGAAGAAAGTAAGCAACTTTGTTCATGATAGCACATTATCTGGAGATTTACTCAAGCTAGCAACAACCTGTTTTTATCCCCCCATGATCTACACCCTGGGAGACAATGGTTGGCCATCTATGTAGCCATTACTGGAGTCACAAGAGCTAGATTCGTGCATCATCACAAATCTTGTAGTCTCACTTGCTTGACTTTATTCATTATGTGGACCCAGACGTTACAGTTTGCAAAGCAAGGCTGATGACATAGGCCAGTCGTTCAAAATATGTGCCCTGTCTGCACTCATTTTATGAACCCCAGGTGGCGTGAGCCGAATATCCCCTCTTGCGGCCCTGCACTCCATCATACCTTTAAGCCTCTCCATGGTGTGTAAACCTAGCCCTTGTCTGTTGAAGCATCCCAGAGATTATTTAAGAGTGCGGTGGGGCCTGAAATCTAAGGATGTAATTAGAGTTATGAATCTTATGTCAAAGAGATATGGGATAAATTATAAGGAAAGATATTAAGCGGGTGCCTTGCAGAGTATAACAATTACAGCCAATATAAGACCTTAGGTTTCTACGCTGTGGATAAATTCTCTTCTTTTGGGATCATAGAACATTTCCGGGATTTAAAGGAAGCATCTGCAAAGGATTTGGGTGGATTGAAAAGACTGCAGGATAGAATTAAAAGCGATCCTTCTCAAACCTTCCTTGGGAAAACATTCCTTGTTCTGTTGTGTCTGATAGACGTCATCATATGGACAAAGGGAGAGAATATCAGGTGTCAAATTTTAGACTAGACTAGACTAGACTAGACTAGACTAGACTAGACTAGACTAGACTAGAATAGACTAGACTAGAATAGAATAGAATAACAGAGTTGGAAGGAACCTTGGAGATCTTCTAGTCTAACCCCCTGCCTAGGCAGGAAACCCTACACCACTTCAGACAAATGGTTATCCAACATCTTCTTAAAAACTTCCAGTGTTGGAGCATTCACAACTTCTGGAGGCAAGTTGCTCCATTGATTAATTGTTCTGTCAGGAAAATTCTCCTTAGTGCTAAGTTGCTTCTCTCCTTAATCAGTTTCCATCCACTTCTTCTGCCCTCAGGTGCTTTGGAGAATAGTTTGACACCCTCTTCTTTGTGGCAGCCACTGAGATATTGGAACACTTTCTATCATGTCGCCCCTAGTCCTTCTTTTCATCAAACTAGACATACCCATTTCCAGCAACTGTTCTTCATGAGTTTTAGCCTCCAGTCCCCTAATCATCTTTGTTGCTCTTCTCTGCACTCTTTCTAGAGTCTCAATATCTTTTTTACACCATGGTGACCAATTTTATTTGTCAAGATCAGAGGATCTGAAAGCAAATGATCAACTAGTCAAATCGGGAACAAAAATCAAATACTGGATCCCATGTGGTCAAGTTGATTTTTATTTATCGAATCTCCTTTTTTGTAACCTAACACAGAGCACGTTGTTGGCCATATCTTGCTGATGGAACCCTGGTGGAAAGTTTGCTAAGCCATTTATTTCTCCAAAAAAAAAGTACACCCGAGCAAAACAGCCAACATTTTCATTATCTTGCCTTTGCTAGCATCTTACAATAATACAATAATACAATAGCAGAGTTGGAAGGGATCTTGTAGGTCTTCTAGTCCAACCCCCTGCATGGGCAGGAACCTTATACCATTTCAGACAAATGGCTGTGTAACATCTTTTTAAAGACTTCCAGGGTTGGGGCATTCACAACTGCTGGAGGCAAGCTGTTCCAGAGGTTAATTGTTCTCACTGTTAGGAAATTTCTCCTTAGTTCTAAGTTGCTTCTCTCCTTGGTTAGTTTCCACCCATTGCTCCTTGTCCTGCCCCCAGGTGCCTTGGAGAAAAGTCTGACTCCCTCTTCTTTGTGGCACCCCCTGAGGTATCGGAACACTGCTATCATGTCTCCCCTGGTCCTTCTCTTCATCAAACTAGACATACCCAGCTCCTGCAGCCGTTCTTCATATGTCTTAGTCTCCAGTCCTCTAATCATCTTGGTTGCTCTTCTTTGCACTCTTTCCAGAGTCTCCACGTCTTTTCTACATCGTGGCGACCAAAATCTTATCTTCTCTTTGCCAGAACCTCTGTATTAAGAAATTCTGAAATCCCTACAAGAAGACAACCAGGTATCCTGGGGGCAAGCAACATACCTTTCACAGACCACCCGTGTCCCTGCCCAATGAGAAGATACGTAAAAGAGACAAACAGATGTACTTACCACCTTCTGTAATTAGTCTCGGCCCTTGGAGGAGATGCTTCCTCCCTCTTGAACAAGCAGCTGAGCTTACAGATTGTCTGTGCTTCTAGCTTTATTTTTTTTAATTTAATTTTCACTGGAGCCAACCCAAGAAACCTGAGGCTTCTAGTGAGCATCAGCCTCAGGAGTCATAAGGAAGCTAATATTCCTTCTATATCACTTGCCAGCTTGTTTGATTCCAAAGAACGATTCAGAACAGACTGTTTATATATATTCCAGAATGAAATACCTTGCTCGGTTTTCAGGCATAAACAAAAAGGGATGGTTGAATATTAGGCAAGAATTCAATTTGTCCCGACAAACCCCCTTTTGATTAAGCTAATGTGAATTCCTCTCATTCACATCCAGCAAAGTCCCGGCAAACAGTCTTTCAAGGGTGTATTTACAACCACAGACCTTATCAGGCTTGGAGAGCTGCCAGGCCGATATATTCCAAATGCTATGCTGTTACAAGAAAATACTTGGCAAGGAATCTCTGAGAGTCACGAACAAATCTTCACACTAATTAAGCGAACTAATTATCTCCTGCAAACTCCACTCCCCTTTCACTCCTCTTTATCCCCTATGGGAGGGGCCATTCACAATCCACATGTGCCTTTACTCACAAGGCCTTGTTCCTTAACTGTTCCCTGCTCCTGGCAGCTCTGGGCATGCACGCAACAGGAACAGGCCCCTGTTGTTCTTCTGCCCTAATAATGTCTGACTCGGAAGGCAGCTGATAACTGTTGTGTGGCCCTGGCCCTATCTCTGGAAAGGAAAGGAAAGGAGAGGAGAGGAGAGGAGAGGAGAAGAGAAGAGAGGAAAGAAAAGAAAAGAAAAGAAGAGAAAAGAAGAGAAAAGAAGAGAAAAGAAGGGAGAGGAGAGGAGAGGAGAAAGGAAGAAATGCACTGAACCTACTTTGCAAGAACTATGGAGAAAATGGAGAAGTTAAATGAAATAAAAGGAAATAAATTATGCATTAATGGAAAATAGCCCACCGATTTATTTTGGTACAAAACTATTCAAGTTAGTTTGACACCTGAGGGAGTAACATGCATACTTTCCCTTTTCACTAAAATATAACAATAAATTAAGCAACTAACCATCTGCTGCCCTTTCATGTCCCTTCAAATCAATTGCCAGATATAACTACCTCATTCAGCCTAACCTTTGCAAGAACCTACTTTCCGTGTAGCAAAGGCTACAATCATGATATCTATTACTCCTGGGGAAAATGTTGGCTTTTGACTGATAGATGGCATTCTGACCATTTCTTACCAATCGGAGGTGCTGTTATCTGCTTTGCAGGCATGAAATATGATTTGGCATAGAGGAAGGAGACATGTAGAAATAAAGTGGCTTGTAGACCATAGTGTGTGCGCATGGAGAGAGAGACAGAGAGACAGACAGACAGACAGAGACAGACAGAGACAGACACACACACACACACAGAGGAGACAGAGAGAGAGAGGGGGAGGGAGAGAGACAGAGGAGACAGAGAGAGAGAGAGAGAGAGAGAGGAGACAGAGGGAGAGGGAGAGGGAGGGAGAGAGACAGAGAGAGAGGAGAAAGAGACAGAGAGAGAGAGAGGAGAGAGGAGAGAGGAGAGAGAGAGACAGAGACAGAGGAGACAGAGACAGAGAGAGGAGAGAGGAGAGAGAGGAGAGAGAGAGAGAGAGGAGACAGAGGGAGAGGGAGGGAGAGAGACAGAGAGAGAGGAGAAAGAGACAGAGAGAGAGAGAGAGAGAGAAGAGAGAGAGGAGAGAGAGAGAGAGAGAGAGAGAGAGAGAGAGATTGCATCCACAGGCATTATTGAGAAAACACAGAGCGCTGATAAAATGAAAACAATTTCTTACAAAGCATATAGCAAGCATACTTAATAAGGTGACCAAATTTGGGTGTTGAGATTTTCAGAGGCAAGCATGAATATTATTAGATGAACAGCGATAAGGGAGGTGAAGAAGGAGATGACAAAGGATATAAAAGTCACCACGTCAAAAATGAACTGTCGGGCTGCCCAGAATGGGGCGAAAGGTCCTCTGAATTGTGTAATTGGGGGGAACGGTACAAAGCTTTTTGAACGAGGGCAGAAAAATAAACATTTGTGGCTGGCATACTCGAAAGCTTTGGAGATAAGCAAGAAGGAAACTGGTCGAGTTGTGCAAAAGCCCCCAGGCCAATTGCTGAAAGCAAAGTAGCAAATGGTATTCTGATAAGCCCCAAAAATGACCTGAACGTTGATCATGGAGAATTTTAATTACTGAGATTGGAAGACTAATTATGATAGGATAAAAACAAAAGGATTTTTTCTAGATAATGCAGGATTACTTTATAATGCAATTTGTCAAACAATCTCTATGGGTCAGAGAGATTGTTTGACAAATTGGGGAAACCAATTTGATGAATGAGATGCATCTAATTAGTTGAGATGAGCATGCAGGCTCTGGTGATTTTATAGTTTCTTTCTTTCTTTCTTTCTTTCTTTCTTTCTTTCTTTCTTTCTTTCTTTCCTTCCTTCCTTCCTTCCTTCCTTCCTTCTTTCCATCCATCCATCCATCTATTGATCCATCCATCCATCCATCTATTGATCCATTCATCCATCAATCCATCCATCATTTAGTTTTCATACAGTTTTCAGTTTCACGAAATAGAAGTTTTTTGAAAATGTGGTGTGGCTTCTTTTTCCATTGAAAATATTACTGAAGGAACCATCCCTTCTCTCTCCTCCCCCTACCAAAATGTGCAAACAATGGTAATTTTGTAGAGGAGGGGGGAAATGGGAAAGTAGAGGAACATACAACTTCTCAACATCTGAGACATTCCTCTCCTTTGTTTTTATTGTTGTTGTTCTTACGTTTAAAGGGTTAAGAATGCCCTGTCTTGTCTTAATGGAGCTGCCTTGTTGATAGACTCGGCCAGCAGAATGCTCATTCATCAACCCCAGTCCTGTGTGTTCTGACCCAGACTTCCTTAAAAACAGTGGTGGGTTTCAAATTTTTTAGAACCTACTCTGTAGGTGTGGCCTATTTTGTGGGCGTGGCTTGGCAGTCATGTGACAGGGTGGGAGTGGCCACCTTTTAAAATGTGGTGAAACTCATTTAACAACGCTCTTGCTTAGCAACCAAAATTTTGGGCTCAATTGTGATGATAAATTTTTTCTTTCTTTCTTTCTTTCTTTCTTTCTTTCTTTCTTTCTTTCTTTCTTTCTTTCTTTCTTTCTTTCTTTCTTTCTTTCTTTCTTTCTTTCTTTCTTTCTTTCTTCCTTTCCTTCCTTCCTTCCTTCCTTTCTTTCTTTCCTTTCTTCCTTCCTTTCCTTTCCTTTCCGTTGGGTCACTGGCAGCGGCGGGCCAGATTTACTTCCAGGTACGCCGGTGGAACCCCCTCTCACCGGTTCTCTAAATTTCACCAACCGGCTCTCACGAGTAGGTGCAAGCCTGCAGAAACCCACCACTGCTTAAAAAGCAAGAAGCAGAGTCTTAGTCCCGGCAAAACCCCTTTTATTTACACGACTGTGAATTCCCTTCATTCACAGTCAACAAGGCGTAGCAAACAGTCTTTCAGAGGAATGTTTATTAACACGAAACTTATCTCGTTTGGAGAGCTGCCAGATAACTAGTTTCCAAACACGGGGCAAGGCAAAACTTGGCACGAGGTCTCTTATAGTCACAAACAGAACTTTCCACTCTTGAAATGACCAAATGAACAAATTGTTTCGTGCAAAAGCCCCCTCCTCTTTTGTTTCCTATGGGAGGAGTCAATCACCTCCAAGGTGTGGCTTTACTCCTAAGTGGACCCTGCTTTCTCTTCTGGTCTTCTGGCAACTCTGCACATGTGCACACTGGGAACAGGCTCCAGCTGTTCCTCTGCCTCACTGCTGTCTAGCTCCCTCTCTGCCTCCAAAGCAGAGCCCTCGTCTGAGCTTTCCTCAGCCCCCCAGGACTGGCCCATCTTCCTCCCCAACCTCCTCACTATCCGACTCTGCTGCCTGCTCCACTGGTTACCACAACACTGTGAATGTTAAATATTGAAATGGATGTTATCAAGAATGGGAGTGAACCATTGTTTACCACCTAAGCCCATAAATACAGATCAATAAGAAATGGACTGAAACTCCAGGAAGATAGATTAAGTCCATTGTGGAGCAGATGTGTAACCGAATACAGTGCCTAGGGAACTTTTGCAATCACTGGGAGATTTTTTTTAAAGAAGATGTTGACAGGCAGCTATCAATGATGCTTAAGCCTGAAAGACACATGTGGACATAGAGGAATCTTCTTGACTGTGAAGCAAAACCAGGAGGATCCAATCTGGGGTGGGTGGAGTGTGTTGATTAGTGACTTAGCAAGGCAAAGGTTATGCTTACACTATTTTTTAAAAGTGTGCACTCGTTCTAAGCAGATTTGACACAGAAGCATTATGACGATGGGAGAAAGCTGGCACTTAACTGATAGCTGCCTTTATTTTCCCCTTGCCTCTCAACCTTTGTATCTCTTTTTTTTTTCCAATGTCTTTTTTCCTCCTTTCTGGAATGCTACACGTTGCTACGAAAAAGGGTAATATCCCACGTTCTTCTGAACAAAAACAGGCTGCTTCTTTTACTACGGCTGTTTAATATTTTCATATCTCCTTTCCATCTGTGTAAAAGGACTTCCTCTTGACTTTCTATACAGCGTGGTTCTCTGCAAACATCAGGAAAGCTTTTTGTGGCATTTACAAAGTGTGACAAAGTTGATGGCCTTTGGAAAGATATAAATCAATTAAACGTATTCCACTGTTCAACTTTCTGACCTTATCAACTTCGTGTTCACCTTTCTTCAGATCTGTTCGTTTACCACCTAAGCTGCTGCAACTATTTTAGACTATTGAGCTGACCTTTCGTTCTTTTTTAACAAACATCGGTGGATCGGCCATTAAAATGCAATAAAAATGTGTAACTCGGTTTATAATGAAACTAAGAGCTACTTTAAAAAAAACTATTTGGTAGCAACCCTTCCCTGTGCTAGAACTGTTTGTCACTCCCCCCCCCCCCATCAAACATCCTTTAACTTGTATACATCTTTGCAAGATGGCGGCGCGCTTAGGCGCAGCGGCTTTGAGCTCCTGGTGTCACAGCAGACTTTTCCATCAAAACTCGCTCTGAACCTACTGTAAAAGAAAAAAGAAAAAGAGACGTGCATTTTCCTCTTCCACCAACTCCTGGGATGCCAAACAGATTTGAAGAAATGGATAACAGAACACAGGGTGCAGTTGATCCTTTTCAACGATCCTTTTCAACTGTCATTTGTCAGCCATTTTGTTAACCAATTTCATTGTAATTTTATTACAGTATTATTACAATGACAGTAAAGATTATTATTATTATTATTATTATTATTATTATTATTATTATTATTATTATACAGGCTTAAGGAAGAGGCATGCTCACTCTGTTCCATGCCCATGAATATATTTTATGGGTGAGGAACTAGGTGGATTGGCAGGATTGGAAAGATTATTTCCATTTGTGTGGAGATAGCAATAGCAATGGCGGTTAGACTTATATACCACTCCATACTGCTTTACAGCGCTCTCTAAGCAGTTTAGAGTTTATTGTGGGTCCTTATTTTACAACCACAAGAAGAGGGAGTCAAACTATTCTCCAAGGCACCTGGGGGCAGGACAATAAGCAATGGGTGGAAACTAATCAAGGAGAGAAGCAACTTAGAACTAAGGAGAAATTTCCTGACAGTTAGAACAATTAACCTCTGGAACAGCTTGCCTCCAGAAGTTGTGAATGCCCCAACCCTGGAAGTCTTTAAGAAGATGTTAGATAGCCATTTGTCTGAAATGGTATAAGGTTCCTGCCCACGCAGGGGGGTGGACTAGAAGACCTACAAGGTCCCTTCCAACTCTGCTATTGTATTGTATTGTATTGTAACCCTTGGAAAGGAGGGAAGGTTGAATCAGCCTTCATCCAGTCAGGAACGAACTCTTGGCAGTGGGCAGAGTCAGCCTGCAATACTGCATTCTAACCCCTGAGCTACCTGATGAAGATAAGTAAAAATGTAGTCTGATTTCAGATCATGATAAAATGAGGTCCATGATAATGAGGAATAATAATGAGGAATAATTCTTCCACCTGTATAATCTGAAATATGTAGCCCAGAGTTGGATGGTAAATTCAAGAAGAAGAAAAAACCAAGAACGCATGGCCATAAATCTGTATGTTTTGGAAATCTATTCCATGTGGGACACCTCCCCCTATTTTAGCTGAACTCTGAAACTTTATAGACAAGAGTCTGAAATGTCACATCCATGAATGGTTAATAGCCAGCATGAATATGGCGAGCCTTCCAGATTGCTCGATTTTTTCTTCTTTTTACAAATGCATCACTTAGAGTGAAAGCAAACATTATGTCGTATTTATGAACAAATGCAAAAAAAAAAAACACCCCAACAATCCTGGACGTTTTATAGCCATCACGACCCGCTCGCTGAAAGCAAATGGGACGAGATGCTGAGAAACTCCAGAGAAATGAAACTGGAGCACAAAATGGGCAAGGAATGTGACAGGATTAAAGGAACATCGCATCACTCCTACGTCTTTTCCGACCAGGAAAAAACAAAACAACAACCCCAAATACTTTTCTGGGTGGGGTCAATGTAAAAAATCTATTTGCCGGGAAGTTATTTTGCCACACGAGGCCGTGATTAGTCATCCCTGATTCTAGGTAATTTCAGAGTTTGACAAGAGCTTAGCAGAGGATTATCATAAAGCAGTCATTACCTCGAAACCAAAGCTTATTCCGATAGGCAAAGGGTGAACTCCGATCACGTGGTAAAAGTAATGCGTTGATATTTGGATCTGGCAATGCAGGGACCCTTCTGAGGATCAAGTTTATTAATTTCTGAACTGTGATGCAGCGTGAAATCTTTTCAAGTCCCACCCTACAAAGTCCGACAAGCTGTTTTTTTAAGCCCCGGTACATTCAGTGTTGTGTAATGCAGCACTAATTTAACTGTGGCTCCCCCTTAAAAGCTTGATCAGAGTCTGACAAGGGACAAATCTAGCTGCAAAGGGAGGCAGCTGTTGACCTTATTAGCTGCCATCTCATTAGATATTGGAAATGTTACCTCATTATTTCTAGAGAGGCCCGGAAAAAAAAAAACCACAGGATTGTAACTCATTGTTTTAGCTTGTTAAGCCACACTGGAAAGTATCTGAGGAAGGTACTTGTGCATTAATTGTTTCAGAGAACTAGTCTTCTCTGCAATTGTTCTTTTGTGTGTGTGGGGGGGGGGGGGAACAACAACAATCAGCAACAACACACATGCAAAACCAATTTACACATTTCAACTGTAGGATTTTAGAAGGAGGCTAAGAAGTCACTGGAATAAAAAGAAAGCCAAATTGTCCCATAATCTTTTTTTTTTTTTGAAGGTGCAAGTATAACTCTTTTACAACATTTTAAAGTCCTGAAGAGACACAAACTCTTTCATAAACAATTTGGAAGCTTGTGATAAGGGTGGCTATATAAATTTGATTAATAAACAGACAAACAAATAAATAAATAAATAACCATGCAAATAAGGGTGTGTCCCCCTCCCATGGCTCTCACGGATCTGGAAGAAACCAGAAACTCTTTAAATATCCTTAAGAAGAATGAATGAAATAAAATATGAATAAAGAATGAATAAAAGACCCTTGCCCTGAGGGAGGAAAGCTATAGCAAATTTAGGCAGCATACTAAAAAGCAGAGGCATCATCCTGCCAACAAAAGTGTGTATAATCAAGACTATGGTTTTCCCAGTTGCGATGGATGGCTGTGAAAGTTGGACCATAAGGAAGGCTGAACCCCAAAGAATGGAGGCCTTTGAACTCTGGTGCTGGAGAAGACTCCTGAGAGTCCCTTGGACTGCAAGGGCATCCAACTGGTCAGTCCTAGAGGAGACCAACTCTGACTGCTCTTTCGAAGGCCAGATCCTGAAGAGGAAACTCAAATTCTTTGGCCACCTAATGAGAAGGAAGGACTTTGGAGAAGAGCCTAATGCTGGGAAAGACTGAGGGCAGAAGAAGAAGTGGATGACAGAGAATGAGGTGGCTGGATGGAGTCACTGAAGCAGTCAGCAATGAGCTTAAATAGACTCTGGGGGATGGTAGGAGACAGGAAGGATTGGAGGAACATTGTCCATGGGGTCATGATAAGTTGGACATGACTTCACAACTAACAACAAGAAGAAGGAAGAAGAAAAGGTCACCGTGGATAAGTCCTGATTGATAAAGAAAGAAAAAAAAGAAAGCAGAATGTTGAAGCAACTCACAGAATGGAAAGAAATCTACTTGCTATAGAAAGAAAGCTAATTATTTGCCAATCATTTGGGAAATAATTATTTCCAATTTTTCCATTTAACAATCTAAAATGTGATCCAGGAAGAACAATAGAGAAAGGAACTCAACACCGGAGAAAAGTGTGTTGTTTTTATAACATGCACAAAGGTTTTTGTAGGTTTCACCTCTCTAAATCATATACGTACAATACAGCTCACTTCTCACACTTAAGCATCTGGTAAAAGCCACAGCATTATCACATGCATCAATGTAGCACTGACATCCTGGTCAGTGCTAGGGGTGACTAGGAACCAGGGGTGGCATAATAGTGGTGTTCTAATATCTAAGGGGTTGCCACAAAGAAGAGGTGGGGTGTCAACCTATCCCACAAAGCACTCAAAGGCAGAACAAGAAGCAATGGATGAAAATTAATCAAGGAGAGAAGCAATCTAGAACTAAGGAGAAATTTCTTGACAGTTAGAACAACGAATGAGAATAGCTTGCCTCCAGAAGTTATGGGTGCTCCATCACAGAAGGTTTTTTTAAAAAAGAGATTGGACAACCAAGTGCCTGAAATGGTATACCTTTCTTGCTTGAGCAAGGGGTGGACTAGAAGACCTCCAAGGTCTCTACCAACTCTGCTATTCTGCTAAGGCAATATCACTTCACATGAGTACATTCACTGAAATTTGAAACCTTTCCTGCCTTAGGTGCCAAGGTACCACCTATGAATCCCCACCCCCTTTATTAGATAAAGTACCATTTTTGCCCTTAACTTCCTCCCGCTTGTGTTCCCACTATTATTAGGAATACTTTACTGATCTATTTTGAACAGCAGTCTACCAATCAATCATTTCCTTCTGCAAACATCCTTAGCTCAAGAGAATCTGAACATGTCAAACATAATCAGGCCTGCTTTTGTTATCGGTAACTTTTGAATGGCTTACTAGAGACTCCAAATAAATGAGATGGAGGCAGGTTTAGGGGTCTCTGTGCAGCCCACTAGACTTAGATATTGCCCTTCTGTTTCCAGATAATCAGTCTTACTTGTCTAAAGGCAATGCACACTCTGCTATGCTTCCACCATTATGATGATGCTATCAGTTCAATTGTGCGCGATTCTTGGTGGTTCTATGGACCTGCCCCTTCCCCATTTCCAATCTTGCATGGCTTCTTTCAGCTGTTTTGTGCTCTGTATGGGGTTGGCTTTGATGGTGTCAAGGTACCATGTGACCTGTCATGCCCCATCAGAGTCTGACTCTGGGCGGGGAAGATGAGCTGGATCAAAAACTGATGACGATTAAGAGGGCAGCTCCGTTGGCCTTGGAGGAAACTGAGGAAGGGCAGAGTCAGTCTAGGCAAGGCTTTTCAAAATTAGTAAGGCCTGTAGGCAGGGAGGAACAGAGGCAGGATGAACATGAGAGACAGAGCTCAGATGAGGAGCAAGGACCACCTGCTCCTGATCCAAGGGCTTGGAGAGTGCAGAAAAGGCACAAACAGCACAGACTGAACAGATTACTCAGGAGGAGAGTGCCCCGCCCATCTTCACCAGGCACACCTGGAGAATGAGACTTAAGGAGATGCTGTGGGGAGGGGCATTTGTCAGGAATAAACACGGAGTTGCTGAAGTGTGGTGTGCCAACGTTTGAACTTGCCAAGACTCCTTGCATTCCTTTTGGTGATCTGGATCTTTTGTTCCCTGAAGTCCTTGATTTGCTCTTGTTTTGCCAAATACATTTGGGATTTATTGCTGGGCAGCCTTGGTGCAGACAGCACTGGGCTGGACTAATTGCAGCCAGAGGCTGGTGGAGTTTTTATGTGTGGGGTTTGTTTTTTATTTATTTATTTATCAAATTTATATCCCGCACCTGTCTCCGGATTGGACTCAGGGCGGCGTACAGGAAAGGAATAAAATGTAAAAAACAATAAATACAGGATATTAAAAATAAATTAAATTAAATTACACCCGTACTAAAATTGCCAATTAAAACCCAATTCTAAAATAAGATTAAAATTTAGAGCTATGCCAGGCCGGCCTCGTGAAAGAGATATGTTTTTAGAGCCCAGCGGAAGAGGTGCAGGTCCGTGATCGCACGGAGGCCGGGTGGTAGGCCATTCCAGAGGGCAGGAGCTGCCACAGAGAAGGCTCTCGCTCTGGGGGCCGCCAGCTGGCATTGTCCGGCAGACGGCACCCTGATGAGGCCCACCCTGTGAGAGCGGACAGGTCTAAGGGAGGTATGTGGTAGAAGGCGGTCCCGCAGATAACCAGGTCCCATGCCATGGAGCGCTTTGAAGGTGGTCACTAACACCTTGAAGCGCACCCGGAAGGCCACAGGCAGCCAGTGCAGCTCGCGCAGGAGAGGTGTTACATGGGAGTATCTCGACACTCCCAAAATCCCCCGCGCAGCTACGTTCTGGACTAGCTGGAGCCTCCGGGCGCACCTCAGGGGGAGCCCCATGTAGAGAGCATTATATTAGTCTAGGCGGGAGGTGACGAGCGCTTGAGTGACCGTGCGTAGGGCATCACGATCTAGAAAGGGGCGCAACTGGCGTATCTGGTGTTATCACTCTGCTCTGGGACTTGCCAGAAATGTGAGAGCATTTGGGGAAATTTGGAGCCACAAAGGGGCAGTTTGAACTGCCAGCTGTTGATGTTATCTCTGTGCATTGCCCCGGGTCATCACATGACCATTCCCACATAAGCCCCTTTTCCAGCGAGTTTGAGCACATGACATGGCTGAAATAAGTAAGAAGGGAATCCCATGATTTTGCCTGCCATCGTATCCTAGATAAATTGATCATGTAAATACGTTCATGAAAATCAGAACCCTTACTAGTGTTCTACTTCATACTTTCTCTATTTCACCCACCTGTTGCCAGCTCCAGTCCATCTTTTTGCATTTCTTGCTGCCTCTAATTAAATATAGGAGTCACACCTTGTGATGAAATCAATTAAAGGTCAGGGTGGTGCAAAGCTTGGCAGAGAGTTGTTTCATTTTCTTGGGTGATCAATCAATACCCACATTAATTAACTCTTATAAAGGAAGAAGCAAGCAAACAATGAAGAAGGAGAATGATGGGGCCCAAGTTGAGAAGGAAAAGGAGGAGGATGAAATCTTAAAATTGTGATTACTACTTTGCTGCTTCTTGCTCTCTTCAGCAATTTTTAGACCCTTGATTTTTCCCCCCACTTCCCAATTAACATGCTCAGGTTGGGCTGCTCTGGGTTCGCCCAATTCAGGTGATTTTCTAGCAAAGATTCTGCACAGTTTGGCAAACCCCCAAATCCCACTCCTGGCTGGCCATGCCCAGCTCACCCCTTCCAGTAGTCTCCACATATCACATTTTGCATGCTAGGTAAGTGCAGGGCCCATGCGGAGACTTGGGGAGGGGGAAAAACGGGTCTCCCAGAGGCTCCAGAAGGCTGGAAATGGGCCCGTTTCTGGCCTCCAGGGAGCCTACTGAGACTTAGGGGAGGCTGTTTTTGCCCTACTGGAGGCTCAAGGAAATCCTCAGGGAAGGGTGAAAAATGGCCTCCCGGAAGTTCCGGAAGGCCAGAAAGGGGAGTGTTTCCGGCCTCTGGAGGGCCTCCAGAGCCCAGGGACGGTGAATATGTCTCCCTCCCCATCATGGTGCATGAGGCCAACTAGGCCACGCCCACTATGGCCACACCCACCCAGCAACCAGGCAGAGAATCCGTTGCTAAAAGTTTTGAAGCCCATCCCTGAACACGCTATGATATTTTGCTTTTACTGCAATGCTCAGATTGCAATCAAAGGATTAAGGAGCTACTGACAACAACCTGTTTACGAAAGAGGAAGAATCCTGGGAATTTTCAAGGAGGTCTTCTGCATACTGATGCATATTAATGAACTGCTGCCACTCCACAAAACTGATGCGGTCAAGTCAAGGAACCACTTACAAGGTTTTTTTTTTTAATTATAAAAAAAAGACTATTAAAAAAACTCCTAGGCACAACAAGGGAATTGGAAGCAAGTTTGACTGTCCATGCAGTTGATATTCTTGAGAAACAACACTGGAGGAAATGAAATAAAATAAATAAATAAAAGGAGGAAAAAAAAGGGGAGCGGGATTCTCTTTGGCAGCAATCAGCTGCATAATATGGCCTTCTGGAGATGCTAAGAGGATTACTTTAAGTAAGGAGTTTGCAACTGGCAGCTTATTTTCATCTACTCTCTGTAATAGTACATAAAATATTACGATATCCCATAAGTGTAAAAAGTTAACAAGTCCTGGTTTTTCAGAACATAAAATTCCGATCTGTGTTGCTTTTTTATTTTTTACCTCACAAATGTACTGATTTATAGTTGTTTAGGCACATATAACTATATTTGCTTAAGACATATCCCCAAGTCCATGGTGTTTTTTCTTGAGAGAGCTTAATGGGGATGTTTAAAAAGTCAAAAGTTGGAATCGGCAGAAATATGTTAAAAGGGGAAGAACAAAATGCTCCATAATTTACATTTCCTCACTTTCTACCTCCACCACCTTTCCTCTGGATGTTCTTATCTGGAACGCCTACTATTTTCTGATACTTGTTTTGCCTGCCTTGTTGATTCAGACCATTGACTTACTGACGAATTTGCTTCCAGAAACATCTATGGAGGTTCTCAGAAATTATCCCTTTGAGACATTTCAAAAAATATCCTAGGGAAATGGAGTCTCATATACAAATGAAAACTGGAGGTTTATCCCACATAACCCAGCCCTTGAGCCTCGAATGTGTCATTTATTAGACTTAATGTGCACGGACAGCTGGAGTTCTTTTTATTGGGACCAACTAAAATGTCAACAAAATAAAATAAAAATAAAAATAGAGCTAGGTGCAAATGGCCTTTGAAACAAACTGCCACATTTTGATAGGCAGAACTGGGAGGCGGGGGGGGGGGGCAGTTTTCTTCAAATGTCCCCCAGAGAGAATGAGAAATTCTCCAACAAGTACTTACGGTCAGGAGTCTCCTTGGGGTGATGCCGCTGGGACCATAACAACATGCAAAAATGTCACCTTTGAAAACATTCAAAACGATGCTATAGAGCACTGTGCACCAAGACAACTAGACACAAGAACAGTTTCCCCCCAAACGCCATCACTCTGCTGAACAAATAATTCCCTCAACACTGTCAAACCATTCACTGAGTCTGCATTACTATTAATCTTCTCATCATTCCTATCACCCATCTCCTCCCACTTATGACTGTATCTTTGTTGCTTGCATCCTTAAGATTTATACTGATTGTTCCCTAGTATGATTTGATTGCTTATTTGCACCCTATGACTATCATTAAGTGTACCTCAAGATTCTTGATGAATGTATCTTTTCTTTTTAAGTACATTGAGAGCACATGCACCAAAGACAAATTCCTTGTGTGTCCAATCACACTTGGCCAATAAAGAATTCTCTTCTCTTCTCTTCTATTCTATTCTATTCTATTCTATTCCTTATTCCAATTCCTTATTCCAATATTCTATTCCATTCCATTCCTTATTCCAATTCCTTATTCCAATTCCTTATTCCAATATTCTATTCTATTCTATTCTATTCTATTCTATTCTATTCTATTCCTTATTCCAATATTCTATTCCATTCCATTCCATTCCTTATTCCAATTCCTTATTCCAATTCCTTATTCCAATTCCTTATTCCAATATTCTATTCTATTCTATTCTATTCTATTCTATTCCTTATTCCAATATTCCATTCCATTCCATTCCTTATTCCAATTCCTTATTCCAATTCCTTATTCCAATATTCTATTCTATTCTATTCTATTCCTTATTCCAATATTCTATTCCATTCCATTCCTTATTCCAATTCCTTATTCCAATTCCTTATTCCAATATTCTATTCTATTCTATTCTATTCTATTCCTTATTCCAATTCCTTATTCCAATTCCTTATTCCAATATTCTATTCTATTCTATTCTATTCTATTCTATTCCTTATTCCAATATTCTATTCTATTCTATTCCTTATTCCAATATTCTATTCTATTCTATTCTATTCCTTATTCCAATATTCTATTCCATTCCATTCCATTCCTTATTCCAATTCCTTATTCCAATTCCTTATTCCAATATTCTATTCTATTCTATTCCTTGAAAAATGACCATTTTTGCACCATCCTAGAATGGTTTCTAACTTGAAACAGCTCTGAGTTCAAACAGGCACGTGATGAGGTTCCTATTCTCAGGGAACGATCAGAAATGCGGTACATAGCCGAGCACCCTGTGCATTTTTGTTCATTGTAGTTATAATGTGCCAACAGAGATAGGAATGTGCTGCAGGCAGTTAAACGAACATTTCCACCCCCTGCTTTATTTTCCTCCTCCGGCTGCAAAGGAATGAGAATGCAAGAGTGATTTATTGTTACTGGAGTAACTATTTCTAGGTTAACCTTCGCTACTTGACATGAGTTCAGCTTAAACTTGTGGCTCTCCACGTGCACAGCTTCCTCTGTCACCCGCCCCCCCCTTCCTCCTCCTTCAGAGTTAATCAAGAATGTTAATTAGGCATGATTAGCATTTCTCCGGCTGACAGAATGTCGTCTGCCTTGATCTTTGTGGGCTTTAGGGCTATTCTGAAATGCTTCAGCCGTTTTCTCTTGACCCATTCTGAAGCTCTTTAGCAGCCTTAGCGCCACTCCAGGACAAGCAAATCTTCAGGAACTGCAAAGCTGCCTAGTCCAATATTTATTTACTAGCTGTTCCCAGCCACACGTTGCTGTGGCCCAGTCTGGTTAAATGGCCAACCAATCTGTGTGTAGATCTACACTTGCACACACAAACACATACACACAACCACTGTATAACCCCCAACCTACCTACCTACTGTATTTCTTAATCTATCCCTCTACCTACCTACCTACCTACCTACCTACCCACCTACATAACCTACATACCGACCTACTGTATTTCTCCCCATCTCTATCCCTCTACCTACCTACCGTATTTCTCCCTCCCTCTCTCTTTCTCTATAGCTGCCTACCCACCTACTGTATTTCTCCTTGAATCTTATGGACAGAGTATTCTTTTTTTTTTAAATAATCTTTATTAATATAAATATAAAAAATAACATTTAACAAATATAAAGGAAAATCGACATACATTATTAAGGCGGAAAGAAAGGTAGGGGGAGAGAAGAGGGGGAAGATAGAAAAAAGAGAAGAAAAGGGTAGACATACCGGGGATATAGCTATTCCCCTAATTCAAAAGTTTTTGTTTGTCCCAGTCTGTTCTATTCATTATTATATACATTTTAACTTAACTATCTGCATATATATCTCTATAATTATCTTAAATTCATTATCGTCTCACTTGTTCCTTGTATTTATTTCACGTTTATATTATTTGGTTGTTTACTTTGGTATCCTTTTGTTCTCTTGTCGTACCATATGTACCATTTTTCCCATGTTTGAGCATAAATTGACTCTGTTTTGTCTTTTAAGGTATATGTTAACCTATCGGATTCAGCACAGTTGAAAATTTTAGATATGACTAGGTGATCTGTTGGTACATTACTATCTTTCCATTGTTGCGCAATGGCCATCCTTGTTGCTGTTGTAATGTGTATAAAAAGGTACCAGTCTTGGTTCTGAGTTTGGTTTGATTTGATGCCGAGTAAGTAAGATTCAGGCTTAAGAGGGAAATTGATGCCTACTATTTCCAGCAGCCAGATTTGTATTTTCTTCCAGAGTTGGTTAATTTTTGGACAAGTCCACCATTGGTGGAAAAACGTACCCCTGGCCGTTTTGCATTTCCAACATCTGTCGGAAGTATTTGGAAACATATGTGCTATTCGAGATGGTGGTAAATACCACCTGTAAAGCATTTTATATAGATTCTCCTTGAATGAGGAGGCCAGGGTCATTTTAATAGATTTGCCCCAAATTGTTTGCCATTCGTCGAGTGTGATGTTCCTTCCTATATTCCTCCCCCAGGCGATCATAGCACCTTTGATTATTTCCTCACCAATGTATCCTTGTAAAAAACAGTTTATATGCTTTAGAAATGAATTTAATCGGTGAATCCCATAAGATCTTATCAATATCTTGTTTTGATGGGTAAATATGGACAGAGTATTCTATGTCATAAAGGATGACATAATACCTGTGGCCCACTGCTCTCTCTGTATCCATCTACCTACCATTTTTACAATTTTTTACATTTCCATTGCATGTACCTGGCACAGGTGTGACATCTACACAATCTATATATATCATTGGTGCCGTATTTCAAAGAAATGTGTGAAAATTTGGAAGCGATCGGTGCAGTACTTTCGGAGATTACCTGTTTTGAACAAACTCATAGTTACATTTTTATTTATATAGATTTATTAGAATTTGTCAAACCAAAATGAGAACAAGAATAAGAGAATAAGAATACAATGACAGGGATGATAGGCACCTTAGTTATGCATGCCCCCACCCTTCTCTACTAACCACTTAAGTATGAAGTAAAGTCCGTGAAAGTCAGTTTGTAACTAAAACTGTGAAAATGTGTAGCTGAGACAACTGGATCAGGTAAGGCATTCCAGACTTTGATAACTCTATTACAGAAATCATATTTTTTTTACCTTCAGGTTTAGAACGATTTACATTGAGTCTAAAGCACACATATTATTGCGATTAAACACCAAAAAAAGTCATTTACAGGTAGAGCATTAAAAAGTATAATTTTGTATGCAATGCCTAGGTCTGACCACAAGCGGCGCAGTTCAAAGTTATCCAAATGGAGAATTTCGAGCCTAATAGCATTGGGAATTCTATTGTGTACAGAAGAGTGCAAGACTTTTCTCGGGAAATACTTCTGCTCGATTGTACTGATCTCAGATATATGGTGGGGATTCCAAACAGCTGAACATTACTCTTAAAATTTTAATAGAATAGAAAACCAGAGTTGGAAGCTCTTCTAGTCTAACCCCTCCGCTTAGGCAGGAAACCCTACACCACTTCAGACAAATGGTTATCCAATATCTTCTTAAAAACTTCCAGTGTTGGAGCATTCACAACTTCTGGAGGCAGGTTGTTCCACTGATGAATTGTTCCCACTGTCAGGAAATTTAACCTTAGCTCTAAGTTGCTTCTCTCCTTGATTAGTTTCCATTCATTAGCTTCTTGTCCTGCCCTCTGGTGCTTTGGAGAATATTTGACTCCCTCTTCTTTGGGACAACCCCTGAGATATTGGAACACTGCTATCATGTCTCCCCTAGTTTTGATTAAACTAGACATACCCAGTTCCTGCAAATGTTTTTCATATGTTTTAGCCTCCAGTCCCCCAATCCTCTTTGTTGCTCTTCTCTGCACTGTTTCTTGTGGATAAAATTGGTGCATAAGATATCTCTTATTCTCGCTCCTTGTTCTGCTTTGTGGACAATCATTTGTGTCAAACCCTCATCCCAATGACCACGTGTCTGGCACTGGCAGCAGCTTTTAGGTAGAGATCAAGAAGGTGAGCATTGGCTGGAAGTAAATATACAATTCAAATCGGTGCCAGAGGTGCTATGCTTGATGAGGAAACTGTCGGCACAAACAATCAGGATCACTCATAAGTTCCAGTTCAGAAGATTTATCGCTCAAATCTACACGCAAGATTCTGGTGAACTAATGGCCAATAATAAATTGGTGCTAGAAAAGAGTTAACGGAACTCAATGGGGCCTGGATTTGCAGTGCTTGTGGACATGTCATGATTCTAGGCTATGTTCCCTCTTTACTCTGCCTGCTCTTCTTCTACAGAAGCCTCTGTGACTACCAATGAAGCTTCTGCTTCATAACAAAGAGCAGCTAAGAGGTGTTTTTATTAGGGCTTTTAGCATGTGGTGAAATCTGTCTCTGTGTACCACGTGTCAGTTTTGACCTACATTGTTAATTTAGCAAATTATCCTTAATGGTACAGTGTATCTCTCTCGTTTCAAAATCGGTTACATAGATGAAGCTAATGCAGCCCAAAATGATTTGTTTTCTGCCCCATGATAAATGTAGGTGGCATTGTCTAAATTTTAATGTTCTCCCCACTCAGTTTTTCTTTGATGCCATATGGGTGATTCTGACATGCTGAACAAAACACTCACACTGTCTATTGACACAGCCAACAATTAAAAAAGGAAGGGCTTAACACTGTTCGGTTTGACTGCTGAAATTTGTGTTGGGTGGAGAAATATACGGTATACTTTGCTCCTCTTCTAAGCAAGGGTCAGTTAACACATTTATGAAAACATAAAAGTGATAATCATCCCCAAAAAAGACCTATTATCTTCTCTGTAATCCTGCTGGTAAAAGTGCACAATTGTTGTTTCATTCTGTGATACTTTTTCCTGCATAAACAAACATAAACAGTTTCTTCCCAGTTATTAGAACTGTATTGCACGCTTGTTGAAGAAGGCAGTGCATTCTCTGGTGAGGTATTTGAACATTTCCCTAGGTGAGCAGAAGCAACTCGGATGTCGGGCCCCCTGCGTAGCTTTTTTTTTGCTTTTGTTTAAAGAAACTGATTATGCTGGTTGATACCAACATAAAAGAGTTGGAAGCTTATGTTTCTCCTGTGCATTTCTCCCGCCTCTTCCTCCACCCCAATAACTTAGCTCAAATTTCCCAGATGAATCTGCAGATTGGAGCATCGTTATTGTTGGGATTTTGCCTACTCTGCAAAAATTTGCAGTCGAGTTTCCAACTCGAAAACATGTTCCCCAAATGCATATAGGAATGTTCTGTCACTATTCATTAAACATCCTTTTTTTAAAATACACCCCCCGTCCTCTTCTTCTATTACCATATTATCATACTGAACTCAAAACTTGAACATTGGGCACCATCTAACAAAATGAAATTCAATGGCGAAAAAACTAAGGCTCGACATTTAGGCAAAAAAATCAAACTGCACAGTACAGTATAAGGTGGTACCTTGCTCAATAGCAGTAACTGTGAAAGGGATCTTGGAATCCTAGTGGACAACCATTTAAATATGAGCCAGCAGTGTGCAGCAGCTGCCAAAAAAGCCAACACAGTTCTAGGCTGCATAAACTGAGGGATAGAATCAAGATCACGTGAAGTGTTGATACCACTTTATAGTGCCTTGGTAAGGCCACATTTGGAATTCTGCATTCAGTTTTGGTCACTATGATGTAAAAAAGAAGTGGAGACTCTAGAAAGAGTGCAGAGAAGAGCAACAAAGATGATTAGGGGACTGGAGGATAAAACATATGAAGAACGGTTGCAGGAACTGGGGATGTCTAATTTAATGAAAAGAAGGACTAGGGGAGACATGATAGCAGTGTTCCGATATCTCAGGGATTGCCACAAAGAAGAGGGAGTCAAACTATTCTCCAAGGCACCTGGGGGCAGGAAAAGAAGCAATGGGTGGAAACTAATCAAGGAGAGAAGCAACTTAGAACTGAGGAGAAATTTCCTGACAGTTGGAACAATTAATCAGTGGAACAACTTGTGTCCAGAAGTTGTGAATGCTCCAACACTGGAAGTTTTTAAGAACATGTTGGATAACCATTTGTCTGAAGTGGTGTAGGGTTTCTTGCCTAAGCAGGGGGTTGAACTAGAAGACCTCCAAGGTCCCATCCAAACCTGTTATTCTATTCTATTCTTCTTACAAACATATAGTACTACTTTCATTCAGATTTCCTTTGCTGTCATCGCCACTTTTCCCCAAGGTCCAAAACACAGCTTTTCCCCAAGCATGCGATGTTCTGATCTAGGGTTACCAAAAGCACGAAGCTGACTCTTCATCTCTTTTATTTAGTTTAAAGTGAATTCCTCTCTAGGAGGTTCTGGCCAACAGTCTCTCAAGAGATTTCACAACTACAGGCCTTTATCAGGCTTGGAGAGCTGCCAGGCTGATATCTTCCAAACGCCACTCTGTAGCAGACAATACTTGGCAAGAAGTCAGGAACGGATCTTTCACCCCAATGAATTGAACTAATTGTCTCCTGCAAACTCCACTCCCCTTTCGCTCCTCTTTATTCCCTATGGGAGGGGCCATTCATTGTCCACCTGTAGCTTTACTCGTTAGTCAACTCTTGTTCCTTAGCTGTTCCCTTCTCCTGGAAGTTCTGCGCATGCACACATCAGGAACAGGCTCCAGCTAGTTTTTCTGCCTCACTGATCTCCAACTCCAAAGGTAGCTGATAACTGTCAGATGGCCCTGGCCCCATCTCTGCCTCCAACACAGAGCCCTCATCAGAGCCTTCTCCAAACTCCAGGACTGGCCCATGTTCCTCCCCAACCTCCTCACTGTCTGAGTGCCACCAGCTCTGCTGGCAGGTCACCACAGGTGACACAATTCTATGCAAGATACAGTAGGTCTCCAATCTCAAGGCCACCTATGTTAGGGTGGGACACCCTGATGGACCCAAAATTTGCAGAGGGTCTCAAAGTGAGGATGTTTGTCTATTTGTCAATTCCATACACAGACACTTAAGTGTCCCATAGACACTTAAAAGAATTTAAGTGTGGAAAGTTCACACTTTTCCCATCCTTTCCTATTCTCCAACAGGATCTTACTGTTGCCTGCATGCCAGCAACAAGAAAGTTCATACAATATTGACAATACATCTGAATTGTGAAGTCTCTTGCTGGTAGCATTAATCATTTCATAATAATTATTGCGGAGGCCTATGGAATCCAAATACAGCACCATTATTGTGTGAAATTAAAGGAAAATAAAATAAGAATGCAAATCAACAGAGGGTCCATTTGGACTCTAACTTGATGACTCTATAATTATGGCAGAGATTGCTGGATGACAGCCCTGGAGGGCTCGTGATGATATAGAAACGAAGCAGCATCGATGCGAATTATGCTGCCATTAGAAAAACGAAACACTGAACCAACTGCGGAAATAAAATCAGGGTTCTTGCTCCTTGCAGGGAGCAGAAATATTTCATAGCCTAGCCTTCCTCTCTGCTCACCAACCGTGTATTCCTCTTGAGATGGATTTATGCTCATTGCAAGAAATGCAGCTGGAAGACAAAAATAAAATACCGACTTTAAAAGCAGTAGAGGGAGGGTTCTCTTTGAACAATTCTCCCTCATCTTCGGAGTAGAGTTATATTTTAATATATTTTTCCCTAAAAAAGAGGGGGGGAGATGATTAAATATGCCCATCCTTAGCCATTAAAAAAGATCATGTGTTAAATGAATGGGGAGGCCCGTTCATCAAGGACTGTGTTGCAAGTTCAGAATCACTTTCCCCCCTAGAAACTAATTGGAAGGTTGAACCAATCATTAAGTTTTTCTTATGAATAACTTATTATTATAAAACCCATTGGTATGAATGGCAATAATGATACTTCAAAGAGCTTACAGTCTAACATTCTTTGCAGGTCAAATAATAGATCAAGAGAAAAGCAATAGGCAGCCATTTCTGCTGCATATATTTAAAGTTACTTACTGAGTGAATTACTGTGTCATAAGGGAAAGGTATTGATTGATTATATTTATACTTCCTTTGACAATATAGTCCATCTAGGGTGGCTGTAAGTCAAATCAGACACATATTCATGGTGGGAAGGTCACACTGAAATGTTTATTTGAAGATTCAAGGGTTCCACTGGGTGGAATCCCTGATGAAGATTTGTATATCGCCTTTCCTTCAAATATTTGTTGCTACTACTTCCGTCTCCCACCATTGAGTATGTTCCGCTGAAAGACAGTAGTAGATACAAAGCTGGGAACAAATCTGAACCTTGATCTCTTTAGCTTTGGCCCAATCCATTTTAAAGGTAAAAGTTCCCCTCGCACATATGTGCTAATCATTCCCGACTCTAGGGGGTGATGCTCATTTCCGTTTCAAAGCCGAAGAGCCAGCGCTGTCCGAAGACATCTCCGTGGTCATGTGGCTGGCATGACTAAATGCCGAAGGCGCACTGAACACTGTTACCTCCCCCACCAAAGGTGGCTCCTACTTTTTCTAATTGCATTTTACATGTTTTCAAACTGTTAGGTTGGGAGAAGCTGGGATAAGTAACGGGAGCTCACTCCGTTACGCAGCGCTAGGGATTCGAATAGCTGAACTGCAGACCTTCTGATTGACAAGATTAGGATCCTAGCGACTGAGCCACCGTGTTCCCCCAATCCACTTTACCATCACAACAAACCAACATGCATTAAGAGTCTTGTTTCTTTTCCAGATATATTTAACACATTTTTTTTTTCAATTTGACACTTTCCTGTTGTATTGGCTTCGGATCCCAGAATGGATGACCTAGGATGGCCAGCTGGAAATATAGAACAGCACAGATGGAAGGCATCACATCCGAGAACCTGGTTTAATATATAGTTGTGTGGCATGTGCAGAATCTACAGAATTTGACTGTCCATATTTTTTTTTACACTAAATTATTTTTGACAGGAGCATGAAGTCTGGGTTTGGAAAGTAATTGTTGTTCAAAGCATTTACATGGCTATTTGAATGTTTCCTTGGTTACAGTATTGTTTTGTACAGCATGTCAGACTTCACACCGTAGCGTAGCAGTAAAACAGAGATCAGTGAAAGCTTTTCAGCTCTTAGTTAGACACTGCAGAAGACCTTCAGATACATCTTGGCTAGTTTATAGACTTGACAGCAGCGAAGAATGAAGGTTTAATGAAACAGTTGATATCCTACTGCAGAACAATAATTCAGAGGCTTTATAGAGCAGCGCTCAAAGCTTTAAACTTTACATTTCTTTCTCCTAAAGTTTCAAGATAATAGATACTTGGCAGTTTAGTGGATAACTTTGTGTGCCTGGAATATAGGTACATAATGGTCCTCATGAACTTCAGCTTTGGCCCAGTGATTCTTCCATGTGTAGAAACAAACATATCAACTGGTTGTGACACATCAGTTAAAGAAAAAAAAAGGATTACTCGGATTTATTAGGACAAGTAAGAAAAACAAGTTTCAGGCAGAGAAATCCTCAAGAAGAAGCCTAGATCTGGGTAGTGGAGAATTTTTAAAACCCATGTATCGTAAACAAAGTCTTGATGAAACAATGATCGCAGATTCTTCACGAAGTTTATGTCCTGTAACAGTGGCACCATCATTATCTCTTGGGAATATACCTCCCATGGGGACTGTAGAAAAGTTTTAAATTGGGTTTTAATTAATAATTGATTTTAGCACAGGTTTGGGATTTAATATATATTTTAAATTATTTATGTTCTATTTTTGTATGGTTTTTAAATTTCCTGTGCGCCGCCCTGGGTCCTTTGCGGAGAAGGGCGGGATATAAATGTAATAAAATAAATAAATAAATAAATAAATATACAAGGGGCAACTGCAAGAATTGAAATGAAGAAGTCGAGAGTACCACCCCTACCAGTAATTCCATCCTTTTCTGTTGGGAAAGCTGAGAGAGAAGAAAAAAAAATGCCAAGTGCGATTCCTCAAAGTTCATTGCAACAAGAAATAAAAAAGAAAAAGAGACGTGCTCCTCTTCCACCAACTCCTAAAGTGCCAAACAGATTTGAATTTTACACACATAATAACTGGTGTACTGACAATGGGGTTGCTTATACACACTGTTCTGCAGACGTGGGGTTCTCAACTGTCATTTGTCGGCCATTTTGTTTGCCTGGAGAGATTCCTGTTATGGCTGTCACTGCTGTCTGTATTCCACCTGATGCAAATGTTGGCACAGCGCTCAAACCAATTTCATTGTAATTTCATTACAATCTTATTACAATGACAATAAAGATTATTATTATTGTTGTTGTTGTTGTTGTTGTTGTTGTTATTATTATTATTATTATTATTATTATTATTATTATTATTATTATTATTATTATTATTAGTGTTCATGAATGATCCCTTCTTGCTCTGTGGTTTGGCTAGTTATTCAGAAACATTTATAGGTTTTCAAGATAAAAAATGGAGCGGTGACCTGAACTCATTCGTAGCCTCACACTGTGAGAAGAAACATTCAATTTTGCAGCTACTAAGATTGTTGGATGAGCAGGCATAAAAACAGCCAGGGAAGTGATTGAAGTCTGGGAAACCTGCCAATCAATGAGAGTGCTGATTTACCACCAGCCTAACAAATACTTAGACGGGGAGGGCTGGGCAGCCCAAGCAAATGACAGCCAACAACTTAAAATCCATCCATCAACACACCCTAATATCTAATAAAATCACATACAACAGACATCATATAAATACCACCAGGGATTCAGCCAGTTCGGACTGGTTCATGTGAACCAGTAGTTCCAGCGATCAGTTGGCCCCATCCACCCACCACTGCTCTATTCCATCCTATATTTCCTTTGTTTGAAGCCAGCTGATCTGTGCTGGGCTTCAGAGTGGATTATTGTATCTCAGCTGTGTTACTCACTGGGGCTGCAGGAAAAGGTAAGATTTAGTGCTGATTTTAAATGCAATGTACGCACACACAGCGAACTGGTTGAATCCCACCACTGAATCGCACACGCAGAACAACACACACTGTGATAGAGAGAAATTCCCCTGATAATGTGCTCCAGCATGAATCCAAAAGCTCAGAAGAGAAAACCTCTGATCCCTTGGGTGATCAACCCAGATTGGATCCTGCATAAAATAAGTCCATTAAAAGTCCTCAAAAGTAATAAAAGTTCACAGGAAGTATTCTTTTATATAAGACCAACTGCTTTGGCTCCCGTATTTAATCACTGATTGATTAATTGATTGGGTTTTTAATCCATTCAATAATATAAATCTCTAAATGGGTTGCAAAGCATATTTAATCATTTCCCCTTGAGTTATATATATATATATATTTTCCAATGGTGCTATCCAAAAAATGATCAGGCCCAGATCTCTCTGGTTTTTTTGGTTTTTTGTGTGTTTGTTTTTAATTCCACCTGTCTGCCGATAATTAATCTCCAGACTTCTGTCAAGATCTTTAGGAATTACAATGAGAGGAAGTGGTGCTTTTCAGGCCTGGTTTTATCATGATTTAGTGCAAGGCATTTATTTATCAATCTTATGTATACACCGCTCAATAACTAAGACCTCTGGTGGCTTACAATATCAATGAAGAAATAAAATGCAACCCACACTTTGGCAGAATGAAGGAGATGCCTAAGGCAGTAATTGGTGAGGAGAAGAGTTCAGAAACAAGAGGCTGGAGAACAAGCCTGTGTATTTCTGTGTGCTTTCCGCAGACCTTCTGAGGCAGCCCGCTGCTCTCAGATGCTGAGAAGGATGCTATTCACCAGCATTGAAGTGAAGGTTCAATTGGAAGTCTAATCAGCTTTCATCCTTGGAACTGGAGATGTTTGAGGAAACCTTGTCCTTTCATCTGAGTTAGCATGATATTTCCTAGCCAGTCCAGGTCTTTTCAAAGAAAGCGACCAAGAGAATGTCAATCGTATGTTGTGCTTGGTAAAACCAACCTCATTTTCTCAATAAATCAATAAATAAAAGAGGATTTGGGGGGAGGGGAGAATTCAGCCTCTTTGACTGTGAGTTTACAAGTTGTTGTTGTTGTTGTTGTTAATGTAAGTAATTCCAACTCTTCATGACTCCATGGAGTTTAGCACACCAGATTATCTCATCCTCCACTGTCTTCTGGAGTTTGCATAAATTCATGTTCACTCCTTTGATGACACTACTTGATCATCTCATCCTCTGCCATCCCCTCCTCCTTTGGCCTTCCATCTTTCCCAACATCAGGGTCTTCTCCAAGGAGTCCTGTCTTCTCATTCGGTGGCCAAAGTATTTGAGCTTCAGCTTCAGGATCTGTCCTTCCAAAGAATAGTCAGGGTTGGTTTCCTTTAGGATCGACTGATTTGATCTTGCCGTCTAAAGGACTCTCAAGAGTCTCCTCTCCAACACCATAATCGGAAAGCATTGATTCTTTGGCACTCAGCCTTCTTTATGGGATGAATTTCATGAAAGGAAAGGACAGACCAACCTTACCTGTCAGTCTAAGCCAGGGGTGTCAATTTCATTAAGGACTGCATCAGGGTTGTATTTGACCTTGGGGCTGGGTGGGTGTGGACCAGAGTCTACCAGTTTGGACCAGTTCACCCAAAATGGTAGTGGAAATCATGGTTTGCTCCGTCCACCCACCCCAGCTCTACGGCATCCCATTTTGGCCCTTTTTTAGTCAAAAGCACATTTGCAAACTGGTAGAAAGGTAAGTGAATACCACCCCTAATATGGCCCGTTCAATGTCATTCATGTGGTGGCCTAAGCACTCTGCCAGCGAAAACGGAGCTCGGGTAACTGCGACAGTCTCCTGCAACCCTTTGCCAGTGAAAATGGAGCTCAGGAGGCCCGTCCACCTTCACTGTTTCCAGGGCAGCCCCGTGGGCCAGATCTAAGCACTCTACGCGGCCAGATCCAGCCTGCAGATCTTGAGTTTGACACCCCTGGTCTAAGCCAACTTTTCTCAACCTCAGGTTTAGAAAAGATTGCTTACACCAGGGGTTATGAAAGATTATGAAAGGTTATGAAAGATTGCTAGAGGGTTTATTTATTTATTAAATTTACATGTCACCTGGAGCTTCCTCTAGGAAGCTTACAACAAAGTCACAAGGGAAAACCTTAAAATATGAAGGTAGTAAATATTTACCCTCTCTCTCTCTCTGTAGCCGTGAACAGACTACATCAAACCAGTCTTGAATTGCGTTGACCCTTACCTAGTGCCAAAATCGTGCTAACCCCCTTACTGGAGCAGATTCCCGTGGTTGGGCAGGTGCAATAAATCACTTTAATTGGAATTTCACATGTTGTCCTGGCCTTTCGCACCTGACATTAGCCATGTAATCATTTATTGACATGAATTGACTTGCTCATTGGCATTGTTTGTAAAGGGAGGTTTTTAAATAAGTATTCCTATAGGCAAAGACCAACAAGGATAATGGTCCTCGAGAAGAACAATGGTCGGATAACGTATGATGATGGGCCGTACCTTTTCATGGGCTGCAGAGGCTAACCACCCATCTCCATCTGGCAAACGTTATAATAAACGTCCAGTAAACGATGGCATTTTTTTTTCTCCCCGTAAGAAGAATAAAAACAGTTATCTTTATAATGCCATTAGGCCTTAGGTACTTATGTTAACAACAACAAAAGTATAGAACTGATCAATGGGAGGAAAAACTGCTATTCAGAGGCTGTCAATTATACCATGCTTAGAGTCAGCAGCCTAGCAACGGAAGGAGACTGGAGAAATTGGGAGAGAGACAGTTCTGCAAATTGTGAAGTCATTAAATTGTGATGATGGTTAGAAAATAGAGAGAGAGAGAGAGAGAGAGAGAGACAGAAAGACTGGGGAGACGTGGCATTAAAAAGAAAAGAAGATTTGCTATGTTTCTATAAGGTTTATCCTAGATAGGCTTTCAAAACACCAAGGAAGCTTTAATTAATTACATCTTTTGAAAGGCTTACATGGGAACAGTTATTATCACTTATTACTAACACTTATTTTTAATAAGGAAATAAGGCCAAGAAGTTAACATCACTGGCAAGTTTTGAGGTTGTTTTGAGTTTCACCGAAAGGGCTGAGAGGTATGAAACAAATGCATCAATTCTTCTCGTCATACATTCAATTAAGGGGCTATTCCCCTCCCCCTATTCTAATTCTTTTAAGAACTGAATAAGAAATGTCTCTCCTGCACTTCTCTTTGGGTGGGGTGCTCAAAGAAAGGGGAAATTGTTCAAATATATCTGGAGAGTAATTACATTGGCTGGATATCTTTTTACTTAAAGTCAAATACACAACATTTTTAGTACTATGGTGCTATATTTAGTATAACCCGGCACTGGCCAGATATTTATTTATCCCAACCCTCCTTCCATGAATGTCACCGCAATTTCTAATGTTGGATTTTCCCCCTTACCAGAAGGAGCCCCCTTGTGGAGTACTGTGAAACCATTACCATGGCAGTGCTGTGCAGTAGAAGCCATTTTAAGGTAGTACGGTAGAGAAGCCATTTTAAGGCACAACAGGCTGTATCTTAACAGAACACACACCCTAAGGGGTGCTAGGGGTGTCTTACCTCACAGTATTTGTTTCCAGAGGGTAAGTAATCTCTGTACCAAGTTTGGTTGAAATTGCTTGAGGTGTTCCAGAGTTATGCTGGAACACACACACGCACACACACACACAGAGAGAGAGAGAGAGAGAGAGAGAGAGAGAGAGAGAGAGAGAGAGAGAGAGAGAGAGAGAGAGAGAGAGAGAGAGAGAGAGAGAGAGAGAGAGAGAATGCTAAGTAGATACAGTGAACACCAAGGAGCAAATGCAGTGGAAGTCTCAGCTTTGGATAGCTTGAAAAGTAAACTTGACAAACTTACAGAGAAGTCTACCAAAATCAGTGCTGGGATAACTGTAGGTTCGAAGCAGGTGGTGAAATTAGACTCAGAAGATAATTGTTACTGATTCACTAATTCACTGATCAGAACTGAACTTCAGAAGGTAGAATCTGGAACTGACCTGCATGGGATCACATTGGTTGATAACTTGGATACCTTGGGGGCTTTTAATGCGTTTAGCTCAGGGGTCAGCAACCCATGGCTGTGGAGCCACATATGGCTCTTTCATCCCTCTGCTGCGGCTCCCTGTTACCAGTCGGCACCACAATTTTGAGAGTTGGGAAGGTGGGAAGCACAGCGCACCAGGGGGGAGACTCTATGGTGGAGGAACCGGACTTCCGGTTGGCTCGAGAATTGAAGGGGGGGGGGGGCTTCCAGTTAGGACCTTTGTCGCTCTTTTTGTATTTAAGGTTGCCGACCCCTGGTTTAGCTGAACCAATGTGCCCATTCATGGAGGAAACAGATCTGGAGAAGAGAAAACACTAATTGTGTTTGCCATCCACCTCAAGGATAGATTACTGTGGGATGGACTTGCTAGGCAAAACTTGGAAACAGTCAAGACTTTATTTGATCTGCTAATGTCCTGCCTAGCCTCACCCATGCTGGATTTCTCGTATATCTATTCTTAGGGCTCTGTCCCCTGCATCCCATGTCTTTGCATTCAGTTTGTTGGTTGTGCAGAAGTGACAAACACATGAAATCCAGATAGTAGCTCTGTGTACGTGGGTCAGATTCCGAGCTTGATTTGAAACTCAATTTCATGTAGACGATGCATCTTTGTGCCTTTACCCTGGGTGGGAAGAGCCAGATTTATGTTGTTGAATCATTGCCAGCTGACATTTTCTATAATGTTTAATGGTACACGATAACTTTGCAGCCAGAAACACGCAGCCTCGATGAGGGAACTTAATGAATGGAGCCATCAGCAGAATCAATACGCGTGCTGGCTTCTTCTTAAGGTTAATATCCCTCTTTTTTGGGAGGGTAAAATATATATATTCCCCTCCAGTGCTTTATTATTTATTTATTTATTTATTTATTTATTTCATTAATTAATTTTCACCCTCGATGCGCACATCTCCGTAAATATGAAAATATTACCCTCCTTTGGTTCCTTGCAATTTGGCATCGTTATTGATGTCTTAATGCGGCTAATATATGACAGCAAAAGCTGGCACATAAACATTTTCATCTGTGCTGCTTGCCAAACCTCCTGCCACCAGATTTTTTTTTTAAAGGATAATAATCACATGGAGGGAATTAATTTGAATAAAAGTGATTCCATCACTAAAAAAGAAAGGAAGGAAGGAAAGAAGGAAGGAAAGAAAAAAGAAAGAAAAAAGAAAGAAAGAAAGAAAGAAAGAAAGAAAGAAAGAAAGAAAGAAAGAAAGAAAGACACTTGGCCAAGTGTCTGTATACAGATGTGAAGGGGAGGGAGGAAGGGAGGGAGGGAGGGAGGGAGGGAGGGAAGGAAGGAAGGAAGGAAGGAAGGAAGGAAAGAAAGAAAGAAAGAAAGAAAGAAAGAAAGAAAGAAAGACACTTGGCCAAGTGTCCGTATACAGATGTGAAGGGGAGGGAGGGAGGGAGGGAGGGAGGGAAGGAAGGAAGGAAGGAAGGAAGGAAGGAAGGAAGGAAGGAAGGGAAGGAAGGAAGGAAGAAAGAAAGAAAGAGAAAGAAAGACAGACACTTGGCCAAGTGTCTGTATACAGATGTGAAGGGGAGGAAGGGAAGGAAGGAAGGAAGGAAGACAGGAGGGAGGGAGGGAGAGAGGGAGAGAGGGAGGGAGGAAGCAAGGAATTTGTCTACCAGAAAACAGTCATTCAAAGGTAAATTTAAAACCACAGACCTTATCAGGCTTGGAGAGCTGCCAGACCGATATCTTCCAAACGCAACACTGTACAAGGAAATACTTGGCAAGGAGCCTCTGAGAGTCACGAACAAATCCTCACACTAATAAGGTGAACTAATTGTCTCCTGCAAACTCCACTCCCCTTTCACTCCACTTTATTCCCTATGGGAGGGGCCATTCACCGTCCACCTGTGGCTTTACTCCTTAGTCAACTCTTGTTCCTTAGCTGTTCCCTTCTCCTGGAAGCTCTGCGCATGCACACATCAGGAACAGGCTCCAGCTGTTCTTCTGCCACACTGATCTCTGACTCGGAAGGCAGCTGATAACTGTCAGACAGCCCTGGCCCCATCTCTGCCTCTGACGCAGAGCCCTCATCAGAACCTTCCCAAGACTCTAGAACAGTTACAGGCCCCAACAGTTATTACCTACAGTATATGCCTAGAGAGTCAGTTTGTTGTAGTGGTTAAGACACCAGGTTAGAAATCAGGAGACCATGAGTTCTAGTCCTTCTTTAGGGACAAAGCTGGATGACCAGTGGCTCTATCTTAACTGTAGGAAGGATGCAATGGCAAACCACTTCTGAAAAATCCTGCTAAGAGAATTGCTTGCCAGGTTTCCACCCTGGCTCAAAGGCTCACAACCACACACACACACACAACCACACACTAAAGCAATGCACCTACTTCTTCACAGGACGCCAAAGGTTTTGCTCTTTAGTCTACCGATCCAATTATGTTGCCATTTAGCCTTTTAGAAAGTGGGTAATTTTTTGTCAAAGTATTCAGGTTTATCTTGTTAAGAATGAGGACAACATTTTCATCAAAAGCTCTTTCCTTGGAGCTTTCTCATCCATAATTAATGACTCCATTCTAAATTAACACTTTGTAATAAACATGTTTAGATGTTTTTGATTACATTAAGAGAGAAAGGAAGGAAGGAAGCTTCCTCAATGCTTGTAATATATATATTACATTCTCTCATATATATATATATATTCGGTCTGAAGCCTGAGGATGGCAAGTGAGATCTTGCCGAAACGTTGCAATAACAATTCCATGCTATATACATGGGAAAACACCCGAAGACAGCAATACCAGCATATATATATGGTTCGAATCCCAGTGGGGTGTGGCCAACTGATGAGAGCTAATAAGCTCGAAATAGATCTATCTTGGTCTCTCAAATTTAAATTTATTGATCAGCTCATAAAACTAACATATGTGTGTGTGTGTGTGTGTGTGTGTGTTAGTTTTATGAGCTGATCAATAAATTTAAATTTGAGAGACCAAGATAGATCTATATGTATATATGTATATGTGTGTGTGTGTGTGTGTATGTGTGTGTTAGTATTATGAGCTGATCAATAAATAAATCAGAGAGACTAGGATAGATCTATTTCGAGCTTTTTAGCTCTCATCAGCTAGTCATACTCTTTACTGGGATTCGAACCGGGGCTGTTTGCATATCAGGCAGGAGCCTTTAACCATTCAGCCAGCCTGGCACTCCCAATTGCATTAGCTGAGACAATTATATATATAATTATTCCACAACACCCTGTTAGGGCCCCAATTAAGGGAGAAGACATACTGTTTCCTTTTCCGGTTCGAATCCCAGTAAGAGTATGACTAGCTGATGAGAGCTAAAACGCTCGAAATAGATCTATCCTAGTCTCTCTGATTTATTTATTGATCAGCTCATAAAGCTAACACACACACACACACACACACACACACACACATATATATTATAAGCATTGTGGGGGAGATTAAGAACATCTGAAGCCATGGACAAATGTGTGTGGCGGCTTGAAGTAGAACAAGACATCATAACTTCAGGCCAAGAGATGCATCATTTTTTTTTTATTTGCAGCTTACAAAAATAAACCAGCAGGTGCTGGTGGACCTATCTTTCATGTAAAGTACTGTGAGGTTTCGATATTTCTGCAGTGAAGAGAGTCTGTTTTCAGAAATTTGAAGTTGATAGGATGAATCCATCTTCTGAATACCCTATTCTTTCATCTTGTAGGTCCTTTCAGGCGCCTGTAAAAGATTTCTCTAAATTGTCAGAGAATGTGTGTGTGTGGGATTTGCTTTTACTTTTTCGTTGGTTTGATTTTTCTCTTCTCATTTTTATGTCACATTTTCATTACCGCTGGATACAAACACATATCTTATTTATCGGCTTAATAAAGCATAAAATTAGGCTGAGAAAGATAATGCTTGCCAGGAGGAACCAAGGTTTGTAGCAATTGCAGCTGGAGAAAAACCAGCTAAAGTTCCACAAAATATACGGCGTTAATGAATGTCAAAGAGATGTGTGTGCATTTTGGTCCCCTTTCCCGTGATGGAGCTGTAAATTGGTATGGGAATATATACTATACAATACAATAGCAGAGTTGGAAGGGACCTTGTAGGTCTTCTAGTCCAACCCCCTGCGTGGGCAGGAACCTTATACCATTTCAGACAAATGGCTATCTAACATCTTCTTAAAGACTTCCAGGGTTGGGGCATTCACAACTTCTGGAGGCAAGCTGTTCCAGAGGTTAATTGTTCTAACTGTCAGGAAATTTCTCCTTAGTTCTAAGTTGCTTCTCTCCTTGATTAGTTTCCACCCATTGCTTCTTGTGCTGCCCCCAGGTGCCTTGGAGAATAGTTTCACTCCCTCTTCTTTGTGGCACCCTCTGAGATATCGGAACACTGCTATCATGTCTCCCCTGGTCCTTCTCTTCATCAATATGAATTAGGTAAGGGAAAGATAAATGGAGGGATAGGAAGAAGTTGCCCAGAAGATACAGAATTGGTGCTGCTTTATTTATCTTAATAAGAACAATCAGAAAGATGACAAATAATACAATATCTTGAGCTCATGTGTTGATGAAGAAGGAGGCTTCCAATGGGTGCATGCATCTGGTATCATACGTAACAGCCAAGCAGATAGCAGGGATGAATTTTTCATAAAACCCAAATTCATGGATGGCATATTGATGCAGATATCCAGAGACAAGCTCCCTTTCAGATTCATAATCTACCCTTCCTTTGTATTCATTTCTGTGTTCTAACGCCATCCTTAAGATCAGTCAAGGCCTATCCCCAAAGACATCATGCAGGGCCAAGGACTCCATCCAAGTAACCCGCACGTTGCCAATCTTTGTTGTCCCCTTTCATTAGTGGGACAAACATACTTGTATCTACACTTATAGCTTTGCTGATTGCCATTAAAGTAGACTCCAGTTTCCTTTCAATATTGCAGAGAAGCAGTTCCTCAGACCTGCGTCGGGCAAGAGAAGCACAGCCACAGGATTTCACGATCAAATAAATAATTTCTGGGAAATTCTGGTTGCTCAATGCCTGAGCTATAGTTTAGTTTTATTCGATTTGTATCCCGCCCTTCTCCAAAAGGACCCAGGGCGGTAGTATATGTTCCAACTATCCTATCCTATCCTATCCTATCCTATCCCATCCCATCCTATCGTTATTCCATTCCATTCCATTATTCTATTCTATTCTATTCTATTCTAATTTCTGGGAAATTCTGTTTGCTCAATGCCTGAGTTATATGTTCCAACTATCCTAGCCTATCCTATCCTATCCTATCCTATCCTATCCTATCCTATCCTATCCTATCCTATCTTATCCTTTCCTTTCCCATCCCATCCCATCCCTTCCTATCCCATCCTATCGTTATTCCATTCCTCTATTCTATTCTATTCTATTCTATTCTATTCTATTCTATTCTATTCTATTCCATTCCATTCCATTCCACTCCACTCCACTCCACTCCACTCCACTCCACTCCACTCCATTCTATCCAGAGACTGTGGAAATAAAGAATTCCATTCCATTCCACTCCACTCCACTCCACTCCACTCTATTCCAGTGTACAGGTCCTTTCCCTGGATATTATGTTTCCTCAGTAATACCATTTTTTCTGTGTGTGTGTGTGTGTGTGTGTGTGTGTGTGTGTGTGTGTGTGTGTGTGTTGATAAATAAATAAACAAGGGAGACTAGTATAGATCTATTTCAAACTATTTAGCCCTCATCAGCTAGTCATACCCTTACTGGGATTATTTATCAGCACAATATATATATATATATATTTCACTTCACTTTCCTCCAATCCACCTGACAGCCATCTTAATTCACTATTTTCTCTGCTATTCTGTCTTTGACTCTGAGCTCGTTCTTATTCCATCTTGGCTTTCCACTTCCATCCCAGCAGACCAGCATTGCCTTCATTTGTTGCAAATGCTCTTACAGTCAAGGATGTGACCAAACAAACAGATAGGGAAGCAACCCTGAAACTGCCTGGATAAACAGAAGGGAGCTCGTTTGTCTTAAGGAGGATCTGTAAGTTAAGTCTAAATAAACACTGTACTTAAGAAAAGGTTATAATTTCACATAGTGCTTATAATTAAGATAGGCTTGATAAAGTGATCCTTAAAATTTGTCTTTATCTTTTATGAGTACCATGAACTAAGCTGGCTTAGTCTGGAGCAAATGGTACCTCCAAAATAATCTAGCCACAGAACTCTGCATGATTTTGGACAATATAATAATAATAATAAAAAAATACTGTATTTACTTTAGACTTTAAAAGTCTATCTAAAATGTAAGATCTGTTAATATCTGAATTATCTTTTGTAGAAATTTAGGAGAATAACTTTTTCCCTATCGGTCCTCTGCAGTGGTGGGAGTCAATATTTTTTTACTGCCAATTCTGTGGGCGTGGCTTGGTGGGTGTGGCATCAATTGGTGGGCGTGGCTTGATGGGCATGGCAGGGGAAGGATACTGTAAACTCTCCAGTCCCTCCCCACTCCTGGGGAAGGTTACGACAAAATCCCTGTTCCCTCCCGATCAGCTGGGACTCGGGAGGCAGAGAAAAAATAGGGCCAGGGCCAGTCAGAGGTGGTGTTTAACGGTTCTCCAACTTACTAAAATTTCTGCTACCGATTCTCCAGAACTGGTCAGTACCTGCTGAATACCACCTCTAGTCCTCTGATCTAAAACTCCTTGCCAATAATGCTTTCTAGATTTTTTTTTGTAATGATTTCCCATTACTACATGAAAAATGTTTTATTCCTTTAAAGATGTGACTTGATGTGATCATTTTATACGTCCAAATTAAAAAAAAATGGACGCTATTTATTCACAGGTTATTCCTTGTGTCTTTTATTTGTCTTTGGTCTAATGGTTGGTTGTATTGTTCCATTTTATTTATCGTGAGCTTTCCATCCACCACCCAGCAGCAAACAAAGGAATAATAAATGCCGAAGTTCTTCTAAAACGGACTTTTCAGCACCTTCACAAAAGTGCCAGCGTTTGTCAAAAAATCCTTTGAGGTTGGCTTTCCCAACTATCAGTTGGGATATTTATAACTAGTTTGTGATATGACCATAAAGCAGAGTTCACAAGCTGGGAATTTAATAGCTTCTGGGTTGTGTAGGAATGCGTACCTGTGTGTGTGTGTGTGTTTGTATGTGTGTGTGTGTGTGCGTGCATGCATGTGTTTAATATTTTATTTACTATGCAACAAGCATATCCGTTTCTGTTCCAAATAACAAAAACAGTTGAAAAGCCGTTTCCATCCCTGCCTGCATTAGCCACACGTACATTTCGCACAGCAGGACATTCTGCCATTCCTGTCCCTGAATCAAAGTGAAGTTTAATAATGAGCACCGCAGATGCTTCGACAACACTTCCCATTAAAGAAGGAAAAGGAGCAAGTTTACTGTTAGTGTAAGCCTGAAGAGCAGTGGGCCCTAAGCAGTCCTTTGAGGTTCCTGCAGTGATGGATGGATCTGCCAGCGAAAGGCAGGACGAGTACAAATACTTTGACCCTCCTGTGCATCGAGACGCTGTTTGCCGTGCCGGATTTAGAAAATCTGGACCACTTTGGGTGACACCATCCCTTGTTCAATTATTTCTGTCCAAAAATAAAGCGTCACACAACCGAGAAGTGTTTCGTCCTTTAGGATTTCTTTTCCTTCAAGTAAAGAGTCAAAAGGGAGAAGGGAGATGGAAAACATCTGGCTTTAGAACCCCCAGGGTGACTTCACTCTTGTGTCTGTAGGATCAACTCCAGCTTTGAACCTGTGATCACCTGATAGACTAATTTACTCAGAAATGCTTGCAGGTAGGGGAGGCTGGGAAATGTTGGATATTGTTGGGGAAGGGCGAAGGGGTTGGCAGTCCCATGAAATCAGCATTGGATGGAGAAGGCATTATGGTGTCTTCAGGTAGCCTTGCTGGTTGATCCCACACACTTGAAGGCCTGACATGTCATTATTTCTCTAGGGAAAATACCCAGAGCTGATTGGTATTGCATCAATATTAACTCATTGGCTTGATCTAAGTGGCTTGTATGCATCTTTGAAGCCCTTACTAGCTTCCATTTCCTAAATCTTAAATAAATAAACAGTGTTTGTGTGTTCTATTTTTCACAGAGAGTTAAAACTTGGACAACAAGCCTGTTGACCCGTATTGATCATGCAGTAAATTTGTTCCATTGAGGCGAGATGGATTTTAGGAAGGCTATCCCAAAAGAGGCAGGCATCTGGAATTAATTGCATCATAACAAGTCAAAGTAGACATAGTATGGAACAACCTTCAGCTTAAAGTTGAAGAACCTTAAACAGGAAAACACTGAAATAAGTATCTCTTGAACTGAGAATGTTGCTGTATAGGCTTGTGATCAGTGTCTGTTTTTAGAGTTTTCCATTAAAACAATCTCAGCATACTTTGTTGTGTGTGCATGATTTCTGCTGTTGTTGGCCAACCTTAGTTGACAGTTTGATTCTCCGGCTAGGTCTTAAGAGTTCTCAATGTGTTGTCCATCCTCCTTGAAAAGTGATTATATTATCAGGGACTAACTTTAGTTGAAGAATGAATACATATGATAACACATAGGTATACATTGATGAGCTATTTTTAACTTGCATCTATCCTACATGGCATGCACAAATTAAGAGAACGTCATCTCAGCCAGTTGGTGAACTCCAGCTTAATAGCAATAACAATAGCACCTATATACCCCTCTGAAGTCCTTCATAGGAAAACTATGGCAAATCTAGACAGCATACTAAAATACATCATTCTAACAACAAAAGTGAATATAGTCAAGGCTATGGTTTCCCCAGGACGACAGAGAATGAGGTGGCTAGATGGAGTCACCAAAGCAGTAGGCGTGAGCTTAAATGGACTCCAGAGGATGGTTAATGACAGGAAGGCCTGGATGAACTTGTCCATGAGATAGTGATGGGTGGGACACGACTTCATAACTAACAACAATAAATCTTTTAGTTGAAAAATGAATACATAGTGTAACCCATAGGTAAATGCTGATGGGCTATTTTTTATCTTGCATCTATCCTACATGGCATGCATAAATTAAGAAAATGTCATCTCAGCTATATTGATGGACTCCAGCTTAATAGCAATAACAATAGCTCTTAGACTTACATACCACTCCGTATTTTTTTTACAGTATTCTCTGGATGGTTTACAAATGTCAGCATATTTCCCCCAACAGCCTGGCCCTCACTTTACTGACCGCTAAAGGATGGAAAGCTGAGTCAAATTTGAACTTGTCAGAATCAAACTCCTGTCTATGGGCAAAGTTAGCCTGCAATACTGTATTCTAACCACTGCACCACTCTGGCACAATGCTTTTAATACATTTCATAGCTTAATACTTTTCACAGACAAGATCCCAGGCCTGGTTATCTCCAGATGGAGCTATAAATTCAGGATTTCTACTGCCGGTTAGCATAGCCAGGATTGGGGATAGATTTTGACTTTTTGCAAAACAATTTCAAATGTTTTCATGAAGTCTTTCTAAAGTGCTGGTACAGATCTGCTGCTTGACAAATGTAATATCCGAAGCTGATTTGCATGGGTGAAAATGGCCCACTGCAAATGTGATGGTAGGTTTTTCCCACCGACTACATTCATTACCAGTGAAATTTCTTCACACATTCAACTACAAGCAGTCGTAGTATATGAAGAAGTGTAAAGAATCAAGTAATGTACGTGCATACATGAATTATGCACACACACCCGGCACCCACAAGCCCCTTCAGCATAGAAGAATTACAATTAAAAGCTAGCTGATCTTGATTTTTAATTGTGCAATATCAGTGAATGGAGAGCGATACAGGCAGAGAAGTATATTTAGTGGCACATAAAGCATTTTTAATAGGATGGTTTTATTAACACGTTTGCCCCATTCATCAGAATGTCTGAAAATTAGACCATGAAGACTGGGTGATTTTTCAAAGAACCTTTTCTAGTATGAACAAATAGCTAAGTGGTCTTTTGCCTCCCAGGGACTGTGCAGTCAGAGGGAAGTAGAACAAGGCAATTAACAGCATGAAAAAAAGCAGAAGAAAAGAAAAAAAAATAGTGTAAAACTGGGGGAAACTCAGATAAAAGCTCTACAGCTGAATTTCAGTAAACAATTTCAGTAGCTATCTGCGGGATCGCATCCTGCCCCATACATCCCTGCGGCCAATTCGCTCCCACAGAGAGGGACTTCTCCGGGTGCCGTCCACTAGGCTGTGCCAGCGGCCGACGCCCAGGGGAAGGGCCTTCTCTGTGGCGGGCCCGACCCTCTGGAACGACCTGCCCCCCGAAATTAGAACAACTACGGACTTCCGCTCCTTCTGTCAAAAATTAAAAACGCACTTTTTCTGCTTGGCCGGCCTAGGGTAGTCATCTGTTTATTGTTTTAATTGGGTTCTTAAGGGGTTTAGTTTTTAGTATTTTAGGTTTTTAATTGGGTTCTTAAGGGGTTTAGTTTTTAGTATTTTAGGTTTTTAGCGCAGGGATAAATTGTTTAATCTGATTTTATATATATTTATTATGTATTTATGTTTGTATGTTTTTAATTCCCCTGTGCACCGCTCCGAGTCCCTTCGGGGAGAGGGAGCGGTCTATAAATTAAATTTATTATTATTATTATTATTAACAAGCATCTGATCTATGAATGGATTTGGAATTGTGCCGTTTGTGGAACCGTGTCATCTTTAACAGATTAACAGAGTTGGAAGGGGCCTTGCAGGTCATCTAGTCCAACCCCCTGCCCAAGCAGGAGACCCTACTAGTGCCTCTACCTAGGATCGAACTCACAACCTCCTGCTTGGGAGGGAAGAGCTCCACCTCTAGGCCACAGCAGCTTCAACGAACCATACTTGGTACAACATTCTAAGCAATAACCATGATTTACAAAATATTATAGTTTCATTCTTCATATTAAAAAGGTAAAGTTTCTCCTCACACATATGTGCTAGTCGTTCCTGACTCTAGGGGGCGGTGCTCTTCTCCATTTCAAAGCTGAAGAGTCAGCACTGTCCAAAGAGGTCTCCATGGTCATGTGACCAGCATGATTAAATGCCCAAGGTGCAAAGAACGCTGTTCCCTTCCCACCAAAGTGGTCCCTATTTTTCTACTTGCATTTTTTTACATGCTTTCGAACTGCTAGGTTGGCAGAAGCTGGGACAAGTAACGGGAGCTCACTCCGTTATGTGGCACTAGGGATTCAAGCTACCCAACTGCCAACCTTTTTGATCAACAAGCTCAGTGTCTTAACCACTGAGCTACCACGTCCCTATATTCTCCATATCAGGTCGAAGCAAAACACACACCAGTATCTGGCATTGTGCCATATGTATGTTAGCTTTGACTTTCTCCAGATTTATATTTTGCAGTTGTGTTCTTCACATACGGATAATCAAAATATTCCATTTCTGTGCTATGAACCTCCACAATGTATTCAATCACTTTTCTTTAAGGTATAAAGCTACTAAAGTAAGCCAGTGCATTGGCCCAAAATAATTATTACAGGGTCTAAACCAGGCTAATGGTGGGTTCAAGCTACTTTGAAGACCAAAGTAAATGTTTGAGAGAGAGAGACAGAGAGACAGAGAGAGATACACACAGAGACAGAGAGACAGAGAAAGACACACACACACAAAGAGAGAGGCAGACAGAGAAAGAGAGACAGAAAGAAAGAGAGAAAGAGAGAAAGAAAGAAAGAAAGAAAGAAAGAAAGAAAGAAAGAAAGAAAGAAAGAAAGAAAGAAAGAGAAAGAGAGACATACAGAGAGAGGGAGAGGGTGGGGGAGAGAGGGCGAAAGAGAGACAGAGAGACAGAGAGACAGTGAGATACACACACACACACACACACAGAGACAGACAGAGAGACAGAGAGAGAGAGATACACACACACACACACACAGAGAGAGACAGACAGACAGAGAAAGATACAGAGAGAGAGAGAGAGGAAGACAGAGAAAGAGAGACAGAAAGAAAGAAAGAAAGAAAGAAAGAAAGAAAGAAAGAAAGAAAGAAAGAAAGAGAAAGAGAGATATACAGAGAGAGGGAGAGGGAGGGAGAGAGAGGGAGAAAGAGAGAGATTAGATCAATATAGAAATATGAATCAATCTGCTACAACCCTCTTAGCCTTGTACCATTCAAAGCATTTGTCTGTTAAAGATGGAAGCAAATCACATTTGTTTTGATGTGGATGTTCTTAGCAGTCACGATTAAAAAAAAAGTGGTGTTTTTTTCCTCAATGATGGTGTTTGCGTGTCACCTTACATCAAAAAGACACCAAGGCTTGAAAGGAACTGCCACTTCATAATGTTGGAAATCGAATTTTGTACTTGCAAGGAGGCAATTGCCAAAACCAGGAAGGTGTTCTAGAAGTAAACATTCTTTAAAACTGTCTATGCCTCCATCAGGATCTTTTCAAATCCGCCTGGCTTTCATCTCTCTTTCTTTCGTCGAACATAATGGACGTTTGATACTCATGCTTAATTTTTCATACCCGCGTTTTAAAAGCATGCTTCTTTAGAAAAGACCATGTCGCATAACTCTTCTGTGCAGAGGTACACAGCTTTGTATAGGGCTTCGTATCTGTGAGGGCCTCTGCATGTCTTCTATTTAAAAATCAGGAAAGACTTGTTTCAAGTCATGCTAGAATCCCGATGGCTTATAATATAAGGGATGGCGAACCTTTTTTGCTTTGGGTGCCAAAACCACACGCTTGTGCACCATTGTACGCACTTGGGTCCCTGCCCCCATAATTTAATCCCCCCATGCCATGCCTCCTGTGCATGCATGCGTGACACGCCACCCTGCTGCCCTGCGCATGAATGCACAACTTTCTTGGAGCCTGGGGAGGGCGAAAACGCCTCCCTTCTAGAGCCCCTCCGGAGGGCGGAAACCAGTCCATTTTCCAACTTCCGGTGGGCCCAGTAAGCCCGTTTCTCGCTTTCTGGAGACTTCAGGAGGCTTTCCGGAAGCCTTCAGAGGACAAAAAAACTGCTGAAAATTAAGGCTGAAAATCAGCTGGCCAGTGTGCGCATGGGTGCTGGAGCTGACAGGGCAACACCTCCCGTGCCCTCGGAAATGGCTCCACAGGTGGCACGCGTGCCATAGGTTCGCCATCAATGGCTTATATGAACGTGTCTATGCAGAGGTTGTTGGGGGCATTGGGGTTTTTTTTTTGACAACATTAAAGAAGTACTTTAGATTATTATTTTTCTTTCTTTCCAGTTTCCAGTCGAGAGCCCCAGATGTTGATGTAGAAATCAGAGCTGAGCCTGCCTTCTTTCTAGTTCAACCACGGATGGCTTAGTGTTGTGGTCCAGCAGTGGAGCTGGCAGAAGAGTCGGACAGTGAGGAGGTTGGGGAGGAGCATGGGCCAGTCCTGGAGGCTGCGATGGCACAGTGGTTAGAGTGAAGTACTGCAGGCTACTTCTGCTGCCTGCCGGCTGCCTGCAAGTTGGCAGTTCAAATCTCACCAGGTTCACTCAGCCTTCCATCCTTCCGAGGTGGGTAAAATGAGGACCCAGATTGTTGGAGGCAAGATGCTGATTCTCTATACTGCTTAGAGAGGGCTTGTAAAGCATTATGAAGCGGTATTTAAGTCTAAGTGCTATTGCTATTAGGGAGCCCTGGTGGCACAGTGGTTAGAATGCAGTATTGCAGGTTGACTCTGTTCACTGCTAGGAGTTTGATCCTGACTTGATCTGATAGTGTCCTATCAGATCAAGATGGTAGCATCTTCTATAGAATACCTGACTAGTCCTCGAATAAGCCTCTCATCAACCAAGTATCTCAAATACATCAGATACTGCTCATAAATTTGCATTTATGAGCCGTGGTGGCACAGTGGTTAAAATGCAGTACTGCAGGCTATTTCTGCTGACTGCTGGCTGCCTGAAATTTGTGAAAAACGGTCATAACTCACTTTTTTTCAGTGCCATTGTAACTTGTCACTAAATGAACTGTGGTAAATTGAGGACTACTATAAATCAATTAAATACTATTCAGAAGTGAGGGCCAATATTTCATCTGCAACTAGTTTCCTTTCCCAATTCTAAACTTTCCAGTTTTGGGCCCACCGAGGCCTGAAACCAACCCTAAGATGGTCAGGGATGTGTTTATCATGCTTAAAAATAAAATTAAACAATTCATCGGACCACAAGTAAACCAAAAGTATGTAAAAGGAGCTTGTGAAATTTCAGAAGCTCTTAGGTTGCCATGGAAAAATAGATTCACTTGCTTAACGTGCTCCATATGTTGAATTATTCAATTACGTCTAGATTACACAAGCTTTTATAGATGATCAGTTTGCATCAGAGTCATTAATTAGGGTTCTGTGAGTTTCAAGAGGTTCTTTGATTCAATGAATTGTTCATCAAACCACACAATCAATGCAAATCCAGGCACTCACTGGAGCTCCTGAATGCACTCAAAGCCCCTTTTCTGCTACATCAAACAGCTGGCAAATCACTCAGAGTTATCAAGTCTTCCTTGCATGCTTTTTCCAAGTCAGTTCAGATTGCTAAAATGATCTAGATCAACATAGAGTGAAACCACTTCCCATAAGCCTACATTAATCACAGGCTGTTAGAGAGATCCAAATGATTGTCCGTAGGTTGCTACTCTATCATTTTGGCAGCAAACCACAATTCTTGTAACTTAAAAATGCATTTTTCTACTGTCTGTGCTTTCTATTAATAATAATAAAAACCAGCCCAAATTGATCTACTGCAATCACTCAACTGTAAAATCACTCTACTCGATGTAGGAAATTGTTCTTCAGTTACTTAATTGCTTCCAACTTTTTTTGTAATCTGATCGACATCGTATCTCCAGGAATGTCTGTCAGTAACTATTTAGTTTCTGGTGAATTCTTGCTTGTGGCATCAGTGATAGTATCTAGCTACTTTATCTTCTTGTTTCTTTTTCTATTGCTATTGATTGATTGATGTAGTCTATATCCGGATCTTCTCCAATAACTCTTAATTTAGCAACAATTTAGCAACGCAACAGGTGGTATTGTTCCTTCCCACCTAAGTTATTACGCATCTTGAGATAAAATGATAGAATATTGTTTCATGGAGAAAAGTTTTCTAGCATAGAGAAACCAATATTTTAGTCTTTGCTATTCTTCTTTTGTTTATATAGGCCATAGCTGTGTCAAAGCTGTCATAGACATGCAAAAATGTCTATGTTGATGAAAACAATATAGAAAAATGCATTTTATGAGTGACTCAAATACATGCATTGTAGATAACGTTGTGTGGTGATCAACTTATTGAAGGAAAATAATAATAATTGGCCTCTGAATGTAAAACAAAAATGGCAGATCCTAGAACCGGAATGTAACAAATTTAAACTGGGACAAAAAGTGAAACTATATAAAACTGAAATTGACAGATCTATCTATCTATCTATCTATCTATCTATCTATCTATCTATCTATCTATCTATCTATCTATCTATCTATCTTGCTTTCCCTGCAGAGTTCTTATGCAAATGAAGAATCGTCTACTAGGGTCTGTAGACAAAGTATTCAAGCAATATATTTGACTGGAATGGAATTTGACCTGATTTGGGTGAGGAATCTGGTTCAAAGTTCAAAGGAACCAGATTGTGCTTTGAACAAAGCCCAAATCTTGGCAAGAGAAAGAACTTTTATGCCCATGGAGGACATATGTCCAACATTTACAAGATGGAACTCCTTTCATTAGAAAAACTGGTTTTAAGAAGCCCAATGTTTCGGTATTTCCAAACGCTATTGAAGATTTGTTCCTGCCCTTGAAGCTCCCATAACCATTCTTGAATAGTCCAATTATGAGACAGAAGAAACTATCGGGGATTAATTCTGGGCCAGAAGATGATGAATGAATGACATCATCAGTCCTGAATAGCAGAAAAATGGATTATGACCTCTAGGAGTGACCAGTTTGATCGCCTTGCAATCCAAGGGAGTCTTCTACAGCACCTTCTACAGTACAAAGGCCTCCATTCTTTGGTGCCCAGCCTTTCTCATGGTCCAACTTTTGCAGCCATCCATTCCAACTGGGAAAACCATCGCCTTGACTATACACACTTTTGTTGGTCGGGTTAGTATGCTGTATAGATTTCTCCAGCTATAGTTTGATGGAAATTCTGCAGATAGAAAATGTTTGCATCTCTAAAAAAACCCAAAAATGTTTAAATAACTTTCATCTCTGTTTCTTGTCAGTTCATCGTCTCTATTGGGACATAAATTGGAAAGATTCCGATGCGTTTCTTGAAATGGATTGCTTCAGATTTGCCTGCACAAAGTGAGTTTTCTTTTTGCCAGTTTTGGAACAATAATATGTTCCCACCTAAAGTGTTACAGAATGTAAAACAGACGATAGATCAGTAGGAGTTGTTCCATTTCCCACCTTATGTTCAAATAGCAACAAAATGCCAATCAGGGAACCAAGTAAACTTTAGAAAGAAAAAAGATGGCTCCGTTGCTCCTTCTGATGCAGTTGCAGGAGGCACTACTGATACATCAACAAGGAGCAAAGATGTAAGAAGCTGTGCATAAGGACTGGACTATACGCTGTTCAGCTTGGAAGTTGCTTGCTTTGGTTCGGGACTTCAGTTGGAGCCAACAAGCCCACTGACTGCACAAGAAAGAAAAGGACAACTCAAATGGAAACATATGAAATCCTCCCACTAGGGAAAACATAAGAAACTGCCTACTTTACAACAATTAACTCCAACATCGCCTAGCCTAATATGGTCTAATTTGATTGGCAAGTTCTTTCCAATTTCTTTCCAAGACTGCTTTCCTACCAGCTGCTACCTGGTCCTATCCTTATGGAGATGACATAACAAGAATTTGGGATTTTCCACAGGATATCGAGCCTGCAGCCATCTTTTCTTTTGGATCTCCCTATTGTTCTACTATGCATTTTCTATTGTGGGAAAACGGGAGGGGGGAATTGTACAGAGTTAGATGATATGTAGCCATAACATAATTCTTACTAGAAAGCCAAGGTCATCCTTTGTCTCTACACCTCTGCACCTGACCGGAACTGGATGGTTGGAACTGCCAGCAAGGCAGTGGGAGATTGGACCATGTGATGGACTTGTGGGTGTGGGGGGCAAGATCTTGAACTCTCAACTGGGTGGGGAAAACCAGGAAGCTTTCAGATTCGGGTTTTCCCAGATGTGCCAACATGGCTCTCTTAATAAAATGGGAACTTTGAGCAATTGCCTCGGACTCTAATTTCCTTTGGGTGCTATTGGGAACCCTGACATTGGACATATTTTATTCTACCACAGAATCATGGGTTGACTAAACATTAAAATGGAGACAAAAATGCTTTATACCACGCAGGTTATTTGTCTGCCTAACTCAACTCTGTCTCTGATCTTTCTGAAAGCAAAATGGAAATCTTCTCACCTAGACACAAACCAATCTGGACTTGGCTCTCTGCCCAGCCCTGGTCTAAGAAAGTGTGACTTCAAAACCTGGCAACATTTCATCCGTTCCTATTATTAATACATGGTAACTGGGCCAATTCAGCATCTGCCTGTCACAGATATTAGTGCTGCAACCCCTGCTCCAAACTGTAAAGGAAATATTGGAGAAATTCTCATGGGAGAATTGATGGTGTCTAAATATAAATTTACTGTATTCCTTTACACAATCTGGCTAGAGATGATGCTGGCTTTCAATCAGAGCTGGAGGGGATCTTGGAAATCTTCTAGTCTAGTAAAAATTTTTACTACCAGTTCTGTGGGCGTGGCTTGATGAGCATGGTGTGGCTTGGTGAGCGTGGCAGGGGAAGAATACTGCAACATCCCCATCCTCTGAACTACTGAAAATTTCCACTACCAGTTCACCAGAATCGTTCAGACCTGGTTGAATATCACCTCTGATATTACAATTATATGGGTGTTTTCTAAGTTACCTAGAACTTGAGTAGTGACGTCTCGACTCGACTACTGTAATGCTCTCTACATGGGGCTTCCCTTGAGGTGCACTCGAAAGCTGCAGTTAGTCCAGAATGGAGCCGCGCGGGTGATCACGGGAGCGCCCAGACACTCCCATATAACACCAATCCTGCGCGAGCTGCACTGGCTTCCTGTGGTCTTTCGGGTGCGCTTCAAGGTTCTGACGATCATCTTCAAAGCGCTCCATGGCTCGGGACCTAGTTACATGCGAGACCGTCTCCTGCCCCATACATCCCTAAGACCGATATGCTCCCACAGAGAGGGCCTTCTCAGGGTACCGTTGGCCGGACAATGCCGACTGGTGACACCCAGGGGAAGAGCCTTCTCTGTGGCGGGCCCAGCCCTTTGGAACGACTTACCCCCTGAACTTCGCACCATCTCTGACCTCTGCCTCTTCCGCAAGTGCCTAAAAACACATTTGTTCCATCTAGCCGGCCTAACGTAACCTCCATTATGACTTTTAGATAGTTTTAAATTTTGGGGATTTTAATTTGGTTTTAGCGCAGGATCTTCATCAAATAAGTTTTTTAAATTTTTTATGTTTTTGTATGTATTTTAATATTCCTGTGCGCCGCCCTGGGTCCATTTTGGAGAAGGGTGGGGTATAAATTTAATAAAATAAAATAAATAAAAAAATACATAAAGTAAATAAATGTTGCACTTATATTGTTTAAAGATGGCTAAGGGCTGTGTCTTAATGCCCACTTAATCATTGCAGAAGATTTTTTTCAGACTGGGAATTATAGGGAATCTTCAGAAAGAAATATAAGATGATCTTAACATAGGAGTACCTTCTCCCACCACTCACAATAAAAGCAGCTGAAAAAGAAAGAGAGAGAAAAGAGAGACATTTGAAATAAGTCTTCTAGCCCAGGGGTCCCCAACCCCCGGGCCGCGGACCGGTGCCGGTCCGTGGCTGGATGGGAGCCGGGCCGCAGGGCTAGAGAGGAGGAGGAGGGAGGAGGAGGCAGCCCCCTGAGCACAGCGCGCGGGAGAACGCAGGCGCGGCTGTTCGCGCCGTTGGAGTGTGCCTCTTCCTCCACCCTCGTCGACGGAAGGATTCCTGGACGCCGCCGGACCGGCCACCGATTCCCTCCCCTGCTGGCATGCCGGCCACTCATTTTCTTCCAGGGACTGCGGAGGCTCTGCGGGCTGGGAACTGGCGGGTTGCTCCGGCGGTGCACAGGAGTCCCTCCGTCGACGAGGGTGGAGGAAGAGCCCCCACCATCCTCCTGCGTTCTCCCGTGCGCTCTGCCCAATGGGCTGCCCCCCTCCCTCCTCCTCCTCTCCAGCCCGGCACCTATCCAGCCACGGAGCCTGAACGAGCGAACGAGCGACCAAGCGTGGCAGGCGGGATGAGGAGGCTGGGGGCGGGGGGACGGCACGACGATGACGACGACAGACACACATAGAGAGACAGAGGGAGGGAGGGAGAGAAAGATAGACAGAGACACAGAAGGAGTGATTGAATGAATGCAAGACAGACAGACACACGCACACACACACACACAGAGTGACAGAAATGGGCGGATGAAGGAGAGACACAAAGAGAGAAAGAAAGAAAAAAGTGGGAGAGAGAAAGACAGACAGAGAGAAAGAGACAGAAAGGAAAGAAAGAGACAGGAAAAGATACAGAAAGAGGGAAAGAGAAAGAAATAGAGAGAAAGGGAAAGAGAGAAAGAAAGAAATAGCGAGAGAAAAAAAGAGAGACAGAGACAAAGTAAGAGAAAGAAAGAGAGAGAGAGAAAGAAAGAAAGAACTTATGACCACAGTTGAGGCCAAAAGTTTGGTTGCTAACCAAGATCATTGTTAAGTGAGTTTCACATTTTCAAAGTTGGCCACGCCCACCCAGTCACATGACTGCTGAGCCACTCAGCCTGTCCGCAGAATTTTCTTTAAAATGAAACCGGTCCCTGGTGAAAAAAAGGTTGGGGACCCCTGTTCTAGCCCTTTGAATTCTTTTTTTTTTTTTTAAACCCTTCTTTTACTGTGTTTGAAAAATTACAATGGAAATTTTAGCCCAGAATTAAATGTACTGAAATGGAAATTCGCTGGAAAGGAAATGCAGAACAAAATAAGCCAGATTAACAATTAAGGAACACAAAAGTTAGCAATTTTTTCCCCATCTGTAACCTTACCCCAAAGCTTTATTGCTGCATTGCCTTGTCTTCTAAGCAAATGTCTAAAAGCAGTAGAAGCTTGCCATGATGCTTAGGAATTAATTATCATTATTTGATATTTTTAAGCAATGCTTTAAATCATTTCCTGGAACACTATAAAATAGCCTTCTGAATAATTAAACAAAGCCTGCCTTACCAAAGCATGCGATGTGAACATCGCAAATCACAGATTTACAACGTTCAGCAGAACTTTTCAGAAATAAACATAAATAGGCAATAATCCTCCACAGATCATTAATCTGGATTTTTTTAAAAAATAATAATAATAGTAATCCTAAGGAATCAGGACAGGAGTTATATAGCAAAGCGATAGGAAAGTCTAAAGCACAAAATGTATTAAATATTCATCCCTTGAAATCCAGTGGTCCAAAAGGTTATGGTATAAGAGAGATGAATAAGCTCATTTTTAATGAGGGTGATCTACATGAAGCCAATAATGTAAAAGAAATGGTAGAGGTTATTACGGGTGCACTAGAGGCTGTAGAACAGCTTGGGAATATATAGCTTGGGAATATATATATATGAGAGATAATTATCACAGCTCCTGTTAAGAGGTCCCTTTAAGGGGAGGAGACTCAAATGTGACAGACATAATCCTGCCTGATGATGGCAAGTGAGATCTTGCCGAAACGTTGCAATAACATCTCCATGCTATATACACGGGAAAATCCCCGAAGCCAGCAATTCCAGCATACCTACACCCGTGAAAATCTACGAAAACACACACACACACACACACACACACACACACACACACACACGAGTTTTATGAGCTGATCAATAAATTTAAATTTGAGAGACCAAGATAGATCTATTTCGAGCGTATTAGCTCTCATCAGTTGGCCACACCCCATTGGGATTTGAAAAATGTAAATCTAAAAAAATTTACACAACATAACTCATGGTTCTCTGTCTAGATGGTCTCTGGTGATGAGCCGAAAGGCAGAAAGGGAAACAGTATGTCTCCTCCCTTAATGGGGCCCTAACAGGAAGTTGTGAAAACAATTATCTATCTATCTATCTATCTATCTATCTATCTATCTATCTATCTATCTATCTATCTATCTATCTATCTATCTATCTATCTATCTATCTATCTATATCCTGTCTCAGCTGATGCAATTGGAAGAGCCAGGCTGGCCGAATGGTTAAAGGCTCCTGCCTGATATGCAATACAACCCCGGTTCGAATCCCAGTAAGAGTATGACTAGCTGATGAGAGCTAAAAAGCTTGAAATAGATCTATCCTAGTCTCTCTGATTTATTTATTGATCAGCTCATAAAAACTAACACACATATTTAAAAAAAACCACACAATGGAATTCTTGGCTTTCTGTCTAGATGGTCTCTGGTGATGAGCCGAAAGGCAGAAAAGGAAACAATATGTCTCATCCCTTAATTGGGGCCCTAACAGGGTCTTGTGGAATAATTATAGATATTATAGATATTAACACAATATATCCACAGTCTAATAATTTCATCCAGAGTGTTCCAAGCAAGACAATTTGACTTTTAATACAAATTGGGATTGTAACTGGAAAAAAAAGTATATATTTAAGTCCATCAAGTGAATCTTGGCATATCACTAGCCACAACTGATGGCAAACCAGATAGTCACCTTGATAAATCTAAACTAGTCCCACGACTAAAAGTTTCTTCTTGGTTGTATTTTTTAAGAAGACAGAATGCAAAATGTATGTGTACACATGGGATTAATCATATTTATAGGTAAATGCCCAGTAATGATGCAGCACTCATCTCAACCTGACTAATCTTGGGGGCAAAACACTCTAAGAAGGATTAAACCTGATTGCTGTTTGGATTAGAGAAATCCTTATGCTGTAGACTAGACAGATTTCAGTAAAACATCCCAGAAACATCTTATATCCACCCACCCCCTGGCCAACGACATCAAAATGGCCTAAAAGTCATGAGGAGTTGAATATGGCTTGAAGGTTTTACTTTGCTAACATTAAATGAAGATAAAATCAATTTCATTTTTCCCCTCTGCCCCTATTCATTTTATGGCATGACACTCGAAGGCTTTTTGTGACCCAAAGCCCAAACAACACGGCACACCACAATCTAATTCTAAAGTTGAAAGGCCCAGACCTGGAAATTGCCCTGCCTTTGCTCTTGATTTTGTGGAGTTCCCCCTGAGTGTTAAATGTGGGCTAAGTGCATTGAGAAAACCAAAGCTTTCTTAAAATCAATCTTGCAATCCTGTCTTGGCCCAACGCTATCTTTAGAATACTGGAGAATGACATGACTCAGGTTTTAAGAATGGGCCTTTTGCAGTGATTTATAAAAGCCTAATCATATATTTATAAACATCTTACAAATTGTGCATAGGGATACATAAAAACACCCTACAAATTATTTACCAGGTATTTACAGACAGACTAACAATCTGATGCATCAGTCAACCTTGCAAAATGCTCTCTGCCTGCTTAGTTGGAAAGAGGACGCATTACAGAGAAAGCCGTTCAAAGAGCTCGGATATCTCTTTTTAATTGAAATAAACAATCATGATTGTTTGCTGTCCTATCTTCCTTAATAAAGAATCTGTTGCATGACCAAAGTAGAATTTTTTTAAACCCTCAAGATGTGTCAATGGCTAAAGTTTTAAAAAGGTATGGCTATGATGGTCAGTATAGCAAGACTATATATATATCAAATGCCAACCTTTCTGATTGACAAGCTTAGCCACTGAAGATAGATAGATAGATAGATAGATAGATAGATAGATAGATAGATAGATAGATAGATAGATAGATAGATAGATAGATAGATAGATAGATAGATAGATAGATAGATATAGTTGGGATGCGGTGGTTCAGTGGCTAAGCTTGTCAATCAGAAAGGTTGGCATTTTAGGGGTTCGAATCCCTACCGCCACGTAATGGAGTGAGCTCCCGTTACTTGTCCCAGCTTTTGCCAACCTAGCAGTTCGAAAGCACGTAAAAAAGCAAGTAGAAAAATAGGAACCACCTTTGGTGGGAAGGTAACAGTGTTCCTTGCGCCTTCACCATTGAGTCATGCCGGCCAGATGACCATGGAGACATCTTTGGACAGTGCTAGCTCTTCGGCTTTGAAACGAAGATGAGCACCATCCTCTACAGTTGGGAACAACTAGCACATATGTGCGAAGGAAACTTTTACCGTTACAGCAAAATCAACCAGAAGATATCAAAATAGCAGGAAATATACTGTCTACCAGATTCTAATACAAAACATAAGTCAAAAAATAAAGAAATGGGAAGCTGGCATCCTGCAGAACAAAACAGTAACTTCTAGCATCATTTGTATGAAAGCAAGAAAGCGCGCATACACACACCAAAATAAATAAAATAAAGATAAGCTAAAAGGATGAGGCACAATATGAGCCAGCAGTCTCACAAGTCTTCCATTTCAATTTCACAAAGTTGCCCCACTCTTCTATACTTATTTAAGATAGACAAATATGCAAAGAAAATATGATACCGTAATCCTTACCCCCCAATGGGAAAAGGACTTCTTTATCCATTCCACTTCTTCTCATCCTTTGAACAAATCAGTATGCTTGCTGAATATACAGGCCTAAATAAATGATATATCAACAACATATTTAGCAAGGGGAATATTCCCCCATTCACTTGGGGGGATATTTAACATATTCCCCAGTGATTGGGGCCTGCAGGAATACCTCAGCCAATGAGCCTGATGGGGGAAGAGAACATCCTATCTTGCTATTGCTTATTTTGGGAGGAAGAAGGTGAAATTAGAAGTAGAAATGCTCAACTATGCTTCATGTTGCTATATGATGTATGCTATATCTACTAAACAAAATAGATGAGTAAATAGAACTTTGGCCATTGGGTGAGTATTTATTGAAAATATGACTCAATAAGAGAGTCCTTTGTCTTCTTACCATGTTTGCTTCCAACATTCTTGACCCATATCATGGACACCCTACTTCTTTTAGGAATTCCTGCTAATTTCCTGGAAATTTATTACATCAATAATCATATTGTTTCTAACATGGTGTTAACGTAATATCTGATTATGTTAAAACAACTGGAGTTTTTAAAGAAGAAATTGGACAACCCTAGCCTGAAATGGTTTAGGATTTCCTACTTGAGCAGAGGGTTAGACTAGAAGACCTCCAAGGTCTCTTCCAGCTGTTATTCTGTTATTCTGATTAGACCCTCCAGAAACCTATAGTGGTTTACATTCAAACACAATGGCAAAAATAAAATTTTAAAGCAAATGTATCTCCCATTTGCTAGGCCACTTGCGCTTAGCTTGCAGCCGATACTTTGCAGATTTATTGCAGGGTGCCATTTATCCATGAAATACTCTTCAAATATGTCACGTCAATCTACCATCTGTTCCAATGAGCTGTGGTTGACACACAAAGCGGTCGAGCCATCCAACCCATTTTTCCCAAGGCGCAAATATAGGAATTATCCACTCTTTTCATCCTGAATTCAGGGAAAAAATATTCCCACTTCAATCTGACTTTGTTGTGTTTTGGGAGGGGTTTTTTTTTTTGGGGGGGGGGTATGAGAAAGTAATTTTACAGCACAGAGAGCACCAGTAAACAGGAAATGTGAGTTATGGGGACAGAAGTTCTCACAATTCTAAAGGACAGTGGAAATTTCAGTATTTGACCTTGGCTAAGATTCTTGGACTCGTGTCCAAAGCTCTTTCAACGGGGGTAGAATTTGGAAAGCATCTTGGACGTTTTGATTTCTGAAGAGCTGTTACCACATCAAACTTCAGAGGACTATCAAACCAACATTGTTCTCATGGAACTGGCCAATCCTACTTGCAAGCAGAAAATGGCAAGAGGGGAGCACAAAAAATGAGAAACCACATAAAAAAAAACTACAGAAACTTAGGACAATTTTAGCATTTGGACCTTGGTCATACATCTGACTTCTGTCCAGGAATGAAAGCCTTTGTTTTGTAACCATATCATTATGAAATTCAGACATTGTAGCACAATACACGCTGAAGAATAAACTTAAGAATATGGTAGAAAAACAAAATGCCAAAAAGGCATTAAGAGTTGCCGACCTAATCTTCTTCTCAGGTAACATTGTACTGCAAACTAGGGCGTACAAAACCTTTGCTAGACCATTGCTCAAATAGACCTTGCCTGCCTGAAATCCACACTGTATATCGGATATTACTACAACTGAGAGAGTCCAGAGACATTTCACGAGAAGAGTCCTCCACCCCTCTACTCACAAGAGAACACCCTATGCCACCAGGCTTGAAATTTTGGGGTTAGAGAACCTAGAACTACACCACCTATGGCCTCACCTAAGCGTAGTGCACAAAATTATCTGCTACAATGTCCTACCTGTCAACGACTACTTCAACTTCAACCACAATCATACACGAGCAAACCATAGATCCAAACTCAATGTAAACCACTCCAAACTCAATTGCAGAAAACACGACTTCAGCAACAGAGTGGTCAACACCTGGAATGCACTACCTGACTCCGTTGTTACTCCCCCAAATCCCCATAATTTTAACCTAAGACTGTCTACTGTCGACCTCACCCCACTCCTTAGAGGGGTGTGCAAAGGGGGTGTGCATAAGAGCACCAGTGTGCCTGCCATCCCTGTCCTACTGTCTCCATTTCTTCGTACCTATCTACTGTGTTCATATTTATGTTTATACTCATATTTGTTATCTTTTACATGTTTGACAAACCAAATAAAATATAAGTAAAAAAATAAGGAAGTAAGGAAATAAAGTACAGTTGTTTCACACTGGGCATACCTATCCTTGTGTTATTCTTCCCCTTTTTGCACAGTTTGTGATCATCTTGCATTCAATTACATTAATCACACATTGCTAAAAGACCATATCTATCCTTCATACCTGCTTTCGAGACAGAAGCCAGATAATTCTATTAGAATATGTTCCGCCAGAACTTACGTACATTACTGCTAAGGGAAATTTGGTTTTTGCAGCATTACATTTCACATAAGAGCGATTGATTGCTAAACTTTAATAGCTGCATTATTTTGTTATGTTCATAAATAATCTCGGCATTCTCATCTTGGCGCTGGGGTAGGAAACAGATGCTTAAAAACACATACGATCTTGCAGATGTTCAAAACTATTTTTTTTAAATGGCTTCTAATTTTTTTTTTCTTAGACAAAATTAACTGTGTTATATTTGCCCTATGATGCTTATATTAATCCTTTTAGACTCGTCGTCTGGCTAATGACTGCAATAAAGATTGATATTCAAAATTGCTTGCTTCTTGGGTAAAATTGCCTTTGGAGACAATTTTGGAGGCTAAAATATAAGCTAGTGTTAAGAAAGCTGCCTGTTAGCTGGCCTGCAAAAAAAAAAAACACCAGGACAACTAATAATAAATAATAATAATAATTTTATTTATAACCCGCTCTCTCTCCCCGAAGGGACTCGAGGCGGGGCACAGGGAATTAAAAAAGTTAGAAAAAATACAAAATTTAGAACAATAAACATACATAAATACTGACTAAAAGGCATATTAAACAGAGAACCCTGCGCTAAAATTCCCAAATATTTACTAAAAATCCCTAAACAATCAGAAGAGACTATCCTAGGCCGGCCAAGCGAAAAAGATGTTTTTTTAGTTTCAGACGGAAGGAGCGGAGGTCCGTGGTAGTTCTAATATCGGGGGGAAGGTCGTTCCAGAGGGCTGGGCCCGCCACAGAGAAGGCCCTTCCCCTGGGCGTCGCCCGCTGACAAAGTCTAGTGGACGGCACCCGGAGAAGTCCCTCTCTGTGCGAGCGAATCGGCCGTGAGGATGTATGGGGCAGGATCCGATCCCGCAGGTAGCTAGGTCCCGAGCCATGGAGCGCTTTGAAGATGACAACTAGCACCTTGAAGCGCACCCGGAAGACGACAGGCAGCCAGTGCAGCTCGCGCAAGAGCGGTGTTACGTGGGTGAATCTAGAAACACCCATAATTGCCCGCGCGGCTGCATTCTGGACTAACTGAAGTCTCTGTATAGGTAGTCCTCAACTTATGACCACGATTGAGTCAAAATTGATGTTGCTAAGTGAGACAGTTGTTACGTGAGCTTTGTCCCATTTTACAACCTTTCTTGCCACCATTGTTAAGTGAATCTGGCTTCCCCATTGACTTTGCTTGTCAGAAAGTCACAACAGGCAGGACACCAAACGCGTCATAAATTTGAGTCAGTTGCCAAGCATCTGAATTTTGATCATGTGAGAAAAATGGTCATAAGTCACTTTTTTTCAGTGCCGTTAAAGCTTCAAACAGTCAGTACACAAATGATTGTAAGTCAAGAGCAGGTCAGAGATGCTTTGCAAGTTGACAGACTATCTGTAGTTATAACCTGAAGCATCCAACATGACTCCAACTTTTGAATCAATGGGTAGAATAGAATAGAATAGAATAGAATAGTTCTTTATTGGCCAAGAGTGATTGGACACACAAGGAATTTGTCTCCACCGCCCTGAGTCCCTTCGGGGAGATAGGTTGCGTTTATAAATCAAATAAATCTAATAAGCTCTCAGTGTACACAACAGATATAAGTGATAAATCATGATCATACTTATCATCAATACATTCATCATGAACCATAAGATGCAATACTTAGTGATAGTCACAGGATAATTGTTAGGACTATAACCCCAGTGTTGGGTTGGCAATACATATATAAGACATGATTACAAATGGTCTCTGTTACTTTAAATGTTACAGTTGAATGTAATTGGCTGCTATAATTAACTCAGCAATAAGAGGAAGCTAGGAGCACTGTTAATTTGCTGACTTTGAACTGGAGATACTGTGGTGTCGGATTAGGTCAGCCGAACAAGGAAGAATCGTGGATTGCAACTGTAAGCTAACTGTTTTTGAGTTAAAATATTTCACTCAAATATTTTTGAGTTAAATATTTGATTCAAGAATCACTATCACTGTTTGTGAAGAAGTAGTTTAATTTTTCCATCACAAGTAAAGCTACTTGTTTTTATTATCAGTGTCTGAAACTCTATTAGTCTGTCTTCTAGCAATGTTTCTCTAGCTGCACTTCTGTTGCACAACTCTCTGTCTCCTAAAGGAGATATCCCCAACAATAATAAGTAAGCAATCAATATATAACATACTAGGAAACTAAATAAAACAATATAAATCACAAAGATACAAGCAACAAAGTTATGGTCATAAGTCGAAAGGGAGATAAGTAGTAGGAGGGAGGAGAAGAAGAATAGTAATACAGTCTTAGCAAATAGCTTGATGGTGGTATGGGAATTAGTTGCTCAACAGAGTGATGGCATGGGGCAAAATACATTCTACTTCAATTCTATGACTACAGCAAAAGGCAAAGTTATCACCCCTGAAAAATCTGTTCTCCAAAAAAAACGAGAGAATAAAAAACTGGGCTGTCCCTTTACTGCAGGGGTCCTCAACCTTTTTTGCACCAGGGACTGGTTTCATTTTAAAAAAAAATTCTGCGGACCGGCTGGCGTAGAGATGGAGCGGGGGGGAGGGGGAATAGGCGGCACATGTGCACGCGCGGGGGGAGTCGGCTCACTCGGCCCTCTAGGGCCTCCAATGGCGTGAACAGCTGCGCATGCGCACACGCACGCGGGATGGGGAGTCGGCTCACTCGGCCCTCTAGGCTAGGGCCGACCAACGGTGTGAACGGCCACACCTGCGCTCTCCCGCATCCGGTGCGCGCTCTGCCCAGGGGGCTGCTCCCTCCTCCTCCTCTCCGACCCTGCGGCCTGGTTCCTATCAAGCCGCGAACCGGCACCGGTCCGCGACCCGGGGGTTGGGGACTCCTGCTTTACTGCTTTTGCATGAGCTTTCCTCCTTTAAAAAACAACAACAACCAGGTTATTACAAATGCTCCTAACACAGTTGGGAAGGGCAAAGGCGAATGTTAGCGCTACACAAACACATTTTCTTTTTGAGCTACGCCTAGTCCAGGTGCGTGATTCCTAGGATAAGAATCCAAACAAGGTTTCAAATGTGAACTGCAGGAGAGAACAGATTACAAGCGAAAATTCTGCTCTGGCTGATACCGGTGGAAAGATAGCACCTGCCATTGTTTTATCTCTCGTTTGTCCTGGCAGTGAGGGAAAAGTGAGACATGGGCCTTTAAAACCTAAATTAATACCAAGCCTTCTCACCTGTCTTTTCACACAGCTTTCCTTGGCAGGCTTACAGAAACATCAGTCAAGTAAAGTGCAATTAACAAGTCTGAACACTCGGTTGGATTTTTCCCCCCCCACTTTTCTTTTTTTCTTTTTTTTACTTTACCAGTGTTTCCTTCCCACCCCCTTGTTTCCTCCCTGCCTTGCAAAGCTGGAAAGCTCCCAAATATGCAAATGGTCCCGGTGCTTTCTCAACTCTTTCAGCTTTTGAAAAATTAGAAAATATAAAACAGTCTCTTGGCAGGACTGCAGCAGTCAGAATGGTAATACGCAGCATGTATAAAATGTGAGCCAAAATAATTTAAAAAAAAAAGTTTGGGCAATAGATTTTGAAGGCTGCGGAAGACTGGAGCCTTGTGCAAACACGTTCTCCTCCTCCAAAATAGATATTGACCTAATATTGAAACAATCGAGTCTGGACTCAATAACTAAATGTTTCAGGTTTTTTTTACAGCAACCTTTGTCCAAAGTTGTTGTTTTGCTTTCCAACAACCCAATACAATTTACCAGAGGAAGCAATCGCTGTTTACCTTCTCCAGAAAGTCCCTTGAAGGAATGCTATGGCACAAAAAGTAGAATTTGCAGAGGTTGGGCAGAAAACCAAAATGTCAGTCCAGAGACCAGATTTGATCTGGGTCAGATTCAGTACCATCCTACTGGGTGATTTTAAGATATAAATCATAATCTCTTAGCTAAGCCTGAGTGGTTGAAATTGTTTACTACGATGTCCTACCTGTCAATGACTACTTCAGCTTCGATCATAACAAGACACGAGCAAACAACAGATACAAACTGAAGGTAAATTCTTCCAAACTCGATTGCAGAAAATAGGACTTCTGCCACAGAGTGGTCAATGCCTGGAATGCTCTACCTGACTCTGGGGTTTCTTCCCCTAACTCCCAAAACTTTAACCTTAGGCTGCCTACTGTCAACCTCACCCCATTCGTAAGAGATCTGTAAGAGCATGCATAAGCACATCAGCATGCCTACCATCCCTGTCCTAATGTCCCTTTTTATTTGGATCCTTTTCGTGTATTCAAAATCATGTTTATACTTTTATCTGTTAATATATATGTGTGTGTGTGTGTGTGTGTGTGTTTTATGAGCTGATCAATAAATAAATCAGAGAGACTAGGATAGATCTATTTTGAGCTTTAAATCGATCTCTCTGATTTATTTATTGATCAGCTCATAAAACTAACACACATATTAAAAAAATCACACAACGGAACTCATGGCTTTCTGTCTAGATGGTCTCTGGTGATGAGCCGAAAGGCAGAAAAGGAAACAGTATGTCTCCTCCCTTAATTGGGGCCCTAACAGGGTGTTGTGGAACATTTATAGATACTAATCCCCTGTCTCAGCTGATGCAATTGGGAGAGCCTGGCTGGCTGAATGGTTACAGGCTCCTGCCTGATATGCAATACAGCCCCGGTTCGAATCCCAGTAAGAGTATGACTAGCTGATGAGAGCTAAAAAGCTCGAAATAGATCTATCCTAGTCTCTCTGATTTATTTATTGATCAGCTCATAAAAACTAACACACATATTAAAAAATTACACAATGGAACTCATGGCTTTCTGTCTAGATGGTCTCTGGTGATGAGCCGAAAGGCAGAAAAGGAAACAGTATGTCTCCTCCCTTAATTGGGGCCCTAACAGGGTGGTGTGGAACAATTACAGATATATATATATGCATACATATATGCAGATATATATCAGCTGATGCAATAAGGGGAACCGGCTTGGCTTAAGTGCTAGGCTCCTTGCCTGGCATGCAACACAGCCCCGGTTCGAATCCCAGTAAAGGGTATGGCCAGCTGATGAGAGCTAATAAGCTCGAAATAGATCTATCCTGGTCTCTCTCTAATTTAATTTATTGATCAGCTCATAAAACTAACACACATATATATGTATGTATGTATGTAATTGTTTCCACAACGTCCTGTTAAGAGGCCCCAATTAAGGGAGGAGACATACTGTTTCCTTTTCTGCCTTTCGGCTCGTCACCAGAGACCATCTAAACAGAAAGCCAACAGTTCCGTTGTGTAACTTTTTTTAGATATGTGTGTTAGTTTTTATGAGCTGATCAATAAATTAATTAATAAATGCATATATGCTTGACAAAATAAATAAAATAAAAAATAGAATAAATAGAAAATCACAAATTAGGAAGGGATAAACCCCCTGGAAAAGCCAAGGAAATCATCAAAGCCATTAAAAAGTGAAAGTTAGAACATTTTGGACATTGGGTGCATCACCCAGAAAAATACAGCACCCTTCACTTAATCCTCCAGGGAAAAACTGAAAACCAACGAGGTCCAGGTAGAAGAAGAACATCATGGTTTCAAAACCGGTTTGGACAAACACAGCAGCATTTATTCATGTTGACAAAAATAGGATTGCCAACATGATGGCCAACGTCTGATGATGGATATGGCACAACAAGAAGAAGAAGCCTGACTGTCTTCTTAGTCAGAAAATCAAAAGGAGAAAGGCTAGATAGCCCACGGTGAGTTTTTGAAGAAAAGAGAAGACGTTGAAATGGTATGTAGGAATGACCTTTGGAGACAAGGCAAAGAGACACGGCCAAGGAAATGGCCAGAGAAAGGCAACTTAGTCTACAGGATGGATGTGAGAGAGGCAAGCAACCCAGAAGACCCCCCTACCTAGTCTTTAGAGTTGTAAAGGGGAGGAGGACAGTGGTGGTATTAAAAAAATAATTACTACTGTGTAGCTTGGTGGGCATGGCAGGGCAAGGATACTGCAAAATCTCCATTCCCTCCCAACTCCAGAGCAAGGATACTGCAAAATCCCCATTCCCTCCCCACTCCAGAGGAAAGGGTACTGCAAAATCTCCATTCCCTCCCCACTCCAGAGCAAGGATACTGCAAAATCCCCATTCCCTCCCCACCCCACTAAGCTGATTTCCAGCTCCATTTTCTGTACAGGGTGAGAAAGGATCCCCATCGCTGCCCTATAGCCTTATACTTCAGTGCCTTTCAACCCTCTGATGCTCAACCATTCTCATCATTGTTCTTTGTGAACTTAAAATGTACTCAGGAGTATTTTGATCTTGTTGCATTCATAGCAAGAGCCCTTTCTTCCATATTTGTCCTAATAGACCTTAGATCTTTGCCCTGGGGCCCCCAGTACCATCTCTTCATCTTCTGCAGATGAGATCTACATAAGGACTATGGCATAAAATCAATTGAATCCTCTGTCTCACTGGGTAAATTTCTAGTTAAAACCCCTGGGGTTTCGTTGATTTGATCAATTAATGTTATTATTTTTAATGTGTTACCACAACTTATTAGTAAATATGTTTCTTTGCAAGCCTGAAACAGATGACACTGCTGTAATTAATCAAATTATTAAAGCAGAACATTTTCAATGCAACACTGAATATGGTATCGCTAATACAACACATCTTTTTATTTATACTTCTAGGTTCTGCTTTATATCAATCGGATATCTATAAAGAGAAAGAAAATTAGAGGCTGAGATAAAAGGCATAGAGGTCTACAAGGTTGAAAATAAATCTTCAAATTACAACAGTTCATGTAGTGAATAAATAGTGAATTCACTGAATAAAGTGACGTATGGCCTTTTTTTCACACATGTCTATTGCAGCATGCCCATGGTCAAAATTTAGACACTCGGCAATTGACTCATATTTATGGCGGTTCTAACAAAAAAAGTCAATGATTCACTTAACAACTATGTTACTGGTTTAAGAATTGCAGTGATTCACTTAACAACTGTGACAAGAAAGATCGTAAAACAGGGCAAAGTTCACTGAATTCTTGCTTAGCAACAGAAAGGTTGGGGCTCGATTGGTAGTCCATATCTTCACAGCCCAAATCTGGTAACCCTAGACGTCTCTGTATCTATCAGCCTCCTCTCTAATCTAGTTAAAACCACTTCCTCAGTTCAATAATCGGAAGAGGAGTCTTTATTTTCTGAAGATACCTTTGGTTTCTACAAGTCCCCGACAGACTCACCTTGTGCAATCCTTATGTCAACTCACGAAGCTTTCCTGACCTGCTTCCGAGTTGCCATAGGCAAGGGGATGGGAACCGCACCTCACACCTGCACCAAGGAATTCATACCTCAGCCAAAACAAGACACAGCTTAGCTGGCCAAAGTCAAGGCCATCTCCATGCAGACCTGCAACAGCTGGAAGGAGTGACTTCTATGACCTGCGAAATTGCTTCCTTGGGGAATGTGACTGGTGACACACTCTGGCGGGAGGGGGAAACAGGGTCAGAGGCAAGGCACAAATTGGTTGGCGCCAGAGCTGGCTTCACCTAGGTCTCTGATGGCAAACCTATGGCACGGGTGCCAGAAGTGGGACACAGAGCCATCTCTCTGGGCATGCAAACCATCGCCTAGTGCTCTTCCAGGTTCAGGCGCACTGGCCAGCTGGTCTTCACATGCACGGGAATCCTGGAAACTGGAAAAGCAGCCGTCCTGTGTGCATGCGCATGCCGGAAAGATGATCTTCTGGTTTCTGGCACACGCATGCGCACTGGCCACCTGGTTTTCCAGTTTCTGGCACACATGCACACATGAAGACCAGCTGGCCAGTGCGCATGCGTGTGCCGGAAACCGGAAGATCATATTCCCGGCATGTGCATGCTCACTGGGAGGTTGCTTTTCTGGTTTCCAGCACGCGTGCACGCGCCCCGCTCCTGTTTTCGGCACTGAGTGCCCAAAAGGTTTGCCAACACTAACCTAAGTTGTGCCAGCATGGCACTTCTAATAAACAACTGAATTTTTCTTGCTAAATGGCTTGAGACTCTTCATTTTGTTAGGGCATTGGTCGGACCCCTGACTCTTTATTTTCTTTCTGCCAAAAAGTTTGTCCCGGTCTTGATACAGATTGATGGTGCGATTTAGCTCATTCTTACTTCACTGCTAGGATTTGTATTACTTTGTAAAAAAAAAAAATGTTTTTGTTATGGTATGGCTGGCAAATCTGCAAAGGAGCCTTCAATACAATACAATACAATACAATACAATACAATACAATACAATACAATACAATACAATACAATACAATACAATACAATACAATACAATACAATACAATACAATACAATACAATACAACAGCAGAGTTGGAAGGGACTTTGTAGGTCTTGTAGTCCAACCCCCTGCGTGGGCAAGAACCTTATACCATTTCAGACAAATGGCTATCTAACATCTTCTTAAAGACTTCCAGGGTTGGGGCATTCACAACTTCTGGAGGCAAGCTGTTCCAGAGGTTAATTGTTCTAACTGTCAGGAAATTTCTCCTTAGTTCTAAGTTGCTTCACTCCTTGATTAGTTTCCACCCATTGCTTCTTGTCCTGCCCCCAGGTGCCTTGGAGAATAGTTTGACTCCCTCTTCTTTGTGGCACCCTCTGAGATATCGGAACACTGCTATCATGTCTCCCCTGGTCCTTCTCTTCATCAAAATAGACATACCCAGCTCCTGCAACCGTTCTTCATATGTTTTAGTCTCCAGTCCCCTAATCATCTTGATTGCTCTTCTCTGCACTCTTTCCAGTCTTCTTTATTTCTTCTTTATTTCCAAAGAAGACTTCAAACAGTCTTCTTTGGAAATAAATAAGGCCTTGGCCTTATGGGAATTCTTTTCAGTCTCCCTCCTGTACGCCATATCCAAACAGGGCGCCCCAAATTTAAGATTAACGGGAAAGTGGCATTTCAAGGGTCTCCGTTTTCCTGATGTCAGATTGGTAGGGGTTTCTTTTGTTTAGCTTTACAACTTTGTGGCTAAATTCTTACTCTTTAGCCACAGTAACCGTTTCAGATGCTAGCATCTCGTTGATCTAAACCCAGAGATGGCAGGAGTAACGTTTGAACACAGATGCACAGGGGATGAAAGAAAGAATATCTGCTCTAGCCACCACTTTAAAAATTGTTTTCGTATTTAAAAAGAGGAGTTTTCGCTTCCCATCCCCTTTGTTCTTCTCTTCCCTGCTTCAAAACTAGAACAAGGCGTATGTGGGGTTTTTTTTTTTAAACAAATCATACCAAGCATAGAAAACACAAAAGTTTTAAAACTGACATTCACTGGAGACTTTGAAAAAAAAACCCACAGAAATCTAGCAGACTCCAATCTATAACGTTGCAGTCTGTTTTCCGATCAAGTTTCTAAGGGAGAATGTTTTTTTTTAATGACAATTAAAACACGGATTTCAATATATTTAGCTTTTATTTTTAGATTCCGGCTTAGGTATGTTTTCTTAGAAGTACTAAGAAAGTTTACTGGATTTTGTGCACTAAAACTGAAGAATCACATTGTTCTTTAAGCAATTTCTTTCACGGTTCCCAACCGTAATCACCATGGATTTGAATGGAATTTTTTTTCCAATGTTTTTTCATGACTGGTTTCATAAACACCCTTGAGCATATAACTTAGATAATCTATTTTTTGTTAGGCAAATGATTGTGCCCCAGGATAATGTTGTGGGATCTAATCTGGATCAGTCACCGGGACCAGAGATTTAGTCTTCTGGGTGTTATGGCCCAGCAGTGGCCAACAGTACTGGCAGCAGATTAGAACAATGAGGAGGTTGGGGAGGAACATGGGCCAGTCCTGGAGTCTGGGGAAGGCTCTGATGAGGGCTCTGTGTCGGAGGCAGAGATGGGGCCAGGGCCATCTGACAGTTATCAGCTGCCTTCAGAGTCAGAGATCAGTGAGGCAGAAGAACAGCTGGAGCCTGTTCCCAGTGTGTGCATGCACAGAGTTGTCAGACGAAGGGAACAGCTAAAGAGCAGAGGTCGACTTGGGAGTAAAGCCACAGGTGGACAGTGAATGGCCCCTCCCATAGGGAATAAAAGAGGAGCGAAAGGGGAGTGGAGTTTGTAGAAGACAATTAGTTCATTCCTGCATTATACAATAATACAATAGCAGAGTTGGAAGGGACCTTGGAGGTCATCTAGTCCAACTCCCTGCCCAGGCAGGAAGCCCTATACCATTTCAGACAAATGGCTATCCAACATCTTCTTGAAGACTTCCAGTGTTGGGGCATTCACAACTTCTGGAGGCAACTTCTGTTCCACTGATTAATTGTTCTAACTCTCAGGAACTTTCTCTTCAGTTCTAAGATGCTTCTCTCCTTGATTAGTTTCCACCCATTGCTTCTTGTCCTGCCCCCAGGTGCCCTGGAGAATAGTTTGACCCCCTCTTGCCAAGCATTGTGGCATCTGAAAGATATAGGCCTGGCCACTCTCCAAGCCTGATAAAATCCGGTAATTGTGAACTATCTTCAAAAATTGTGGGAGAGGAAACTCTTTGTTGGAAAGGAATTCACTGTAAATTAAATAAAAGGGGTTTATTGGCACAAAGCTTTGTGCTGCTAGGGATGCCTAGGTCAGAACAGTGAGCTTCCAGACTCCTGCTGAAGCCAATCCCTGGGGAACTTGACTAATCCAAAGCACACATTCTTGGAGAGAGAGGTTCCCTGAGGATGGACTCCAGCATGAGTCCAAAAGCTTGGAAGACTAAACCTCTGGTCCTGGTGACTGATCCAGTTTGGATCCTGCCCTTTTGTTATCCAGTCCTTTATCCCACAACCTGAAGCCTTGCAGATTCCATTAAATCTGAAAAGATCACTTCTCTGAATACGTCTTTTGTAAGATCAAGAACTCATACCGTCAACCTTCTTACAGCCTGAGAAATTCTAGCATTATGCTTCTTTCCACCCACCACAGGTTCCAATGTATTTTTTTAATAGATATTTTTATAGGGTTTTTATAACTGCTCATCTCACCCAAGTAACTGCAGGGCTTACACAGATTAAAACACAGAAAAATCCACCACCATATGACCCCCACAATGCCTAGGGATAAACTCCAGTCACCAAAAACCAAAAACACATCAACCCCCTGACCCAAATACCTGGGGAAAGAGCCAGGGCTTCAATGCCATGTGAAAAGCTAACAAGACCAAGGCCTGCATCTCCAGAGGGGTACTATTTATAAACTCTGCAAAGCACAACGATTTAAAAAGTGTCCTATCAGATCAAGGTGGTAGCATCTTCTATAGAATACCTGGCTAGTCCTTGAATAAGCTTCTCATCAACCAAGTATCTCAAATACATCAGATACCGCTCATAAATTTGCATTTATGAGCCATGGTGGCACAGTGGTTAGAATGCAGTACTGCAGGCTATTTCTGCTGACTGCTGGCTGCCTGCAATTTGACAGTTCAAATCTCATCAGGACTCAGATAGTTTGGGGAGGGGGGCAATATGAGTCTGTAAACTGCTTAGAGAGGATTGTAAAGCACTGTGAAGCAGTATATAAGTCTAAGTGCTATTCCTCCCTCCCTCCCTCTCACTACCTTTCTCATTCTCCTTCCTGCTGGTTAGCATTGCAGACTGACTCTGCTCACAGCCAGGAGTTCAATTCTGACCAGCTCAAGGTTGACTCAGCCTTCCATCCTTCCGAGGTGGGTAAAATGAGGACCCAGATTGTTGGGGGCAATATCCTGACTCTGTAAGAAGGGGGCTGTACAAGCACTGTAAGGTGATATATAAGTCTAAATGCTATTGCTAATGTTATTAAATGCCCTCCAAGTCAGAAGGCTTTCATGATTACATTATTTGAAAGCAGAGGTGTTATTCAGCTAATTCTGACATGTTCTGGAGAACCGGTAGCAGAAATTTTGAGTAGTTTGGAGAACTGGCAAACAGGCTGGCCCCGCCCCCGCTGCATCCCAGCTGATCTTCTTTTGCTGCCCTGAACAGGAGAACGGAGCTGGAAAGCAGGTTAGTGGGGTAGGGAGGGAATGGGGATTTTACACTATCCTTCCCCTGCCACGCCCACAAAGCCACACCACGCCCACAAAGCCACGCCCACAGAACCGGCAGTGAAAAATTTTGAATCCCACCACTGTTGGGAAGCCTAAATGCATTTAGAGTATTTGCTCTGTTAAAGAGGGGACCTGGGGAAGATGGGCTTTTCCCACCTTTGCTATGATGGTCAAATCAAATATGGAGACTAGAGATTAATCGCTTCTTTCCATCCTAGCCTTCTCCTGAGGCAGCTTTTGATGTTGTTAGTCTGTGCATGTGTATATTTGTTTCCCCAAAAAAAACCCCAATTTGCATTTCCTCAAAGACTACATGTTAGAAATATTTTCCCCTTTGGTCACCAAAGCTCACTGTTATTGTCATTTTGAGATTTATGTAGTTTTAGTCATAAATAATAAAGCGAGAAGAGAAGGGGGCACGAGGCAACATCAAGTAGGATGGCTTGGTAAGGGATGCTTTGTTGATTTTCATTTTCCTGACTCCCGAAGAGGGTAAACGTGAACCAAGATAATGATAATGTAATTTATTCATTGTTTAAAACATTCCACAGCAGCAATATAATGTAATGTGTATTCTCACATGGAAAGCTCTAAATCTTCCTGTTTGTCTATATAATTTGCTCTTTTGATTATGACGATAATAAGAATCTATGCAATTGTAGGATTCTTTTGGATCCTAATATTTTATAACAATTGATTCTGATTGCTTTGGTGGTCATCTGGTTCAATTGGGGATTAAATGCAAACTGATATTTGGAATCCAAAGTTTGATATTCCTTCCCAAACCCACAAATGATTAAAACGTCTGGAAAACATCTTGTCAAAATCTTATCTTCTGATGCCCCATAGGAAGATGGTCCTCCATAGATGTATCCAAGCAAGGCATTATCCCAAATAGTGCATGGATTGGTTGCTTCTATCTTAGTCATTCTTGTCAACGTTCTAACCTACAGGCTTCTTCCCTCCTGCTGCTCCAGAAACTTCAAAGCTGAAGAACCAGTGCTGTCCGAAGACGTCTCCATGGTCACGGGGACTAAATGCCGAAGGTGCACGGAACACTGTTCCCTTCCCACCAAAGGGGGTCCCTATTTTTCTACTTGCCTTTTTACATGCTTTCGAACTGGTAGGTTGGCAGAAACTGGGACAAGTAACAGGAGCTCACTCCATTATGTGGCGCTAAGGACGCGAACCAACGAACTGCCGATCTTTTTGATTGACAAGCTCAGTGTCTTAGCCACTAAGTCCCCGCCGCAACTATGCTAAAGCACTGCTACTGCCTGCCAAAGGAACAAATCCTCATCATCAGCCTAAATAATTATTCCCCCAATTCCAATATCATATTCTTAGAATTAGAAAGAATCACCAGGCTGTCATATTTTTGTCCACCACACATTCTTCATGGATGGAACTAATATAACTTCCCTGTCTGTCATGTCCAACTCTGGATGTCATGGACATCTTCATTTCTTGGTTGTGGGAGTCAGAGTTGTCCAAGCACAATTTCCATAGGCATATGGCCAGCAGGACTATATGTCAAGCTGCATGGAATGCTGTTACTTTCCCACCAAAGTGGTACCTATTTATCTACTTGCATTTGCATGCTTTCAAACTGCTAGGTGGGCAGGAGGCAAGTAATGGGAGCTCACCCCCAGCATGGCGCTCGGGCCTCGAACCTGGGCTGACAAGTTCAGCATTTTTAACCACTGAGCCATCGTACCACCCCTGTCTATCAGGCACTAAATAAAGGAGGTTTGAGAAAGAATTTTTTCTCACTTGTTCTATTAATTATCCTGTCGTATTTCACTATTTTTATCCTGCCCACTTGACTTCCCATTCTATAACTGGAGAAATGGTTGTGGATTCAAACCAGAAACTTTCTTGATGCTAAACACAGACCGTCCCATTCAGAACTACTGCAACAAGCCAAGGTTTATTCAAAATGACGGAACACACATAATGAATCATGACCCAAGCTCTACTTGCATGCAAAGTTGGGAAGTAGATAACAAAGGACAGAGTTTGCAGTGTGAGAAAGATTCCACCATTCCGCCCTCCTTAACCTGCTCATCAACATCCATTTCTCTTTCATGCTACCTTTCCAACCGTTTTAGATGCCAAAATTGTAAGTCGTTTCCATCTTTATACATTCAAAACACAACCTCAAAATGTGTGTGTGTGTGTGTGTGTGTGTGTGTGTGTGTGTGTGTAGAACTGCTTTGAAAGCCCATTTGTGCTAATAAAGCAAGAAAATCCAATTCATCTCACTCTGGTCTCTCAATGGAATTAATGGGAAAAAAAATACACATTTTGTCCTTGTTATCACAGCAAAAAAATATTGGCAGATAGCAAATGGTGTATAGTTTACCTCTTTAATAAAGGTCGGTTTCTCCCCCCTCCCGAAATGAAATTAGACCGAGACGGTTGAGGAAAACCATTATAATGAGCAATTTGAGACCACAAGTCATATTTTGATAGATTTTTATGAAAGTAGGTTATACACAACCATATAACAACTTCTTGACCTTGTCATTTTGTTAATAATTTAGATATGTATGTGTGGATGCAAACACACAAGGATGCAAATGCAAGAAAAAAAGGTCTTGCTTAAAATGTGCACAGGAAGTCTTTTGGAAACCTACTTTTTCTGGGTTCACTGAACCCCAAGAAAAGCTCCTTAGATGCAAAGAGAAAAAGCCATTGAGATTATCTGCAGTGATACTGTTATTAAAAATTTTCCCCGTTGAAAAAATACTGCTCCCTATATGGATCCTCTCAATACTGTAGAAAAAGTTGACTTGGGTGAAAGTTCCAATGCCCTTGACAGCATCAATATTTGCAATTCTCCTTTAAAGTTTGGCAACATCTCTGAAGTCTTTGGTTAGCCCAAATGTGAGTTTTCCCAAAATTTTGGATGCTGACCTTGAATCTACTCTCTGTTTCCAAACGAAAATCTGGCTAGTAAATGAAAAGACAGAAAAGTTTGCAGCAAAACTTTTATTTTGGCTTAATGACCTCTCCATTGATCTAGAGAAAAGACAGCTTTTTTTACTCTCTCTCTCTCTCTCTCGATATATCTCTCTATCTCTCTATCTATCTATCTATCTATCTATCTATCTATCTATCTATCTATCTATCTATCTATCTATCTATCTATCTATCTATCTATCTATCTATCTATCTATCTATCTATCTATCTATCTACCTACCTACCTACCTACCTACCTACCTACCTACCTATCTATCTAGATCTATCTATCTATCTATCTATCTATCTATCTATCTATCTATCTATCTATCTATCTATCTATCTAGATAGATAGATAGATAGATAGATAGATAGATAGATAGATAGATAGATAGATGAGAGAGAGATGATTGAAAGAGGAGAGAGAGAGAGAAATAAAAAATAAAAACTTTGTTTCAAAAAAGAGTGAGAAAGATAATAGATAGATATGGAGAGATGAGAGAGATGATAGACAGATAGATAATAGAGAGAGATATGAGACAGAGAGGATAGATAGAAGATAGATAGATAGATAGATAGATAGATAGATAGATAGATAGATAGATAGATAGATAGATAGATAGATGAGAGAGATAATAGACAGATAATAGAGAGATGAGAGAGAGAGGGATGGATGGATGGATGGATGGATGGATGGATAAATATATAGATAGATAATAGAGAGATGAGACAGAGATGAGATGAGTTCGATCGATCGATCGATCGATCGATAGATAGGATATTTATTTATTTATTTATTTTTCACATTTATAACCCGCACCCTCTCACCACAAAAGGACTCGAGGCGGCGAACATCAATTATACATAAATCAATTATACATAAATACAAAATATTATTAAATAATAACTAAATTAAGTCAATACGCTGCTTAAAATAAGTTTAAATTTAAAACCCAAATTACAATTTTGATTTGTTATAAAATAATGGGTGTGGAATAGATCATGCTAGGCCGGCCAGATGAAAATAATAAGTTTTTAAGTGGCGGCGAAACAAGCGGAGGTCTGTGATGGAACGGAGGTCGGGAGGTAGGCCATTCCAGAGGGTAGGGCCCACCACAGAGAAGGCCCTTCCCCTGGGAGCCGCCAACCGGCATTGTCCGGTCGATGGCACCCGGAGAAGACCCTCTCCCTGGGAGCGAGTCGGTCGAAGAGATGTATGGATAGCTAGACTGATAGATAAGAGAGAGATGATAGATAGATAGATAGATAGATAGATAGATAGATAGATAGATAGATAGATAGATAGATAGATAGATAGATAGATAGATGAGAGATAGATAGATATTCCATCCCTTTCTCCCAACTTTCCCCTCTACCGTATTTTTTGTAGTCGAGATCCATTCAGTTTGGCAGCCAACTTCCTCTCTCAACATCCAGAAAATCAGGGAACCGATTGGACCTATCAATTCATTGGCATCTGGGAGTGCAGTTTTTCATGCAACACTATGCTTGTAATTCATTCCAGCAGTTCTAATCAAGTGAGGAGGAAGAATCACCCTCAGGAGTACAGGTGTCAAAATGCAAAGTAATTACTTACACCTTCCAATTCATTTTGTTTGTCTGGGAGACATTGGAACACTCCTAAATCCCAGAAACAAAGAACACTTCTACTCCACCTCGGAAGGTTTTTGCCTGTCATCAGTTTTCCAATGAAGGTTCCCTCACCACCATCCATGAGTAAAGGATGGGACCTTTCTATCTTTCTAATTCCAATCTCTGTGAAGGACTGAAAAGAACAGAATGACAGAGTTGGAGGTCTTCTAGTCTAACCCCTTGCCTATACCATTTCAGGCAAATAGTTGTCCAATCTTATCTTAAAAACTTCCAGGGCTGGAGCACCCACAACTTCTGCAGGCAAGCGGTTCCACCGATTAATTGTTCTCACTGTCAAGAAATGTATCTGTAGTTCTAGGTTGTTTCCACCCATTGCTTCTTGTCCTGCCCTCAGGTGCTATGGAGAACCTTTTGAGATAGCCCCCCTTTAGGAAGGAGAACACTTTTTCCTAAGTATTCTTTGAGAAATGTTTGCATAGGTCAACCTCCTGAAACATGAGCTATGTTCCAGTTTGCACTTAGATATGATTTATTTAACCATTAAGATACAAATGGCTGGATTAACGTATCATTTATGATACCAACACTTATATTGGACTTCCTCAAACCGATGCTACTGCAGTGAATGAAGTGTAGTTGTCCCACACTTGGACTGAACTGAGTGCAGGTAGTCCCTGACTTAGCCCAGACTTTCCATTGTTAGCAAGGCAGTTGTTAAGCAAGTCACAACTGATTTTATGACCTTCTCTGCCATGGTGGTTGAGCAGATTGCTGCAGTTGTTTAGTGAGTCATTTAGTCATTATGAGAATCCGGATTCCCCCATTGACTTTGCTTCTGAGAAGTGGGAAGGTCACAAATGGCCATCATGTGACCCTGGGCTGCTACAAGCCTTATAAATACATGTCACTGTTCATGTACATGAATTTTAAACATGTATTTGTGAGAATGCTGAGCTGGTCTTAAGTTTGAGGAACAGTTGTAAATCACTTTTTTCAGTGCTGTTGTAACTTCAAACAGTCATTAAACAAATGTGTCAGAGTGTGCATGGTGTGACTATGTGAGACGACCCAGGAGCAAATACCGTAAACAGAGGTTTGCACTTAAATAGTGGTTTTGTCTACAAAGAACATATACATACACATACTTTAGTCAGACCTCCAGCAAACAGCAATCAGCAATTACAGCATGGAAGCACACAGAGAAAGAGAGATACACCCCAACAGGGCCTCTTCTTATTACAGGCTCTTAAAGTGATATCAGCCCCAAAACCTTGCCGTCTCATTCCCAGCATCACATTATTGTACCAGCTGGTCAGCTCTTAAATCATTACCCTGACAAAATGGTTGCAAGTTGAGAACTAGCTCTCCAATACACAGGTAATGAATAAGCTAGCAAATTCAGCCGAGTGGATGTTTCATCCCATAAAAGGTAGAAATAAGCAGTGTTTTCGGGCCTCGTTTCTTTACGTCCTCTTTGACTCTGACTTTTAATTTTGCATAATTTGTCAGAACCTCTTTGCACCAGTCTCTCTGGGGTGCCCGCTACACACAATTCTTATTTTCCCATCAAGCTTGGCAAAAACATTGCATTTGCTCTGGGTCTCTTAACAGAGGTTTTTGGGTTTTTTCTTTTCTTTCCCAAGCTCAGCGAACATGTGCTGAGATCGACCTGGTGCACTGGGATTGTTAATTATTAACATTTTTAATTATGTGTTTTAATTATTGATTCTGCTCGCCTGGTATAATAGAATCCAAGGCTGCCTTTTTGCTGTGCAGCCGTGGAGGGAAAGAGCTGCATTGAGGCTTTCGGTTTAGGGTTGGGACGCTTGTTTTTCACAATCGCACTTGTGACTATGGAGAGAAATGCACGTAGGTCTTTCAGAAAGATCTCGTTGCCAGAGTGGGATTCTTTTTATAAAACAAAAAAGGAAAGGAAAGGAAGACGAAAGAAAAAAGCCAAAGGTGGGGGAGTGAATAGAATCAGAGAATATATTGAAGAAATAGAGATTCATATTTCATGTCCTTTGAGTTCGCTGCGTGTTTGTGCTATTTTATTTATTACTTTCCCTGCTCAAAGTGAATGGAAGTTGATTCCCTTTCTTTCTCGCCCCCAAAGACCTTGCAGAAGGAAACTCTTCCTTCAGAATTAGTCACTGCAAATCAACTGCCAGGCAGGGTTGGGAAAACTTCAAAGCACGGCCCCCAATCTTAAGCCGGCCTTAGAATTGTACGTTCACAGAACAAGTCGAACAAACGATGCCCAGTTTTTGGGATGCATTTCCCAGCTTGTCATCGTTAAAGATAAATAAATAAATGAAATGTGGCTGATCGTTTGCAGGGAGACAGAATAGAGCTTGAAAGTGGGTCATCTCTCTCTCTCCCGTCTCCCTGTTTCTCTCTCCCCTCTCTCTTTCTTTCTCTCACTCTCTCTCTTTCTCTCCCTCTCCCCCCTCTCCCTCTCTCTCCCACCTCTTCCTCTCTCTCCTTCTCTCTCTCCCTCTCTCTATCCTCTATCCTCTCTTCTCTCTTTTTCTCCCTTCCTTTCTCACTCTCTCTTACTCTGTCCCTGTCCCTCTGCCTCTCCCCCCCCATCCATCTCCCTCCCTCCCATTCTCTCCCTCTCTCATTTTCTCTCTCTCTCTTACTCTGTCCCTCTCCCTCTCTCTCCCACCTCTTCCTCTCTCTCCTTCTCCCTCTCCCTCTCTCTATCCTCTCTTCTCTCTTTCTCTCCCTTCCTTTCTCTCTCTCTCTTACTCTGTCCCTGTCCCTCTGCCTCTCTCTCCCCATCCCTCTCCTTCCCTCCCATTCTCTCCCTCTCTCATTTTCTCTCTCTCTCTTACTCTGTCCCTCTCCCTCGCTCTCCCACCTCTTCCTCTCTCTCCTTCTCCCTCTCCCTCTCTCTGTCTCTCTCTCTCCCTCTCTCTCCCACCTCTCTCTCTTTCTCCCTCTCCCTCTCTCTGTCCTCTCTTCTCTCTTTCCCTTCCTTTCTCTCTCTCTCTCTCTTACTCTGTCCCTGTCCCTCTGCCTCTCTCTCCCCATCCCTCTCCCTTCCTCCCTCCCCCTCCCCCTCTCTCATTCTCTCTTTTTCCCCCTCCTTCCCTCTCCCTCTCTTCCTCCCTCCCTCCTTTCCTCTCTCTCTCTAAGCACCTGAAGGCAGAACAAGAAGCAATGGGTAGAAACTAACCAAGGAGAAAAACAGCATAAAATGAAGGAGAAATTTCCTGACAGTTAGAACAATTAATCACTGGTATGGTTTACCTACAGACATTGTGGGTGCTCCATTGCTGGAGGTCTTTAAGAAGAGATTGGACCATCACTGGTCTGAAATGGTGTAGAGGTTGGACTAGAAGACTCCCAAAGTCCCTTCCAACTCTATTATTGTATTGTCATTGTACATTTTAACTGTGTAAAGAATCTGTATATTTATTTCTTTTTTATTGTCTTTATTCTTTTGCACCTTCCCTTCCTCCTTTTTTTCCCTTCTTAATAATTTTTTTTTTTTTTTACATTTTAACTCTTGTAGAAATGTAATAAAATATATTGGGGAAAACATACCCGCAAAGGATTTTTTTTCCCTTTTGAAAATAAAATTGAAAATGGACGGAGAGCAATTACTTCCAAAAACGCCTGTTTTGAGGGAAAGCATGTTGAGAAATAAACCACCTTGTGAAAGGAAAAACCTGAGATTGATGTTCTGAGATATTGATATGAGAAAGAAATGTGCATTTGAGGCAGGCAGGATTTATGAATGAACACATCTGAATCCAATACAGAACAGAAAGAGACAAAGTGCCACATCCTTATTTTTACCCTACGATCCCATTCGTATTCTTTCCCTTCTACTGAAACGATGCAATATCAATGCATTGCAGTGACTTGTGAAAAGTGCTTTTAAGGAACAGGTGTCAACTGTGCACTAAATTGAATTCAATACCGAAGTCAACTTAGCCACCTAAGAAGACTAAAGTAAAACTATTTAACAGGCTCTCTCTTACTAATATCACTTTCCAGCTTGGATGTCACAATTATGATACACTAGCCGATAACCTGGCATTGCCTGGGTATTTATTTATAGGGGGGAAATGTCCAGATCAAATGTAATTTCTAATGTTGGATTTTCCCCCTTACCAGAGGGAGTCCCCTTGTGGAGTACTGTGAAGCCGTTGCCATGGCAACTCCACTGCGGTGCATAGTAGAAGCCATTTTACAGCAGTACAGTAGAAGCCATTTTAGAGCACAACAGGCTGTATCTTAACAGAACACACCCCCTGAGGGGTCTTAGGGGTGCTTTACCTCCACAATATATGCTTCCAAAGAGTAAGTCATCTGTTTACCAAGTTTGGTTGAAATTGCTCAAGACATTCCAGAGCTAAGCTGGAACACACACACACACACACACACACACACACACACAGCACCATATCCATTAAATATGAGAGCAATCCACTACATTAAAACGTACTTCAAAGAAGAAGTGGGGTCTATGACTACTGATGTATTTCAATAAACAAAGACCTCACCTTTTTTTCCCACCAAAGGTGGTCCCTATTTTTCTACTTGCATTTTACATGCTTTCAAACTGCTAGGTTGGCAGAAGTTACAGGAGCTCATTCCGTTAAACGGCACTAGGGATTCGAACTACCGGACTGATGACCTTTCTGGTTGACAAGCTCAGCATCTTAGCCACTGAGCCATTGTGTCCCTATTGACAAGGAGGCTAAACATAACACCAACTTCTCAAGGTTTAATCCAGGGGTCAGTAACCCATGGCTCTGGAGCCGCATGTGACTCATGCATTCCTCTGCTGGATCCTGCCTTGGGAAAGGGTTGAACTAGATGAGTCCCTTCCAATTCTGGGATTCTGTATTGTCCTTTTTCTCCCCCCCCCCCCGACCCTTTTTTTGTCATAATGCTCCATTTGCAAATGTGAGACCCAGTCTTCCTTTTTCCCACTGATTATTAAATAAGTCATTTGAGCTTTAGAGATAAAAAATGAGACAGAAAGTAAGGCTTTATTATGCTTTCATGTTGCCTTATAATGAGAACTCTTTGGGAGTGAAAAGCTAACCTTAGCTCGATTTCCAGAAGGAGCTGTGCTAAAACAAGCATAGCTTTTTCCTTCAGAAGGCAGGAGGCTCTTTATTCTCAACCTTGTCTCAACTTTTTAAACTTAACCAAACAAAGGACTGGGTTTGAAGGCTATGAATATCAGTCATGCTATAGATATAATCATTTTGGATTAGCACAGTAAGATCCAATGCATGTGGGACACAGATGACATGATTCATTTCCAAGTTAAAATCGAAGAGTTAGCAGTATAGTCACAGCTTACTAAAACACGTAATACTATGAAACTGTATAACACTGTTGGTTGCAAGTTTTTCCAAATGCTTTAGCATCACTGATTACAATGAGAGGGGGAGGGGGAAGGGAAGGAGGAAGAAGGAGGAGGAGGAGGAGGAGGAGGAAGAAGAGGTAGAAGAGGAAGAAGAAGAAGAAGAAGAAGAAGAAGAAGAAGAAGAAGAAGAAGAAGAAGAAGAAGAAGAAGAAGAAGAAGAAGAAGAAGAAGAAGAAGAAGAAGAAGAAGAAGAAGTTTTACCATTAAATGAATGGTAGTTGTTATAAGATCATAAATTAGAGCTTTACATTCTAACTTAATATTTAAGGTAAAGTTTTTAGTTTTAGTTTTTTTTTAGTTTTAATTCGATTTATATCCCGCCCTTCTCCACAAAGGACCCAGGGCAGCGCACAGGAATTTAAAAACATATAAAACAGAATATACAAAATTTAAAAGCATATTAAATTATATGAAACAATCCTATGCTAAAAACCAAATTAAAAACCCCAATTTAAAACTATCTAAAATAGCCCCAGCGGGAGGTTAGGCTAGGTCGGCTTGCTGAAAAAGATGTGTCTTTAGACACTGGTGGAAGAGGCGGAGGTCCGAGATGGTACGAAGTTCAGGGGGTAGGTCGTTCCAAAGGGCAGGGCCTGCCACAGAGAAGGCTCTTCCCCTGGGTGTCGCCAGATGGCATTGCCCGGCCAACGGCACCCTGAGAAGGCCCTCTCTGTGGGAGCGGATTGGCCATAGGGATGTAAAGGTTCCCCTCTCACATTTCTGCTAGTCGTTCCTGACTCTAAGGGGCAGTGCTCATCTCCATTTCAAAGCCAAAGAGCTTTGTCTGAAGATGTCTCTATGGTCATGTGGCTGGCATGACTAAACGCTGAAGGAGCACGGAATGCTGTTACCTTCCCACCAAAGGTGGTTCCTATTTTTCTACTTGCATTTTTACGTGCTTTCGAAATGCTAGGTTGGCAGAAGCTGGGACAAGTAATGGGAGTTCACTCTGTTACATACCACTAGGGATTCGAACTGCCAACCTGCTGACCTTTCTGGTTGATAAGCTTCTGGTTGATTAGCCTCTGAGCCTCTGAGCCATTGCATTCTTAACTTAAAATTTAGCCTTGATTAAATTCTAATTCAATATTTCGGGTCATAAAGGTAAGAAACTGAATTATTTGGATGGGGGCTGATGGGCTAGATTAAGCAATAGCTAGTGATGGTAAGGTATTTACAATTCCCACTTAAACATGTACGCTGATTTGGAGGGTGGGGGCATTTGGCTTACATCCCAATAATTTTAAAGTGAGTCCATATGGAAAACACCACCCGTACATATTTCACTTCATTAGGATTCATTAGAGCTTGATTAAAGATTTCATGACTCTTTCTTTTCTTGAAGAGTAGATTAATAAACTTCCATACACTTGTAGATTCCGAACATGCACACATACAGACTTCGAATAGATGAATTAATCTGACAGGCATTTGAAAACCCCAGTATATCAATCATGCATTTTTTTAAAAAAGAAACGGAGCCCTACAAAGTTATTTTCCAAGGCACCTGAAGGCCAGACAAGGAATAATGGATGGAAACTGAACAAGGAGAGATTCAACCTGGAAATAAGGAGAAATTTCCTGACAGTGAGAACAATCAACCCATGGAACAGAGGTTGCCTTTGGAAGTTGTGGGAGCTTCATCACTGGAGGATTTCCAGAAGAGACTGGACTGCCATCTGTCAGAAATGGTGTAGGTCTCCTGCTTGGGCAGGGGGTTGGACTAGATAACTTACAAGGTCCCTTCTAACTCTGTTAATCTGTTAAACTAAAATGACTAAGAGACTCATGGCTAAAACCTATAATGAATGGTTGCAGGAACTGGACATGCCTGGTCTACTGAAGAGAAGGACCAGGAGAGGCAAGAGAGCAGTCTTCCAATATTTGAGGGGCTGCCATAGAGAGGAAGGGGTCAAACTATTTTCCAAAGTACCTGAAGGCCAGAGAAGGAACAATGGATGGAAACTGAACAGGGAGAGATTCATACTCGAAATAAGGAGAAATTTTGGACAGTGAGAGCAATCAACCCATGGAACAAAAGTTGCCTTCAGAAGTTGTGGGAGCTTCATCACTGGAGGCTTTCAAAAAGAGATTGGACTGCCCTCTGTCAGAAATGGTGTAGGGTCTCCTGTTGGGTGGGAGGGGGTGGGTTGAACTAGATGCCGTACAAGATCCCTTCCATCTCTGTTAATCCAATCTAATTCTTGCAAAACAAGTGAGATTCAGGACCAGTGTGAATGGCTCTGCAGAGAAAACCAATCACGGAGCTGATCTTCAAACACACCATAAATGATGGCAAGCACACTAAAACAGTCGTCTCAGTAATAATATTTTTTAAAAGACATTTCTCACAGTTACACCCACTTTCTCTTTATGTTAAGGCAAGACCATCCCTCAATGTATTAGGCCGAAGTTATCAGACCTGGGATTGCTGTATATAACATTAGATCCGGCGTCTGTGCAATGATTAGAATCATAGTCTAATTTGGTGAGCTTTCACCTGAATGTGAATTTATCCTGTTTACACTCTAAATGCAGTGATATCTATTTTTATTTTATTTATGTACCCATTATGAAGCCACTTAGGTAAACCCACACAAAACTGCATGCAAATAGGCAGATATTTCAGAAGTTTCTATAAGCAGGCAAAGAAAGTGAGAGTGAGAAAAAGAGAGAAAGAAAAAAAAATATCTTTGCTAATAGAAATGTATATAAAAATCATATTAATTTTAAAATGAGCATTTTCCTTCTACAAAAGATAATAACGTTCTTGGCAGAATCAACTGCTGAGAGTTGCTTGTCTTCTGATAGGACCAGTGGTGGGGTTCAACATTTTTTACTACTGGTTCGGTGTTGCTTGGTGGGCATAGCAGGAGAAGGCTACTGCAAAATCCCAATTTCCACCCCACTAACCTGCAGGATTAAGGGCAAGGATAGTATAAAATCTCCATTCCCTCCCCACCCCACTAACCTGCTTTCCAGCTCCATTCTCCTATGCAGGGCAACAGAAGAAGTCCCAGATTATCAGCTGGGAATTGGGAGGCAATAAATAGATGGGGACAGAGTCAGCCAGAGGTGGTATTTGCCAGTTCCTCAAACTACTCAAAATTTCTGCTACCGGTTCACTAGAACCAGTCAGAACTGGCTAAATGCCATCTCTGGATAGAACCACGCCATCTAGCGGGGCTTCCCTGAAGGCATCAGGAGATAGCAAACTGCAACAATGATGTCTAATACATTGATGATTGATTGATGATACAACCAAGATGATTAGGGAACTGGAGACTAAAACATATGAAGAACGGTTGCAGGAGCTGGGTAGGTCTAGTTTGATGAAGAGAAGGACCAGGGGAGACATGATAGCAGTGTTACGATATCTCAGAGGGTGCCACAAAGAAGAGGGAGTCAAACTATTCTCCAAGGCACCTGGGGGCAGAAGCAATGGGTGGAAACTAATCAAGGAGAGAAGCAACTTAGAACTAAGGAGAAACTTCCTGACAGTTAGAACAATTAACCTCTGGAACAGCTTGCCTCCAGCAGTTGTGAATGCCCCAACTCTGGAAGTCTTTAAGAAGATGTTAGATAGCCATTTGTCTGAAATGGTATAAAGTTCCTGCCCACGCAGGGGGTTGGACTAGAAGACCTACAAGGTCCCTTCCAACTCTGCTATTGTATTGTATTGTATTGCTACTTTAGGGCACTGTGAAAACATCAAAATGACTATGCTTATCGGGAGTTATGGTATTGCTTGAAAGTCAGAGAGTGGGTGGAAATTCCATGGTGACTTTAGGAAACTTTTCATCACAAACTCATCCAAAAGTCTGAATCTATACAGAACTAAAGAATTCAAAGGAGCCCAGGCAGATGGTTCTTGAGCCTCTGTTTAGTGGTTCCAGAGAAGGGAAGTCTACCTATCCCCAAGGAACACACATTCTACTGTCAAAGTACTCTGAGCAGTAGGAGGTTTTTCTTAACATGCAACAGGGATCTGCCTTCCTGGAACTTGAAATCATTATTTCATGTCCTACATTCTTGCAGAGCTGAGAAAATGCCTTAGTCTCCTTTTCTGTAACACCCGTTGGGTATTTGAAGATACTAAATGCTATCCACCATTTGCTTTTTCTCAAGAACCAACCCGAAAATAAATTTCCTTTGTCTAATCTATCCTAAAACTTAATTTCCAGGTTCTTGATCATCCTTGTCCTTCTTTCTGATATATGTCTGAATTATTATGGTTTGATGCGAAGAATCAAACGCACTGCAGAATACAATGCAACTATTACTGGTTTGCCCCCCTTTTTTTAAACATACTGCAGGCTCGTATTCATCCTGCAATCAAATATCATTTCAAGATCATTTTCAACCTTAATACAGTCAGGCCAGGTAATTTGTATTCCCTTTCATTTGGGAATTTTGTGGCTTGTAGCTTTCAGAATATTAGGGCACTGCATAATATTGGTCTCTGCATAATCCCAAGGCTCACTGTTGGAACTGGGTAGAAATGAGATAGAACTGACTAAATAGTCTTCCTGAAATGAGTTCACTAACTGCAGATGCCATGAATCTGCAAGCTTGAAAAAGCAGAAGAATACAGCTGCTATTTTTCTTCCATTTTTTCCCCTTCCTTTTTTTCCCTTGAGGTTCTTCTTAGTCTATGTAATAATAAATCTTTATTCTCGGTGCACAACATATGTACAATGAGATTGGTTGAGCTCCTCTGTGCATACACACGGCTTTCATCAAGCCGGCCTAACATAACCTCCGCTGTGACTAGTATAGATAGTTTTATTTGGGGATTTTAATTGGTTTTAGCGCAGGACTGATATTTAATAGGTTTTAATTTTTTTTGTATTTTTGTATTATTTTGTATGTATTTTAAATTCCTGTGCGCCGCCCTGGGTCCTTTTGGAGAAGGGCGGGATATAAATCAAATAAATATAAATATAATATAAGACCCCAACACAATACAACTCACAATGAAGACAGTGTGTGTGTGTGTGTGTGAATGTGTATCCCTAACCCAACAAATCATATTAACAAACATCTAGTCCCATTACACCAGCGTGAACATGTTACATGTTGCTGTGCTGGCCCTGTAAGTTCATCATACTACTTAGTTATGATGCTACTTTGCATTTGGGAGTCTCACCCCATTCCTAAGAGGTCCGTAAAGGGGGCGTGCATAAGCGCACCAGCATGTCTACCGTCCCTGTCCTACTGCCCCCATTTATTTGTAATCATTTCCTTTGTTCATGTCCATGTTTAATCTTACACCTGTTATCTTGTACATGTTTGATAAACCAACCAATCAACCAACCAACCAACCAACCAACCAACCAACCAAACAAACAAACAAACAAACAAACAAACAAACAAACAAACAAACAAACAAAGGATCTCTTCCAGTAAAAAATCTGGCTTGCTGAGAAAAGATCCAGGACCAGATTCTTTGCGGTCAAGAACCAGACATGAACTAGAAGAAGTGATAACGTCAAGGAGTCAAAGCCAGGAAGTGAAAAGTAACAGCTAGGGGTGTGGTATAATGTATAAAAGAAGAAACAGACATTGCAATCTCTGGAACTTTAAAATATATTGCTTACTTAGCTTTCATTAGCCACTGCTAACATCCTTAGAGTGTAAAAACCATTAAAGAGATACCTGCCTTTATACACTATTAATCAATTTGTCCATTGTGTGCATTCCAGAGATCGCAAGGTCTGTTTCTTCTTTATATAACTACACCTAGATATATTCAAAGGAAACACTGACTTATCATTCCTGAGCTGGGCTCAGAGGGAAGCTGGGCTCAGAGGGATCCAGGAATCCTAAGAGAAGATCCTTTTCTACTGTGGATCCAAACTGCCTGGGAAAATTCCCTCTGCTTCACGGCTGCCATTTGTAAGCCGTCTTATCTGAGCAAGCTTTTGCAGCTTATTTTTCTTCAGTTGATTTAATGTCCCTGCTGCTCCTTTTCAACCCTTTGAGTTTATTTTTATTTTTTTTATTGCTGGGCCTTTTTGTTTCCTTTACTCTTGGGGTTTATCTCAAGCCTTGAACATTTCACAGAAAGATGGGTTATCAATGTTAATAATTACGGTACATAAATAAAAACAAAAGCTCTTTCCAGAGGTGGATTCAATGAATTTGAAATGCATTGTTTTCAGGTGCTTTAAAGTCCAGGGTTTTGCTGTCTTTGCAAATGTGTGTATTTCTCTCCCCCCCCCACACACCCTTTCTTGCTGAAAACCCTTTTCTTGTAGACAATCATGTGCTCCTTTCCTTTCTCTCAGTATGTTAGAGTACTAAATTGGTGTATTATTTCCTTTGCCCTGATCTGGAGAAATATAAGACTTGCTATTGATTATTTGCTCTTCCCTGCCTGGAGGAGGAAAAAAACCCCTTGCATTTATCCTTAAGAAGCCCTCCTTGGATCCAGCTACTTTGAACAACTATCGTCCCGTCTCCAACCTTCCCTTTTTGGCGAAGGTTGTCGAGAGTGTGGTGGCACAACAGTTTCCCCGTCACCTGGAGGAAGTAGACTATCTAGATCCGCGCCAGTCCGGCTTCCGGCCCGGGCATAGCACCGAGACGGTATTGGTCGCGTTGGTTGATGATCTCTGGAGGGCCAGAGATGGGGGTTGTTCCTCCATCCTGGTCCTATTAAACCTCTCGGTGGCTTTCGATACCATCGACCATGGTATCCTATTGTATCGGCTGGGGGGGTTGGGGGTGGGAGGCACCGTTTTACGGTGGTTCTCCTCCTACCTCTCTGGCCGATCGCAATTTGTGTTGACAGGGGGGCAGAGGTCGACCGCAAGACCCCTCACATGTGGGGTGCCTCAGGGGTCGGTCCTCTCGCCCCTCCTGTTCAACACATACATGAAGCCGCTGGGTGAGATCATCCGTGGTTTTGGGGTAGAATACCATCTGTACGCTGACGACATCCAGCTGTACATTTCTACCCCAAACCACCCCAACGATGCCGTAGCAGTGATGTGCCAGTGCCTGGAAGCTGTACGGATCTGGATGGGAAGTAACGGACTCAAGCTCAACCCGACCAAGACCGAGTGGCTGTGGTTTCCGGCTGCCCGATTCAACCAGCTTACTCCATCGCTGGCCATAGGGGGCGAACATCTTGCCCCTGTGGATGGGGCGCGCAATTTGGGTGTCCTCCTGGATGCCCGGCTGTCCATGGAAGATCAAGTGACAGCCGTGGCCAGGAGGGTGTTTTACCAGGTTCGCCTGGTTCGCCAATTGCGCCCCCTATTGGATCGGGACGCCCTTCGCACAGTCACTCATGCTCTCGTGACATCCCGACTGGACTATTGTAACTCTCTCTACATGGGGCTGCCCCTGAGGTGCACCCGGAGGCTTCAGCTAGTCCAGAATGCAGCCGCGCGAGCAATTATGGGGACCGCAAGGTCTACCCATGTAACACCGCTCTTGCGCGAGCTGCACTGGCTGCCTGTCGTCTTCTGGGTGCGCTTCAAGGTGCTAATCATCATCTTTAAAGCGCTCCATGGCTCGGGACCTAGCTATCTGCAGGATCGGATCCTGCCTCATACATCCTCACGGCCGATTCGCTCCCACAGAGAGGGGCTTCTCCGGGTGCCGTCCACTAGACTGTGTCAGCGGGCGACACCCAGGGGAAGGGCTCTCTCTGTGGCGGGCCCGGCCCTCTGGAACGACCTTCCCCCCGACATCAGGACAACTACGGACCTCCGCTCCTTCCGTCTTAAATTAAAAACTTACTTTTTCCGTCTGGCCGGCCTGGGATAGCCTCCTTGCCTTGGGATTTTATAGAATAGGTTTTAGTTTAATTGGGATTTTAGCACAGGGTTTATTTAATTGGTTTTTAAATTTTGTTGGTATATTTATTGTTGTTTGTTATTTATTGCTTTTATGCTACCTGTGCACCGCCCCGAGTCCCCATGGGGAGAGGGGGCGGTCTAGAAATAATAAATTTCATTTCATTTCATTTCATTATCCCCCTCCCTCCTTCCCCACTTGCGGAGGTGTGGCTGTATAAATGAAGCAGCAGCTGAATCACACCCCTGCAACCTTCAGCGTGCAAAATTTCACTTACTTTTGTTTTAAGTGTGAATGGTTTCAAGGCATTACAGCTAATGCCAAGGGAGGAGAGAGCAAAAATATTCTCTCTTTAAAAAAAAGCACCTTCCCAGTCATATTTCACATACACTTCTCAAGGAAGAGATAAAGATAGAATAAAACAACTGGTACCTATTGGTATCCAGGTGGCATTGGTATCAAGTAGTGGTGAGATTCAAAAATGTTCACTACTGGTTCTGTAGGCATGGTGGCAGTGGAAGGATACTGTGAAATCCCTATTCCCTCCCCACTCCAAGGGAAAGTTACTGCAAAACCCCCATTCCCTCCTGATCAGCTGGGACTCGGGAGGCAGATAATAGATGGGGGTGGGGCCAGTCAGAGGAGGTATTTACCGGTTCTCTGAAGTACTCAAAATTTCCATTTTCCCAGAACTGGTCAGGACCTGCTGAGTACCATCTCTGCTCAGCATATGTTTCCAAGTTGCACTTCAGAATCGGTAGTGGAAATTTTGAATAGTTCGGAGAACGGGTAAATGCCACCTCTGACTGGCCCCACCCCCCTCTATTCTCTGCCTCCCAAGTCCCAGCTGATCAGGAGGAAATGGAGATTTTGCAGTATCCTTCCCCTGGAGCGGGGAGAGAATGGAGATTTTGCAGTATCCTTCCCCTGGAGCGGGGAGAGAATGGAGATTTTGCAGTATCCTTCCCCTGGAGCGGGGAGAGAATGGAGATTTTGCAGTATCCTTCCCCTGGAGCGGGGAGAGAATGGAGATTTTGCAGTATCCTTCCCCTGGAGCGGGGAGAGAATGGAGATTTTGCAGTATCCTTCCCCTGGAGCGGTGAGAGAATGGAGATTTTGCAGTACCCTTCCCCTGGAGTGGGGAAAGAATGGAGATTTTGCAGTATCCTTCCCCGGGAGAGGAGAGAGAATGGAGATTTTGCAGTATCCTTCCTCTGGAGCGGGGAGGGAATGGAGATTTTGCAGTATCCTTCCCCTGCCATGCCCACAGAACCAGTAGTAATTTTTTTTGAATCTCACCACTGGAGTAAAGCCCACACTCACTAGCACTGATGGTGTTTTCTAAGGGGGCAATGAAATGTCTGCAAGCAAACAACTAAGCCCAGAGGGCACCAAGGACTCCATAATGTGAGAAAGGAAGAACTGGGTGTGATTCCGTCAAGCTAGCATCCTATGTTCTAGCTCAGATTTACTTGAACTATGCTGCTTAGATGAACATGGAGGCTGGAATATTAACAGTCCTTAACAGCAATGAGAAAATGTCGCTGTCATAATTTAGAATGATTTGCTTCCCAAATTATAAAGCTAATGTTTTACAATTGGGCAAAAGATCCCTGTTGTTACACCGTTCCAAAACCGCAATGACTTTAAATCACAACAATGCAAAGTCATCGGAAACATTCTCAATCATGCCTCTCGTTATTTCCTTTAATTTATTTAAAGACTCTTGGCAACTTAGGAGCCTTTGAGCATTATGGATGTCGGCTCCCATCAGCATCATCCATCAGAGCTAATTGCAGGGGACTATGGGGAATGTAGTCTAAAACCTTGGTGTGACACCAGGTTGCCTATCTTACTGTCTCATTCCCCCCCACCTCCCCAAAAATAGTGTTGGATTTGTCCCTGAATAAATCACAGGTTTATGGATCGTCTTTGCTTTCTTTCCAGGAGTTTTCTATGTTTATTAGCAGCGCTAGATATATATTTCAAAATTAGAGATGTGCTAGGTTGACTTGAGGATGAATTTACATTTGAGTTTAAAACAGCATGAATATTAGATACTGGAATGCAGGTCCAGCCTCAACCAAAGATGCTCCCCTGATAACCAGTCTCTTTCTCATCCCAACTTACTGCTCAAGATTGTTTTGGGGAAATGAAAAGGGAAAGAGATCTTGAGCACTCCCTGTAAGTCTCCTTGGTTTTCTGGAAGAAAGGTAAGGTAATCATTTTTCTGAAATGGTACAGGATTTCCTGCTTGAGTAGGGGTGTTGGACTAGAAGATGTCCAAGGCCCCTTCCAACTCTGTTATTGTGCTACATGGGAACGACCTTGAGAAGCAGGAACAAGAGCCAGAGTTCCAAACCGACCACTCAAACCATCAAGTCAAAACTTCAGTAAACTGCAGTAAATTTAGTAAGTTGTTGTTGTTAGTTGCGAGGTTGTGTCCAACCCATTGCGACCCCATGGACAACAGTCCTCCAGGCCATCCTGTCCTCTACCATCTTCTAGAGTCCATTTAAGCTCACACCAACTGCTTTAGTGACTCCATCCAGACACCTCATTCTCCATTGACCCTTTCATCGTTTGCCCTCCATCTTTCCCAGCATGAGGCTCTTCTAGAGTGAGTCCTTATTTCTCATTGGGTGGCCAAAGTATTTGAGTTTCCTCTTCAGGATCTGGCCTTCTGAAGAGCAGTCAGGGTTGATCTCCTCTAGGACTGACCGGTTGGATCACCTTGCAGTCCAAGAGACTCTCAGGAGTCTTTTCCAGCACCAGAGTTCAAAGGCCTCCATTCTTTGGCGTTCAGCCTTTCTTATGGTCCAACTTTCGCAGCCATACAATTAAGTATTAAAGATTGACTCTAAACTTGAAAGCAGACAAAATGTTTCCTTAGAAATGGGAAGTATCAGACAAGTATCTGTTTCGTATTGTTGCATTCATAAAATAAAAAGGTATGGAACCACAGGGGCAACTATTGGGCAAAGAAACCGCATCTTTCCATTTTGAATTAAAATATATAGCCCAATATGTTTTTTTTAAAAAGAACTCAGTATAATTTTGAAGGATGGCTCTCAAAACCTGCTTAGAATCTACTCTTCCTTATGGTTCAGCCCCTTTCGGTGAATTTTACATAAGCTGGAAAGGGATTAAACCATGTAGATACCTGTTGCCACTTTCTCAAGCTGTCACCTTGTGTCTAGATATCATATTAAAGGTAGGGGATGTCAGTAGAAATTCTTCTCAGTGCTCTTTTTTTTAAAAAAAGATTTTTTTGAATCCGGATGTATTACTTTATAAGTAACCCCGGGACAGCAAATGTACATAATGCTCCATCCTTCCTCCCCCTGTCTTCCCCACAGTAGCAACCATGTGAGCTGAATTGGGCTGAGCAAAAATAACAAGCTCGAAGTCACCTAGACAGTTTTACATGCTTAAAGCAGTACTAGAACTCACTGTCTCCTGGTTATTGGTCCAAGGTCCCTCAGCCAGCTTTCATGCCTAAGGCAGGACTAGAACTCACCATCTCCTAGTTTCTAGGCTAGTACCTTTGCTGTTGTTAGTTGCGAAGTTGTGACTGACACTGACCCATCGTGACCCCATGGACAATGTTCCTCCAGGCCTTCCTGTCCTCTACCATCCTCTGGAGTCCATTTAAGCTCATGCCAACTACTTTGGTGGCTCCACCCAACCACCTCATTCTCTGTCGTCCCCTTCTTCTTTTGCCCTCAATCCTTCCTAGAATCAGGCACTTCTCCTAGAAGTCCCTCCTTCTCATTAGGTGGCCAAAGTACTTGAGTTTCATCTTCAGGATCTGGCCTTCTTAAGAGCAGTCAGGGTTGCTCTCCTCTAGGACTGGCCGGTTTGATTGCCTTGCAGTTCAAGGGATTCACAGGAGTCTTCTTCTCCAGCACCAGAGTTCAAAGGCCTCCATTCTTTAGCACTCAGCCTTCTTTATGGTCCAATCTTCAGAGCCACACATAGCAACTGGAAAAACCATAGCCTTGACTAAATGCACTTTTTGTTGCCAGGGTGATGTCTCTGCTTTTTAGTATGTTGTGTATATTTGCCATAGCTTTCCTCCCCAGGAGCAAGCGTCTTTCGTTTCTTGGCCGCAGTCCCAATCTGCAGTGATCTCTGAGCCCAGGAAAATAAAATCTGTCACTACCTCCATTTCTTCCCCATCTACTTGGCAGGAATTGAGATGGTTTACCACTACATAAAATGGTTTCCCCCAATGTTAATATTAATTCATTAATACTAATGCAAACGAGCCCAATTTATACTTCTCAGTATTCTATCTGGTGGGGGGGGGAATTAGGTTTGGTTAAATGACAATATTCCCACTCTTCCAAACTGGGCCATTTAACTTATCATTCTCTGCACACAAAAAAGTGCAATAAAAATGAGTGTATTAGGAGAAAAAGCTGCACAACAAGCTGTGAGGAAAAACATTTCTAAAAAAAGTTTTGATTCTGAAAAAGTGCATGCACAAATCCACATAGGAAATGAAAGTACCTCTAAAAGTGCATTCTTTAAAAGGAATTCACAAGGAAATATACGTCTTTCCACATGGTTTACCATATTTTTCATCCCTCCCTCACTTCTCTTCCTATGACCATTGACCACTTCCATTTGCCAATGAGGCTGCTTTTAAAGTTTTCTCTGTTTTGTTTGAAGAATTATAGAGAAAGCACCTATGAATTAATGATGTGAAGGCAAACCTCTCCTGCATTATTTTATGATCAGTTCCCCGTGACTGTAATGAAAAAGAATTTGTCATCAATATTTCTTTCAAGAGGAAAAGAGACACTTTCTGGAATGCGTTGTTCTTCCATTTATTTCATAACAAAGTAGACATGGGTTGGGTTGTGCAACCTGCCTTTCGTTTACAAACCTTTCTCCCCTGGTTTGAAGTCTTTTGGGTTTCCAACACCTAGATTCAGTCCTGATGGGAGAAATGAGGAGCAAATACCTTCTCTAGGGATTTTGTCAAAGGAATCTACACAGCCGGGAAAGCATCAAAAGATTTAGATACATCACACACACACAAACCCCCAAATCTGCCATCCATAACCCCTTCCATACCATTCTCCGTAAAGAAAATGGGGAAAACACTACAGAGGCTAGGAGAATAAGGTACCATCCATAAAGGAGGTACAATTTTAACAAGCAGGAAGGCAGGGGCAACTGAAAAGTTTGAAAACTGTGTTGATTGTTTTTAATTACAACAGATTAACAGAGTTGGAAGGGACCTTGCAGGTCATCTAGCCCAACCCCCCTGCCCAAGCAGGAGACCCTACATCTGCCTCTACCTAGGATCGAGCTCACAACCTCCTGATTGGGAGGCGAGAGCTCCACCTCTAGGCCACAGCAGTAGGTTGTAAAGGAATGTATAGCAAAAGAAGGGTTGGAGCCAACAGTCTTTAGTTCACTGCTACAAATCTTCTGGATGAATGTTTTGCATTCTCCTTTACTCAAATGTAAGTCTGCAACTTAGAGATTATTTATATCCAAGCAGCTGGGCTTTGTAATTCCCAGTAGATGAACAAATGGTAACCACTAAGGTTGGGAAATAAGCTAAATGCAGTGGTTATCCTTCATATTAAGAACAAAAAAAAAAAAAAAGCCAGGCAATATCCAAATGTCACTAACGAGTCTAAATGGGGAGTTTAGTGCTGCTGTAAAATGGCTATTCAGCCAAAAACCCTACATTAAATGCCATTAGAGACTGTGACTTAAACGCCTAAAATGAAGGATTACCGAAAGAAAACAAGAAGGCCATAATTAACAGTTTGTGGGTAAAAAACAGCAACACAATATGGCATCTTTAAGGAAAGAGTGCAGGGAAAGAAACACAAGTCAAATGTTTAGGGAGGAAAATATCCCACTGGAGCAGAAGACGAAAAGGGCAGAGTGGTAACACTGATTTAAATCAGCTATAAAAACAGAGCTGATTTACACGCCGACAAAACAAGGAACTCTGGCTGTTTCATAGCCCAGGTTGCAATGCCCAGAATAACAGCCGTCTGGATCAAGATTATAGGGTTTTAACAAGCACCTAGGGGGTAAAATGGGAGGCTTCCTGCCATTTTTAGGGAAAGGGGGGTCTCTGTGGAAGAAAACCCACTTGCAAGTAAAAGTAGAGACTCTTGCAATCTCCATGTACACAGAAAGCTCTCTTTGCATGATTTTAATGGTCTTCAACCTCTGTAAAGGTGAAAGTGATCCAGCTGGCATCATGATCCCAAGTAACTGAAGGCCTTATAACAATAGCACTTTACTTTAAGCAGTTTGCAGAGTCAGCAGGTTTTCCCCAACAATCTGTGGCCTCATTTTACCCACCTCCGAAGGACGGAAGGCTGAGTCAACCTTGAGCCTAGTGAGATTCAAACTGACGAATTGCAGGCAGCCGGCAGGCAGCAGAAGCAGCCTGCAGTACTGCATTTTAACCACTTTACCGCCGTGGCTCTTTAAATCACTATTTCCAAACCACACTACATCTTTCCACAAGAGCCGTGGTGGCACAGTGGTTAAAGTGCAGTACTGCAGGCTACTTCTGCTGATCACCAGCTGCCCTCAGTTTGGCAAATCAAATCTCACCAGGCTCAAGGTCGGACAGTGAGGAGGTTGGGGAGGAGCATGGGCCAGTCCTGGAGGCCACGATGGCACAGTGGTTAGAGTGAAGTACTGCAGGCTACTTCTGCTGCCTGCCGGCTGCCTGCAAGTTGGCAGTTCAAATCTCACCAGGTTCACTCAGCCTTCCATCCTTCCGAAGTGGGTAAAATGAGGACCCAGATTGTGGGGGGCAAGAGGCGGACTCTGTAAACTGCTTAGCGAGGGCTGTAAAGCACTGTGAAGCGGTATATAAGTTTACGTGCTATTGCTCTTCTTACACAAAATGTTATGCTAAAAAAGCCAACAAACCATTGTGTTATGGCCGAGACAAGAGAGGAGGAAGTGGGAGAGGCTTAATTTCAAGACAGGCATTTGCCTAAATACAATTTCCTACGATGATCTTAAGAGTGAAAACAACACAGTAATTGCAGTTTTATAAAAGATTTTTGCAGTTTTTCTCAGGGGACCCTATGCCATATGGGGTGTATTTGGTTCCATTTTGGTGTGTTGTCTGAATCCAGGCTTTGTGGCTTGTAAATGAACCATAACTTATTTAACAAGCCACTGCTTCCGTGTTGTAGTTTCCAACATGCATCTGGGAACAAATCCGATCTGAAGCACAGCAACATATTTATCACTATTTGTTTTTGCCAACTTTTTTTTTCTTTGACAATCACGCCGAATTTGTATATACCTTCTCCTCCTAGTGTGTGAGATGTTAAATGAGAAATTCCCCATTGATTCCAGGTGAGGCGCCTCTTTGAACGGAGGCAGAGTCTTCCGGGCCTCATTCCTTGTGGAGCGAGGTTTCCTCCAACAGCTTCATCACAAGGAGAATCTTTAAAAAGTTGTGCCAAAGTGGGGGAGAAGTGACTAGCAACAAACAACACATTGTACACATGCTTCTAATTATGGCTGGCTGGCATTTATAGGTCTTCTGCCAACAGTGGCATCCAAAAATCACAAATGTAACTGGATCAGTGAGAATTTGGCTTTCACTAGCTGTCAATTAAGCAGAAGATGATGGATTTCAGCGCTCTTTTTCAAAGAGTATATGCCCGTCCAAGTCTTTCTCTCTCTCTCTCTCTCTCTCTCTCTCTCTCTCTCTCTCTCTCTCTCTCTCTCTCTCTCTCTCTCTCTCTCTCTCTGCAATGCAGTAACAAAGACTGGCACTTCCCATCATATTCTGGGACGAAAGGAACTTTATCGTGCCCAATTCACTTAGAATCGTTGTCTGTTCTTTCTCTCTTCGGTCCTATTTTCAATTCATCCAGTTATTTAAAGTGACCTTTCAAATAAGGAGAGGGGGGAATAAAACCCAGGCTAATTAAAAAGCATATTTGGAATTTTTTTTTAAAGCACCATAAACGTACTCGGAAAGACCTGCCAGTGAACAAATGATAACACACATTTAAGACCACAAAGGAACGCAAAAGTCATCAGCGTCTAATTGTACGAAGGCTCACGCTGTTTTTTTGTACTATTTATTGCAGTTGGCGAACACAACTGGAAGATCATGGCGCAGGGAAAGGCGGTAAAGATTTTGCATTTACCTTTTCTTGGGATAGGGAGGTGGTTCTCTGCTGAATTGCTTACAGTCCAGGGGTCTGCAAAGTCGGCTCTTTTAAGATTGGTGGACTTCAACTCCCAGAGTTCCCCAGCCAGCATAGCTGGCTGGGGAATTCTGGGAGTTGAAGTCCACCAGTCTTAAAAGAGCCGACTTTGCAGACCCCTGGCTTACACAAACCGTGATTGTTGCTTCAAGAATCAATTAACAGGGATAAGAGGGGGGGGGGGGGAAATGTACTTCAAAAAAATAAAGGAGACAATTGCAACTGTCTTTGTGAATTCTTCAAAGAGCCTCCTTGCCATTCCTTCCTTGTCTAATTATTAAGAACCTTTTAATGTTCATTGATTTAAACATAAACACATTGATTTTTCCAACTACAAATCAGTATAAATACCAGGTTGTCCTACTCTATAAACACGGTGCATGGAAAGCAGGAGGAATTTTCTTTGATGCGTTTTATTCTGCCAGCTTTGATCTTTAATTTTAATAACTCCAAGCAAAGAAAGGAAACGGTACCACTAAATACCTGGCATCGTCTCACTGTGCTAGATAAAATTATCTCCACATTTGTATTTTCTGGCCATTCTGCCAAAACTCACGCATAAATACAAGATGGTAGGAGAAGGAGAAAAATCCGTTTATTTCCCAAAGTTTTCTGAGCTTAAAAAAGGATTTTCAAAACAAGCAAAACAAACAAACCTGTTAATGTAGGTATACGTGTGTATGTATATATATAGCCTGGCAATTTTTTCTGTAATCTGAAGTTATTTTGCTTTTTACAGACATTTTCACATGGGTTATGTTGTTGTTGTTGTTATTGCTGGTGCGGCTGTATTAAAATTACTTGCCAGAAATTTGCAGTCTAATCACTAAAGACAGTTGGCTGCTTTTTGTGCACTTGGAGATGAGATATAGCTCTTTCGGGCAGCCTGTTTCATATATATTTATAGAAAAAGTAACTGCTTTCTCTTTTCTTCCTTTTCTTACAGACGCACAGACAACGCAAAGGCCTGCAGAGTGGGAAGCAGGCTGCATTTTGAAAAGCCGAGAAAGGCAATTAATGCTCTTCTTCACAATAGAATTCACCTCTCAAATGTTGTAGTTAAAGATAAAAAGTTTGGAACCTTAGCATTTTGGAAGTGGTCAACCCCAAACTATCTTGTTACCATCTTCAAATCGCTCCATGGCACGGGGCCTAGTTATTTGCGGGACCGTCTCCTGCCGCATACGTCCCACCGTCCGATCCCCTCCCATAGGGAGGGCCTCCTCAGGGTACCATCTGCCGGTCAATGCTGGCTAGCGGTGCCCAGGGGGAGGGCCTTCTCAGTGGCTGGGCCATCCCTCTGGAACGACCTACCCCCCGAACTTCGTACTATCACAGACCTTCCCCTCTTTCGCTGCTCACTTAAGACATATCTTTTCCATCAAGCCGGTCTAGCTTAGAGCTTAGAGCTCTGATATAATTCAATTTTAGCCAACGAGTAAATGTATTTTAGAATTTTAATGGGATGTTTTAGCACAGGTCCTTAGTTTAATTCATTTTAGACATTATTCTGTATTTATTGTTATTTATTGATTTTAACTCCCTGTGCACCGCCCTGGGTCCATTTCGATGGAGAAGGAGCGGTTATATAAATCAAAATAAAATAAAATAAAATAAAATAAAATAAAATAAAATCTTTGAGCTGGAAAAAACAACAACAAGGGACAGCTTTGAAAAGAAATGCACCAGTGAGATACTCCACAGAAGAGCAAGTAACTGAACCGGGCCAATGGCTGGAAAAAGAAAGGAAGTCAATTAAACACTAGGAGAATCTTACTAATGCCAAGGGCTAGTCAACACTGGAGCCAACCCCCTTCAGAGCTAATGGCTTCTCCTTCCCAGTAGCTGTTTCAGCAGAAATCGGATAGCCATCTGATAGAGAGGCTGTAGTTACATCCAATATGGAATGAGTAACTAACCAGGCAAAATTGTTTCCCGCTAATCTTCTAATTTAATTCCAGAAATTAACGATGTGGCTTCAGAATTTGGCGTCCATAAACCCACATGCAAGTGAATGAATGAGGGGAAAAAACAAACCTTCTCTAGTCCCATGAAGGGAGGCAGTGGCTCAGTGGCTAAGACACTGAGCTTGTTGATCAGAAAGGTCAGCAGTTCGAATCCCTAGTGCTGCATAACAGAGTGAGCTCCCGTTACTTGTCCCAACCTAGCAGTTCAAAAGCACGTCAAAAATGCAAATAGAAAAATAGGAACCACCTTTGGTGGGAAAGTAACAGTGCTCCGTGCGTCTTTGGCGTTTAGTCATGCCGGCAACATGACCACGAAGATGTCTTTGGACAGCGCTGGCTTTTTGGCTTTGAAACAGAGATGAGCACCGCCCTCTAGAATCAGGAATGACTAGCACATATGTTCCAGTGGAACTTTTACTATTTCCATGAGGCCAAACTAACCCAAGCACCTAACAGTTCCTTCGCAGAATTGCAGCAGGAAAGAATTTCTTGTAACTGTGGAATTCCCTATTTTACTATGATTTAGTCCATCAGAATAGGTAGTATTCAAATAAAGAAATAAATAAAACTAGACTGAGTAGCATTCAAATAAAGAAATAAATAAAACTAGAGATGCCTGGAACCACACTTGCAAAGTATTATTCCATGAGTGACCTCTGCTCTCTTTCCAAGGCAGCAGTCATATCTCACCACAGACAATTTTCAAACACAAGTGTACAGTTTCAGACCCATTTTCTTTCAATCTTCTCAGTCCAGAGCTTCTTGGTCTCCAACTCTGATTGAGAAATTAGAAGAGTTCTCTCCTCCTCTCCTCCACTCACAATAGAATCCCTTATGCCACTAGACTTGGAATTTTGAGCTTGGGCAACCTGGGACTGTGCGGCCTGTAGTTGGACCTAAGCATAGTACACAAAATTCTCTGCTACAACATCCTACCTGTCAATGACCACTTCAGCTTCAACCTCAATAATACACGGGCAAACAATCGATACAAACTCAAGGTAAATTGCTCCAAACACGATTGCAAAAAATACGACTTCAGCAACAGAGTGGTCAATGCCTGGAATGCTCTACCCAACTCCATTGTTACATCCTCAAACCCCCACAGCTTCAACCTCAAACTGTCTAGCGTGGACCTCACCCCATTCCTAAGAGGTCAGTAAAGGGGGCGTGCATAAGTGCACCAGCATACCTTCTGTCCATGTCCTACTGTCCCCATTTATTTGTACTCAATTCCCTTGTTCATGTCCATGTTTATACTTAGACCTGCTATCTTGTACATGTTTGGCAAACTAAATAAAATAAAATAAATATGTCCATTAAAAGTCAAGCAAGAGGACATCTACGGTCCAGAAATATCTGGAAGGTCGTAAGACATTCCTCTCTGTGTTGTAGACATAAAAATTCCTGGATTCACACATGGTGCTAAGCCTTGATTTATTTTAGCTATGGTTCTCGAATAATATGCTGATGGATGGGCTCACACAATATACCAAGAGAAAATCAAGTTACAGTTATAAACCTAGCCTGTTACATGAACATAATATTTCTCACAAGAACTGAAAGAGGTATTTGGAATAGCACAGATAAGTAAATGCAAAGTGTTAAAACAAGGCATCAATCCATGGTTTTTTGATTCTAAAAAAAAAATGTTTCCTGTAATATTGCATCAATATTAAGGGGGTGTGGAAGCTAGAGATACATTTTCCTCTCTCTCCTGTAATGCTAGATCTCAAGGTTAATCAATGAAATTGATTGAGAATAGATTTACCCTAGTAAATCCCCACCTCTGCCACCTTTGGAAGCAAATGTCATGTGCAAACCAAGCCATGGAGGATGAAAAGCAAGGGCTGGAAGCCAATAGAGATCAGAGGACAAGCCAAAACGGCAAGTCTTGTGATGACTTTCAGCGAAAGGCAAGCTCAAATGGCTATAGACAAAGAAACAAATCAGAAGATGGGAAGAAAAGGGGGGAAATAGTGCAGCTAAGAGATGTTAAGTACCTGGAGGTTGGATATTTAAGTAATATAATATTGGTTATGAAAGGCAGAATTAACTTATCCACCAGCAGCAGCAGTACCTCCAGTGTCATGGATCGCCTGGAAATGGGCAAAAGTGAAACAAACCATTCATGGAAGTGTTGAAAGTCAGCACCTACCCCTCCTTGAAGAATGAAATATTTTGGGAAATATTTTTTTTAAAAGGCAGAATATTCTATTTTTCCAAAGGGAAAAAATGGAGAAATGTGCATTTTTAGAGGCAGAAAGCTGTTCCCACAACAGAGGTCAGCACTTAAGAGATAAAGAGCTTATTGAAAGAGGAAGGGCAAAGCAAATACTTCAGGCAGAAATCCATTCAAGACAGGATATTTTGAAACTTCCTGCAACAAAGGCAGAATGGTAGGGTTAGAAGCCAGCCCCCTCACTCAAGATCCAAAACAGGACAAAAGCCATTAAACCACATTAGGAATTGCCCAATACCCTGTCAGAACACAAGGCCCTTCATTGCATCACTCCCGAGCAGTCCAAACTTCAACCAAATTAGCTCAGACAAGCACCTAGGATTTGCATTTTCTCTTTTGCCTATAGAGCCAGCTATGACCCCTACATAACCCCTACATGACACCATAGGAATCTGACAACAACAACCAATAAAATACATGTTCTTGCACAGGAACAGGAAGCTCAAGTGCAAAACACAAAAGAAGGTATAAATACTCCTCTCTCTCTCAACTCCAGGTGTTCAGCTGCCCAGAACCACAAACCCATGTAGTTCTGCTTCATCTATAAACCAGATGTCAGTTTGTGAAGCATCTCTATGAATACCATCAAACTGCCATAGAGAGAGGGGAATTCCAAATATACCTGTGGTCAAAAAGGAATCTCAAGCTGGCTAGTGAATGCGCATGTCTAAACTACCATCTCTCATTGGCTGTGATTTATGACGAAGGCTGAAGGGAAGACAGTAATGCGGGCAAAGTTCAGAAGCAGGTAAAGAAAGCAAAAAAGATGGCTGCAAACACGAAACGCCTAATGAGGAATGCCTAAGGAAGCTGTTAATAAATCACTGCTTTTTGTATTACAGTATCGGTCACTTATTATGAAGCAGGCATCGTTAGGGTGCTTGACACTATCTTTCCAACCATCAGCCTCCATGTTTCCAGTGTCTTTCTCCCAGATTGGAACTGAACCTGGTGGGTATTTCTTCCCACAGATGAAAAGTCCTCAAGGGCTCCGGGTTCCCATCATGAGCTGCCCTTTTTGGGCTCTGCTCAGATCGTTGTGGCCTTTAGGCACAAAGCGGTGGGGGGATAAAAAGTGCTCTGCGATCCATTCTCCCCCTTTTGCCTGCCCATCCTCAGCTAGAAGGAGACTTGGTCACTCAAATTCACAACTCTCTACTTGGGGTCCCAGGTTTGCCTCTGCATAGTACCATGGGAGTCTTTGGGGCGTGATGTCAACTGGAATCAGAGTTTCCACTACTAAGAGATTCAAGCATAAAGTTCGAAGTACATCGCATAGGGTTGGCAATTCTGGCAGTCTCGCTGCTGTCTTAACCGGAGGACTGCATCGGTTGTTCAACAAGGAGAGCATGGAACCGTGACTTTTTGACTTTCTATTGGCTTCCCGTTAATTTTTGCTTTGGAGAAGCTGGCAGGGAATGTTGAAAATCATATTAACGTTTTTGGGGCAATGACGAATCAGATGAGCTCTTGGTGCCAGCCCATATCTAGCTTGATACGTTCTGTCACGTGTGGCCGGGGCTTCACCTATCAATGTCCCATCTGCCTGTTCAAAGTGGATGGGGCACGCTAGGGGCCTCGTGCTAATGCCTAACTATTTGACTATGGCAGGGGCCAGCAACCTGTGGCTCTGGAGCCGCATGTGGCTCTTTCATCCCTCTTCTGTGGCTCCCTGTCACCAGTCAGCTCCACAATTGATAGGGCTTTCAGTTAGGACAGGTAGAGGAAAAAGGATGCCGCACTAGGAGGAGACTCTATGGTGGGGGAACCAGTTGGCTCCAGAATTGAATGGGCAGCTTCTAGTTAGGCCTTCGTGGCTCTTTGAAGGTTTAAGATTGCCGACTCCTGGACTATGGAGAGGCTGATTAGACATCTGGTGCAGCCAGTGTCTATGATGGCCCCTACCTCCCCGTGGGCCCCTGTGTCTGGTACTACTATCTGGGTCTTGATAGTGAAAGGGTGAATGGTTGCATTTACCATTCAGGTCGTTGCTGCCACTGCTCCCCTCTTTCCCCAATGAAAGATTCTTTCATTGGGGGCGTTAATAGGAACCCTGACACATATGTCCCGAGATGCTACAACAGCCAAGGACTAGTTGTACCACGTGTCCAGCACCACTGTAACTTTGAACAATTGCTGAATGGAGGGTCAAAACTCAAGGTTTTGGCTTTGGTACCCACCTGAGATGCTGCTCTCCCTTGCTTACATTTTAAATCTTACTTCGGAGGGGAAAAAATGGGCAGAGCATAAAGCCAAAGTCAAGGTTCTCCACCTGCCACAACTATCCTGTTGTTTTGGCAACAAACATATGACACTGTTATTCATTTCTCTTACATTGACCGTAGGGCTGGCGGCTCTGCTTCTGGAGTTCAGCCTTTCTTTGAATCGTGATCTCTTAGCTTTCTTTTCCTCTGCCAGACCAACATGAGCAGTTCCAAATAAATAAGTCAATAAATAAATAAGGCAAAGCTTTTGGTCCAGACTTACCAAGCCTCACTGCATCCTTGACCTTTAGCCTGCCAGTCTACTCAGCATCTCATTATCTCAATTAGTTCAGTAGAACAGCTCTCCAGCAAGGAGGCGATCCAGTCCTCCTTCCCTTCCTTAGCCTGTGCCTATCGCCTTTGCTTCCTCGTTTATTTCCTCCAAGCTGGTCCTTTATTAGTCGGAGTTACTTCTAATAGAATCTGAGCCTTGGAATCCATCATTTGCCATTCTGTTTCTCACCCCTTCATTATACATGCTGCCACATCTATTATAGCCAGCTTTATATTTACTGGATGGAGGTCTTCGCTTCGCCTCCCTTTTGATCCTGCTCCAGCCGGCACTAGCCAGCATCGTTCAGCAAGTCCAACCAATTACTTTTTTGCTCTCTCCCAAACTGCATTGTTGCTTCCTCTACGGCTCGACAATTATTTGAGATGGTAACAAAGAAAAGGAGGGGCGACTTCGAATCCTCTCTGGCTATGAGGATATTTGTACTGTGTTTGTTTGGCTTTTATGCGCTCTCTCTCTCTCTCTCTCTCTCTCTCTCTCTCTCTCTCTCTCTCTCTCTCTCTCTCTCTCTCTCTCTCTTTCTTTCTTTCTCTCTCTCTCTCAGCTACTGATTTACTACCTCTGCTTTAGGACTAAGAAACCTAGAATCCACATCCAAGATCCTCCAGAGACTCCCAAGATTAAACCCCTAAAACCAGATGGCCCGATGATTTGATTTTGGAATTTGGGATAGCCCGGTTTTTGAGTTCTTATTCAGAATATGGACAGGATCTCCATATACCTAAGACATTGACAGGGCCTTGCCCTCCATGGCTGCCCCAAGAAAAAACAAAAAAGGTCACGCACACACATGAAGAGGCTAGCCCTGTCATGTTCCCTGTAGCTTTTAAAGACTGAAAGAAGTTCAAAAACCCGAATGAAATATTCCCAAGAGTGAGCTGTGATAGAACTGGGTTCATAACCCTCCTTGGTTGATTGCAGGGTGAGTGAGACTGATGATAATATGTCCTGATTATGCTTTCCATGGACATAATTGGAACTTCTTAAATAGATAGTGTAATCTGCTAAGAGTCCAACCTCCCCAGGCAGAGATCAAAACCTCTAACATTTTGCACAGAATAGAGAAGGAACAGAGCACAGCACGGAGAAAAAGCTAAGAATTAAGCAGGGATCAGCTACCAACCATCCAAGGATGATAATGATAATCTTCTTCTTCTTCTTCTTCTTCTTCTTCTTCTTCTTCTTCTTCTTCTTCTTCTTCTTCTTCTTCTTCTTCTTCTTCTTCTTCCTCTTCCTCTTCCTCTTCCTCCTCTTCCTCTTCCTCTTCTTCTTCTTCTTCTTCCTCTCCTCTTCCTCCTCCTCCTCCTCCTCCTCCTTCGAAAGAGAGCTGTCTCTAATTTCAACTTTGCTAAAGAAAAGAAATGGTACCAGGATTCTATGGCACAGGCATATATCTCTTGGCCATGCTAAAAGAAGTTGAACATAATTTAGGAAACAAAACAAAAAACAAAAACACCAGCACCCAAACTCTCCTTGACAACCAAAGGAAAACTCTGCCCATTTGAGAAAATATTCTGGGTCATCTCCAGCCACCAAAACCATGTCCAACTCTGAAAGAAAGGAACAGATATTGACATGGACAGTTCTTCTAATGCAGAGGTGCCCAAAACTTGGCTTCTTCAAGACCTGTGGACTTCAACTCCCCGAACTCTCCCAGCCAATCATGCTGAGGTCATGCTCAGTTGAAGCCATTCTGAGTTTGTCCAATCGGTCTTAAAGTCGCCAAAGTTTGGATGCCCATTTCAAAGCATGATTGTAGCACTTCCCTTATTCCTTATTGCTGTGGTCCTCCATCCTGCCTTTCCACAGGTTTGATTTCTTATTTTATCCCTCTTTCTTGTTTTTTTCCCACCCTCAACTCTCTTGTGCGTGTAAGAACATGCTTCTTGCAATGGGCCGTCTTTTTCCTCTTTCCTGAAGAAGTCAGTTTATGTGGCCCAAGAAGACAGAAGCCGAGTCCTGCTGGGTGCCCTCATGCTAACCTGATTTCTTTCCTATTTGTTCCAGGGGAAATGGTTACCTGCTGTGTTTAAAGCACACTTTTGGACTGCTGAATCAGAACTAAACAACTTTAAAAGCACACCAAGATGAGATTTCATAGGGTGCCCTGGGAACGTCTGGATTTGTTCTCAAAAGCCTTTCGCCAACAAAGGCTCGCCTAGTTATTTTTGTACGCTGTCAGCAGAGTTTAGAGGAGACGAATCACATCCTCACTTGTTTTTAACTTGCTCTTTTACTTTTTACTTCCCCCCCCCCCCTGATGCTCCTCTGCACCAGCACGGATTAAATGGGATTGTCCGTTTCGTTTCTCGCTTTTCAAACTATCCTTTTGCCTATCCAGGGCAGTTTTGAGTTCTGTTGTGTTGGAAGAAATGTCCTTCTGGGGTTCAGTTCCAAGTGAGGGAGAAAGACACTGGAAACATGGTGGCTCTTTGGAAAGATGTTTTTTAATGGTGGGCAGGATCACATGCCTTGAAGATGTTGGGTGAAGAAGAAGAAAAAAGAGGAGAGATGTTGAGAGCGCCTGAGTTTTGGACCCTCTCTGGGTTTTTTAATTTTAGCTTGTATTCTGATTGGTTGTGAAATTCTCATAAGTCCATGTAGGGGCAATTCTGTAGGCTGTCCTGAGTCCCAAGCTTGGTTGAGCCTTGCTGGGTGATGTAATCTTCCCAAATGCCTTGTAGTGAGTTCTGTTGCTAGATGGGTAGAGAGCTAATCCTACCTTGGTTGGATCTTGGGTAAGGGCATTTGCCTATGAATGGACTTAACTATCTCTTTATCTCTTAAATGCAGACATTTGTTGTGGGCTATCGAGGATGGTGGGTGCTATTAAGAGTGAGCCTGCTCCCTGCTTAAAAAACATGTTTCTCCATTTCTCATCCAGGGAAATATAATATTCTGCCTTTTTAATATTTCCTAGAATATTTCATTCTTCTAGGCGAGGGGTGGGTGCTAACTTCGTGCAGTTGCATAGAACAGAGATCCCCAACCTTTGCAACTTTAAGTCTGAAGGACTTCAGCTCCCAGACTTCTCCAGCCAGCAAAGCTGGCTGGAGAATTCTGGGAGCTGAAGTCCTTCAGACTTAAAGTTGCAAAGGTTGGGGACTCCTGGCATAGAAGGATGCTTTGAGTGGGTTGAATGGCTGGCTCAATGCAGACCCAACGAGAAGCACAACTATGATACTAAGGTATTTGGGAATTGCAGGAGGACAGCAGCAACAGATCTTGGAATGTTTGATAGGGAGGGAGAGAGCAAGTTGGTACTCTCCCTAGAAGTTCATGAAGCACATTCATGGTTATGAAGATAATTGCTTTAAATTCTTTAATTTGAAACCAAAGTCCCCCAAAGATGATTAGGGGGCTGGAGGTTCAAACATATGAAGAACGGTTGCAGGAACTGGGCATGTCTCGTTTAATGAAAAGAAGGACTACGGGAGACATAATAGCAGTGTTCCGATATCTCAGACCCAAAGAAGAGGGAGTCAAGCTATTCTCCAAAGCACCTGAGGGCAGGACAAGAAGCAATGGGTGGAAACTAATCAAGGAGTGAAGCAACACAGAACTAAGGAGAAATTTCCTGACTGATGAATCACAATGAATCAATGGAACAACTTGCCTCCAGAAGTTGTGAATGCTCCAACACTGGAAGTTTTCAAGATGTTGGATAACTATTGAAGTAGTGTAGGGTTTCCTGCCTAAGCAGGGGGTTGTACTAAAAGACCTCCAAGGTCCTTTCCAACTCTGTTAGTCTATTCTATTCCATCCCATCCCATCCCATCTCATCCCATCCCATTCTGATCCATTCTAGCCAGCGTTACCTGGACTGTTACAATTTTCAGAGCATTTCTTGATGCTCTTCAGATTATCTCCTCGTTTATGCATTCTTGTTTTGTTTCCCTCATAGTAAGACTATTAGATGCAGAAACTAGAGGCAGAAAACTTTACATTTTTGTTGCCATCTATTGGTTGTTTAGCTTTTCTTTAGTCTAGATCCGAGAGTCTTAATGTTAGAGGGAATTAATTTTCCAATGAAACTCTAAGTGAGTTTGAGAAAGTTCTATCCACACTCAAGAGCACGTTCAACGGAGATATTCAGTCATCGTGTTTTATCAATCCTTCAAAGATGGATGGTGCATATGCTTATGGATCCTTCACCTCGATTTATTTCACAATAAATTGGATAGGAACAGGTTACATATCCAGAGCTAAACAAAGGTGAGGGACGGACTCCCGACAGTGTAAGGGACAAGTCTATAATTCATTTCTAACTCTGTTCTAGCTCATTAACTTCATGGGGCCTTGAATGGGGTGAAAGAACTGTCTCTTCTCCAGTCCTATTACAGTCAAATCATTAAGAGTCCCTTCAAGTTCTGCAACTAGGTTGATATCTACATTACTCTCCTCTCCCTTTCACTAATGTGCTCATCAGGGGTGTGGACTTTTGCATCTGTTTCCCATTACAGGATGGATAGATAGCTCTGGATATCAGGTGTTATTTGTTACTGTAAACTATCACTTCATTTACAATGTCCTTATCATAATGAACACAGTATGGGAGCCTATTTAACACTCTTAGTGCCAGCAGATGTTAAATGCTGGAAGAAGGGGAGAGCTGGAGAAATCACTGCCTTTAAAACCACCCACAATTTAAAGCACATCCATTTTATTTTTGTTTGTTTTCCGCTTGAACTAAAATATTGTTCCAGACCCAAAATTACTCGGATATCACACACCAAAACAATTTCTGCATGTTTTACTAGGTGAAACATTTGTGGAGTTACAATAATACAATACAATAATACAATAGCAGAGTTGGAAGGGACCTTGTAGGTCTTCTAGTCCAACCCCCTGCATGGGCAGGAATCTTATACCATTTCAGACAAATGGCTGTCTAACATCTTTTTAAAGACTTCCAGGGTTGGGGCATTCACAACTGCTGGAGGCAAGCTGTTCCAGAGGTTAATTGTTCTTACTGTTAGGAAATTTCTCCTTAGTTCTAAGTTGCTTCTCTCCTTGGTTAGTTTCCACCCATTGCTCCTTGTCCTGCCCCCAGGTGTCTTGGAGAAAAGTTTGACTCCCTCTTCTTTGTGGCACCCTCTGAGATATCGGAACACTGCTATCATGTCTCCCCTGGTCCTTCTCTTCATCAAACTAGACATACCCAGTTCCTGCAGCCGTTCTTCATATGTCTTAGTCTCCAGTCCTCTAATCATCTTGGTTGCTCTTCTTTGCACTCTTTCCAGAGTCTCCACGTCTTTTCTACATCGTGGCGACCAAAACTGTATGCAGTATTCCAAGTGTGGCCTTACCAAGGCACTATACAGTGGCATTAACACTTCACGCGATCTAGATTCTATCCCTCTGTTGATGCAGCCTAGAACTGTGTTGGCTTTTTTGGCAGCTGCTGCACACTGCTGGCTCATATTTAAATGGTTGTCCACTAGGATTCCGAGATCCCTCTCACAGTTGCTACTATTGAGCAAGGTACCACCTATACTGTACTTGTGCATTTGGTTTTTCTTGCCTATATGTAGGACCTTACTTTTTTCACAATTGAATTTCATTTTATTAGACAGTGCCCAATGTTCAAGTTTGTCTAGATCCTTCTAGACAAACTTGTTTAACCTCATCTCAAAGGTCAATGTGTCTATCCTATTTGGGCTGCAGAACAGTTGTTGACCTACTAGATGGCAGCAAAGGGACTAGAAAGTCCTCTCTGGTGCCCTCTTGTGGCCTGATATGCCTCTAAAACTACTGGGATGCTAAGGTCCCAAAATATTTCAGTCTTATGTCATTTCAGTTGATTGGACTAGTCATCAATATCTATTTAATTTTTCTCCCGATGATCACCCTGAAAGTGATGATCAAAGCCGTAATGACGCAGTGATTACAATTAGTGGTGGGATTGAAATAAATTAACTACTGGTTCTCTGCCCTAATGATTTCTTCCAACAACCAGTTCATCAAACTACTCAGAAAGTTAACAATTAGTTCTCCCGAAGTGGGGCAAACTGGCTGAATCCCACCGCTGGTTAGAATGCATTACTGCAGGCTACTTCTGCTGACTGCTGACTGCCGGCAGTTTGAGTCTCACTGAAGATTGACTCAGTCTTCCATCCTTTTGAGATGGATAAAATGAGGACCCAGATTGTTGGGGGCAAGATATACAATACAATACAATACAATAGCAGAGTTGGAAGGGACCTTGTAGGTCTTCTAGTCCAACCCCCTGCATGGGCAGGAACCTTATACCATTTCAGACAAATGGCTGTCTAACATCTTTTTAAAGACTTCCAGGGTTGGGGCATTCACAACTGCTGGAGGCAAGCTGTTCCAGAGGTTAATTGTTCTTACTGTTAGAAAATTTCTCCTTAGTTCTAAGTTGCTTCTCTCCTTGGTTAGTTTCCACCCATTGCTCCTTGTCCTGCCCCCAGGTGCCTTGGAGAAACGTTTGACTCCCTCTTCTTTGTGGCACCCTCTGAGATATCGGAACACTGCTATTGTGTCTCCCCTGGTCCTTCTCTTCATCAAACTAGACATACCCAGCTCCTGCAGCCGTTCTTCATATGTTTTAGTCTCCAGTCCTCTAATCATCTTGGTTGCTCTTCTTTGCACTCTTTCCAGAGTCTCCACGTCTTTTCTACATCGTGGCGACCAAAACTGTATGCAGTATTCCAAGTGTGGCCTTACCAAGGCACTATACAGTGGCATTAACACTTCACGCGATCTAGATTCTATCCCTCTGTTGATGCAGCCTAGAACTGTGTTGGCTTTTTTGGCAGCTGCTGCACACTGCTGGCTCATATTTAAATGGTTGTCCACTAGGATTCCGAGATCCCTCTCACAGTTGCTACTATTGAGCAAGGTACCACCTATACTGTACTTGTGCATTTGGTTTTTCTTGCCTATATGTAGGACCTTACTTTTTTCACAATTGAATTTCATTTTATTAGACAGTGCCCAATGTTCAAGTTTGTCTAGATCCTTCTGTATCTTAAGCCTATCTTCTGGAGTGTTGGCTATTCCTGCCAGCTTGGTGTCGTCTGCGAATTTGATGAGTTCCCCATTTATCCCCTCATCCAAATCGTTGATGAAGATGTTAAAGAGTACTGGGCCTAAAACAGAGCCTTGGGGGACTCCACTGCATACTTCCTTCCATGTAGATGCAGTTCCATTGAGGACTACACGTTGAGTGCGGTTGGTCAGCCAGTTACGAATCCATTTGGTGGTGCTGCTGTCTAACCCACAATTTTCTACTTTATCTAATAGTAGGTTATGGTCTACTTTATCAAATGCCTTACTGAAGTCCAGGTAAATTATATCAACAGCATTCCTCTGGTCCACTGATTTTGTTACTTTGTCAAAGAATGCAATTAGATTCGTCTGGCATGATCTGTTTTTGACAAACCCATGTTGGCTTTTGGCTATTACTTTGTTTGCTTCTAGGTGTTCACTTATTTGTTGTTTAATTATCTTTTCCAGAATCTTTCCTGGTATTGAGGTCAGGCTGATGGGTCTATAGTTTCCTGGATCTGTTTTTTTTCCTTTTTTGAAGATGGGAACCACATCTGCTCTTTTCCAGTCTTCTGGCAGTTCCCCGGTGCTCCAGGATCTCTGAAAGATATAGTTCAGTGGTTCTGAGATCTCGTCTGCCAGTTCCTTCAGAACCCTGGGGTGTAATCCATCCGGTCCTGGTGATTTGAACTCGTCCAGGGCAGACAGGTGCTCACTTACCATTTTCTTCCCTATTTCAAGATGTTGACTCTGTAAACTGCTACTTTCCTTCCTTCCTTCCTTCCTTTTTTCCTTCCTTCCTTCCTTCTTTCCCAGTGGTTAGAATACAGTATTGCAGGATAATTCTGCCCACTGTCAGGAGTTCAATCCTGACCGGTTCAAGGTGGACTCAGCCTTCCATCCTTCTGCAGTTGGTAAAATGAGCATCCAGATTGGGGACAATAGGATGACACTGTAAACCCCTTAGAGGTGGATGTAAAGCACTTTGAAGTGGCATATAAGTCTAAGTGCTATTGCTATATTTTTAGAAGTATCATCCTCTAGTATTTGAGGGACCATGCACGAGCTTTCTCTGATTCCACTTGGGGTTCAACTGGAGTTTTACAGCCCATAACTGGTAGCTTTATGTGACATAGAATGGAGAAATAGGACCAAAGAAGCAGACTCAGTAGCCTTGTTGAGAGAGTCCTGCTTTGGTGACCCTGTGTACAAATCAGTACATGGATTGCTTAAGCTTTTTTAGTCACCACACATTTTACTATGGGATGTATGAATGATCTTGGAGAAAGAGGGGAAGAGATTCTGCCTGCGAAACACATAAATAACAGATGGAGGAGTCCCCAGTGGCTTCACAGGCAGAGAACAAAACGGAGAAAGAACCCTGCATATTGGATCAAGTGATGACAGGAGTTTTTGTGCCTTCAGACTTGAAATATTCTATTATTGTAACTGTACAATAAAGTAGAATTAGTTCATCGAGTCCCATTTTCTGCCAGCTTGATCTGGGAGGGCTGACGCAGATCAATGTTCCTAACCAACTGGGGGCCATTCTTGGGCTACCAACAACATCTCTAGTATGGCAGTAGAATGGCAAAGGTGGCTTGTCAGGCGACAGTCTTGCAATCTTGATGAAATCTTTGGCAGAAGACCTTACACAAGATCAGGAACTCTCCCCTACCACAACAATATTAAGGATAAAGGCAGGGGTGGGATTGAAAATTTTTAGCAACCAGTTCTCTGCCCCGTTGCTGAGTGGGTGTGGTCATGGGGCGTGGCCTAGTCAGCTTCCTGCACCACAGGGGGGTGGAGTTTTCAAAAACATCCTCCCCTGGGCTCTAGAGGCCCTCTGGAAGCCAGAAAGGGGCCCATTTGTCGACTTTCATACTTCCGGTACTTCTGGTAGGCCTGTTTTTTGCCCTCCCAGAGCCTCCACGCAGGCCCTGCACTTACCTGGCATTCAAAATGAGCCATGTGGAGACTTCTGGGAGGGTCGGAGGGAGTTGTGGGGGGGAGCCAGCCAGTCGTTCGTGGAACTGGTTCGCGGAACTACCAGTTCGGCGAACCAGATTAAAATTAACATCCGGTTCACCCAAACCAGTCCGAACTGGCCAAATCTGTTTCTCTTTTTTTTTCTTTTTTGAAGTATGCAAAAGAGCAGGGAATCACTGTTAATTATCAGGGCAACTCACTGGACGGATATCACAATTATTTTTTACAGCAGAGGGTAATTTTGATACCAGTCCAGTGAATTGCCCTGGTAATTAACAGTGATTCTCTGCTGTTTTACATAGAGAAAGAAAGAAAGAAAGAAAGAAAGAAAGAAAGAAAGAAAGAAAGAAAGAAAGAAAGAAAGAAGGAAGGAAGGAAGGAAGGAAGGAAGGAAGGAAGGAAAGAAAGAAAGAAAGAAAGAAAGAAAGAAAGAAAGAAAGAAAGAAAGAAAGAAAGAAGTCCCCTCCTGTAATTTAAAATTAAAATAGATTCTAGACTAAGTTGCTTTAGAGGAGGGGAGGGTGGGGAGGAAATCTTTACTTGATAGATCGAAAGCTGATCTATCCTACAGACTTAATCCAGTTCTAATCCTTGCTGTTCTTTCCCAGGTTCCTTAAAAATGTGTAATCTTTGTGAGGAGATGAAGACTTTCCAGCAGAGACTTCCTGGCACTTTGACAAAAAAAACCCCAGAACTCCCCAGATGCTGTGACGGTTAAACCAGTTTAGAAAAACCCATCAGGGAATGGCTTGCTTTCATAGAGTTAGAGCAAATGTCATTCTTTAATACGGAATCATGACTAAACCCTGCATTTCACTGCCAGCTTTAAGAGCTTTCTTAAATTATGCTCATTGATCCTAGTGTGTATATTACACACTGGATACAGCGGAGCTATATAAAATTCTTCTCGCAGCTGTTTGCTTTCCACATAGGCTAAAAAGTGTGTGTGTTGCTGTCCTTTAGTGGCATATTTAACATCTATGAATCAAGATGCCGGGGAGAGAAAAGAGATCAAGGAACAATGAAAATCCACTCTGTGGCCAGACACAGAGGAAAGGCTTTTGTCCAAAGGGAATCACCTGTCAGCCATCACACCTGGACCAGACTGGAAACACAATTCTACTTTATTGTAAGGCTACATTAACAGAATCTTGCAAGTTTGAAAGTACAAATCTCCCACCATCTCCTTTATAGACTGAGAAGATAGGGAGGTTCCTTTCTGAGTTTGTCTGCTGTTATGCAGCTGTGGGCTACGTCCTCTCTTATCTGATCCATCCCTAGGCAGCATCTTTGCCCTTTCTCTCCCACGTTCATTACAACATACCTGTAGATGGAACCTGAAGGGTTGAAACACATCATCAGACTCAAGTCCCTTCATACCCACAAGGTATCGAAGTCTACCCCATCTTGAATTCTGTTAAGTCTTATCTACCGCCAATTTGCTTTGACCATTAGTAGTTCAGATTCTTGTAGAGAGTGTTAGCAAGCAATACATCTATATTCATCAGAACCACCTTGCTTCCTGATTTCTTGCACCTGATATACCATTGCATCCCCAATAATTACGCAAAAGTCATCTGGATACACATGGAAGAAACATCATGAAAAGCACATTACACTATTGTTATGAGCAATGTCACTGAAAGTCAGCCTGACCTGGCTGAGATAGAAAGGTCCTGGTTCATAATGTTTGACTACATTTGTACCAGTGCACAACATGTTCCCCAGGAGCTTTCATGCCCTTCAAAATTTAACCTGATCTTGTATTTTTCCCAGGCATTCTGCCATGATATTCATTTATTGCAATTTTGGCTACCATTTTCCTTCTGCCACATGAAATCGAATGGATTAATACTTCCCAAAGAACATTTTGGTGAAATTAGACCAGGGGTCAGCAACTCGTGGCTTTGGAGCTGCATGAAATATGAGTCACAACCACCAATGTGTGATACCTGCCACCGCACGATTTATTGAGCTTTTTGACCCCCGGTAGGCCAACCATGGATAAATCTAAGAAAAGAAAAGTTTTAGAAGAAAACAGAGCATTTAATTCAACTGCATATGCTAGTTCTGTGGCCAGTCAGGAAATAGTCAGGCACGGGAAGCGTTTTGTGGCTCCCGGTGTTTTCTGTGGGAAATGGGTCCAAATGGCTGTTTGAGTGTTGAAGGTTGCTGATCCCTGAATTAGATTGATCTCAATGGAAGTATGTGAATATCCTATTTTCATGGCACAACCACCCTCTCTAGGAGCCTGCTGTCTTCCTGGTTCTCCATATCCCCAACCAAGATGGTTCAACATGGGTTTTCTTCCAAGTGACTTTCTCAAGTGTAGCCAAGTGACTTGGGAAGTGTAGTCAGCCAAGAAGATTGATGAAAACATGGGCAGTAAGAAGCCCTTTGAGGTTGTCTAACAAGAACAACTTGACTTTTGGAACCTGATTGCTAGTCAGGTAATGCAACAGAATATTGGAATCCTGCCAAAGCAATTCTCCAGCTTCTCAGCTTATCCCTAGCAAAGTTAAGGCAATTAGTGTCTTTCTCATTTCCCCCCATCTCTCAGATTCAGGAAACTTTTTTTGGTAATGCCCCTGCCTCTAACTGTAATGGTCTTTCTCTTTCCACCATATTTCTAAGTCCTGTTAGACATTCAATCATGGGCTTCAATGCTGTCACTTGGTAATAATAAAGTAAACTTAAAAGTATCACCAACATAGGCTCCTAAGGAATTATAAAAGACACCTGGGAAAAAAATAACAAGAAGAAGAAAATGTTTGTTTTGGTTTTTTCCCCAGGGCAGAAAAAGTTTGGGGGAAATTAAAAGATAGATTTTGATGGAAAATTACTGCTTCCAAATTGCTTCATCCTCCATTACATTTTTGAGGGATGCAGGTATAGGGCGCTTGCCTTCGTTAATATGGAAGAGGTATTTGCGACAATCAAAATCAAGATCACACTGGGGGGAAAAAATCCCTGTTTTTTTTAAAGTCAAAAAACATCTGCTTTTCTCATCAAATGATGAGATCATCCCTGCAAAATTCTCAGAGAGGTAGCTTGATTTTCTGACCTGATTACAAGAATGCCAAGCTGCTGTGTGAATTTTTTTGTGTCTTTCACTAGACAATCATCTGTCTCACAATTAGGAGCCTCTTTGATTTTCTACATTTTTAAAAATGTTTTTATTATACGTTTTCCTTTATTCTACATCACATTTCCAGTTTTGCAACAAGTTTGTACTGACTGTATCAAGTCCTTTTTAAATACACATAGCATTATACACCCTGATCATAACCATTATTCTTGTAGTCATACAGCAGGGTCTCTCTTAAATATATTGTACGTCATAGTTATATCCCTTATTTTCATAGTTGTACCATAATGCTCTATACATTTATCACTCTATACCTTTTAATGTATAGCCATGTACAGTCTGATAGTAATATTGCTTACAGTACAGTATATATTCTTATATGGATCTACTATATACCTGTATTTATTTCTAGTGTGTTAATCTTCTTTTGTTATTAAGTTTCTAATTTCTGCACCTGTTATCTATCCATTTGTACAGTAAGTGCCATGTTGAGTAAGTACTCTGTTTCCCCTTTATCTTTACATTCCATCATTGACCTGTCCAGTTCAGCACATTTTCTACATTTTTATTAAATTCCAAGAATAAACATCAGGAGAGAACCTTCCCCATGGTCTTTTTCAGATTGGAAAGTGTGGGTCACCAGAGACCACAAGAGAGATGGAAAGACGCCCAACGGAAATTGGAAGAACCAGCAGAAACATTTCTACCACCTGTGATGTTCAAAAAAAAATATTTCACAAAAACCACTAAGAAAATTAGGGAAAACATCCCAAAGCATCCTGAAGATAAATGTAGCAAACCATATGTTTATAGGGTATATTTATATTTGATGATTTTAATGTTTTACGTTGTAAGCAACCCAGAGTTATTTTGAAATGAGGTATGTGGCAAATAAATTTCATAAATTTCATAACTGAATAAGATTCTTACACAGAGGAGGAACATTGGTTTTGAAAACTGAAAGTCACATTTCATCAAGCTTTAATTTAAAATGGCCCCAATGTCCATCCAAGACGTTGACAGAGAGATTCTCTAGTGCCTGGTTTGTGTGAAGGCTGTTCCGGCATTACATGGTAAAATATTAACATCTGAAAATGAAAACAAACATTGGAAATGAGCACCCATTATTCTCTGCTTGTTCCTTACAAGAAGAAGATCTTGAATTTGGTTCTGTGCTTGGCTTTGGATACAAAGGATCGTGTGTGGTCTTCTGAAATGAACAATGTTCCTCTGAACATCTGATCTATTCTATGTTCTTCTCCTTCTCTTTCTCCTTCTCCTTCTCCTTCTCCTCCTTCTCCTTCTCCTTCATCCATCAGTCTGTCCATCTGCTTCAGCATAACTCTGGAGCTCCTCAACACAGATGACTTACCCTCTGGAAACAAATACTGGTGGAGTAAGACACCCCTGGGGGGGGTGTCTCTGTGTGTGTGCATTCCAGCATAACTCTGGAACACCTGGGCCGTGAAGGAGAATGAGTACGCTCTCCTTGTTTGTGATACCAGGATTGTAGACACGATGGGAAAGAGGAGCGCATGGGAGGGGGAAAGAAGAGGGCAGGGATGATGGGCATGGGAGTAGGGGAAAGACAGGCCCCTCTCAATGGCTCCCCATCAGAAAAACACTTTGATGTCTATAAATACCCGGCTAACACCAGGTTATCAGCTAGACAGGTATAACGAGCACTCAGTAGAGAACAAGAGGCCACCACCAAAGAAAAGTCAAAATAATTTTGGAAGTAATAATGCCAGCAACAGCAACAACAAAACACTCCCCCCCTTCCATAAATAGAAGTAGGAGGCCAATGTAATAACAAAAGTAATAAAAACCACACATAGCATCAACCAGAATATATGCTTCAAAATGTGTCAAATAATGCACCACTGTTAGCACTGCGATCAGAGGAGTTCACACATTTTGACAGAGTATATCATTCTGTGTACACTGAGCCAAACCTTTTTATTAATACAAAATGCATATTTGGAGGAAGTAGGGGGGGGGGGGGGAGAAATGCTACGCGGTCTTTTTCTCGCCCAAATGAACCCTCTTGAAAGAGGTGTTCGCAGCACTTCTGTTGTGCTGACAAATACTTTGGAACTTAGCCGAGCACAGCTATTGTCTAGTGAGAGGGCTACTTTGATTGACAGGGCAGTCTAGCATGGCAGCAAGAGCATTTAAGAAGGAAGGGAGCTATCTGTTGACTTTGATGAGATCTCATTATCTCCAAATTCTGCCTTGCTTTCACTTAAATGCCGATAAACTGTAGGCAATCCTTATGGGAATGCAGAATCTCTAGAGATTGAAGCTTGCTTTGCATCAATCCCATAATATTTTGTAACAGGGTGTTTTGGGTTTTTGTTTTTTTTTTGCATTCTTCCTCTCCTCAAGAACTCCAGGCTGTGGGCAAAGTTAGCCTGCAATACTGCATTCTAACCACCGGGAAGGGAGGGAGGGAGGGAGGGCAATTGCAATAGCACTTAGACTTATATCCTGCTTCACAGTGCTTTACAGCCCTCTCTAAGCAGTTTACAGAGTCAGGATATTGCCCCCAACAATCTGGGTCCTAATTTTACCCACCTTGGAAGGACGGAAGGACGAGTCAACCTTGAGACAGTCAGGATTGAACTCCAAGCTGTGGGCAAAGTTAGCCTGCAATACTGCATTCTAACCACTGGGGGTGGGAGGGAGGGAGGGAGGGAGGGAGGAAGGAAGGAAGGAAGGAAGGAAGGAAGGAAGGAAGGAAGGACAATAGCACTTAGAATTATATACCACTTCACAGTGTTTGCAGCCCTCTGTAAGTCAGCATATTGCCTGCCCCCAACAATTTGGGTCCTCATTTTATCCACCTTGGAAGGATGGAAGGCCGAGTCAACCTTGAGACGGTCTGGATTGAACTCCAAGCTGTGGGCAAAGTTAGCCTGCAATACTGCATTCTAACCACTAGGGAGGGAGGGAGGGAGGGAGGGAGGGAGGGAGGGAGGGAGGAAGGAAGGAAGGAAGGAAGGAAGGAAGGAAGGAAGGAAGGAAGGAAGGAAGGAAGGAAGGACAATAGCACTTAGAATTATATACCACGTCACAGTGTTTGCAGCCCTCTGTAAATCAGCATATTGCCTGCCCCCCACAATCTGTGTCCTCATTTTACCCACCTCGGAAGGATGGAAGGCTAAGTCAACCTTGAGCTAGTGAGATTCAAACTGCCAAATTGCAGTCAGCTGGCAGTCATCAGAAGTAGACTGCAGTACCGCACTCTAACCACTGCGCCACCATGGCTCATCAACAGATCAGATATATTATCTTGGAGATTCAATGTGAATCACACACACACACCTCTAAAATATAGCCTAATCAAACACCATTTATAAATGGACCAATAGTAACATTTGCATGACAGGAAATAATGCAATTGTTTCTATTTGTGCGATATAAAAATAGATTTGTCCATGGAACAACGAGGCAATATTCCAACAGAAAGCCCCACTCCCCCACTTCAAAAAAAAAATGTTATTGCAATCTGGGATACTTGGAGAATGCAAGTTTTGCTAATTTCTATATGAACAAATCCAATCCATGCAGTCTGCTATTTGGCTTGGAAGATGGCTCTGAACCTCCCCCAAATTTTATTTTTATTTTTTATCTTTTGGTGACACTATCTAGCGTCTATGAAAACTGTGAAAGTATATTTTCAAATGTGTATTTGGAAAGACAATGCATTTAGAAATGGAAATATTCAGAGTAAATGTGTTTAAAATATTAGCATGTACTTAAACAAGCCTTTTAAGGCATTTATTTCTAAAGTGCATGTTTACAGCAGAAGTGGAACAGAACCAATATTGAACACAGGGAAAGGAAAAAAAATAGAAAATAGAGGGAAAAAAGGCAGGGGAATAATGATACATCAATACCACGCAACGTTCAAATGTGAATCAGGCTGATTGTATGATATAAGCTTTCTCCATGATGTATTTTCATATGTCCTACATTCCTTGATTCCATTAAAATCACTGAAATACTTGGAGCCTGGTGGAACGGAGAAAGAGTGAGAGATGAGGTGAGAAGCTGCAGGAACACATCATCTCTTGCTGTGAGCAGAGAAGGTCCTTTAGCTGAGGATGACATTAAACCATGCTGGCTTGCAGAGAAGGTCAGAGCGTGCTACCAAGTTTCCAGGAACGTCTAATGTTTTTGCTCCCTTCCCTATTTCCCCTGGCCTTAATGAGAAAATGATATAATTAGGTCAGAAGACAACTGTGATTGGTGGGAGATGATTTTGTTGTTCTGGTTGTTATCATGAAGAAGAGAACTGGGTGGTGAATATTTTTTTTCTTCCTTCCTGCCTTATATTTTAACCACTACATCAAACTGGCTCTGCTACTGCAGAGTAAGATATGAAAATGTTAATAATGGTGCTTAGGCTAGATTGGTGTTTCTCAGCCTCGGCAGTCTGCAGATACATAAGCTTCGATTCCCCAAAAGGCTGCCTGGGGAATTCTGGGAGCTGAAGTCCACACATTTTCAAGTTCCCACGATTGGGAAACACTGGGCTAGATGATCAAAGAATGAAGAATGGAGTCCTGCAACCTAGATCAACAGGGGAGTCCTTATCCATGACAATGACTCTGTGTGTGTGTGTGTGTGTGTGTGTGTGTGTGTGTGTGTGTGTGTGAGAGAGAGAGAGAGAGAGAGAGAGAGACAGACAGACAGACAGACAGACAGACAGTCAGTCAGAGACACAGACACAGACACAGACACAGAGAGTCAGAAACAGAGAAAAAGAGAGAGACAATAGAAAAAAGAAAGAAAGGTAGGTAGGTAGGAAGGAAGGAAGGGAAAAAGGAGGAAGGAAGGAAAGAAGGAAGAAAGGAAGTAGAATAAGAAGGAAGAAAAAGAAAGAAAGAAAGAAAGAAAGGAAGGAAGGAAGGAAGGAAGGAAGGAAGAAGGAAGGAAGGAGAATGAGAGGAAAGGAAGGAAGAAAAAGAAAGAAAGAAAGAAAGAAAGAAAGAAAGAAAGGAGGGAGGGAGGGAGGGAGGGAGGAAGGCAGGCAGGCAGGTAGGAAAAGGAAAAGGGGGTGTTTCTTTTCTGAGTGTCTGAACACTGTATGGAAGTCCAGAACCAATATGTCAATTAAAGTCACCACTATAGGATGGAACTCCATTAATAATTGCTTTCTTTCTCCCTCCTCTTCTCTCCCCCACCCCTCTAAGAAATACCAGCAAGTGGAAGAGGGTAAGTTAAAGCTGAGTCTACTAAAGGAAGTACCGATGGGGAGGGGAGTCGAAAAGAAAAGGTCAAGGGGAAAATGTAAATGTCAGAATCAGAATGTTTGGAATCAAGACGGTTATACTCTGAATGTCATTGTGATCAATACAATTTGAGGGGGGTTTGTTTTTGAATAACTTGAGCAAACAAGGATGGCAACTAGCAATCTTCTCATTAAAGCTCATTAAAAAGACCACCTTACAGACAAACGCCCGATGAAGTCCAATTGTGAGAAACAGCTTCAATCCACATTGTCCAAAAGAATAGAAAAGTTAAAGTCTTCCGAGACGATTGAGCCAAAGGAGGTGATCTTGTTTTAACAGCTCATCTAACCAGGCTCCCCAACCGCGATGACGAAGGAGAAGGAAATGAAGCAAATTTAGAAACACACATTGATATTTCAGGTCACTCGATTACCAGGAGATGGGGCTCACAGATATCTTAAAAGAGCAGATGTATGCAATAATATGGAATAAAAACCGTAGGCATTCTTAAGGAAGTGATCGCTAACAGCAACGGAAAAGGTAACTCCTTGGAAAGTTTGCTCTCCTAACAAGGTAAGTTTAGGGAAAAGTTGGAGGTCTTTGCAAAAGACATCAGAGCGCAGCTGATTTACAAACCTTGAATTCGGTGGTCAACAAAAACCCAGCTCACCTGATACAAAATACACAAAAGAGCACAGGATGTATCTTTCAATTGTACTTTGAAGCCAGCAGATTGTTTATTTAATACACTAATCCCCAGTTTGAGGAAAACCTTCCTGTTGTTCAAGCTTCAGTGCCTGGCTCTGGGTGATTCTATTTGGGGAATGTAGGAAATTTCTATATTGTTATGAGATTTGCCCTTGGCATTTTGTTATATGGGTGTAATGAGAAACACCAAAACCTGCCCAGACAGTATAAAACGAGTAGAACATGTTCTCCTAAGCTGTGTATTCTTTAAGGATATCTGACATTTTCTTATTGCCCCAATTTTATGCGCCTTTCTGTTTAAAAAATGCATTTAAGCTTTCGAGTTCAAACCCAGAGATATACGGAAATTTGGTACAGTGGCAGGTAGGATCAGAGAACAAACACGCAGCTCTGTCCCTTGATAGATACAAAACACCATCCTTCTCCCAAAATATTTCTTTTCTTTTAGCTGTGAAGCTGAGATAAAATTGTTTTCTGGTTTTTATTTATTTTATTTTTTATTTTATTAAATTTATACCCCGCCCTTCTCCTTGTTAGGACCCAGCGCGGCGCACAGGCATTATTAAAACCACAAAATACAATATCAATTAAAATATATTAAATTGATTAGACCCGTGCTAAAACCCATGTTAAAACCGTACCAAATTAATTTATTTTTAAAAAGTCAGAAGTGGGGGCTATCCTAGGCCGGCTTGTTGGAATAGATACGTCTTAAGACGTTGGCGGAAGAGGCGGAGGTCCGAGATAGTGCGAAGGTCGGGGGGTAGGTCGTTCCAGAGGGCCGGGCCCGCCACAGAGAAGGCCCTTCCCCTGGGTGTCGCCAACTGGCATTGCCCCGCTGACGGCACCCGGAGAAGACCCTCTCTGTGGGAGCGGAGCGGACGAAGGGATGTATGGGGCAGGAGGCGGTCTCGTATAGATTTGTCTGGTTATTTTATATTTATTTTACATCATGCGACCGTATGTGCATGATCTGGTCATCGACATAAATAGATTTAAAATTTAAAAACATGATGCAAAATGAAAAGGGCACGAAGACAGGGGGGGAAATACTCAATTTACTACCAAATTTCCCCCCCCCCCAAAAAAAATTATACTGTGGTTTGCATCACACCCAACTAAAATGAAAAACACACCTTCCTGTAATATTGCAAACATTATTCATTTCACTAACTGAAAATTAGCCAGACGTATTTTTAAGACAGAATGCTTCTGGAATCTTCTTTAGAAAGCACAAACTCTTAGAGAATTGTATTCTCAAGTGTTGTGGCCCATCAGTAGCAAGTGGAGCTGGCAGCAGAGTCAGACAGTGAGGAGGGTTGGGGAGGAACATGGGCCAGTCCTGGAGTCTGGGGAAGGCTCTGATGAGGGCTCTGTGTCGGAGGCAGAGAGGGAGCCAGAGCCATCTGACAGTTATCAGCTGCCTTCAGAGTCAGACATCAGTGAGGCAGAAGAACAGCTGAAGCTTGCTCCCAGTGGGTGCATGCACAGAGTTGCCAGACGAAGGGAACAGCTAAAGAACAGGGGTCGACTTGGGAGTAAGGCCACAGGGCGATGATGAATGAATGGCCCCTCCCAGAGGATATAAAAGAGGAGCGAAGGGGGAGTGGAGTTTGCAGGAGACCATTAGTTTGCTTAATTGGTCCGTGACTCTCCAAGACTCCTTGCCAAGTTTTGCAGATCTCAGCCTGGCAGCTCTCCAAGCCAGAGAAGGTCTGTGATTGTAAATCCTCCCTCAAAAGACTTTGCTGGACAGGAATGAGCAGAATTCACAGTAAATTGATAAAAGGGGTTTTTGTCGGGACCAGGAATTTGCTTCATGCCCCTTAGGAAGCCTCGGTCAGAACATCAATGCAATACAATACAATACAATACAATACAATACAATACAATACAATACAATACAATACAATACAATACAATACAATACAATACAATACAATACAATACAATACAATACAATACAATACAATACAATACAATAGCAGAGTTGGAAGGGACCTTGTAGGTCTTCTAGTCCAACCCCCTGCGTGGGCAGGAACCTTATACCATTTCAGACAAATGGCTATCTAACATCTTTTTAAAGATTTCCAGGGTTGGGGCATTCACAACTGCTGGAGGCAAGCTGTTCCAGAGGTTAATTGTTCTAACTGTCAGGAAATTTCTCCTTAGCTCTAAGTTGCTTCTCTCCTTGATTAGTTTCCACTCATTGTTTCTTGTCCTGCCCCCAGGTGCCTTGGAGAAGTTTGACACCCTCTGAGATATCGGAACACTGCTATCATGTCTCCCCTGGTTCTTCTCTTCATCAAACTAGACATACCCAGTTCCTGCAACCGTTCTTCATATGTTTTAGCCTCCAGTCCCCTAAACATCTTTGTGGCTCTTCTCTGCACTCTTTCCAGAGTCTCCACGTCTTTTCTACATCGTGGCGACCAAACATCATGAGCAGAGAGCCATTTGGTCGAAGTGGTTAAGGTGCCAGGTTAAAAAATGGGAGAATGTGAGTTGTAGTTCCGCAATGAAACCCAGAAGGATAACTTTGTGTGTGTGGGGGGGGGGGGGGGGAATCCCCGAGAGTCTACCTTATTCATTAAAAGCAGCTAGGTGACTTGGCCATTCGCTCTCCCAAGCCACCTTACAGTTCTCGTCATTGTGGGGAAAATGGAGGAGGAAGCTGTGCTGAATAGGTTCCCTGCCTTGCGTTGTTTGTAAAAATAATAAAGCCGAGATACAAATAAGTACGTAAAATTCAAAACCCCATTTCAACATCCACAAAACCAAGTCCTGAAAAGCTGCTTTCGACATATGAAGAAGAAATAATATCAGTTAAAAGAATCGAACGTCCACTGCAGTGATGAACACGGATGGAACATTCCTCCCCCCCCACCCCTAAAACCCAGAGACGAGCATAACAAAAATCAAATAAGAATTCTGCTCGCAACCTTGATTGCTGCGTGGGGGTTGTTATTATTTTCTTGAACCTGTTGCAAATATCATCCACAAAGCTGCAACCATTTGTACACTTATCTCTGAACAGTTACGTTCAGAATGTTGGTTTCCCCACCTAATCCCTTCTCTGGTGCACCTGGGAAGCCGTCTGCACGATTCCCATTTTTCTTGTGTTTATTGTGAGCAATTCCTGGGCATCTCTTTTTTCCGCTGGTGTCCAGATTTAACCACCTTCAACTGATACAATCTGACAGCTCACAGGCTGCAGTTGGACGGCGGCTGGCCAGGGGAGTTCTTTGAGGAAAGTGGAAAGTTAAGCAGATGAACAATCAATTCCAGTAATGCCAAAACCACTCACCACGTTAAATTATAAGCTACACACACCGCATGCGATGACGCAGGAAGGGCAACCCATGTTCTGCTAAATGGAAAATTCTTACCATGCTAGTTAATTGTAAAAAAAATTCGGCCTGCATTTAATTCCTACGTCAATGTGAGTCTCATTTGGTATTAAACTATACTCCTTTAAAAAAAAAAATCAATATATAAACCTGGCTCACTGTTCTGACCTCGGCTTCCCCAAAGCACAAAGCAACTCCTTGTCCTGACAAAAGAAACCACCCCTTTTTATTACTTGACTGTGAATTCTGCTCATTCCCATCCAGCAAAATCTTTCGAGGGAGGATTTACAGTCACAGACCTTATCTGGCTTGGAGAGCTGCCAGGCCGACATCTGCAGAACTTGGCAAGGAGTCTCGGAGAGTCATGAAGCAATTAAGCGAACAAATTGTCTCCTTGCAAACTCCACTCCTCTTTCGCTCCTCTTTTATTTCCTCTGGGAGGGGCCATTCACCGTCCACCTGTGGCCTTACTCCCAAGTCGACTCCTGTTCTTTAGCTGTTCCCTTCGTCTGGCAACTCTGCGCATGCGCACACTGGAAACAGGCTCCAGCTGTTCTTCTGCCCCACTGATGGCAGCTGATAAATTAATAATAATAATTTATTACATTTATAAACCGCCCCCTCTCCCCGAAGGGACTCGGGGCGGTGTACAGGAAAATTAAAAACCATATAAAAACATACAATACACACAAAGTTAAAAGCGAATTAAACTAACCTGTACTAAAAATTTAAGAACATTAAAATTACTACCCATTAAAACCCAATAGACAATTTGAGAAAACAGACTGGGGCGAGAAATGTAAATTAGGCCAAGCCAGCCTGATGGAACAAATAGGTTTTTACTTTTTGGCGGAAGGCGCGGAGGTCCGTGGTCGTTCTAATATCCAGGGGTAGGTCGTTCCAGAGGGTTGGGCCCACCACAGAGAAGGCCCTTCCCCTGGGCGTCGCCCGCTGGCATTGCCTGGTGGATGGCACCCGGAGAAGTCCCTCTCTGTGGGAGCGAATCGCCCGAAGGGATGTAAATACCCGCAAATAACTGGCATCTGGCTCTGGCCCCCTCTTGGTGTGTGGACTAGATGACCTACAAGGTTCTTTCCAACTCTCTCATTCTGTATATGTAGAAAAAGGAGAATGCATTGGATATGCTGTGCTGTGCTATGCTATGTTGTTACAGTACAGTATGTTACGTTGCATTATAATGTCATGCTGTGTTGTATTGTTATGTATTGTTATACTTACACTCACATTGTCATGTTATGTTGTGTCGTTATGTATTGCTATACTTACACTCACACACATATTTGTGTCTGTATTTAGAGTTTGCATTTTGTGTCTGTATTTAAAGACGTCTTTAAACGGTTCTCAATTTTCTCCTCCTATCATTTTCATTACAGCCGCATGAATGGCATCACACTGACTTCCTGCAAACAGGGATGCAACCTACAGGCTTTGATGTTCACATGGAAGCCAACTACAGAAGGTTTGTCTCTAATAATGGAAAGAGGTTATGTGGAAGTTACTAGTTAGGACTAATGCTCAGACCAGTTAAAAATCTAAATCACGCAGCTTGCTAACCTTGGTTAGCTGTAACCTTTCTGAGACTTTTGGATGGCATATGGTATTTTGTGAGCGGAGCCCACTCGGTTAGCCCATTAATATGTATCAGATGAACTCCGCAAGAATGAATTCATGGATTAATATTATTTTCTGGGGGAGAGGAAAACATGGTTATTGAGTTAAAAGTGCAGCCTGCAAATCTGGTGGACCAGATATACCGTAGTTTGCTTATAACTACCAAATATATTGGAATAATACTTGCAAATTACCCCCCAGACGTGAGAATATTTATTCTGTATTTCACAGTCTCAAAATAATAAGAATCTCATCGCTGCCTTAAAAATGTGACTTGGTTTATTTTCAAGTTAGGCTGGTTTCTCTCCAGCCTGCCCTTCCCTAGAATATCCTCTTCCTCTTTGAATTCCTTTCTTTATTACTACATCCCTAATATGGGATCAGGTATGTATTCACAGAGACTAACGGGTAGTAAATTCAAAGCCAATAAAAGGGCAGAAATGTGAAACACATTTTCCCTGCACACTGCAGAAATTCACATAGGAAGAAGGTCACCACAACAATCCATACAATCAGATCTGGGAAAAGGCGGAATAATTTATTTATTTTTCTCTTTTTCTTCCTTCTCTTTCTTCCTCTCTTTTTCTTTGCTACCCGCAAAGCAAGTGAGGATAATTATAAGAGTAACCGAGTGTCTTTTGTTGTAAAATATAAGCTGGCCACCTCACTATTCAAGTGCATTTAATATTATCTCCCAACTGTCTGTGGCATTTATATTTCCCTTTCTTTTGCAGGAGCTTGTTGGTATAAATAATAAAAATTAAATGTGCAAGCAAGGGTATTAGACTCTCTGAGAGCTAGAAAGCTCCCATAATTCTGGAGAGACTAAGATATAGTAAAGGTGCCAATATAATCGGAATCCAGGAAATTATGTTTTCCTTTTATAACCCCAGTTCTGCCTTGTATTAGCTCAGCACACATCTATCATCCATCAAAATGGCATTTGTACTACAGAGTTTAAGTTCCAATGTGCTTTGTAATGTATCTGGGTGTAGGTGTGTGGAAGGGGAAGGTCAAGAAGATTTGAAAAGAAAAGTTGAGTTTCCAAGTATGAGGCCAATAACGGTTTACAGATTTTACAGATTAACGGAGTTGGAAGGGATCTTGCAGATCATCTACAGTAGTCCAACCCCCTGCCCAAGCAGGAGACCCTACATCTGCCTCTACCTAGGATTGAACTCACAACCTCCTGATTGGGAGGCGAGAGCTCCACCTCTAGGTCACAGCAGCTTGATTTAGTCATGCCCTTTCCACCATGATCCTACACAAAATTAATTCCACCAATAACCATGTTAAGGAGGAAAGCGCCTAGGAGAAAATTTCTGACAGTGAGAGCCATCAACCGATGGAAGAGAAGTTGCCTTCAGAAGTTGTGGGAGCTTCGCTACTGGAAGCTTTCAAGAAGAGACTGCACTGCCATCTGTCAGAAATGATGTCGGATCTCCTGCTTGAGCGGAGGGTTGGACTAGTTGACTTACAAGGTCCCTTCCAATACTATTATTCTGTTATTCTATCTGGATTTTTAAACAGTCCCTTTGGAACAGAGGTGTCAAACTCAATTTCACTATGTAAGATTCAACTATGTGTTTAGTTAGATGCATATATCTCCAAAAGATCAAAATGGCCCAGGTAATATTCTTCCCTTTATTAATTCCCAAACAACCACCCTCTAATTTAGGGGCAAAATAAAATTAATGTAGCACTTCATCAGTGTTAGCAAACCCCACTCTTTCTAGAACTGATGATGTTACTTAGTTGAGTAATGAAACATCTGCAAGAAGACAACCCAACTCAGAGGGTACCAAAGACCCCACAGTTCAACCCTGAGCTACAAATATTCTCTAGTATTGGTAGAAAATTAGTGATTTCACAAATTTCTCTAAGATGTAAGAGTTTTTGATTTGGTTTTGAGTTTGTATGTTGATGTGAATCCTGTTATTGTCATTTGTAAACTATGGCTTATGACCGAACATGTTCTATTAACTCAACAATTGTTAATGATTCATGGATTAGCACCAATCATGAACTCAATTGCCAGATAGCTAAAAATTACAACGTGAGCTTCTATTCCTGAATTTTCCTTGGCTTACTCCACTATATTTCACTGGCTCTCAGCATGAATTTCCTATGTATGGGAGGGAAAGGAAGATAGAAATAGTCACAAAGATGCCGGCTACAAAACCATGAAGCTAATGAATTCTGATCTCATTCTGAAATAAACCAAAAAAGAAATTTCCACCATAGTTAAGCCTAGTTCTCAAAGTACTCTGTACTGATGTCGCCCAGAGTACAGAAAAACTCCAAGAAGTAAGGCAGAATTAGAAGATGTGGAGAGACCATGCCCATAGTATCTCCCAAGAGTGAAATGGATAATATCATCCTCATCAGTAGACTATGTAAAGGTATCTCAGAGCAGAGACATTCCCTTCTATGTACACAAAGTATTTAACCCTCATTTTATGTTTTGGCAATGTAATCCTGCAAGAAGGTAAAGATTCCCCTCACACATATGTGCTAGTCCTTCCTGACTCTAGGAAGCGGTGTTCATCTCCGTTTCAAAGCCAAAGAGCCAGCGCTGTCCGAAGACGTCTCCATGGTCATGTGGCCGGCATGCCTCAATGCCGAAGGCGCACGGAATGCTGTTCCCTTCCCACCAAAGGTGGTTCCTGTTTTTCTACTTGCATTTTTATGTGCTTTCAAACTGCTAGGTTGGCAGAAGCTGGGACAAGTAACGGGAGCTCACTCCAATGCATGGCACTAGGGATTTGAACCACTGAACTGCCAACCTTTCTGATCGACAAGCTCAGCGTCGTAGCCACTGAGCCACCGCATCCCTCTAATCCTGCAATAGATACGAAGAAATCAGTTCCAGGCTATTGCCAATTTTCTGTCCGTGGAAGTGTGTGACTGAGTATTTTTTTTTTGTCAAGTATCCAAAGTGACGGTGTAAGTGGGGTTCTGAAGGCGTTATCTGGCACAATACACTTTGTTCAACTATCATTAAACACGGTGAGTGAGTGAGAGAGACAATGAGATCACCTCTGTGCAAACCACTTAAAATTAGGACCTCTCCAAAGAGGTTCACACACTCAAAGTGAGAATCACACACACTCCACCTCCACGCGGGCACCTGAAGCTACCAAATGAAGGTCTCTGCAAAATACTTGACTTTGTTTCACCCACATGAGAAAGCACAGTGTTACTTTCTCCAAAGAGTGAATATCAAATTATCATTTTTGATGTCAAGTACATGGCACGGAGCGATACTCGAGCCAAGCAATAAAGTGGTAAAGACTTACTAATATAAAATCGGTCGTCTACGGGAAGCATTTTCAGCGTCTGCATTCCAATAGCTAAATGGGAAATAATATTCCACTCTTTGCCGTTTACATAGTGATGGGAAGCAGTGAATATTTGTGACTCTAAACATCTGGAACCTTTGTTTCCATGTTGGGTGAAATTTCTGTCAGTTAATGGTCAACACGTTTGAGTAACGCTAGTTGAAGGCAAGGGGGTGAATGTCCCAAGATTAGGTTGTTTGATGATATCTATTTAATTATATTTAGAGCACTTTTTAAAAAAGAAATGGCATAAACAAATTGTAGTGTTTGTGAATAGTCATATATGCCCAGTGTGGCATCTATTCCATATTATGAGAGGCTGGTATGTATAGTATGATTACTTGTATGATAATATTAATACTTTCCTTTTGTTTCTATGTCTAGAAGATTTTTAATCATCCAGTTCATGATTGTGCTACAGGTGCTTTTCCAAAAGGCAACTAGACTTTATTTTGTTTAATTTTAAAATGTTTTGCCACTCTTCCAAAAAGAGTCTTCAGTTCTAACTGACTGGTGGGGAATTCTTCAGAAACTGAAGAAGCTTCTTAGATGAGAGGTGAAATAAATAAATAAATAAATAAATAAATAAATAAATAAAGAAAGAAAGAAAGAAAGAAAGAAAGAAAGAAAGAAAGAAAGAAAGAAAGAAAGAAAAAAAGCCAACTAAGTCCAGTTGCCTTTTGGGAAAACACCTTTAGGACTCTCATTTCCATTGAAATCTTCAGGACCCTATCATAATGGTTCCCATAGTGTATACTTTTCAAAGGAGAATCCAGTAATGAAATTGGGGTAAATGTAGATGAGGTGTTGATACCCTTGACCAGTTTTGAGGCATGGTTCTGGGCTAAATGCTGATAGTGCCAGGTGTGAAGAATGGGAACCACACACTAAGTTCCAGTTAAGATGACTTATAGCTTAAGTCTATACCCAAGAATCTAGTCAACTAACAATCAACACTAAATTGGTGCTAGATAAGAGTCAACGGACTCCAGGCGAAATATCAACAACCACAGATATGCAGATGATACCACCCTAATAGCAGAAAGTGAAGAGGAACTAAAGAGCCTCTTGAGTGCAAAAGTTGGCTTGAAATGCAACATTAAGGAAACTAAGATCATGGCTTCCGGACATCCCAATTCCGGGCAAATAGATGGGGAAGAAATGGAGATAGTGACAGATTTTATTTTCCTGGGCTCCAAGATCATGGCAGACTGGGACTGCAGCCAAGAAATTAAAAAACGCTTGCTCCTGAGGAGGTAAGCTATGGCAAATCTAGACAGCAGACTAAAAAGCAGAGACATCACTCGGCCAACAAAAGTGCCTATAGGTTTTCTAGTTGCAATCGATGGCTGTGAAAGTTGGACCATAAGAAAGGCTGAGCGCCAAAGAGTGGAGGCCTTTGAACTCTGGTGCTGGAGAAGACTCCTGCGAGTCCCTTGGACTGCAAGGCGATCAAAGTGGGCAGTCCTAGAGGAGATCAACCCTGACTGCTCTTTAGAAGGCCCAATCCTGAAGAGGAAACTCAAGTACTTTGGTCACCTAATGAGAAGGAAGGACTCCCTGGAGAAGAGCCTCATGCTTTTATTTTTTTTATTTTATTAAATTTATACCCCGCCCTTCTCCTTGTTAGGACCCAGGGCGGGGAAAGACTGAGGGCAAAAGAAGAAGGGGATGACAGAGGTGGCTAGATGGAGTCACTGAAGCAGTCGGTGTGAGCTTAAATGGACTCCAGAGGTTGGTAGAGGACAGGAAGGCCTGGAGGAATGTTGTCCATGGGGTCATGATGGGTCAGACATGACTTCACAACTAGCAAAAGAGTTAACGGAATTTAAGAGGGGCTGGACTTGGATTGTCTGTTGGAACATAATGGCTCTAGACTAGTTCCTCCCTTGACTCCACCCTTAGGTTCTACCTCTTCATCTCCTATAAATAGTTACCTAGCCTGCATTGGGCAACCCAATATGACACAACATTCATTACCTACACTCATTCATTGCTACATTTTGCGATTTCCATTATAAAATAACCTAGGTGCCTTCACTGCATAATGGGAAAGTTTTCCAGAAGACAATCAATGCCGCATAAAGGACCATCAGTCTCTCCTCTGCCTTTCTTTTCCTTATATAAGAAGACTGAGTAAAATTAAACTTCCTTAATAGAACATTTAAATGGAGCACAGATTTAGAATGATTTTAAAAAGAAAGAGATGGGAAATAAATGCAAATAGCCCATCATTAATATTTCAAAATACAAAGCACACAATAAATAGCCTATGGAAATAATGAAAACACAAATTACCCAGTCCAGAAATATAGTTAAACTTTGATGAAAAAGTCATAAATTTTTAATCCAAGACTTGAAAGAAAAGTAGTATATTCAACATGCTGCTACGAATATCCACCTTGGAATTTGGTCATAACTTGATTTTCGGCAGTATGCAATGGGGAAATTCTGGGTTACTTTCAGAATAGTCATTTATGAAAGAGAACTAATCAGATTATTCTATTATAAGGGTCTCCGCATTATTTATTTGGTCTATTAGGAAGAGCTCACATCCATCTTGTTAACCCTAAATTGAATTAGGATTCCAATCGGCTGGATTTGAATAACTCAACTTTGAAGCCTGAGAAAGATTTTTTTTTTGGATAGGACCCAACAAGATGCACCTAGCTAAGTACTGTGTTTCATACAGTGACCAACCAACAATTTTGGGGATATTTACAACCAGTGACGATGCCCTATCATTAAGCACAGTGAACATTTGCCTCAGGCTAGAGATGCCATAGGTTTACTATATATCTCTATCTCTATCTCTATCTCTATCTCTATCTCTATCTCTATCTCTATCTCTATCTCTATCTCTATCTCTATCTCTATCTATCTATCTATCTATCTATCTATCTATCTATCTATCTATCTATCTATCTATCTATCTATCTATCGCTGTGTGTATGTGTGTGTTCCAGAATAACTCTGGAACATCTCGAACAATTTCAACTAAACTTGGTACACAGATGACTCACTCTCTTGAAAAAAATACTTGGGGGTAAGATGCCCCTAACATCCCTCGGTGTGTGTGTGTTCTGTAGAGCAACAAAGATGATTAGGGGACTGGAAGCTAAAACATATGAAGAATGGTTGCTGGAATTGGGTATGTCTAGTCTAGTGAAAAGAAGGACTAGGGGAGACATGATAGCAGTCTTCCAATCTCTCAGGGGATGCCACAAAGAAGAAAGATTGAAGCTATTCTCCAAAGCACCTGAGGGCAGGACAAGAAGCAATGAGTGAAAACTAATCAAGAAGAGAAGCAGCTTAAAATTGAGGAAAAAATTCTTTACAGTTAGAACAATTTATCAGTTGAACAACTTGCCTCCAGAAGTTGTAAATGCTCCAACTCTGGAGGTTTTTAAGAAAATGTTGTATAACCGTTTGTCTGAAGTGGTATAGGGTTTCCTGCCTAGGCAGGGGGTTGGACTAGAAGATCTCCAAGGTCCCTTCCAACTCGGTTAGTCTAGTCTAGTCTAGTCTAGTCTAAGATATAGCCTGTTTTGCCTTAAAATGGCTTCTACCATACTGCCATAAAATGGCTTCTACTGTACAGCACAGTGGAGTTGCCATGGTAATGGTTTCCCAGTACTCCACAAGGGGGCTCCCTCTGGTAAGGGGGAAAATCCAACATTAGAAATCTGGACATTTCCCCCCTATAAATAAATAAATACCTGGGCAACGCTGGGTTATCAGCTGGTGAGATCTAAATAGAAGACAGCCACACAACTCGTTCTGCATTCCCAAAGCTAGTTTCACCATCTCCACGTACAGTGGAGCACCTGATTCATCAGCAGTATTAATGAAAGAGCCAACTGCCAGTCTACTCGGCTCTTGTACCTCGAGTGGGAGAGATCAGCCTCCAGCAACAAAATGTCTTGCCCAGACTCTTAGCATTCTGAGGCTGTACATCCTCAAAGGCCCTCCTCCATCTATCTAAGATTTTCATCCTGTCTTTCTTCAGTGTCATTTTTTCTTCAGCCTCCCCGAGCTCCTGTGAGGTAAATTAAGCTGAGAGAGATTGATTTGCCAAAGGCCGTTCTCTGCCTTGGTTCATAGCTGAGGTAAAAAAACAACAAAAAACACCTCAGTAAATATTACCTGAAATGTAGGTTGCTGTCAGAATAGGATTTGCTGTTACTTCGTATGTTCTTATAATAAGTTGAGGAGAAATAAGAAAAAGAGAGAGGTGCAGGATGCCCTTTTGAGTCACGGTGCCATATTTCGGATAATATTGAATTCGACCTTCCAGTGGGGTTTCCAGATTCAGTCCAGGAGACTTGGAACTCATCTTGCTGGATTTTGTAATAATCAGCCTGCCATCCAAAATAGATCGTATCACGTGGAACATGTCAAAGAAATACCCCAGGAATAATTCTCTCTGTACTGTGAATTGGAGGAATTGCTTATGGTCCTGCATCAAGTTTTGAAAGTCTTCTACAAAACCTTAGATCTCTGGGAAATAAAAGCTAGTTCCCCCAGTCTTTTATGGGAGGGAAAGAGAGAGAAAGAGAGAGAGAGAAAGGGGGAGGAAGAGGAGGAGGATACTATGAAACTATAATACACTGTTGATCACGTGGTTTTCCAAACACTTTAGCATAAGAATCGTAAAGAAGAATTGCGAAGAATTGCAAGAAGGAGGAGGAGAAGGAGGTGGAAGATACTATGAAAATACAATAAACTGTTGATCACATGATTTTCCAAATGCTTTAGCATAAGAATTGTGAAGAAGAAGAATTGCAAGGAGGAGAAGGAGCAGGAGAATAATATGAAACTGTAATACACTGTTGATTGCATGTTTTTCCAAATGCTTTAACGTAAGACTTGAATTGAGAACTAAAGCTTCCTGCATCTTGGTAACATTTGTATTGATCTTACTGATGTTTAACTTGAGTTATCATTTTAGATCTCACCATTTCTTTGGGAGGCCCAGACTGTCCATGCTGAGGTTAACCTTATTTTATTCTCCCCCAAAGGAGTTGACAAAAAGAACCAATGGCTTGCCTAGATACCTACACGATCTGGTGGGAACGGTTCCTGGGTCTCCCTGGGGTTCAGCACCTTAATTGCTACACCTATCTGGCTCTTCCCCAACACATTACCCCTGACCAACTCACCCAATGAGGAAAAAAAAAGTTTCACTAGCTCTCCTTGCACAATCAAGGCACTGCGCCATTTCGGTAAAGAAGTTACACCTCCAAAAGAATCATGCCTGATGATTTAAGCCTCAGACCATCCAATTTAAAAGAGATCGATGCAGCTCTTCTGTTCCCACCCAGCATAGTGAACCAAGAGAAGCCACATTTAAACAATAGAAAGGGAAATCTCTATTTTTCTGTCTCCTGCACCTGTAGAATGCCATCAAAGGAAATCATGAGCAGAGTCCCAGAGGCTGAAATGCAGCCTGGGGGAGAGAAGGACTGTACCCTTTTGATTTTTCAGTGTGAAGTGTCAAAACAAGGTCAATATCATTATATATAAAAAAAAACCTCCCGCTTGCTTCAGTACCCAGAGTTCATCCAATTTTGCAATAAGCATTGTTTCATTGAGTTTCAGGCTGCTGTTAGTTGGAATAACTCTGCTGTGGAAGCAGCTTCACAGCTGTAGGCTTCTTTATTCTACATCTCGTTTTCCTTTTTTCTAACAACTTTACCAACATGTTTAGAATTAGTTAACAATGCTAATCAATGTACCTAAATATAGAAAGGGACCTGGGTACCACCCTGGTGAAGAAGCTGATCGAAAGGAAAATGAAAGATTGAAAATGATTTTGCAAAAGAGAAACACAATAAATCACTCCTGTTTAGGTTGTTCACACACCCACAAATCCAGGGTGGTTGTAGGAATGGGCTGGGTTGAAAAATGGGGGAGCAACCTAGCGCTCTGAAAAGTGAGTTTATTGCTTTCTAGTTTTGCTTTTCTTCCTTCCAATCTCATTTCATCAGCTCAAGGAAGCAATTGAGTCCTTGTTCTTATACCTCTGTAACTTGTTGAGTGACGTGTAGTACAATGGATCATCATTCGGGAGTTGAAAAAGGTTTAGAGGGAGGTAGGAAAACCATTTCGTTCAGCCAAAAGCAAAATATGACATTCTCTCCTGAGGAAACTACAATGTTCCCCTAGACACGTATCTCGTCTTTTACTACTTTCCTTGTAAATACAGTTCTCTAAATACAGATCTGCAGTCTATCTTCTTGTTTAACAGGATTATTTACAGATTAACAGAGTAGGAAGGGACCTTGTAGGTCATCTAATGCAACACAGTTCTAGACTGCATAAACACAGGGATATAGAATCAAGATCACGTGAAGGGTTAACACCACTATATAATGCCTTGGGAAGGCCACACTTGGAATACTGCATCCAGTTTTGCCACAATGTAAAAAAGATGTGGAGACTCTAGAAAGAGTGCAGAGAAGAGCAACCAAGATGATTAGAGGACTGGAAGCTAAAACATAGAAAGAATGGTTGCTGGAACCGGATATGCCTAGTCTTATGAAAAGAAGGACTAGGGAAGACACGATAGCAGTGTTCCAATATCTCAGGGGTTGCCACAAAGAAGAGGAAGTCAAGCTATTCTCCAAAGCACCTGAAGGTAGAACAAGAAGCAATGGGTGGAAACTAATCAAGGAGAGAAACAATCTAGAATTAAGGAGAAATTTCCTGACAATGAGAACAATTAATCAGTGAAACAACTTGCCTCCAGAAGTTGTGACTGCTCCAACACTGGAAGTTTTACCTATTCCTATCTTTGGAGGCTGCAGAGGGCAACCTGTGTCTTCTTGCTTGTGGCTAATTCCATCAGATATCGTCTGTCTTTTCTGGTCCAAGTTGTTCAAGTTCAGTTCTTTCACCAGTTCCTCATCAACTATTTTCTCTATTTTGATAACTGTCTTTTCCAAAACTAATTTCCATACAGTTGCACATTTGGAAATCAAACAAACCACACTTATTTCCAGATATGTTCTTTATAATTATAAAAATAATTTAAAAAATTGCAACTCAGTGAAAGCAATGGGATGCATACAATACAACTGCAAGTAAAAATCAGAGGGACCAATTTTAATCTTAAAATACAAGGCCTTGTTAGTTTTCATGAAAATCGTGCACATTTGGCATTTTCTCTCATCTTCTATCATAGTGGAAAAATCTGGAATTTACCAGCTTGTGTTTCACCAAAATCTGCCAAGCTTACTGGAACAAATATGTCTTCAAGATTTTGGAGTCTCAATGAGTAGTAAACCACATTGATGAAGTAACCAAACTTTTCTCCGTTGACAGGATGCATTCTCTCTCAAATGTCATGTCACAAATTTAAACAAAATAGATGCTTTTTAAAATAACACGACTTGTAATTAATTAGTCAAATTATAGCAAATATTTATATTTCTTTCCAGCAGATCTATTAATTGGATTTTAACCTATACGTAAGACTAGAACAGCAGTCTTACAAGTAAGTACACCTCCTTGAGATTGCAGCTAAATTGGAATGAGGCACCTATCGCCATAATTAATTTCCTTAAAAGAGTAGAAGTCAAGATTCTGTTCTTTCTTTTCTTAATTCCTATTTTCTTCCTTTTCCTTTTTATACTTTTATTGCACTGCAAAATTCTATTTTTTTTAAAAAAAGGAGTTCTTTTTCATAGTCAGAAGAGTATTTTGAATCAGTCTCAAAAAAACATTCAACCATAATGATCCCAAAGGGGTTAGAAGCATCCACGGAATGAGCGTGGTTGTCAGGTTTCCAAGTGTACCATTTCTCAATGGTATTTTTTGTTGCTCTGCCAAAATTGTTTCTGTGTGCATTGTGACCCCCGTATCGTACCCACACATGTTTTCCTAAGTTGCGTGATGATTTAATCAGATTGTGGTTCCTTATAGGCTGATATTTTAAAGGAGACGAGGAAGAAAAAATGAAAGTAAAGCCGTGGGAATCAGAGATACAAACATTTGTGTTCTCCTACAAAAAGTACAGCATTTCTGTAGGTTTTCTTCTCAAAATAAAAATAAAAAAGTCACTGTGAAAAGTGAAAACAAAATGTGAATATACTGCTCAATTCTCTCTTTGTCCTGGGTGCAAATTCAAGACAAAGCAATGTGTGCATTCTGATCTGAACCAGACTTCTGAGGATATTTTTTTAAGGAAACTCAAAAGTCTGGCTCAGAAGAATCACTAGGATAGTGATATTTCTCAGGGAAGAGGGCAATAGGCACCCCTGTAAATTGCAGTGAAGTTGGTTGGATTTTTCTTTCAACTGGTGTCACAGCAGAAAACGTTCTCCTTTCTATTTCTGAAAGATCAATCCAGGGAAGTTCCAATTAGTTTCCAACAAAGATAGAGAACTCTTTCATGGTTAGCTTACCAATTTAGCTGAATCTCTACACAAACTAGAAGACAGTTCAAGCAAACCTTCACGAGCCTAGATTTTTGCACCTAAATTCCCCACTTATATTAAGAGAAAAGACTTGCAAAAATATGTAAGTTAAAGTTCATGCAACGTGCATTAATTCAGGTAACATTTGGCCATCAATTCACATGACATTGGATAGGAATATTTCTGCTGACTTAAAAAAAAAAAGGTCATACACTGGTAGAGAAATGCAATGAGAAGAATTTAAGACTGCATAAAACAGAGACAGGGAGAGAGAGAGAGAGAGAGAGAGAGAGAGAGAGAGAGAGAATGAATGAGCAAAATTCAACTCGACAGCATAATAAAACTTATCATAATTATTTATTGACAGCTTGGCCAGAAATGAATAAAAATCAAACAAAGATCTTTCACTTGGGAATCTCAAACTAAAGGCACCTAAGGTTTTGCTTAATGCAAAATTCTTTTACAATCCATTTTCATTATATTTCTGTCCTCAGGTGCTAAACCCTGAATATAGAAATATCTTGGGCTATTGAGAGCCAGTTTGGAGTAGTGGTTAAGGCACCAGGCTAGAAACTGAGAGACTCTGAGTTCTAATCCCACCTTAGACAGGAAAGTCAGCTAAATGATCTTGGGCTGGTCCCTCTCTCCCATCCCAGTTCACTTCACAGGGCTGTTGTTGTGGTAGAAAATAGGATGAAGATGTAGGAATATGACATATGTTTACAATCTTGAGTTCTTAATAAAAAAAATAGTGATGGGTGGATGGGTGGATCAGTGGTGGGTTCCTACTGGTTTGGTCTGGTTCTGCTGAACCAGTAGTGGTATGGCGACCTGGGTCACTGGAACCGGTGACCCAGGCCTGCCCTGCCCCCGAACCAGTTACCCGGTCTCTTCTGCTATTGTTGGCATGTTACTGTGCATGCTGTGCAATGGTGGGAGAGAGAGAGATGGGTGAGAGGTAGGTAAATAGATGAAGATTGATGAAGATAGATAGATAGATAGATAGATAGATAGATAGATAGATAGATAGATAGATAGATAGATAGATAGATAGGATAGACAGATAGGATAGACAGAGTAGATAGATAGATAGATAGATAGATAGATAGATGATAGATAGATAGATAGATAGATAGATAGATAGATAGATAGATTGATAGATTGATAGATTGATAGATGATAGATAGATAGATAGATAGATAGATAGATAGATAGATAGATAGATAGATAGATTGATAGATAGATAGATAGATTGATAGATTGATAGATAGATAGATAGATAGATAGATAGATAGATAGATAGATAGATAGATAGATAGATAGATAGATAGATAGGATAGACAGATAGGATAGACAGAGTAGATAGATAGATAGATAGATAGATAGATAGATAGATAGATAGATGATAGATAGATAGATAGATAGATAGATAGATTGATAGATGATAGATAGATAGATAGATAGATAGATAGATAGATAGACAGATAGATAGATTACATTTGCTATTAATAGAAATCTGTTCAATATTGAAAGACAAAGCCAGAAAAAAAATGCATATTTGGCATGAATAAAAGATAAATGCACTCCGCAGTGTACTCTCAGAAATACATGGATAGGCCTTAGTGAACCCATTGGTTTGCTAAGGCTGGTCTTTGACTGTAATAAAGATTTATACTTATAGTCTTTTTATCATATTTTTTCCAGTACGATGCCCAACAAAAATATCTACAGTTTCATGCCTAGACAAGTTCTTAAGCAGTGTACCACTTTGATTCTCATTTCTGCTCTTTGTCCCGCCATCCTTCTCGCCTTGCAAGGTTCAGATCATCCCCCACTCCCCCTTTTGAATGGGTCAGTGTATGGGTCACTGTTCATTCAAAAAACATCAAAATCACTAAAGATGGCGAACAAAAGCCTTACATCCTTTGCCCTTCTATCCCATGCCTTCCTCTATGGTTTCCAGCTGACCTAGATCACACTATTTCTCATGGTCTAAGGAAGAGAAACCCAGTGACTTTCATCCAACTCATTGATCTTATGATATGGCTAATCCTTAATGGAGGTACAGGAGTCCACTCCAGTTGACCACTTTCTAACCATTTATCTAATCGCCACTCAGATCATCCAACCAAAAGAGATGCTATCTCTGAATCATCTCATGGGGCTCAAAGACCAAAAAGTTATTGCTCTGGATGGAAAAATCACAGGAGAGTGAAATGATTCTGGAAGTGAAAGGGAATATTGTAGTGTTTCTCTCCTGCTACACCCCCTCTGCTGGTGCATTAGTCAACATGGAAGTCAGAAAGCTTCCTTGGCTGAGAGCACCTCAAAGTAAATACACATATTCCCCACAGTGCATTACAGCTCTTGTGCTGGAACAACTGTGGAGAAACAGAAAGATGGTAAATGAATTGAGAACTTTAATCAAAAAGACTAAGGAAGAAATCAGCTGACTGGTGGGAGAATGGATGAGTAATGGAGGTTAGCAAGAACAAAGAGAGTTTTGGCTTCAGTGACCATGAAGTAAGGTATGAAACCAAGACAACAGGAGGTTGTTTTGTTTGTTTTTTGGCTCCTAATATACACTTCATATCTATCTATCTATCTATCTATCTATCTATCTATCTATCTATCTATCTATCTATCTATCTATCTATCTATCTATCATCTATCTATCTATCTATCTATACTATCATCTATCTATCATCTATCTATCTATCTATCTATCTATCTATCTATCATCTATCTATCTATCTATTTATCTATCATCTATCTATCATCTATCTATCTATCTAGATGATAGATAGAGATAGAGATAATTGCCTAGTGGCAATTACACCTGCCTCACATGTAAAACAGCCCAGGTTCAAATCCCAGTAAGGGTACGGCTAGCTGGTGAGAGCTAAATAGCTTGAAATAGATCTATACTAGTCTCCCTTTATTTGTTTATCAGCACAAATGTAACACACACACACACACAAGGCCAGCGTACCTACACCCGTGAAAATCTACAAACACACACACACACACACACACACACACACACACACACACACACACTTCCTTTTAGCCCAGAATAGATTTTGGAGAGCTCAGAAATGCTATGAAAAGTATTCTCTTACTTCTCCAAGAAGACACTGAAGTCCAAGGATAATGGAATAGACTTCTTACGTGGTGACTCAATGGGGGCTAGACAGCTATTGAACGCACTACAGGCATATGTAACGTTATTGAAGACTTTAAGAAATAAGATAAAAACTAATAGAAGTTTTTAATTCTTAACTAATAGAACTAATAGAAGCTTGTATGGAGTGAGAAAAAAGAAAGAAGACAAATCAAAGAGCACCAAAAACAGAAGAAAGAAAAAAAGTAAATAGAAAAGAAAGAAAAATACAAAGCAACTTCTTATAGGACTAGAAGACCTACAAGGTCCCTTCCAACTCTGCTATTGTATTGCATTGTATTGTATTATATTGTTCGTTCATAAGGATCAACATGTATTTTTTACCTAAAAGACAGTTAACAAACATTAGAAATGTATTTTGAAATATTTGGAGCAACATAATGAAAAACAAGCTGCATTGATTTTCTTCGATGCACAGAAGGCCTTTGGCAACTTGAACTGGGATTTCCTGTTCAAGATTCTGAAAGGTATGAATTCGAGAGAAAATTGCATAAATTGGATTTTTTACAAACCAGTTACAAAAAGAGTAAGATACAAAAAGGAATGAGACGGGGATGCTCACTGTCTCCTCTTTTGCTTGCTTTGATTCTTGAAATACTGAATAGAGATATAAGACAAGACTTAGACAATTATTGGAGTAAAGATTTAAGAAGACACTCACATCTTAAATGCTTTTGCAGATGACTTGAGGTTGGTTTTGGGAGATTTTTTTTTTAAAGAGAGAGAAACGTCAATGGACAAATTAAAATAATTTGATGCATTAGCAGGTTTTAAGATGAATAAACAGAAGACAATGACGTTAACAAAAATATGGAACCACAAAATAAACATATCCCAAAGTTGCTTTTTCAAGAAGCAACTGGACTTTCTGGTTTTTCTTTGAAGATGTTTCGCTTCTCACCCAAGAAGCTTCTTCAGCTCTGACTGGATGGTGAGGAATGGAAGGGTTTATACTCCTTGCAGACAGTACTTCCATTTCCTACCATCCAGTCAGAGCTGAAGAAGCTTCTTGGATGAGAAGCAAAACGTCTTAAGAAGAAGAAAAAAACACCAGTTACCTCTTGAAAAAGCACCTTTGGGACAACCATGACCTGGATGACTGAGAATCCCCTTGATAGAAGGTAAACAGAATGATGAAATAATCAAGTTTTAAAATTGAGAAAAAAGTAAACAGTTTGGGAACCGTAACAATATAATAAATATGAATTGTATATTATTTGAAAACAACTATGTCAAGACATGAAGTTAAATAAGATACGTTCAGATGGAGAAACTACAATTGTCATTGCTGGGGAGGATTTCTGTGACTGCGATGAATGTTTTGTCTGGGATGATGTTTTTGTCCCAGGCAATACCTATTTTGACAACTGATGCACCATTTAAACAATGGCAGAAGGATATATCTAAATCTGTGTGGCCGGGGGAAAAGCACAAATTAAATATTAAGTGTTACAAGGTGTAAAAGAAAGAGGAGGATTGGGTTGATCTGGTTTGAAAATGTGTTTTGCAGCTTGCATTTTGATTCAGGAGAAAGAGTGGGTGTTATGAGAAATAGAAGGCTTTTGGAGTTAGAAGGACATGTCCCGAGATTTGGGTGGCATGAATATTTGTAGTATGATAAAGTCAAGGTTCTATGGCAAATCTCTCTACATGGGGCTCCCCTTGAGGTGCATCCGGAGACTGCAGTTGGTCCAGAATGCAGCCGCGCGAGCAATAATGGGAACCGCAAGGTTCACCCATGTAACACCGCTCTTGCGCGAGCTGCATTGGCTACCTGTCGTCTTTCGGGTGCGCTTCAAGGTGCTAGTTATCATCTTTAAAGCGCTCCATGGCTCGGGACCTAGCTATCTGCGGGATCGGATCCTGCCCCATACTTCCTCATGGCCGATTCGCTCCCACAGAGAGGGACTTCTCCGGGTGCCGTCCACTAGACTTTGTCAGCGGGCGGCGCCCAGGGGAAGGGCTCTCTCTGTGGCGGGTCCTGCCCTCTGGAACGACCTCCCCCCCGATATTAGAACAACCACGGACCTCCGTTCCTTCCGTCTGAAATTGAAAACGCACTTTTTCTGCTTGGCCGGCCTAGGGTAGTCTCTCTACTATAGTATTATAGGGTTATAGAATTTTAGTGAATTGGTATTGGGGAATTTTAGTGCAGGGTTTACTGTTTAATTTGTTTTTATTTAATTGTTTGTATTTTCATGTGTATTTATTGTTTTAACTTCCCTGTGCACCGCTCCGAGTCCCCTCGGGGAGAGGGAGCGGTCTAGAAATTAAATTATTATTATTATTATTATTATTATAAATCTAGACAGCAGATTAAAAAGCAGAGACATCACCCTGCCAACAAAAGTGCCTATAGTCAAGGCTATGGTCTTTCCAGTTGCAATGGATGGCTGTGAAAGTTTAACCATAAGGATGGCTGTGCACCAAAGAATGGAGGCCTTTGGACTCTGGTGCTGGAGAAGACTCCGGCGAGTCCCTTGGACTGCAAGGCCATCCAACTGGTCCGTCCTAGAGGAGATCAACCCTGACTGCTCTTTAGAAGGCCAGATCCTGAAGAGGAAATGCAAATCCTTTGGCCACCTAATAAAAAAGAAGGACTCTCTGGAGAAGAGCCTCATGCTGGGAGAGATGGAGGGCAAAAGAAGAAGAGGACGACAGAGAATGAGGTGGCTGGATGGAGTCACTGAAGCAGTCAGTGTAAGCTTCAATGGATGCCAGGGGAGGGTAGAGGACAGGAAGGCCTGGAGGAACATTCTCCATGGGGTTGCGATAAGTTGAAAATGACTTCGCAACTAACAACAACAAAGTCAAGGTTAATATGGATTTTAAAAACGTGCCACACTGGGAAAAAATGGAATAGATACAAACCCAGGCTGGGCCAAAAACATCTTTATGACGTTCAAGACATAAAGCATTTTATAGGTAAGAAATAATAGGCAAACGTAAATGGTTAATTTATTGTTAAATACTAGAATGTTGACAAGGGGAATGTATAAGGAAATCAAGAGAAGATCTGGTGAGAGAGAGGTATACTTGTCAATGATTTTCTGGTTTGCAATTGCTAAAAAGACTCGGAGTCGGTAAAAGGATTTATGGGAGGGGTGTCAAACTCATGTCATCATGGAGTCATCACATGACGTATCGCAGTTTTCTCCCCTTTGCTAAACCGTGCATGGGAGTGGCCAGCACGTGATGCATCTGGCCCGCGGGCCGAGAGTTTGACAGCTCTGATTTATGGCTGTGAACCTTCTAAAACTGAGTTTGAAATAAAATCGCATACAAACAATGTGTGGCCTACCATTGCTAAAATGCCTAAACTTTGACTGAACTTTGAAACAAGAAGAGCCAGTGAAAGAACGTATGATAAACTGGGCTAAAGCGTCGGTTATAATATGTAGACGGAACAATGGAAAAAATGTGTGGCGGAAAGGATAGGATTTTACCTGACGTCGTAATCTTTCAGCAACATATTTTGCAATCTTGTGAATGTGCTCATGCAGGCGGGAGATTTTAGATCGCAGAAAAACAGTACAAGCTGTAGGGGAAATGATACCAGCTTGATTTTTCTAGCCAGTGCAGTGGGAGCCTAGCCTTGATGCCACGGCAAATGTAAAACTCCCTGGGAGTTCTAAGCTCCCAGCTGAGCTTAGAAAACGATATTCCTGGATAGTAATCAGTGTTTCGTTTTTTCTCCTTTTCTTTCCTTCCCTTGGTTTTTTTTTTTAAAAGGGGGTCATGTTGGTTTACATCTGGCCAGGTAGCATTTCTCAAAGCAGCCTTGCTCAGAAATAAATAGTGCCATATAAAAGCCGCTAGAGTTTAGGGATGCTGTTTTGAAACGCACCGGATGAAATTCATCCCACTGGGCTATGGACAGCAGCCAAGAAACAAAAGGGGTCCTGTTGCGGGAGCACAGATTTCAATCCTGAGCTCTTGCTAGCAGCAAGAAGGAACCACACTGTTGTGTAAGAAAGACTGCGTAGCACCTATCTAGATGAGATTGCAAGTTCTCTCCATTATTTGTCCTTTAAGAATAATAGGATTGCTGTCTTTCCGTGATAAAACACTGATTTAAATGATGGATGCTCCAAAGTGATTCTCTACCTCACATACTTTTGGAATAAGGACAAAGTCATGGTTTTGGGTTAGGGCAGGGGTCTGCAAAGTCGGCTCTTTTAAGAGTGGTGGACTTAAGCTATGCTGGCTGCGGAATTCTGGGAGTTGAAGTCCACCAGTCTTAAAAGAGCCGACTTTGCAGACCCCTGGGTTAGGGCAGTGGTTCTCAACCTTCCCAATGCTGAGACCATTCAATACAGTTCCTCATGTTGTGGTGACCCCCAACCATAAAATTGGTGTCTCGGTTCCTAAGACCATCGAAAATAGGTGTTTTCCAATGGTCTTAGGTGACCCCTGTGAAAGGGTCGTTCGACCCTCAAAGGTGTCCCGACTCACAGGTTGAGAACCACTCAGTTAGGGCATAGTCTTTATTTTATGTGTTGATGTTTCTGTATGAAGTTGTTGTGGCCCACCAGCGGCCATCAGAGCTGGCAGCAGATTCGGACAATGAGGAGGTTGGGGAGGAACCTGGGCCAGTCCTGGAGTCTGGGGAAGGCTCTGATGAGGGCTCTGTGTCAGAGATGGAGCCAGGGCCATCTGACAGTTATCAATTGCCTTTGGAGTCAGACATAAGTAAGGCAGATGAACAGCTGGAGCCTGTTCCCAGTGTGCACATGCACAGAGTTGCCAGATGAAGGGAACAGTTAAGCAACAAGGGTCGACTTGGGAGAAAAGCCACAGGTGGACGGTGAATGGCCCCTCCCATAGAGAATAAAAGAGGAGCGAAAGGGGAGTGGAGTTTGCAGGAGGCCATCTCCCCCGAGGGGAGACAAGTGTTATCCTCCCGGTTGGGGGCACGAAGCCGTTGGCTACAAACGGTCAAGTGCCTCAACCCCCGCAGGCTAGGTGGCCAGGGAGTACAGAGCCAGGGCCTGCGGCTGATGTTCTGCAACGCCAGGTCCGTTGTCAACAAAGCCCCCCTCGTTCATGACCTTGTGTCAGAGGGGGAGCCGGACCTGGTGGGAATTGCGGAGACCTGGTTGGGCCACGAGGGTGGACTCCCCCTCGTTGAAATGTGCCCACCAGGTTACCGCGCGTTTCATCAGCCCCGGGCCCTAGGTAGGGGCGGTGGGGTAGCGGTCATTGTAAAGGAAGGTCTTGAGCCGAGAGAGACCGTTGTGCCACAGACCACCGGTTGTGAGTCCCTCTGTGTGAAGTGGGGCCTAGGGAGGCAGTTGGGCTTGCTGGTTGTATACCTGGCTCCCCGCTATGTAGCAGCAGCCCTGCCCGAGCTCCTCGAGGTGATCGCTACGGTGGCAGTTGAGACCCCCAGACTTTTAGTCATGGGGGACTTTAATCTGCCATCGGTGGGCGAATCATCCGAGGCAGCTCGGGAGTTCATGGCTTCCATGACGGCCATGGACCTGACCCAACTAATTCAAGGCCCCACGCACGAGGGTGGACACACACCGGATCTCATCTTTGTCTCAGGCCAATGGAAGAGTGATCTGGGTATAGGGGATATAGTCATCACACCCTTGTCATGGACAGACCACTCACTTCTCCGGCTCGACTTTCCGACCGCTGCTCCCCTCCGCGGGGAGGCGGAACCTGAGTCACCAATCTGGTTCCGCCCCAGGCGCCTGATGGACCCGGATGGGTTCCAGACGGCGCTTGGGCCACTTCCTGTACCCCTGGCCCGCGCCCCGATGGAGGACCTCGTGGCCGCATGGAATACTGCGACCACGGGAGCCTTGGATCGGGTCGCGCCCTTGCGGCCTCTCTTGCGGCGGCGAAACACCCTGGCTCCCTGGTTTTCCGAGGAGCTGAGGGTGATGAAACGCCGCAAGAGATGCCTAGAGAGAAGATGGAGGTATACTCGAACTGAATCTGACCGGACACAGGTAAGAGCCCATTTACGGACTTACATTGTGGCGCTGAGAGTGGCCAAATGTCACCATTGTGCCACTCTCATAGCATCCGCAGAAAACCGCCCTGCCGCCCTGTTTAGGGTGACCCGCTCCCTCCTTCAACAGAGGGTGCGGGAAGCCCCGTTACAGGGTAGAGCAGAGGAATTTGTGACTTTTCTGCAGGAGAAAATCGCTCAGATACAGAACGAGCTAGCCCCCATTCATGGCCCAGTGGGATGCCACGAGAGAGATCTTGTTTGGGAGGAGTTTGACTCCGTTACTTCCGAGGATATGGACAGGCTACATGGGCGACTGCGAGCCACCACATGTTTATTGGACCCGTGTCCCTCCTGGCTTGTACTGGCATCCTGGGAGGTGACACGAGGCTGGCTCCAAGAGGTTGTCAACGCATCCTTGAGTGAGGGTGCCTTGCCTGCTTCCCTAAAAGAAGCGATGGTGAGGCCCCTCCTTAAGAAGCCCTCTTTGGATCCAGCTCTTTTGAACAACTACCGTCCAGTCTCCAACCTTCCCTTTCTGGCAAAGGTTGTCGAGAGTGTGGTGGCACAACAGTTTCCCCGTCACCTGGAGGAAGTTGATTATCTAGATCCGCGCCAGTCCGGCTTTCGGCCCGGGCATAGCACCGAGACGGCATTGGTCGCGTTGGTCGATGATCTCTGGAGGGCCAGAGATGGGGGTTGTTCCTCCATCCTGGTCCTATTAGACCTCTCGGCGGCTTTCGATACCATCGACCATGGTATCCTATTGCATCGGCTGGGGGGGTTGGGGGTGGGAGGCACCGTTTTACGGTGGTTCTCCTCCTACCTCTCTGGCCGATCGCAATTTGTGTTGGCAGGGGGGCAGAGATCGACCGCGAGACCCCTCGCATGTGGGGTGCCTCAGGGGTCGGTCCTCTCGCCCCTCCTGTTCAACACATACATGAAGCCGCTGGGTGAGATCATCCGTGGTTTTGGGGTAGAGTACCATCTGTACGCTGATGATACACAGCTGTACATTTCTACCCCAAACCACCCCAACGATGCCGTAGCGGTGATGTGCCAGTGCCTGGAAGCTGTACGGATCTGGATGGGAAGTAACGGACTCAGGCTCAACCCGACCAAGACCGAGTGGCTGTGGTTTCCGGCTGCCCGGTTCAACCAGCTCATTCCATCGCTGGCCATAGGGGGCGAACATCTTGCCCCTGTGGATGGGGTGCGCAATTTGGGTGTCCTCCTGGATGCCCGGCTGTCCATGGAAGATCAAGTGACAGCCGTGGCCAGGAGGGCGTTTTACCAGGTTCGCCTGGTTCGCCAATTGCGCCCCCTATTGGATCGGGACGCCCTTTGCACAGTCACTCATGCTCTCGTGACATCCCGACTGGACTATTGTAACTCTCTCTACATGGGGCTGCCCTTGAGGTGCACCCGGAGGCTTCAGCTAGTCCAGAATGCAGCCGCGCGAGCAATTATGGGGACCGCTAGGTCCACCCATGTAACACCGCTCTTACGCGAGCTGCACTGGCTACCTGTCGTCTTCCGGGTGCGCTTCAAGGTGTTAATTATCATCTTTAAAGCGCTCCATGGCTCGGGACCTAGCTATCTGCAGGATCGGATCCTGCCCCATACATCCTCACGGCCGATTCGCTCCCACAGAGCGGGGCTTCTCCGGGTGCCGTCCACTAGACTGTGTCAGCGGGCGACACCCAGGGGAAGGGCTCTCTCTGTGGCGGGCCCGGCCCTCTGGAACGACCTTCCCCCCGATATTAGGATGACCACGGACCTCCGCTCCTTCTGTCTCAAATTGAAAACCTTCTTTTTCCATCTGGCCGGCTTGGGATAGCCTCCTTGTCCTGGGGTTTTAGGGTAATTTTAATTATTTGTAGTGTTTAGGGGTTTTAGGGACAGTTTTTTTTTTATTTAGTTTTTTATAGATGTTTTTAGCGCAGGATTTGTTTAATTGTGATTTTAAATTATGTATTCTGTTTGTGTTTATTGTTTTTTAATTTTCCTGTGCCCCGCCTCGAGTCCCTCTGGGGAGAGAGAGCGGGTAACAAATAAAATTTATTATTATTATTATTATTATTATTAGTTAATTTCTGCATTCTTGCCAAGTACTGCAGAGTCAAAAAGATATCGGCCTGGCCACTCTGCAAGCCTGATAAAAGGTCAGTAATTGTGAACTGTCTTGAAAGACTATGGGCCAGGACTTTGCTGGAGAGGAATTCACTGTAAATTATATAAAAGGGGTTTATCAGGACGAGGACTCGGCTTCATGCTGCTGGAAATGCCTAGGACAGAACAGAAGTAACGGAGGGTGTGAGGGAGTTTCCATGCCTAACTTTTGCCACTTCGTGTTCACCTGGCCCATCAGAGCAAGTGGAAGGAAATTAGATCAGATTTATAGACGGGATTCAGTTCCCTATTTGAACACTAACTCAAAGCCACCACTGGAAACAATCCATAATATGCCCTGTTTATTTAATTTGCATGCAAATCTTTATGGTTTGGTAATATCAATACCCAACACACACCGAATTCAGATATTGTCTTTTCCACGATGGGTAGCTGAATATTCTGAAAATCTAATCAGGTGTTTAACTACAGAAAATAGATGACTCTGGAGATGGAGGAATGTTTGTGCTGGGGCTTTAGGAGCTCTTGTTGTTGCATGACATTACAATCTCGTGCAGAAGTAAAGAGCCACCTGGTGTCTCCACAGTCACTTTCCTTACTAGCAAAAACATCTCCTCAACAAGTCCCTTAGCCTTATCCAAGCAATTGGCAGCTTTTGAAGCATTCTCTTGCAACAAGGGCAGGCAGCTGAGAAGTAGGCAATGTTGTTCTCTGAGCCATTTGCTCCTCTGTCCTCCCTATAGATCAAATATGGATGATTAAGATTACTTCAAACAAAGCTAGAGAAAGGGCATAGAAGAAACTATCATCCCAACTCCAGCTTTAGCTAGCAATTGCCTGCTAAATAAGGAAAGATAGCGATTCACGTTTCTTTTTTCCCCCTTTCTGATTTATATTTATGTTCATTGCAAAGTTATGTCTCACCCACTGCAAACCCATGGACAATGTTCCTCCAGGCCTTCCTGTCCTCTAACATCCTCTGGAGCTCATTTAAGCTCATGCCTACTGCTTCCATCACTCCATCCAACCACCTCCTTCTCTGTCATCCCATTCTTCTTTTGCTCTCCATCTTTCCTAACATGAGGCTCTTCTCCAGTGAGTCCTTCTTTCTTATTAGGTGGCCAAAGGATTTGCATTTCCTCTTCAGGATCTGGCCTTCTAAAGAGCAGTCAGGGTTGATCTCCTCTAGGACTGACCGGTTGGATCGCCTTACAGTCCAAGGGACTCTCAGGAGTCTTCTCCAGCACCAGAGTTCAAAGGCCTCCATTCTTTGGCTCTCAGCCTTTCTTACGGTCCAACTTTCACAGCCATCCATTGCAACTGGGAAAACCATAGCTTTGACTAGACACACTTGTTGGCAGGGTGATGTCTCTGCTTTTTTTATATACATTTGATATTTATAAAATGAGCCAAACTGTTTTAATTCTTACTCACAGGGAATGAATAATGAGTTCAGCTGATAAGAAGTCACCTCATGGCTAGGGAGGAAATGATGAGATTAGACATTTGTCACCAGGTTAACTAGAGCCACGGGTTGATTCATCTGCAATAATTATGATACCTTCAGCGATGCTGACAAGACTAGACAGCCAAGCAAAAGAGTGTGACTTCACAACATAGAGGTCTTGGGGTCTGCTGCTTCACCGTTCTTGAACGAAATAGATCACAAGAGTGATCCTAGTCATACTAGCATCTTGTCCTCAAACACTTTCTCTTTATTTATCTGTTTATCCCCTGCTCTGGTTACCAAGCAAATGCAGTTTCTTTTTGCATCCCCTTTCAATTGATTTTTTAAAAAAAGAATACAGGTATATGGCAAAAGAAACTTACAGTAACATCTGATAAACACATAGAGCAATCTGCAGGGTGATTCTTTTTTTCGTTTCTCAACAATAGTTTGACACTCTATAGCAGGGATGTCAAACTCAATTTCATTTATTTTATTTTATTTTATTTAAATTTATATCCCGCCCTTCTCCACAGAGGACCCAGGGCGGCATTGAAGGCAGCATTAGAGTTGTGTTTGAGCTTGGGGGAGGTTGGGTGGGGGAGACATTGCCAGGGTGGGCAAGACCAACTTAATATCACTTGTATTGAGGGCCTGAGTGCTTTGCCAGTGAAAATGGGCTCCTGCGCTCCATTTTCAATTGCCTTGGCCTCCCGCAACCCTCTGCCAGCAAGAATGGAGTTCAGGAGGGCCACACACAGCCCTCCCGAGGTTCATTTTCACTAGCAAAAGCACCACAGGTCATTCCTTTGCTGTTTCCAGGACAGCCCCGCAGGACAGATGTAAGTAACCCACAGGCCAGAGCTGAGATCCAGGCCTTGAGTTTGACATCCCTGCTCTATAGCCTCAATTTGAATCCAATCTGAAGCTGAATACTTTCTAATAAGAACTTTAAGCGATGGTTGGTTGGTTGGTTGGTTGGTTGGTTGGTTGGTTGGTTGGTTGGTTGGATGGGCAGCCAGATGATAGATTTATCTTATGATGGTAGAAATACTTTGCAATGAAAATGTTTTGTTTCTTTTCGGAAGATTTCTTAAGGAATTGCTGCCACTGCTCACCAACCAAGAAGAAAATCATACATTTGGTAATTCATTCATTATGGCCTTTTCCAAACCCCTATATTAGAGTCAGCAGAAAGCTTCGTTTCCACTAAAAAGGGCCCTGCTATTCCTACCAAATTTTCTTTTCATGGAACTCCATGGGCAAAAAACAACATTTTAAGTTTTGTAAGATAACTCCAGCGGCTTGCACTCTTTCGCTGTTCCGCTCAACTGTTCATTTACCTCTCAGGACTTCTTTTTAAAAAAAAAAAGTCAGAAAATGGAATAAGTCATAAAGAGAGAGAGGGTGGGGGAGAAATATGGCATGGCTCTAAATGGCTGCTCAGAGTCACTGAAGCAAGAATGTTCAAGTTGTGGCTTGCAATGAAACAATGAATGGGATGACATGAGAGCTCTCTGAATGCAAACCGACTGTTTGCATTCAACTCTTTGGCTTCCTGACTCTGAGCCCATTTTGCTCGGGAACGAGTCGGTCCAATTTTGTTTCCAACCTGTTATCAAATGGAATGTAGTGATGCAGCTAATGGGATGAGATACAGGAGCTCAACGACAAGGATCAACTTATGGTTCTAAATTTAACAAATGTGACTGCGAAGGGAGGGAACACAGACATCCTGATGAAGCTGGAGCAGGTGGCGGCCTTTATGTCTTGAATTTTTCTCTTCTCAGTTCTGCATTTTTTCCCTAAAATCCACTACTTTTTGTTTTTATCCCAGTGAAACCAAAGCAGTTTGTGTCATATGGACAATTGCAAGTGCTAACTCAGAAATGGGAACCTTGTAGTACTCTGGTGACCCATAGCAATACCACTTCAACTTATATACCACTTCACAGTACTTTAAAGCACTCTCTGAGCGGTTTGCAGAGTCAGCTATCACCCCCCCCCCAACAATCTGGGTCCTCAGTTTACTGACCTCGGAAGGATGGAAGACTGAGTCCATTTTGAGCCTGCTGAGATTCAAACTGCTGAACTTTTGGCAGCCGACAATCAGTAGAAGTAGCCTGCAGTACTGCATTCTAACCACTCCATTCTAACCTATGGCTTGTATAACTCCATCTTACAGCATCGTTCACCATTCACTATGCTGGTTGAGAATGCTAAGAGGTTGTCAAGTTCAGAAAGCATGGAAAAGATGGGAAGATTTGTCCAAGCGGATTTCTTCATTGTTGCACGCCTACAGACCCAAACTTGCCAAATTGAAGTGTGGCAGAGGGGCCAGGGACTCCAATTCCTGGACCCTGGGTCAACCCTGAGCCCTTGGGAGATTTGCCCGCTTGCCCTTTGGACAGCTTGGGAAAGATGTGTGGGTGTACTTCTCTGTTCTTAAAGGTTCTCAAAGTATTACAAATATTGCTGGATGGAAAGAGGAAGTAACTGGGGGGAGAAGGGGAGGTGTAAACCCTATATGGGAACTATAGCTGGCATTAAACAAATGACTATGCATTTATAGGACACGTATTAATTTTTGCTGTTAACTTCTGTTTCTGTACTATTCCAAAGTTAACTTCTGCTTTTATCCATATGTGTTTCTGTATTAAGGACGAAGGTATAAAACTAACTCCCTGGGCGTTGCCCAGGCAGTTCAGTCTTTAGTGCGAGAGCACTCTGAACTCTTGACATGTCAATAAATCCTGTTTCTCTACTACCTTCGTGGTCTCTCGTTCCTTCGTTAGAACCAGTCTGTGGTGAGCCTGGTTTTTGCCGCAACAGAAGCAGTTTACTACCTTCATCAAGCATATATTCTGGGAACTAGGATAGAGGGGTTGTTTTCATCCTCCTCCTTTCACACAAACTATCTGAACTGACTTGCTTCTTGCTCCTCTAGAAGGCACCCCTTCCCTCCTGGGTATCCAGGCTGCATTCTGTCACAGAGGTCTGGAGGTCAACATCTGGAAACCCCACGAATGGTCAACAAATCCATAGGAGATCTACTTTCTGAAGGTTCCTACCGCAAATACAGGAAGCCGTATCAGTTTATCTGCTAATTGTTTATACTGGATATTAGTTCCTGGCCACATGTATCCCATTACTTTATGATATGTTCTACCAATGAGCAATGTGTTCTACCAATGAGCAATGCTCTTCCTTAACACCATAGTAGCATTATCAAGTGAGAGGTTGAAAAAGCCACCAAAAAATTCCAAGTGTTTCCTCCTGTTTCATTATAATAACAAGGCACAGATTGTTATGAACAATTCTTATAATGAGATTTAAACCACATCTGCAGGGATAAAAAAGAGTTCCAAAAATGAAACTGCTTCTGAGATAAATAGGGTTTATAATCTTATACTTGCCATAGGTTAGATTTCTTCTTTAAGAGCTTTCTTCATTCTTTAATTAACATGTTTTATCAAAAAGATGCGTCCTTGAATTACTGACAGTGAGACTTCTAGTTCTACTATCAGCTAGGAGAGCTGACATCATTTAAACATTCCCAATAGAGTACATGACACAAAATAGTTTACAGTCTTTCGCTTCGTCATTAATTTTCATCATTAACATTATTTTTCTCAAAATCCCTCAGTGAGGTGCCAAGGTGAACTACTAAGAGTAAACAGCAGTGTGCTTGAAAGTCCCAAACAGCATCGCCTCTATAAATGGTGGACAGAAAGAGACGATCTTACAGCAAAGCATTCTGGAGGCCAAGAAGACAGGATGGAAATGTAAACAAAAACAGATTCAAAAGTCTTGCCTCTTAAAAAGGACTTTCCACCATTTTCCCCCTTGTGTTTTCTTTTCTATTATGCATCCTTTTGTGGCATGAAATACAAAAGTAGAAATAAATCAGAAATTAAATTTTCTTTGCGTGCCCTCCAGATTTCCATAAATAATATTTCTAAGGGAGGGCTTCTGGGCTCCCACTTCAAGCAACAGTGCTGGTGTATGCATGGTCTTAGCTTGTCAGAAAGATAATATTTGCGCGATTTCAATGCCACATTAAATAATGCATGCAAACACCCTTCCTGCTGGCTGTCACTACATTAACACCCCGTTCATTCCCAGCATTGTTCTGACAATGTATTAACATGGGGCTTGCCAGAAGGGGCCTAATCTAGTGCTTCAAGTCTTCCTTGTTGCCTTTACAAATCTCTCGTACTATGCAGAATGGCCTATTGTACAGGGATAACAACGCTTCAGTGCAGCTGCATATAGATATCATGATCAAATTACACCACTGGTGGCAGAACAAGGAGATAGGATGCCAGTTGGGAGCTTCCACACCCACAGAGTGTGGAAGCTCCCAACTTCCAGAGGTCACCAGGAACCGGTGGACTTTGGTAAGGTTTTGCCCATATATGAAATGGTCTCTCCACCCCAAAAGCTACTTACAATCATCATCATTTAACAACTCCTTAATCTCTTGCAGGGTGGCATCTGGGCAACTGAATGGAGCTAGCAAAGTGTTTACTGGACAGATGCCCTTCCTGTCACCAATGCAGGGTTATATTCAGCAGATATATTCTCATTGTGCTCAGATATATCTGCCTCTACCTGGGATCGAACTCACTGCCTCCTGATTGTGAGGCGGGGGCTCCACCTCTAGGCCACCGTACCACTCCAAAGGGCTACTTACAACCCAGTTCTAAAATTCTGAGGGCCAGCTCCTGCCAGACCACACAGCCACATTTTGAGCACTCAGCAACTGGCCTGTTGGATGGCCATTTGCAGCAAGCATCCCACGGTCTTGTGGCTGTGATTTAGAACATTTTTGCCACCAAAACGCAGCTCACAGCAAACAATGGATTTGTTTAAAGACGCACAGCATTCGCTTAATGATTGCCACATTTGCTTAACAGACACCGTGAAAAAGTTCATGAAATTGGGTCAGTTACCTGATGACTTGCCTTACAATCATCGCAACCTACAACCACAATTGCCAGGCTCAATTACAGTCACAAGTCAAAGGCTCCCCGTAGAGAAGGGTCTTCTTGAGTAGATATTCTTCCACCCTGTAAAGGGAAAGTTTCCCCTCGCACCTATGTGCTAGTCCTTCCCGACTCTAGGGGGCAGTGCTCATCTCCGTTTCAAAGCCGAAGAGCCAGCGCTGTCCGAAGACATCTCCATGATCATGTGGCTGGCATGACTAAATGCTGAAGGCGCACGGAACGCTGTTACCTTCCCACCAAAGATGGTTCCTATTTTTCTACTTGCATTTTTACATGCTTTCGAACTGCTACATTGGCAGAAGCTGGGACAAGTAACGGGAGCTCACTCCATTATGAGGCGCTGGGGACTTGAACTGCCAAGCTGCCTACCTTTCTGATCAACAAGCTCAGTGTCTTAGCCACTGAGCCACCACATCCCTCTCTTCACCTTGAGTAACTAGCAAACATCTTCTGCCTGTCTCATAACTTGATCTTTTTTTCTTGACTATTGCAACTTTTGTCATCCTGCTTGCCAAAAGGCGAACGCCCAGGGGAAGGGCGCTCTCTGTGGCGGGCCCAGCCCTCTGGAACGACCTTCCCCCCGACATTAGAACAACTACGGACCTCCTTCCGCCTGAAACTAAAGACACATCTTTTCCGCCTGGCCGGCCTTGGATAGTCTCTCTGCTATAGGGTTTTATTTATTATTGGGTATCTTAGTTATAATTGGGATTTTAGCACAGGAATTGATTTAATTCGTTTTTATGTAATGCTGTATATTTATTGACACCCAGCTGTACATATCTACCCCAAACCACCCCAACGATGCCGTAGCGGTGATGTGCCAGTGCTTGGAAGCCGTGCGGATCTGGATGGGAAGTAACGGACTTAGGCTCAACCCGACCAAGACCGAGTGGCTGTGGTTTCCGGCTGCCCGGTTCAACCAGCTCTCTCCAACGCTGGCCATAGGGGGCGAACATCTTGCCCCTGTGGATGGGGCGCGCAACTTGGGTGTCCTCCTGGATACCCGGCTGTCCATGGAAGATCAAGTGACAGCCGTGGCCAGGAGGGCGTTTTACCAGGTTCGCCTGGTACGCCAGTTGCGCCCCCTATTGGATCGGGACGCCCTTCGCACAGTCACTCATGCTCTCGTGACATCCCGACTGGATTATTGCAACTCTCTCTACATGGGGCTCCCCTTGAGGTGTACCCGGAGGCTTCAGTTGGTCCAGAATGCAGCCGCGCGAGCAATTATGGGCACCTCTAGGTTTGCCCATGTAACACCGCTCTTGCGTGAGCTGCACTGGCTACCTGTCGTCTTCCGGGTGCGCTTCAAGGTGTTAATTACCATCTTCAAAGCGCTCCATGGCTCGGGACCTAGCTACCTGCGGGATCGGATCCTGCCCCATACATCCTCACGGCCGATTCGCTCCCACAGAGAGGGACTTCTCCGGGTGCCGTCCACTAGACTTTGTCAGCGGGCGACGCCCAGGGGAAGGGCCTTCTCTGTGGCGGGCCCAGCCCTCTGGAATGACCTTCCCCCCGATATCAGGACAACTACGGACCTCCGCTCCTTCCGCTTAAAATTAAAGACTCACTTTTTTCGTCTGGCCGGCCTTGGGTAGTCTCTTTTTAGGTTAGGGTTTTTTAGGGGTAATTTTTAGTTTATAGGTTTTAGCGCAGGATTTATTTAATTTATTTTTAATTCTGTATTTTGTACTTGTCTGTGTTTATTTGTATTTTTAATTGCCTGTGCCCCGCCTCGAGTCCCCTCGGGGAGAGAGAGCGGGATATAAATTAAATTATTATTATTATTATTTATTATTATTATTGTCTTATTTTCCCTGTGCACCGCCCCGAGTCCCTGTGGGGAGAGGGAGCGGTTTTACAAATTAAATATCAGAAATATCAGAAAAGGGAAATCTCCCGGCACGGAGGAGACTGTCTGTATGTAGTTCCTGAAAGCAACAGAACATCTTTGCCTGATTTTTGTGCCTCCCTCAGTGTGAAGAGCTGACTTCATCGCACGTCTCTTAGCCCATTTTCACGCTATCGAAGAAGAGCGATTCCTCGTGCTTTTAAGTGAGAGATTTCCATAGATTTCCAGAGGACTCATTGGATTTATGACAATTACAGTGTTGATTAGATGCTCAATTGTATAGTAATCTTTGAATCCTCAATACCTTTAGACACAGCTCTAAAAATCTATTGATGTTTACATGTAAATTTTCCTATTTTATTGCTTTCTGATATTTGTGTTTTGGGTTTTGACCTTCAATTCAAACAATTCCAGCCCTATAAATCATAGATTAAAAGAAAAAAAATCTGCCTTTCGATGCAATATTCAAATTAGGCTTTTCCTCTGCCAAACAGTAAACTGTATCTCACGGAGAAGAGAAACTGTATGTAGAATATTCAGCCAGTATATAACACTAAGCACAAGGTTAAGCATATATCAATTCATTAAAAAAAATAATGCAACTATGCAAAATAAGTTGTTAGCAAAAGAAATACAATCAAAACTGGAGTTATGAGAACTGGAGGAAGGGAAAATTAAATGTAAATGCTGCAGCTCTCACCAAAATCAGCCCATGGTCTGAAAACTGCTAACTAGACTGAAAAAGAAGTTACTAAATTTATTTTGTTTATTGTGTATAGATCTGGAGGAAGACCTATTCTTCTAATCCCCATTGACATTTATCCCTTTTGGGGACCCTTATGACTTTCTCAACTTGGTTGTTTTCTTGCAGACATTTCATTACCTAGCTAGGTAATATCATCAGTGTTAGAAAGAAGTGGGGTTCGCTCTCTGTTTATGTACAAGTAGCTTGCCCAGTCAGCATTGTTGGAAGTGCTCTGGGTAGGGCCCTAGTGGCTCCATTTACTTTTTCATTTGGGCAAACTTGGGGCAATGAATTCAGAACACCAAATACAAGCTGGGCAGATACGACCTTGTAGATGATCCTCACTCTGTGAAGGATCTTGGAGTGCTCATCTCAAACAATCTAAGCCCCAGAGCCCACTGTAACAACATTGCCAAAAAGGCATTAAGAGTTGTTAACCGAATCTTGCAAAGCTTTTTCTCAGGTAAAATTGTACTGCAAACTAGGGCATTCAAAACCTTTGCTAGACCAATTCTTGAATACAGCTTTTCTGCCTGGAATCCACACGGTATATCAGATATTAATATAATTGAGAGAGTCCAGAGGTATTTCACGAGAAGAGTACTCCACTTGTCTACTCACAACAGAATACCCTTGTTAGGATAATTATCCTGATGTTGGGTTGACAATATATATATATAAGCCAGGATTATTAAAGGGTATATGACTATGTAGAATCTGATTGGCTGTGCTTCCCAGCTTAATCATAAAAAGCAGCGGGAAACACAGTTCATCCCTTTTTTGCTTTCCTTGCTTCTTGATTGCCACTGAGGAAAGAGCTGAAACTGAAGACGGAAGAAGAATCATTGTTTTGACTGACTGTAAGATAACTGTGTTTTGGTGAAGGATTGTTTATTGTTGGAGGAGTTAGTATCACTGTTTGGAAGAAGTATTTTAGTTACATCAAGAGTAAAGACTATTTATTTTTCTACAATTAGAGTTCTTGTGTGGTTTAAGCAACGTGTCTCTTGCTATCCGGTGTATTGCACTATTCCGCCTGGTTTTTTTTCCAACAGGGGTGTTTTACCCCTAACAACCCTATGCCACCAGGCTTGAAATTTTGGGGTTAGAGAACCTAGAACTCCGCTGCTTATGGTCTGACCTAAGCGTAGTAAACAAAATTATCTGGTACAACGTCCTACCTGTCAGTGACTACTTCAGTTTCAACTACAACAACACACGAGCAAACAATAGATACAAACCCAAGGTAAACCGCTCCAAACTCGATTGCAGAAAATACGACTTCAGCAACAGAGTAGTCGATGCCTGGAATGCTCTACCTGACTCTGTTGTTACTTCCCAAAATCCCCATAATTTTAACCTGAGACTCTCTACTGTTGACTTCACCCTATTCTTAAGAGGTCCGTAAAGGGGCCGTGCATAAGTGCACCAGAGTGCTTGCTGCCCTGGTCCTACTGTCTCCATTTATTCATGCCCATTGACTGTGTTCATATTTATGTTTATACTTATGCTTGTTATCTTTTGCATGTTTGACAAACTGAATAAATAAATAAAATAAAATGAAATCATCCAAGTCACGGTTGTCCCCAAAGTGCTTTTTCAAAAGGCAACTGGGTTTTGTTTTTCTTTGAAGATGTTTTGCTTCTCTTCCAAGAACTGAACTGAAGAAGCTTTTTGGACGAGGAATGAAATGTCTTCGAGGAAAAACAAAGTCCAGATGCCTTTTGGAAAAGCACCTTTGGGCCACAAATGCCCAGTTTCCTCCCTTATCAATTGTCAGCCACCCCATATAAGAGCTATGCTAGCAGGCTGTTTACCGCATCATTTATTTTCCAATACTCTTCCTATCTCTCAGTCACCCCCAGGTTTTATAAAGAACATTTCAACAAAATGCAGAGAATTAAGTATTACAAATGTAGCACAGGCTTTATTATAAAGGTCCTTATTTGCTGGTGAGCTTTCTTGGAAGCATCTGTGGGAGGGAGAAGCTATAGGATGTATCTGTTTGACTCGGCTATTTTTAGCAACGTTAAGAGGGGGGAAAATTAAAAATAAATTTGCTCGCAGATGTGAAATGCACACTGAATACTTTCTCACTTCTTTTCCTTCCACCCACTATTGTTTCTTTTACACAGTCATTCACACAGACGACACTTTGCAAAGTACACAGAGAAAAGAGGAGTTCAAGCATGAGTAAAATCATTGGAAATGCTGGATAAAGAAAGCATTACAAGATAGAGTAATTGGTGAGGAGAGGGTAGTATTTCTGAAGACAAATGGGAAATTTGCCCCTACACATACACAAACACATACACACCCCTCACTAAAATAGTAGATTATGCAAGAAGAAAAATCATACTGTTTTATAAGGTGAAGGTTCCCCTTGCACATATGTCCTAGTTGTTCCCAACTCTAGGAGGTGGTGCTCATCTCCATTTCAATGCTGAAGAGCCAACAATGTCTGACGACGTCTTTTTGGTCATGTGGCCGGCATAACTAAACACCGAAGACACAAGGGACGCTGTTACCTTCCCACTAAAGGTGGTTCCCATTTTTCTATTTGCATTTTTACATGCTTTTGAACTTCTAGGTTAGCAGAAGCTGGGACAAGTAACAGGAGCTCACTCTGTTATGTGGTTCGAATCCACTCTGGGGATTCGAACCGCTGAACTGCCGAACTTTCTGATCAACAAGCTCAGCATCCTAGCTACCAAGCCACTGCATCCCTTGTTTTATAAGACTATGGGGTAAATCTTACACTGTCAGATAGGTATGACCTCTTCAAATAGAAAATGTGCCATAGAAATTCGTGAGAGAGCACCATATAGATGTCAAGCTATGCTTTGGATCAGGAAGAGTCAACCAATTCAAGATCCTAATCAATCACTGTAATGGTCTGTGGGAGACCTTGGGAGACAGGAGAGTTGCAACCTAGACATCCATCAAGCAAAAGGTATCTCAGCCCTCAGGAGGAAAAGGGACATGAGAAGCATCTCAGAAGTTACTTTCTAGAAAACTAGATGGGTGTTTTTTGAGATGTTTCCTATGCCCTTTTTCTCTTGAGGACTGAGATAACTTTTGCTTAATGGATAGCTAGGATGTGATTCTCCCTTCCACCTCCCAAAGTCATTCCCTCTCCCTCTTGCCTTCCTTGGTCATTCACATTGGTGGGATTCCATTTTTTTTACTACAGGATCTGTAAGCATGGCTTGGTGGGTGTGGCTTGGCGGGCATGGCAGGGGAAGGATACTGTAAAATCTCCATTCCTTCCCCACTCCAGGGGAAGGATACTGCAAAATCCCCATTTCCTCCCAATCAGCTGGGACTCAGAAGGCAGAGAATAGTTGGGAGCAGGGCTAGTCAGAGGTGGTATTTACCAGTTCTCTGAACTATTCAAAACATCCACTACCTGTTCTCCAGAACTGGTCAGAACCTGCTGAATACCATCTCTGGTCATTCACACATGTTATCCGGCACATTCTCACATTCTCTCCCACCCCAAACCCAATCATGGGGTTCTGTTTCAGGAGTAAAATGAAGGGAGAACCTTAAAATGCATTGCTTCAAACTTTCAAGAGGAAAGGTCTAATGGAGATGCAATAGCAGAAGAACAAGTCAACCTTAATGTTGAATATCTAACTAAGGGTTGGGAAAGAATATATATTTTAAACATTAATTTCATTTTGATTTTTTCAGGCTTTTCCAAGTGGATTGTCCTAGCCAAGCCACTTGGATTCCATTTGTATCAAATGCAGAAAAAAATTGTTCAGATGGATCGAGTTTGCAGGTGCTTGATTCTTATTAAATCAATGGTTCTGTTTAGAAAGTCAGTTAAAGTCAAAGTTAGAAGACGTGTTGAAAGGTTTTCTTGACTGTTCTGTTTGAGTTTATGCTTGGTTGCCACTGTGGATGTTTAATCCTTATTAATATTACTATTAAATGTTATCAGCCGCTCAAAGGGACATTTGTTTATTTGTACTCCATGTGATGTACAGCTACATAAACTGATTTCATATAAATAAGTAAATAAATAAATAAATGTAATCTTTAGATTGAGTTCTTGAGTGGAATACTTTCACATCCATACCACGGCATTATTCAGAGATTTCCCTGTTAAAGAGAAAAACTAATCCTGGAGAATGTTGTAAAGGAACAACTGGGATTGAAGCATAACATCTGGAACACAATAGATGCCCCATCATCCCACGCATCCTAATATTGTAGATAATAGATTGCAGTCAGAGATCAAAATGAAAGCATTTATATCGGAACAGTTTCTTCAAGCTTTTTTATGGGTGTTTTGTGGTTTATAATTATGTACAAATGTTTTATGCTCTCTCTTGCATACTGGTTGTATAGATAGAGGAGTGTCTCATTTGGTTTCCATTCTGATAACAACTTAGCTTATCCTGCAAGTCCCTTGGACTGCAAGGCCATCCAACCTTTCAGCCCTAGAGAACAAAGTCAAGGTTCTATGGCAAATCTAGATAGCATACTAAAAAGCAGAGACATCACCCTGCCAACAAAAGTGTGTATAGTCAAAGCTATGGTTTTCCAAGTTGCAATGGATGGCTGTGAAAGTTTAACCATAAGGATGGCTGTGCACCAAAGAATGGCAGCCTTTGGTCTCTGGTGCTGGAGAAGACTCCTGCGAGTCCCTTGGACTGCAAGGCGATCAAACCGGTCAGTCCTAGAGGAGATCAACCCTAACTGCTCTTTAGAAGGCCAGATCCTGAAGATGAAACTCAAATACTTTGGCCACCTAATGAGAAGGAAGGATTCCCTGGAGAAGAGTCTCATGCTGGGAACGATGGGGAGCCAAAGAAGAAGGGGATGACAGAGAATGAGGTGGCTGGAGGGAGTCACCGAAGCAGTCGGCATGAACTTAAATAGTCTCCAGAGGATGGTAGAGGACAGGAAGACCTGGAGGAATGTTATCCATGGGGTCACAATGAACATGACTTTGCAACTAACAACAATAACAAAGAACTTAGCAAATTGGATCTCTCCAAATCGGTATGCAAAATAGAATGTAGTTTTCCTTGCATATTTCAGAATTTTGGGGTGCTTTAAGCCTAACACCAGCAGTATCCCACACTGTATATGCAGGGAAATCTACACATACAAATTCATGTGACAGTGGAGTCCAGGGGAGACCAACATAATTTTTAAAATTTTGTACTTTTGTTATATTTGTCATGTTTTTAAATTTCCTGTGCGCCGCCCTGGGTCCCTTTTGGAGAAGGTGCGGGGTATAAATTTGAATAAACTAAACTAAACTAATAATTGCACAAAGGAGAAACTGCTTTTTAAAAATAGTTAAAGATAAAAGGAGAGCAAACAATATGTCTGATGGAGAGTCAATTGTCCTAAGCCCAGTCCAAAATAGATGGATAGATGGCGTTCCTTTAAGGTAGCAAAATGAATTAGTGAAAAAATAAAATGTGGGAGGGTTTTTGTTTTGTTTTTACTCTCGGTTATTTTGAATCTTTCCTCGATACACTTTTGCTTACATGGTCTTTGATCCTGATTCACAACAAATAAAGAGAATAAAATCACACTGACATAGAAGTCACTCTTTGGAGGCTGCTGAGTTTGATCATTGCTTTATTGGGCTTCTCTGAGACTTCAAAAAGCTCTTTAGGTACAAAAATCCCAAACCATGTACATTACCAGCAGTGTATACCGCAAAGCCTATGAATCTGTGAGTGGACTTTTGCTTGCATTGCAAACTGATGACAAAAATGGATTTAAAAAAGAAAACACCAGGAAGGAAAAGACAAAAAAGATTAAATCCACCAGTTGGTGATACCCTTTGATCCTTGAGGTTATCTGTCCTTCATGAAAACATTGACACCAGATGTCAATATAGCAATAGCACTTAGACCTATACACCGCTTTATAGTGCTTTATAGCCCTCTCTAAGCGGTTTACAGTGTCAGCATCTTTTCAACAATTTGAGTTCTCATTTTACCGACCTCGGAAGGATGGAAGGCTGAGTCAACTATGATCCTGGAGAGATTTGAACTGCCAAATTGCAGGCAGCCAGCAGTCAGCAGAAGTAGCCTGCAGTACTGTGCTCTAACCACTGCACCACCATGGCTCATATCAACAAAAATATCGACAAAAAGCAGTGAGAATCTGACATAAATCTGGAAATATCCTGGTGTGATGTAACCACTGCCATCCCTAAATACTAGAGTTTCAATATACATTCTTTGGAGAACTTCAGTTCATGTTGTCTTGAATTAATTCACTGTACTTCTTTTTTTTTTTCTAGAGTCAAACTTCAACTTTGATTAGTTTGGCGAGTTTGATTAGTTCATTTAAAACTGATCTAATCAAAACAAAGTTTGACTTCAATTAAGATGCAAACCAAATGACATGTATCATGTTGCTTTAAAATTCCCCCTGGCTCTAGACAACCATCTTTTTTATGTAGTCCTCGGTCAAAATCATTGTTGATTAAAAATCTGGGACTCCAAGTATTAATTGGATCAAAGGATTAATCAAAGCATTAATCAACTGATTAATCAAGCAATTACTTTCAGATTCAAAAGCCTGGCTTTTCATGAGGGAGAAAGGTTTTCAGGAATTATGGCATTATTGTTCATGTAGTTGATCAAAGCGAGCTTCCTCAAGATGTAGAGTCACAAATGTCGCTACCTCCAGAATCTCCAACCAGGGAAGATGGATGGATGGATATATACTATATTAGTTTACACCAGCAAACCATGATACAACCACTTTCCTCCAAATGTCATCATTTGCACATATCCATTTGAGGCCCGTTTCACTCACAAGTCAAACAGGAAGGAAGGAAGGAAGGAAGGAAGGAAGGAAGGAAGGAAGGAAGGAAGGAAGGAAGGAAGGAAGGTGTGTGTCTCCAATTTTCTTCCAAACTTAAAACAACAATATACTCTGAAATTTTTGACTCCAACTTTTTTTCAAGTTATTTTAAAACGTTTTGGAAGCAAATAGGAAATAAATAGTATCAGTAAAACTCTGAATTAATAAGAACGTGGGGGTCCACTAAAATAGAATGTCCATTCAGCCTGGATGAAAATTTATGTCTCAATCTTTTGTGCATTGATGCATAAAATGGTGAGCCATATTTTTTTCACATCCAATAACATAAAGTATACAAAGATATGGTGTCTATCTCATCCAAAGTCTACTATATAGAAATCCATTAAGTTTTAATGCAATGAAATAAGAAAATAAAGTGCATTTTGCATAAACTGTTGTTTTTAAAAAGAAAGAAAAGGGGAAAAAATAGGGTTTTAAAAGATATTTTTTTTAAAAAAATATGCCAATTTGATTCTAAGATAATTAATCGGAATGTGGAATTGCATTCATCTAAAGATTTTCCTTTTACAAACTAATATCATTTAAAAGAAGCGTTCCAGGCTGCATGAAGTCTGATTCAGAGCTATTTTGTATTTGTTAAATGGGATGTGACAGGGATATGCTACACGGCTATGCTACCAAAAAAAAAATAATTAGCCGAGAAGTAACTTGATAATTTTACCAGTGTGAAGAATGAATAGAAATCAAACTTTGCTTTAATTATGTGCAAAGGAGAAGTATAATTACCTGCGGAAGATAGTAATCAGGGAAAATGATAACGCTGGATTCCCATCTTATATGACTGAGAGCAAAGTAGCTTGTTTAATCTCTTCACCTGTGATAGTGTGGGTGTGGGTGTGGGTGGGTGTAAGGGAGGGAGGTGGGGAGGGAGGAAGAGAGAGAGAATGTGGCTCATCTAGTGCAATATTTGATCTCCTTAAGTGAAATACCATTTTCCACAGAAGTTATGCAGTTACACCTCCCTTGGTCAACTCGCAAAGCATCCCTGGTCTGCTCTTGAGTTGCCATAGGCAGGGGCGGGATGGGAAAACGATCTTTGCAGCTGCAGTGATGGAGATTTCAGTCAAAACAAAAGCACATTCCAGCCATCTCTCTGACTAGGCCATCTCCATGGTTACCCACAGATCACAGGGAGTGATCTCTACAACCCGCAAAATTGCTTCGTTGGAGAATGTGACCGATGACACACCTTGGGGGGGAGGGGGGTGTTATGTACTGACACCAGTTTGAATTCCCCGGCAACAGCCAGTCGCGTCTGATTGGCCAAGACGCGACTGGCTGTGGCTGAAGCGGGAGACGCGCGGATTGGCCGGCTCTCTGACAGCTCCATATAAAAGGAGCTGTCAGAGAGAAGGCGCGTGCTTTTTGTTCGTACAACTTACCGTTGTTGTTATACTTGATTCCTGTTAATAAAAGCCGTTGGATCAACCGGGTCTGGACCCTCTCTCAATTCACAACACTGGCGACGAAGGTGGGATCAGGATCAGAGCCCGAGTGTAAATTAAGTGGGATCAGAGCTTGCTTCACTTGGGAACGTGCTGACATGAAGCTCCTAATAAATAACTGGATTTATTTTGAAGCTTGGCTCGAGGCTCATGATTTAATGAGGGCATTGGTCAGAACCCTGACATCCTTATTTTTACCATACCCTCTCATACCAGATAGCTTTATGATTGTTATTGGTCTGGGCCTCATGCTAGGGACCTAAAAACTAGGTCCCCTTATTGACTATGGACTGTTCAATTTGGAAATTTGCCTTGATTAATTACATCTTAGCTACAATTAACTGAGTTTCTTGCTGCCTTGGGATTCAGAGAAGCAAGTAACCTTCTCCCTTTCCTGTCCCACAGTTCCTCTGTGAACTAAGGATATACCCACGGTAGAGTCAAAAGAAGAGTACAGGTATTCCAGAATTCAACCAGGATTTTGAAAGAACCATCAACTGCCTCATTGAGACATTCCCTAAGTGCTCGCAGGAATCCATCTTGAGATAAGAGAAAGGGATTTTTGTAATGGCTACACCTAAATAATTCAATTAGAGATCCTCCTTGTTCATTGCTGAGGGTTTCCCATAAACCAGTAGTGTTGATTTTATGGGGAAAATGCGTTTTATTTGACCTGTCCTATTGTTAACATGGTGTAGGAAGTCTCCCCTTCCCCAAGAAAGAAATATTTTGGGGGATATTAAAAGAGGCAGAATATTATTACAGTAATCGGCTGGATTACTGTAACGCTCTCTACATGGGGCTCCCCTTGAGGTGCACTCGAAGGCTGCAGTTAGTGCAGAATGCGGCCGCGCGGGTGGTTATGGGTGCCTCAAGGCAAGCCCACGTAACACCTCTCCTGCGCGAGCTGCACTGGCTGCCTGTGGCCTTTCGAGTGCGCTTTAAGGTGTTGACCACCATCTTTAAATCGCTCCATGGCTCGGGGCCTAGCTATATACGAGACCGCCTCCTGCCCCATACATCCCTTCGTCCGGTCCGCTCCCACAAAGCGGGCCTACTCCGGGTGCCGTCGGCTGGGCAATGCCGGCTGGCGACACCCAGGGGAAGAGCCTTCTCTGTGGCGGGCCCGGCCCTCTGGAACGACCTACCCCCCGACCTTCGCACTACCTCGGACCTCCGCCTCTTCCGCCAACGTCTTAAGACGTACTTATTCCAACAAGCCGGCCTAGGATAGCCCCCCGCATCTGACTTTTAAATATAAATTATAATTTGGTCACGGTTTTAATAATGGGTTTTAGCACGGGTGAATTAATTTAATATATTTTTAATTGATTGATGTATATTGTATTTATGGTTTTATATAATGCCTGTGCGCCGCCCTGGGTCCTAACAAGGAGAAGGGCGGGGTATAAATTTAATAAAATAAATAAATAAATAAATTATATTTCCCTAAAGGAGAAATGAAGAAACATGCTCTTAAAGGCAGAAAGCAGCCCTAGCCTTCCTGCATAATGGAACAGCCTCCAGCAGGTGCCTGAAGCCTTTAGGAATGAATATTTTGTGCCCATTAAGAAAGACCCACCACCACTAGAATAGCAAAAAACACACGGCTCGCTACATTGCACAACCCCATTAGCAGCATCTCAGAACCCTATAAAATTCCATGTTCTCCTCAAACCAACTTACCAGCTGGCCCAGAACTACATGCTGTTGTTGGTTCTGCTCATAAACCTTTCTTTGCAGCCAGTCAGCCTCCATTTTATTTGCCTTTCTTCTGGCTTGGAACCGTACCAGATTTTTCTTCCAACGCTAGCCCGCACTATATTTTTCTTTTTGTCACCAGACAACCATTTGCAAAATTGCCTTTACTAATGCTTATACACTAGAAGGATGAGATCTAAATTGTACCCTCCATACAGCAGGTCTGTCTGTCTATACGTGAATTTACGTATGTGCCTGTATGTATGTGTATGTGTTGTTGTAGGAGGGATTGCACTTTGCCTCGCTGGCTGTTGTCGCTTTATGAGCCTCTATGGGATCATAACACTGGGATCTCGCCACGAGAAATCACATTGTAATGAAGAGGTGTCAAATGTGAGCATAAATAAATACATGTCTCCACAAGGAGTGAAAGTCGGATGGATTTGTTGTGGCCTGTCGGCCTCCGGTCCCTCCAGCAGCCGAATCAGAGGAGGAGGAGGAAGCGTGGGAGTCAGGGTCAGCATTGAGACAACCTGAGAGCTCCGAGGCGGAAGGGGGAATGGATCTGTCAGAGAGAGAGAGACAGAGGTGGAGCCTGCACCATGTGTCAGCCTTCAGATGGAGAGTCAACAGCCTCCAGATCTGGAGGTGGATGATGAGGAAGAGGAGGAACAACTGGGTCCAGTGTCTGACGAATGAATGTGCAGAAGGCAGAGGAGAGGAGAGCAGTGGAAATCTATGGGCCGGTTCTTGGGATGGAAGAGCCACCGCTGCTAGCGAAACCCCACCCTAGCTCTGGGGATAAAAGGCAGGGAACAGAGATGAATAGATATGGCAGAGGAGAGGAGAGCAGTGGAAATCTATGGGCCAATCCTTGGGATGGAAAAGCTACCGCTGCTAGCGAAGCCCCACCCTAGCTCTGGGGATAAAAGGCAGGGAACAGAGATGAATAGATATGGCAGAGGAGAGGAGAGCAGTGGAAATCTATGGGCCAATCCTTGGGATGGAAGAGCCACCGCTGCTAGCGAAGCCCCACCCTAGCTCTGGGGATAAAAGGCAGGGAACAGAGATGAATAGATATGGCAGAGGAGAGGGGAGCAGTGGAAATCTATGGGCCAATCCTTGGGATGGAAAAGCTACCGCTGCTAGCGAAGCCCCACCCTAGCTCTGGGGATAAAAGGCAGGGAACAGAGATGAATAGATATGGCAGAGGAGAGGAGAGCAGTGGAAATCTATGGGCCAATCCTTGGGATGGAAGAGCCACCGCTGCTAGCGAAGCCCCACCCTAGCTCTGGGGATAAAAGGCAGGAGCTGGAGATGAATAGATGTGGCAGACAACTATCCATCATCCGCCCGCCTGATGGACTTGTTAGTCTGCGTTGAGAGAGAAACTTTTTGCCGGGGCTGCTGGCGCTCCTAATAAAGGAATCTTTAAGTTAACTTCAGAGGGTTTGAAGTCTTTGGGGAGCTGGGTCAGATAAAGATATAGAATTCAGATTGACTGCCTGTGGCTGAGCTACAATGCTTGATGATATCCTAAACTCATTTTGCACCCGAACTATCCTTTTGCCTTTGCGTTTCAACTCTCCCACAAAGAAGTCAAAGCAATTAATCATTATAATCACTTTTTCTTGCTTGGGTAATTAGTTATGTCATAAAATATCAGCCTGCTTCTTCAACTAATTCCCTGAACCTCATCTTCGGATTTCTCATCAACATTTTATTAATCCCGTGTAGCATTTATTTCTTCTGTATAAGTGGTTCTCAGCAGCCTTAGTTGACATGCTGGGTTTCGTTTTCTTGGTTTCTCCTTATAGTAACATCTTAAGGGAATTCGTAAGGATTGCTTCCCATCACTTGTCAGGATGAGCAAAGTGGTCCATCACCAGATTGAGAAGATTCAGGTCAATCATAAGGTCTTATATCAGGAGATTTGTGTAATTAAACTCCCGGTCCATCTCATATTCCCATGACTTCTACAAAGCCTGCAAAGACAGTAAACTCTGTAAACTTCAGTCAGCTCAGAATAATAGAGTTGGAAGGGACCTTGGAGGTCTTCTAGTCCAACCCCCTGCTTAGGCAGGAAACCCTACACCACTTCAGACAAATGGATATCCAACATCTTCTTAAACACTTCCAGTGTTGGAGCATCCACAACTACTGATTAATTGTTTTCACTGTCAAGAAATTTCTCCTTAGTTCTAGATTGCTTCTCTCCTTGATTAGTTTCCACCTATTGCTTGCTGTCCTGCCCTCAGGTGCTTTGGAGAAGAACTTGGCTTACTCTTCTTTGGGGCAACCCCTGAGACATTGCAACACTGCTATCACATCACCCCTAGTCTTTCTTTTCATCAGACTAGATATACCCAATTCCAGCAACCGTTCCTCATATGTTTTAGCCTCCAGTCCCCTAATCATCTTCATTTCTCTTCTTCTCTTCTTTCAGCAGTGAAAACCTAAAACCTCTGGTGTCAACCAGAAGAGCATAGAAGGGCACAAAGGAAGAAATACAGAATAAAACATCTGAACTCAAACAGCCTGGTTACTCAAGAAAATCCTTTAAGTCGTTCTGTTGGAAGTGTTGGTCACCCCATCTAATGTATTAAATTAAGTTGGTTCAATACTCCAAATTACAGTAACAATTCAAATTGAATTGATTCAACATTCCAAAGGATGATGGAATTAAAGCCAATTCTCCCCCCACTCTCTCTCCCCTCCCCCTCTTGCGCGCACAAACACACACACACACACACACTAAATCCTTCATCATCATGATCCAAGTCTGATTTCTCAGTTATTGAAAACAAGAAAATTTTGATTAATATACTGTATGTGTATATACATATTAATAATTTTTCCTTTTCTGCTTTTTTGTTTTCCTGTTTTTTTATTTTATTTTATTTTGTAATTTTTTCTACTTCTTTCTGGTAAACTAATAATAATAATAATAACAATAGCAATAACAACAACAACAACAACAACAACAACAACTTGTCCTACAACACACCTTATCCAACAATAATTGAAAAGAAAAAAGTATGAAATCACATAATACCGGGACTTGCAAATTGAAGTTGAGCGACTGTGGAAGAGAAAGTTGTGTGTTGTCCCGATTGTGATTGGAGCCCTTGGAGTAATACCTAGGGGACTTCCTCGCTATGTGGAGGTTCTAGGTTTGCCGGACTTGAGCATTCTGACTCTACAAAGGGCCACCCTGCTTGGAACAGCTTATATCCTCTGACGTTACCTTGACAGTTCCTAGGTCCTTGGTTAGGACTCGAGCTGTTGAGCTACCAACCAACCCTAAAGCCTGTGAATCTCACCAAAGATTAACATCATCATCATCATCATCATCATCATCATCATCATCATCATCATCATCATCATAATGCACATTTTCTGATCCAAGTGAGTCATCTTTTGAGAGAGTCCTTGGTCACCAAAATAACAAAGAAAAAAGAAAATCAGAATTTAAACTTAGAGTAAAATCTGTTCTTGGGGAATAAGTATAAGATATTATAATGGTGGTGGTGGTAATGATTCTGTATTGACCTACTCATTTTCACAAGGAAAAAGTCTTGCTTCTACTCCCAGATGACCTAGCAAAGCTGCTAATGCAATCCATCAAGTTTGGGCTGCTCTCAGTGTGTGTTTTGCACACTGACTATATAGATTCCCCAAGCTTTCATAAGGTTGGCAAGACGTGTTATCAGTGGCATTATCAGCTTGTAATGCAAATGCATTAAAATGAATTACTGTGTAATTACTGCTGCCTCTGACAGATTTACCTTGAAGTTACTATGTTGCTGTTGCTAAAATAACACAAGTTATTTCATGATAATTATGTAAGCCAGGATTTCCGTTGCACACAATTCTTTTGTGATAATCAAGGCAGGCATTGTGCCAACACAGAAGCAACAGCTTTGAGCATGAAGCTCAAAGGAAAGAATGAGGACACGAACCGGAAAAGCAAACCAACTTGCCAAATGCAGCAAAGATGGGAGGAAGGAAGTAAAAACCCTTCGGAGAAATAAGATTGAAAAGCAGAGGTGGAGTAGAGTACCATAAACAAAAAGGTATCTATGCTTACTTAGATCAATGATGATGTGCCCAGGGGGTTAGCTGTGTACTTTCCATTCCTACAAGCCAGCATTCAATAATCATCAAGTTTTAAAAACCCAGTTCATCGTAGACATCTTGTCCTTCTTGTGCATTCAGAATGTGTAATGTAGTTGGTAATATTGATGGAGCACAGAGAGAGGGGGAGAGGGAGAGAGAGAGAATACCCTGTGGAAAGAAGAAGAAGAAGAAGAAGAAGAAGAAGAAGAAGAAGAAGAAGAAGAAGAAGAAGAAGAAGAAGAAGAAGAAGAAGAAGAAGAAGAAGAAGAAGAAGAAGAAGAAGAAGAAGAAGAAGAGAGAGAGAGAGAGAGAGAGAGAGAGAGAGAGAGAGAGAGAGAGAGAGAGAGAGAGAGAGAGAGAGAGAGAATGACCAAGCGAGCGAAAGAAAAAGAATGTAATAGAGACAGAGAAAGAAGTCTCAGGATGCTAGAAAATGTCTTTTAAGATTTCCTAGTGATGTTTGGCAACTGATTTGTTTATGGAAGATACCTGTGGATAATATTATTGGTGCTGTGTTTTTTATTTGGATTATGGAATCAGACCAATCAGTCAACCACAACTGTCACTTAAAAGCCACATTGGCAGTTTCAGAATAGCTGTTGTGCCTCAGCCACCCATTATGCCAGCCCCAACTGCCTTTGACATCTTGAGAAACTTCCATTCTGGTTTATGCCAGGTAATTACTGCCTTATTGAGGGTGTTATCATTCCACTTACTTTGACAATAGCAATAGAGAAACTATACATTTAAGTCCCACACATTAAAATGGGAACGTTTACAATGGATACAATATATCTTTTAGAATATCATGGAAGACGCAGTCCAACAGAGATGGGCATAGCATCAACAAAGAAAACGCAGGAAAAATGCCTACAGTACTATGTTTGGCTAAGCGGATAAATCAGGATAGGATAGGATAGGATACGATAGGATACGATAGGATAGGATAGGATAGGATAGGGCTGGAAGAGACTTTGGAGGTCTTCTAGTCCCACCCCCTGCTCAAGCAGGGGAACCTACATCATCTCAGACAGGTGGCTGTCCAGTCTCTTCTTAAAAACCTCCAGTAATGGACTGTCCACAATTTCTGAAAGCAAGCTATTCCACTGGTTAATTGTCCTTACTGTTAGGAAGTTTCTCCTTAATTCCAGATTGTTTCTCTCTTTAATTAATTTCCAACCATTGTTTCTTGTCCAGCACTCCACTTCTTTGGAGAATAATTTGATCCCCTCTTCTTTGTGGCAGCCCCTTAAATACTGAGATACTGCTATCATGTCACCTCTAATTCTTCTTTTCTTTAGAGTAGCCAGACCCAAAACCTGCAGCCGTTCTTCATATCGTTTAGCCTTTGATCATCTTCGTTGTTCTTCCCTGACCCTTTTCCAAAGTCTCACCATCTTTTTTGTACTATGGCGACCAAAACTGATTGCAGTATTCCAGGTGTGGTCTTACTAGGGTTTTATTAAGCGGTACTAATACTTCACGTGACAGGTGCGGATTCTCTTAGCATGGTGGTACAGACCTGCTTTACCTGGTTTGATTTCCGAATAGGGTGGCGTGAACTCCATCTCTACATCGCATACTTTCCCTTTGAGGTGGCCCTAATGAAAACCTGTTTTATTTTTTTTTATTATGGCCACCGCAAAAATCTAAGGAAGCAAAAGCTCCCCGCCAATTCCATTCTAAATAAAAGCCGCTTTTTAGCATTTGCCTTTTTTCCCCACAAACAAGAGCAGTTTTCTCTTGAGATATATTTACTGACGTGGATATAATAGCCTGATAGAATGTGATCAGAAGACACAACAGTAACAAGCCTCTCTCCTTGCTTTCTCTTGTCACCTGCAAAATATTTTTTACACAATTCTTCCTCAATGATAACTAATCCCAAATCCTCTTCACAGCTTTTCCTTTTCTTTTTTTTTTTTTTTGCTTCTTTTCTGTACTGCATGAGTTGTGTTGGAGTTTTGTATTACCAACATGAAAGAGAGCTGTTTTTAGTTGTGTAGAAGAAGAGGCTTCTCAAACGGAGGCCGCATCTCCTATATTGTGTTCGCCGAGCACCGATTCTTTATTTGAGTCTCTCTAGTCTTTCTGCAATTTCCTGGTGGGATTAAAACGTTGTTTGCTGACACACAAGAGGAGTGGGTGGAAGAATTTTCCAATTGAAGGCTGATTATTTTGATAGGAGGGATTGCACTTTTCCTTGCTGGCTGTCATCAGCTTATGAACCTCCATGGGTAACTCTGGGATCTTGCTACGAGAAATCACATCGTAATGAAGAGGTGTCAAATATGAGCAAATAGAAGTACATGTCTCCACAAGGAGCGAAAGCTTGGATGGATTTGTTGTGGACTCTCTCGGCCTCTGGCCCCTCCAGCTGCCGAATCAAAGGAGGAGGAGGAGGAGGGTCAAGGTCAACATCAAGGCAACCTGAGAGCTAAGGGGTGGGAAGAGGGAATGGAAGAGAGAGAGAGAGAGAGAGAGAGAGAGAGAGAGAGAGAGAGAGAGAGAGAGAGAGAGAGAGAGAGAGAGAGAGAGAGAGAGAGAGAGAGAGAATGACCAAGCGAGCGAAAGAAAAAGAATGTAATAGAGACAGAGAGTGGAGCTTGGGTCATTCAGAAGGCCTCAGATAGAGAGTCATCAGCTCCCCAGATCTAGAGGTGGCTGATAAGGAAGAGGAAGAACATCTGATCCAATGCTTGCTGTGTGGATGTGCAGAAGGCAGAGGAGAGGAGAGCAGTGGAAATCCATGGGCCGGTCCTTGGGAAGGAAGAGCCACCCTAGCTCTGGGAATAAAAGGCAGGGGGCAAAGATGAATAGCTGTGGCAGACAACTTTCAGATGGACGGACGGACTTGTTAGCCTACGGTGAGACAGGAACTTTTTTCCTGTGGCTGCTGGAGCTTCTACTAAAGGAATCTTTCAGTTAACTTCAGAGGGTTTATTGGGAGCTGGGTCAGAACAGGATTATACGAGCAATCACACTCTGAAGCTTCCCCTAAGCCACTCTCCTAATATTCAGAGGCCACCTGAAATCAGGGGCACAGATTCCAAACTTTCCTACGATGTTCCAGTGGGGGGTTGTTGGTTTTTTTAATGCTTTGGCTACGTTATTCATATTTTTAATACATTTTAAAATATTTATTGAAAAGGCTTTTGGCAAAGGACAGAGATTTGACTTAAAAACGTACAGTATCTGTGTCATCATCCAGATTCTCCCCACTCTGGTCTCCTGGCATACAAGCATACAGGCAGTCCTCGATTTACAACAGTTCATTTAGTGACAATTCGAACTGAAAAAGCGGCTTACATTTAGTCACATGTTTAAAATTCTGATGCTTGGCAACTGGCTCATACTTATGCTGGTTGCAGTGTTCCTTTTGCAACCTTTGGACAAGCAAAGTCAATGGGGAAGCCAGATTCACTTAACAACCATGTTAATGGCTTAACAACTGTGCCGAGAAAGGTCATTCCGCAGTGGAAAGAAATTATTTATGTGTCTAATCACACTTGGCCAATAAACTTGTTCTGCTCTGCTCTGCTCTGCTCTGCTCCATCCACTCCACTCCATCCACTCCACTCCACTCCACTCCATCCATCCACTCCATCCACTCCACTCCACTCCACTCCATCCACTCCACTCCATCCACTCCACTCCACTCCACTCCACTCCATCCATCCATCCATCCATCCATCCACTCCACTCCACTCCACACTATCCACTCCACTCCATCCACTCCACTCCACTCCACTCCATCCATCCACTCCACTCCACTCCACTCCATCCACTCCACTCCACTCCACTCCATCCATCCACTCCATCCATCCACTCCACTCCACTCCACTCCACTCCACTCCATCCATCCACTCCACTCCATCCACTCCACTCCACTCCACTCCATCCACTCCACTCCATCCACTCCACTCCACTCCACTCCATCCATCCATCCATCCATCCACTCCACTCCACTCCACTCCACTCCACACTATCCACTCCATCCATCCACTCCACTCCACTCCACTCCACACCATCCACTCCATCCATCCACTCCACTCCACTCCATCCATCCACTCTACTCCACTCCACTCCATCCACTCCACTCCACTCCATCCATCCACTCCACTTCACTCCACTCCACACCATCCACTCCACTCCACTCCATCCATCCACTCCACTCCACACCATCCACTCCACTCCATCCATCCACTCCACTCCACTCCACATCATCCACTCCACTCCACTCCACGGCAAAATTCACTTAACAGCTATCTAGCTTAGTAACATAAATTTTGGGCTCAATTGGGGTCATAAGTTGGAGACTATCAGCATTCCACCTCTATTCACAAGTGGCTAGATTTGCCAAAATCACTATATTATTCTTGATAGACATCTCAACCTATTATTCCCCCCCCCCCAAAAAAAATTGAAATGAAACCAAGGGCTCCTTATCAGGATTGTTGGGCACAGAGTTGCCCACTTCTGTTTCAGTGGGCATTTAATGTTTGTCTCATCTCAAGATCTGCACCGATTCCAAAGGAGGCCAAAAACCCTTCCTAATTTATGAAGACACCGATGCTACTTGGAAGTAACTCCACCCCTATTCAAAACAAGTAACGTTGAACTTCGGGAACGTCACTCGTGAATACTCTGGGTTTGTGGAGAATTCTAAAATCGAAACCCTAAATCCTGAGAGTCCCAGTGTATCGAATTGAGCAATCAGGATCTTTGGCAGAGCAAAAAAACATGGACCTCGAATTGTTCCTATGACTACTTGGCCTACAGTCTCCCCCTTTTATATTAAAGTCCTCCCTTGCTGCTCTGCTTTGAAAAAGCATTTTCTCCTTCCGCAAGACAACTGAGCTGGGTTTCTCACCAAGAGGCAGAAATTCCTGTGTTTCCACAAAGCTGCTACTCAGCTTGCAAAATTAATTTGCAGCAAATGTAGTGTTCATTCCCAGCGATAACGACCCTACCTGACACCCTTCTTCCTTTTTTCTTTCATGTTTACAGCAACTTGAAAAGCTAATGGAGAAGAAGGAGGCTAAAATTAACAGCTTGGAAATCCTTTGTGAAGCTGCCACAGATGAACAAAAACTCCACCAACCCTGCTGCACTGCAACAACAGACCAGCATTGCTTTCTCTCTTGAACTAGAATGCTGCCAAGGGGAAGGGGGAGAAAACCTTACGAGGAAGAGTGAGATTGGAAAATTTTAGCAACCGTTTCTCTGCCTAGTTGCTGGGTTGGTGTGGTCATAGTGGGCAAGGGCTCCTCAGCTTCCTGCACCACAGCTGCCTCCCCTGGGCTCTGGAGACCCTCCAGAGGCCAGAAATGTGCCTGTTTGGATAATTATCCTGATGTTGGGTTGACAATATATATAAGCCAGGATTATTAAAGGGTGAGCCGGTGAGATTCGAACTGCTGGCAGAATTAGCAGAATGCAATATGTCAGGGTTCTGACGGATGCCCTAATTAAATCATGAGCCTCGAGCCAAGCTTCAAAAGAAATCCAGTCGTTTATTAGAAGCTTCATGTCGCCATGTACCCAAGTAAAGCCAGCTGTGACTCCACTTAATTTATGGCCCCAATCAAGACCCTGTTTCCCCCCTCCCCCCTAGGGTGTGTCGTCATTCACAAACAGGGCAATTTTGTGAATTATAGAGATCACTCCCCCCCCCCCCCCAGCCATTGTAAGTACTCCTGGGATACAGCCTTGAGAAAGATAAGTCTGGAATGTGCACTTGTCTTTTGTTGCCGTGCCATTTCATTGGTTTCCCATTTCCCCATGCCTATGGCAACTCAAGAGCAGGCCAGGGATGCTTTGTGAGTTGACACAATGCTACATTGTAACCACCGTGGCTTAGATAGCAATAGCATTTAGACATATATACTGCTTCATAGCGTTTTACAACTCTCTCTAAGTGGTTTACAGGGTCAGCATATTGTCCCCAACAATCTGGGTCCTCGTTTTACTGATGTCAGAAGGATGAAAGGCTGGGTCAAACTTGAGCCAGATAAAAAAAAGAAGTCCCAACTCATAGCATCCATGTTGAAGATCAGAGAATTGTACAGCAAATTTGGGATCAACGGAGGTGATGGTGTTTTGCTTTGTTTGCTGTGATTTAAGCCATGGTCTTTCTTTGGAGACTGTTTTCAAAGACATCCTGCCTGAAATGATCCTCTTTTTTAAAAGCAAAGATTCTCCTTTCCTTGCCTTCTCCTTTCATGCCTTTCAACTTGCTTTCAGTTCTTTGACCTTGATGTATTTAACAAAGGCTTCAGCTCTTAATTAATAAGGGATCGTCACTCACATATTTGGCACGCATCCCATCCAAGCAAAGAATAAAAGAGGATTGTCACTTATCTCCTCCCAAGTAATTCAGAGAAAGAGCATAGGGAGGTCTTCGAAGAAGAAGAAGAAGAAGAAGAAGAAGAAGAAGAAGAAGAAGAAGAAGAAGAAGAAGAAGAAGAAGAAGAAGAAGAAGAAGAAGAAGAAGAAGAAGAGGAGGCCAGTGGCAGTATTACCAAGGTTTCCCCAAAGATGGTAGGGAGAATGCAGTAAAGTTGTGGATGGAAAGTTTTTAGAGGATCTCTTGTAGAAAAAAAAAAGCTTGTGTCAGAATATTCATGACTGGCAGAGACATGGTAACAAGGTCAGCCAATGAATAGGGCTTAATAATCAGGTCAGCCAATGGGAGCCGAACAGCTTGGAGCCTGGGCGTGGTTTATCCCTGCAGCTCTGAGTGCTATGTTGAGAATTGACACTGAAACTAGTTTTGTCTGTATTAAGCTCTGAATTCTGAATTGAAACTGGAAACCAATATCTCCTCTCTACCACGTTGGAAGAATCTGCTGTTGGTATTCTACATGTATTCATGTGTTATTATGTATATAAAGAGGCTAATGAATCCTGCTGAATCAGTTCTCTGCCTGTGCTTTCTGGATTTGATTTTTGCAACTAGCTCTGACAGCGTGTTGGTCAGAAGTAGAAGAATTTCTGTAACAATTCTTGGAGGAGGAAGGTAAAATAATACCTTGTGAATAACTTCTGAAAAACTTCTGAAAAACACCCCCTGAAAAAAAATCATCTGCTTCCTGCTTATCCCGATTGTGAATCTTGCGGAAAACTTCAACCTCCCCCTTTGCATTTGCTCCCTGTTGAATTTAGCTGCAAGTTTAAAATAATGCCCACCTTGTCATTATCATAAAGGAAATATAAGTCACAACTCTCTCTGTCTCTCTCTATTTCCGTCTCTGTGTGTCTGTCTTTCTGTCTCTCTGTCTGTCTGTCTCTCTCTCTCCGTCTCTCTCTCTCTCTCTCTCTCTCTCTCTCTCTCTCTCTCTCTCTCTCTCTCTCTCTCTCTCTCTCTCTCTCTCTCTCTCTCTCACACACACACACACAATTTGTTTCTTATCAGGAAAGAAGTCTCTTCTTTGGTGTGATGGGAACTAAGATACAAATCTCTTCCCAGAAGCCTTTGCAGAGAAATTCTTTCACATCCTCACTCCAGGGTATTTAACAACTGTGGCGTTCAAAGGAATTAAATAGCGGTGTTTTAGCCGGCACATAGTTACAACAATGTAGAACAATTTAACAATTGAATTTATGCTTGTCAAAGATATCAGAGATCTGCTATAAGTAAAAGAATAACCCAAACGTCAGCTGCACTCCGGAGACTATGCAAAGAAGGAGGGAGGGAGGGAGGTTTTGTTTTTATTGAAATTTTCCGAACAAATTGCGAGAGAAATGGTGTAAAATAAACCATTTTATTCCCATACCGTAAACGCTATTAGATTAAAATTTGCAAAGTGACAAAGTTCTTTGTGCGTTTTAATCACACCGAGTAAGCAGTGCAGTAATGAAACTTCATTATATGATTAGGCGTTGTGCGCTTTGCTTTGTGTGCGCCATTTCTTTTTAGCAAAAGAAAAAAAGAAAAGAAAAGCCCACCTTTTTAATGTGCTTGCTTTCCTTTAAAGCAGGGGTCTCCAACCTTTGCAACTTTAAGTCTGAAGGACTTCAGCAAAGCTGGCTGGAGAAGTTTGGGAGCTGAAGTCCTTCAGACTTAAAGTTGCAAAGGTTGGAGACCCCTGCTTTAAAGCACCTAACAATCTTTTATTTTTAAAACAATGTAAATGAGACATATAAAGGTAAAGGTTCCCCTCGCACATATCTGTTAGTCGTTCCTGACTCTAGGGGGTGGTGCTCATCTCCGTTTCAAAGCCGAAGAGCCAGCGCTGTCCGAAGACGTCTCCGTGGTCATGTGGCCGGCATGACTCAATGCCCAAGGTGCACAGAACGCTGTTCCCTTCCCACCAAAGGTGGCTCCTATTTTTCTACTTGCATTTTTACATGCTTTCGAACTGCTAGGTTGGCAAAAGCTGGGACAAGTAATGGGAGCTCACTCCATTATGTGGCGATAGGGATTCAAACTGCCGACCTTTCTGATCGACAAGCTCAGCGTCTTGACTACTGAGCCACCACATACCATGTCAAATGAGACATATACATGCCCTCAATCTACCTTTTATTCTGCAGAGGACCACATGTTCTTTTCCAGTGGGAGGAATGTATAGCCCAAGTGAGTAACATAACAATTTCAAGACACTGATACAATTTATGGGATTTACAAAACAAGTTGTTGGGGGGAAGCTGCCATAAGCACTATCTTTGAAACATCTAGGTTTTTATATTATTTTTCCATTATGAAAGTTTTGTTTCCTCATTATTTAATCATTTCAGTCACATCCACTTAGTTGTTAATTTGTTAAGGCCCAGATTCATGTTATTATTTATTACCATTTTCTTTCAGGCTGCTCTTCTATTTTTCACCACAAATTTGCAGTCCTGGAAGTAAAGCTAACGTGAATAATTAACACTCTTCTGTTTTCTTACAATGTTTCAGAATTTGTCTCAGTCTAGGGAGAAAACAACAAAACTAACTGCGCTATAAGATCAAAGTTGGCCATTCCGGGAAGTTAAGATGGCAACAGTTAGAAGAAACTAATATTTCATTTATGAATTAATTGTTATCAAATATATATAGCCACTCATCTCACACAAGAAGACTCTGGGTAGTATACAACAAAGCACAGTAACAGAGTAGTAGAGTTGGAAGGGACCTTGGAGGTCTTCTAGTCCAACATCCTGCTCAAGCAGGAAGTCCTATACCATTTCAGACGCACAATTGTCCAATCTCTTCTTTAAAATCTACAGTGCTGGAGCGATTACAACTTTTGGAGACAGGTTGTCCCACTAATTGATTGTTCTAAGCCAATTATTAAAAATGAATAAACCACAAATTAAATAATCAACATAAATAAACCCAAGATAGTGATAAGGTTGATTAAGATGCAAACATCATCCAGGCTTTCTACTGTCAGGGGATCCCAAGGCTTTATGATTGCAGGAACTGGGCATGGGTAGCCTAGTGAAGAGAAGGACCAGGGGAGACATGAGAGCAGTCTTCCAATATCTGAGGGGCTGCCACAGAGAGGAGAGGGTCAAGCTATTTTCCAAAGCACCCGAAGGCCAGACAAGGAATAATGGATGGAAACTGACCAAGGAGAGATTCAACCTGGAAATAAGGAGGAACTTTCTGACAATGAGAACAATCAACCCATGTAACAGAAGTTGCCTTCTGTTAATCTGATGTTCCTGAACTCAACTAGAGCAGGACTGAGTTTTTTCTGGGAGAGACACAGACAGGAACTTTGGGTGCCCATACACCTTATCAATCCTGTTGGCACTGAGCTTCTCCGTAAGGGGAATGTGCCAGCCACACATACCAGTAGGACCAATAACCAGGTCTTCCTCTCTTTGAAAAGAGATATCTGCCTATACACAGAAGAGACCTCTGAATAAAATGAAGACTGGACTTTTCCCCCCACTGGAAGCACACACCTCTTTAACAGCATGCCTAATGAAATCCATGGCACATCACATATATAACAATGACTGACTTCCTTTGATCTTCATGAATAAGGAACAACTCGGACAATTACGGGGATAATAGATTAAAAAAAACCCACCACATTGCAGGTCAATTATCCCCAGAAAATGAAGTTCTCAGCATAAATTAAAGGATTGTGTTAAATTGCTAGGTTGCCTGGGACAACTTAGTCAAAAGAAGTTACGGAGGAGGAGGAGGAGGAGGAGAGGAGGAGGAGGAGGAGGAGGAGGAGGAGGAGGAGGAGGAGGAGAAGGAGAAGGAGAAGGAGAAGAAGAAGAAGAAGAAGAAGAAGAAGAAGAAGAAGAAGAAGAAGAAGAAGAAGAAGAAGAAGAAGAAGAAGAAGAAGAAGAAGAAGAAGAAGAAGAAGAAGAAGAAGAACTTTAACTTTATTTCCATTTCTATACGACTCCTATCTCCCCAATGGGACTCAGGGCGGTGCACAGGAGAATTAAAAAGAGTACAACAACAGACAATAATAAATACAGACATATCATTAAAATGTAACTAAATTAAGTGTGGCCTATGCTAAAATATAGTTAAAACTGTTAAAACAAATGTTAAAATTCAATAACTAAAACTGCAGTAATTGTATCAGGATCTAAGCTAGGCCAGCTAGATGAAAAAAGTGCATTTTGAGCAATCGGCGGAAGAGGCGGAGGTCCGTGGTGGTACGGAGTTTGGGGGCAGGTCGTTCCAGAGGGCTGGACCCATCACAGAGAAGGCCCTTCCCCTGGGGGCCGCAAGCCGGCATTGACTGGCAGTCGGCACCCTGAGGAGGCCCTCTCTGTGGGAGTGGACCAGCCGAAGGAAGGTGTGTGGTAGGAGGCGGTCCCGCAAATAGCTAGGCCCTGTGCCATGGAGCGTTTTAAAGAAGAAGAAGAAGAAGAAGAAGATGAGGAGGAGGAGGAGGAGGAGGAGGAGGAGAGGGTTGAATAAGCAACGATCTGCATGGAAATCTGCCAAGCCCAGAGGAATTATGTTAAATGCTTTGCCTCAGGAAATTTCCACTTCTTTAACGGCACCTAAGGAACAAGCACGACATTTGATACCGTGAGGCTGCCATAAAGCCTAAGACCATTTTTAAATGTCCTGAGGGGTCACGGGGTTAAGCAACTGTGCCTTGCATGTCCTGAGGGGTTCCTGTTTTTCTCTTGGTGGAATGGCAAAGAGTTCCTTCCACGGCAAGCCAATTGTGCCTCGGCAGCATATGCCTCATGTGAGTGAAATTTCCCCTTCAATAATTGATAGGCCACAGCTGTATCACTATAGGGCCCGTCTCCCTCCTCCACCCTCAATTACAAGGACACCTGCCGGAACGGTTTTCACGGTGTGGCAGCAATGATGCACTTATATCAGTGGGGTTTCTTTTAATGCAGGCAGTTTCGGAGTTCGTACCATGCAGCCTTGATTCTAAACACGGCTTCCGAGTTCATTTTTTGGCACTGAATTTATGCATCTGACAAAACTGAGATTCACGCCAATGATCTCGTAGCGTGGAATAATAAATGCAATATCCAAGTTTCTGGCAAATCTTTGATCGCTGCTTTAGCCTGTTGGACTCCTCCTTGTCTATGTAATGACCAAAGTAAAGGGGCAAGAGCAAAACTGTACCACTACAGTCTTGTTAATATGAGCCAGCCATGTGCAGCAGCTGCCAAAAATGCCAACACAGTTCTAGGGTGCATAAACAGACGGATAGAATCAAGATCACATGAAGTGTTAATGCCACTTTATAAGGCCTTGGGAAGGCCACACTTGGAATACGTCATCCAGTTTTGGTCACCACGATGTAAAAAAGATGTGGAGACTCTAGAAAGAGTGCAGAGAAGAACAATGAAGATGACTAGGGGACTGGAGGCTAAAACATATGAAGAATGGTTGCTGGAACTGGGTATGTCTAGTTTAATGAAACAAAGGACTAGGGGAGACATGATAGCAGTGTTCCAATATCTCAGGGGCTGCCACAAAGAAGAGAGAGTCAAGCTATTCTCCAAAGCACCTGAGGGCAGGACAAGAAGCAATGGGTGGAAACTAATCAAGGAGAGAAGCAACTTAGAACTAAGAAGAAATTTCCTGATAGTTAGAACAATTAATCAGTGGAACAGCTTGTCTCCAGAGGTTGTGAATGCTCCAACACTGGAAGTTTTTAAGAAGAGATTGGACAACCATTTGTCTGAAGTGGTGTAGGGTTTCCTGCCTAAGCAGGTGGTTAGACTAGAAGGCCTCCAAGGTCCCTTCCAACACTATTCTATTCTATTCTATTCTATTTGAACTATAGTGAAAATTTATAAATGCAGTATTTTAAAGATTATTAACCCACTACTATTTCTGTCTAACAGCATTCATTCATGTCAGGAGAAAGACATTAGGAGCCAGGGTTAGGTCCAAAATGACTACAGCTTTATTTCATGGTACCTCTAAACAAGAATTTGAATGACTAACAGTCAAGGCTAATCAGTGGTGGATAAGAGTCTATGGAATTCAATGTGGGCTGGACTTAAATCTTTTGTGGGCACAAAGGGATTCCAAACTGATGACGCATTTGACTTCTCCCCCAGGCTCAGCCTGTTCACCCCCTGAAGCTCAATCCTACTAGCATTGTTTAAAAATGCAACAACAATTAAACTAGATGTTGTTGGTTCATCCAAGAACTTCTCAAAATTTCTGAGCTTTCATGACAAGAATTGGGGGAGGAAGGCATATAGTTTCTAAGGCTTTCCTCCCATAATGGTGGCTCCTTGATGCTGTTCTTACTTCTCTTTTAAACCCCAAAAAATGTTGCCTGGCTTTGTTATAGATCTCCCTGGAAAATTTTGTCAGAATGAATGGTCAATGGGAGTTATAATCCCAACACATCTGTAAAGACATGTTGGGATCCTACTAAATTATATCTAGCTGTACTTTTAATACAGGGAGGGATTATTAAATAGGAAATAATCTTATTAGCTGTATTTAATTAATCTGAAGCTCACATAAATCAAACATAATTTTGCCTGATACTACTAAGGCAAATGTTTTAAATATAAATATACAGTATGTATATATTATCTTTTAAATATAAAAATAAATAAAAACACATTATACGTTAGTAATATAAACCCTGGATGCCATTCTAACTTCGGGTTTACCCACTATTCAAACTGGTCTGTTCATTCTTCTAAACTTGTCATCCTATTGTCAGAATAGAATATGAAGTATAAATATCTTAATAAATAAAAGACCAGCTCAGAGGTGGGATTCAGCAGGTTCTGACCAGTTCTGGAGAACCAGTAGTGGAAATTTTGAGTAGTTCAGAGAATACCATCTCTGACTGGCCTCTCCCCCATCTATTCTCTGCCTCCCGAGTCCCAACTGATCAGGAGGTATCATTCCCCACCAAGCCATGCCCACCAAGCCATGCCATGCCCACCAAGCCACACCCACAGAACCGGTAGTAAAAAATTTTAATCCCACCACTGAACCAGCTAAATACATTCATATGTCAACACTGCCACTGAACTAAGCCTTTCTAAGAGTTGATCTTGGGCTGCTTGTATTCCTCTCACTAAATTTGCTGCTTGGACTCAGTCTGAATCATGACTCTGCAAACTCTTAGCCCCTTAAACATACAAAACTTGATTAGTCTTACCGGAAGATTCTCAGACAAGACATTTGACTAGAAATAGAAACCTTATTGCAGACAAGAACAAAGCCTTGATCGCAACAGTTAATTACTGTGTAGTACAGAAGAGGAGTCTTATGTAACTATGTTCCTGCATTAAAGCTCTTAATCTTTTCTGGCTGCTTTTCCAAGCCAGCAGATACTTGGCCAATCTCTTCAAAATCTTGAGAGGCATCTTGGAAAAGTTTTCACTGCGGTTCTATCTAGTCTCCAGACTTCTAGTTCCTGCCTCACCACCAGTTTTCAATCTCACTAAGAGACATCGGGCTCAGTGACTAAAATGCTAAGCTTGTCCATCAGAAAGGTTAGCAGATCAGTGGTTCAAATCCCTAGCATCACATAATGGAGTGAGTTCCCATTACTTATCCCAGCTTCTGCCAATCTAGCAGTTCACGTAAAAATGCAAGTAGAAAAAATAGGGACCACCTTTGGTAGGTGGCATTCCGTGAGCCTTCAGCGTTTAGTCATGCCAGCCACAGAGACATCTTTGGACAGCGCTGGCCCTTTGGCTTTGAAATGGAGATGAGCACCGCCCCCTAGAGTCGGGAATGACTAGCACATATGTGTAAAGGGAAGCTTTACCTTTACCATATCCAGATCTCAGTTATACAGGCTAGCTTGTCCCCTCACCCATAAGCAAAGGTAGAAATTATTTTGGATAAAGCAAGTATTCAAACGCAGCACCAGCATAATTGGCCTAACAATTAGGGAAACTGAAGAGCAAGAAGAGAAAAATGAAGCAAAATTGTTTGTTAAGAAATGTAAAAAAAAAAACCAAACCAGATTAGAGTAATTGCACATACTCAGGAAATAAACACGGGCTGCTTGAATCTGGGTGGATTTCAAGAGCTATTGGAAGTGACATAGGCAAAAGGCTAAGAAGCCCTGCATGGAATGGGAAGGCAGTTATAAGTAGTAATTATGAAGAGGAAGAGAAATGGGACAAAAGAGTGCATCTCCAGATTTGGAAATTGGATATTTTTTCTCTCTCTCTCTTCCTGTGCAGCTCTTCTAAAGCAGCCAGCTTCCTGCCTATGACCTTGGCCCTCTAAAGAAAGTTCTTGAGTTGGGAACCTGCTGGGTTAATTACCATTTCCCTGATTGCGTTCCATGAAACTCCTTACCTCTGTTATTTAAACAATAGATGGGTTTCAAACTGCTCTAAGATGCTGAGAAGATTGATATAGGGATATGTCTTGTGGGAGCATGGTACAGTTCTGAAGCCGGTTACTCTTGAGAGATGGGATGGAAAATGAATATGCAGATGTCATTGGGTACCCCACAGCAGAATGTCAGGTGCAAAGAATGGGGGTGGAAGAAGAAATTAGTGGGGCTTCTTCAATCCCTCTGATGATTTATGACTCGTGACGAATGTATCTTGTCTTTTCATGTACACTGAGAGCATCTGCACCAAAGACAAATTCCTTGTGTGTCCGATCACACTTGGCCAATAAAGAATTGAATTCTATTCTATTCTATTCTATTCTATTCTATTCTATTCTGAGATCACATGCACCAAAGACAAATTCCTTGTGTGTCCGATCACACTTGGCCAATAAAGAATTCTATTCTATTCTATTCTATTCTATTCTATTCTGAGATCACATGCACCAAAGACAAATTCCTTGTGTGTCCGATCACACCTGGACAATAAAGAATTGAATTCTATTCCATTCCATTCCATCCCATCCCATCCCAATTCTCATTCTATTCTATTCTGTTCTGTTCTGTTCTGTTCTGTTCTGTTCTGTTCTATCCCATCCCATCCTCATCCTCATCCTCATCCCTATTCCATTCCATTCCATTCATGCTCTAAGTTCAAGAATATTATTGCCTATTGTTTGGGGATTGTAGAAATATCTGGGTCCTGCATCCTCTTGCGATTCAAACTCAACTTCTGACTCAAGCTAAACTGAAACCATGCAATACCTTCTTCTTTCCCCAATCCCACTTCTCTCTTTTTTTTTCATCTACTCCCCATGGTATTCCCTGGGCCATGCTTGTGCTCTCTTACCCTTAAAACCCGCCTGTTCTCTGAATGTTGACAAATATGTTTTAAAAGGAGAAGAAAGATGCAATGAAAAATTTAAGGTTATTCTGAGCTGGGCAGAACGAGCATCATTTTTAGATTTACTAGCCAACAAAGCAGTGTTAGCCCTGTCATTTATTGTTTTATTTCTCTTGCAAGCCTCATGAAAATTTCACAGTGCAGGCCATTGTGTGGCTGGAAACTGAACAGGCAGCCTGGAAGAAAAGAGAGACATTGGCATAATGCTGAAAAAGGATTTCCCTCTCTATCCTGCAGAGAATTAATTCCTCTGCTAGGTGATAAGTTTTCTATCTTTCAGTTGGCAACGGATCTTCATGGCTTAATTCTGCAAAATATAAGAAAGAAGCACTATTTCTCTGCTGCGGCCTTGAAGCTGGGGAGAAAGAGATGAAAGTAAGACCCAAGCCAAGAACATGACTGTGTTTTCAGATTGTATGGCATGTGCTGAAGAGGCTAGGTAGCAGCCATTTTGCAGTTATCCGCTAAGCCGTGGTTTGTTTTGGCTTCCTTTGTAGGATCATGGATCTTTCACCAATGAAGATCACGTTCATTCTCTTATGTACACTTTATAGCAGGGGTCTCAAACTCAATTTACCTGGGGGCTGCTGGAGGCAGAGTCTGGGTGAGGCTGGGCCGCATAAGGGATTCCATTATATTGGATATTATACTTTCATATCACTAATATTATACTTTCATATCACGGTGGGGGCCACAAGATACCGTCCTGCGGGCCGCAATTGGCCTGCGGGCCGCGAGAATGAGACCTCTGCTTTATAGTATTGTGAACTGGAAAAAAAATCTGGCATAGATTCAGCTAGGAGAAAATTCCCAAACCATCTACAATGAAGTAAATGCAAAGAGTTTAATGTTTCATCAGGGTCTTTGAGAAGTAGGTGTTCTTCTGGGGCATTTCCTGTCCAGGACTGGACAGCGCTCTGCGCACCTTTGGCATTTAGTTATGCCGACCACATGACCATGGAGATGTCTTCGGACAGTGTTGGCTCTTCGGCTTTGAAACGGAGATGAGCACCACCCCCTAGAGTCGGGAACGACTAGCACATATGTGCGAGGGGAATCCTTACCTTTACCTTTAGTGTTTAATCAGGCACTCTGAGTTAGACAAAAGGACCATTTGCACATGCAAATGTGTACGTATGTATACCCGATATCAGTGATGGCAAACCTTTTCGGCACCAAGTTCCCAAACTGGAACGCGTGTGCATGCATGCTGGCCAACTGATCTTCGTGGGTGCTGGAGCACCAGAAAACAGCCTGAAAAATGGCCAACAACTAGGCTGTTTCTCGGGCTGTTTTCAGGCTGTTTCTTGGGCTGTTTTCAGGCTGTTTCTTGGGCTGTTTTCAGGCTGTTTTGTGGCCTGAAAAAAGCCCCAAAACAGCCTGAATTTCCCCCCCCCCAAGTAGGCCATTTTTCAGGCCAAAGATGTCCAAAAAATGCTCCCAAAATGGCCTGAAAACAGCCTGATTTTGGATGTTTTTCAGGCCATTTTTCGGCACTCCGGTGCCCGCAAAGACCAGCTGGCCAGAAACCAGATGAGCAGCTGGCGATGTTGCACGTGCCCACAGAGAGGGCTCTGCGTCCCACCTCTGTCATGCATGCCATAGGCTCACCATCACGGCCCTATATGCCATGCAGATCAAAGCAATCCAACCTAGCTCTCCAGGACAAGGAACACCAGCATCGCTTTAATCCAACACTTTATTTCAAAGGAGTGTTTTAATCAAAGTGCACACTCCAAGCTCTGTACAGCCACAACTTCTACAAAAGAGTTCCTGCCAACTGTTTTAATATTTTTAAAAAATCAACATCTGAGAAGCCTAGAAGCCAAGAGGAATATATGTGCCGAATTTAACTAAAAATTCTTCCACTATTGTTAACCAACCAAGGCAATTGTGAAGATCTAAAACAGAACCATCCAAAGCTGCCTCTCATTTAATTTTAAATGCCCACAGAGAGTTAAATTCTCAGACAAGCATGGTATTTCATGTGAAATAAATTAATTTTAGTGCATATCTCAATGTAAATTTCAGAGCCTGAACACTAAACCTGGTAAATGTTCTCATTCAATGACTTAATTCCTTCTTCTTGTCTACCTTTAGTCCTCCACTAATGACATTTGAGCCCCAAATTTATGTCGCTAAACAAGACAGCTGTTAAGTGAATTTCCCCCCATTTTACAACATTTCCTGCCACAGTTGTTAAATGAATCACTGCAGTTCAGTTAATAATATGTGGTTACATGAATCTGGTTTCCCCATTGACTTTGCTTGTTGGAAGGTCGCAAAAAAAGGATCACACCACCCTGAGATCCTCCAACCATCATAAATAATGTCAGTTGCCAAGGGTCCAATTTTTGATCATGTGACATGGGGATACTGCAACAGTCATCACTGTGAAAAATAGTTGCAAGTCACTTTTTTTAGTGCTCTTGTAACTTTGAGAGGCAGCCTCAAACACAAGTCACGTTTTCTCATGTTGCATTTTCTATCTGAAAAGTGGTTTTCCCCCCCATTACTCACATGAGTTCCCCTGTCACCCTGCCTTACTTATGCCAATTTCCATCATATCTATCATCAGATGTTTTTAGGAATGACACCTTCCAGCTCAACCCTCTGCTATCAACCACATCTTTTATTTCCTCTTGGGCAAAAGTACTTCTGTTCTCCTCTTAAACTATTAATCATGTGCCGTCTGACTCTTCTTTTGTCCCTTCCTGGGTATAACTTTAAGCACCAGCTTGAATACCTGAGGTCTGATCCCATTGACATCTTCCCGTATCCCGTTCTGACAAATAGCTCAACTTTGGAGACCAATGCAAAAGGTGGTCTGGGGTCTTAAGTACCCCCCAAAAGTCATAGATCCAAAACCTGAATATCCTAAAACATTTTGAACCAGAGTCTCAAGAACAATTGCTAATCCTTGTCATATGTGGCCAAGGATCAGAATATTTTCGTGGACTCTAGGTAGTAATCCAAGCTGAACCAAGTTATTAAAGGCAGCCTCAACATTTTTTTTTTAGAAAAGACACACTAATATTCATTCCACATTCCACAATCCCAAAGTTCAATCAAAAATTGTGGCTTAGCTCAAAAAAAAAAAAAAAGACAATGAAACATCTCTGATCCATTTGACCTGCTGAGTCTCCTTTGCGAGACTAAATTCATGCAACCCTCAACTGAATTAATTCCACACAGTCTGTTATCATGTTTATAAATATTTCCCCGTAGCAAATTGTTTCTGATAAGGCAGCAGACACCAATTTAAGTGTAAGCCTTCCTTTCATTTAAGATTTTCCCTAATGTCTTTAGATTTTCAAAGTCACTTCTTCTACAGCAATCCTGAACCAAAAGTGACTTCACTCCAGTGCGTTAAAAAGTCTGCAGCACACTAAATCAGGTGCAGATGTGGGTCATTGTAAAAGAGTTTGAAAAAGACGGGTAGAAGATGTGTATTCAATATATAAGATGCAATTACATATATTGTAATAGAAACTCAGTGTAGAATCCGAGGGATGTGGGAGAGGGAGAGAGAGAAATTTGATTGATTTCCTGGATCTTTGCCAAACTTCTCCGACAGTAATGCTAGGAGATACCAAACCTCTACAATAAGCGGGAAGAAAACTGTATTCCATACTGTGAGGTCATTTGAAGTTTTCTTTTACTCCACACAATGAAACTTTGCAGAGCACGAAAGAGGAGAAAATATTTAATGTTACACTAGTTTTCTCTCCCTGCAGTTATGATTATATCTCTCCCTTCTTACATCTTTAGATGGAGTTACTCCATTGCAAATTAAACACACTCTCTCTCTCTCTCTCTCTCTCTCTCTCATATGTATCAGTAGGAGAACTGGGTGGCTATATATATATAATTTTAACCATCTGCTGGGACTTTTGTCAATTCTCTTGCCTGTTTCCTGCACAGCTCCTCTTTAGCTCACTGCCTCATTCTGAGAGACAGAATTCCGCAGGATTAAGTATCTTGGTAGAGCATAATCAGTGGACATAACAACAAAACTAACAAAATAAAGGGCTGTTTATAGCTGTTCACATTTTTTATGACTACCTGGTACACCGAGATGCCTTTACCGCACCATGCTAGAAATAATCAACTTTTGATTTTATTTTATATTTTTTTTGCCCTGGGATTTAACCACAAATACACATACACGAGTACTGTTGACATTCAAGCCTTCTCTTATTTTGCACAACCTTCTCTCCAAAGATTTCACCAACTCCAGCAATTTCTTTCCCTATAATTATGCTTCTTGCATTCATCAGCCCAACCCCATGAGATTAATAATTCTTTGGAAAAAGAGTAGAGTCCAGCTTGCTTCCCTTTTCTTAAATAATACAGGCGGCAAGTGAATTACCACAATGCATTCCCTGTCCTTATTTTCTCCCAACTCAGGACTTTAATTGGGACTTGAGTCAGGTGTAATCAAGACTAGCCTGCTCATTAAGTGAACTTAATTGTTCATCTGTGATAATGATACAACAAAATTGGCAATAGGCGCTCCCTTTTAACTCTGAAACACCATCTCCGAAAGTGGACAGGATTGTCTAATTTTCACCCCTAAAGATTTAAAACATGTTTGCAAAGTTACTGCTATTAAGATTTTGCAAAGTCTCGGTGTGCACTGCAAACTGGCAGAGCCTTAAATGACTGGTCAGCTTAATTAGATGACTGCTCGTTGTTTCCTAAAGCTAAATTTCTCCCTCTGGTTACCTCATTGCCACCACTTCTCAAAATAATGTCTTTGGTTGAGTTGAGTTCATGAGCAGGGTAATTGGAGGTTCAATAGGCACTGGACATTACCACAACAAATGGACCAAAGGAGAGTAATAGCAGCCTTACCTGGCCCAGGTTGAGATCCCAACTAAAGCTGGTATCAGGCAGAAAGCATAGGTATCATGGCAGCAATTCAATCAGGAATCCAAAGCAGGAATTTAAGGAAAATCAGCCCAAGGGCTATCAACAAGGAAGCCAGGTTGTCAGGAAATCCATAGCATGAAGCATGGTCCAAGAGATCTGGTCCATAAAAGGTTAAGGTGGAAAACTGGGCAGCAGATTTCTCATAGCAAGGGATTACTTTCAAAGAATAGGGATTCACACCCAAGTCTTCAAAATTTTCAGAATAATGTTGGGATTTGAATCCCAGTCTTCAAAATCCAACTTCTGCAGCTGCAGCTGCTCCACACAGTTTATTATCTGATCCATGAGTGGCTTCTGTTTTGTCAATCCTGAGAAGACGTCCTTTGCAACTAGACATGACTTTGACATCTGGCTCCAGATTTTGAGCAAGCTCCACTTCTAAGAGCTTGTAAGATTTGGGGGTTGAGTCTCTCTCAACCTCTGAACATTTAGGCACCTTGAATTCAGGTGTTCACCTCTGCACCATGTCCAGTTGAATTTCAACCATCAAATTCCTGAGACCAGCTTCACTCTATCATGAGGACCCATAATGGGCACCTGACTTCTTCCCTCCTGGACATCATCAAGGGCAGCAAGGGAAAAATTAAGGAGGTCATTTTCTTTGATTACTTTATCCAATTTCCTGCATCTGTGCCCTTTTCTTGAGTTTCCGTAGTAACCAAAAACATCTTCCCCATTCTCTTGCTTTTGGTAGTAACCTTAACTTTATCTGTAGAAAAACAAACACAGAATAAAAATAAATTGATAAAGACAGTAAGTCTTATCTGCATATTTCTCTAGGATTGGCTAAGAATTTTCATCTCCCCCCACCCCCAATGTTTAAAAATATCTCTATCAAATTGCAATAGGAGACATTTGAAGAAATTCTGGATAATGATGACAGTGGAGATTAAAACCGTGATTAAGACTGAAATTTTATGCAGAGAAACACGTTGGAACTTCTAACCATGGAATTATCTGAACTCCCTTCAAAGCTGCAAACAAAGAATTTGGGAAATTGACATGGAAAAATAATGATTTTTTTTTAAAAAAAAACGTGGACTTCAAAGAGAAACAACCAAGAGATTCTATTAAAGCACAGAAATGAAGCAATGTACAGTAGGTTGGTATCCATCATTATCTACTAACACAAAGAAAAACTACATATTTAACGTTATGGAGCTTACTATTTTGATCCTGAGCCATTTCTTAGGATCCCTTGTCAATTCAGGCACTGTTTTCAGGAATAGCACCCAATTCATAGAATGTCCTCTCCAGAAATGATAAGTTATCATCGCCAATGTTTTATTTCCAGCACCATCAGACATGACTTTTTACAATGGGGACAAATTGCTTGCTACTTTTTTGTAGTGATCTCTTCTTTGTGCTCATGCTGTTACTTTTTGTCTTTAACCGATTGCCATTTCATAGATTTAGGTTACTTTTATTTCATTTCTCCCCCCACCCCACCCCCAAACACACACATGTCTATCCCCTGCACCGTGGTAGCTCATGCAGTTAGGACACTAGGATGGAGGTTAGCAAACCCACATTCAAGACCCGAGGGCTGCCATGGGGCAGGGTGAGCTCCTATCCTTTTGTTTCTGACAGGGACTGGAAATGAACCTGCAACTGGGCATCCCCAAGACAACAGTGATGCCATTGGTTAATCCTTTCAACCCAGAAGCACCTTGATGCTTCTGACGCATGTGCTATGCTATGTCCCCTGAGAAACCATCTCTGTGAAACTGAGCAGTTAAATTTGAAGAACCAATCAAGAGTCTTTCAGGAGGATTTAGATTCCATTAACCTTATCCAATGGCAAAATAGTCCTAATTATTATTATAGCTGGGCATAGCTATGAGTATTGTGTTTTCCTGAAAATAAGACAGGGTCTTATTTTCTTTTGACCCCTGAAATAAGCACTTAGCCTTATTTTCAGGTCTTATTTTTTTTGAGGTGCAGGAGATGGTGAGCGTGGTCACCTCATGGCTGCTGCTGTGTTGCAATATTTTCAGGGAGGGCTTATTTTCAGGGGAGGGCTTGTGTTCAGGGGGGCTTATTATCTGGAGAGGTCTTATTTTCAGGGAAACAGGGTAGTAACCTATCAATTTAAGTGGAGTGTCATGTATGGACTTGGTCTTTCACTCCTGACAGCACATAAGCAACCTTCCAAATGCAGGTAAGACCCATCCATAACTTCTGATGAATTGCTTTGAGATTTAAGCTGGGAACAACAAGCCGGACACACCATTTTTCAGGCATTCACCAAATTAAGCACAGGACTCATGAGGCTTTGCAGTGAGAGAAGAGCAATTATGGAAAATTACATATCTGAAAGAGACTGCTTTCAGCTTCATAAACTGCAAATTTTCAACAGTGTGTTTAAATTTGCTAAGCTTAACCTTTGAATATTTGGGGATCTGTGATACTGTGTAGTATTGCCGTTTGTGCTGCATGGTAGTTTTGCACTGCAAAAGAGGCATTTCACGTGGATAGGTTCAGGATTCATACAACAAAGACACCTTAGAACAAATCAATTGAAGTCCAGTTCTGGTAGCTAAAGACCCAAAAAAAAAGACAATCTAATCCTTTGTGTAGCTGTCTCACCAGATGGGTTCAAAGCAAGATTCATTTCATTTCATTTCAGATCTGGATTTTTCCAAGTCTGCTACTTCATTTCTTTCCCTAAACTACTTGCATTTTAAATCTCAGCAGAAGGGTGATTTTTGGAAACATCCCGATTAATCATGTTGCGCAAGAAGGAAGCAGAATAATCCATCCATGGACTTTTAGGAGATTTACAAACTGCTGTTATGCCATTGTTCACACATGGTAAACAAACGTTGTGTGTGTTTGTGTGTGTTTGTTGTTCTATGCTAAATAATGTGCGTGTTTATGTGCAAACACATAAATATTATGCCGAATTTCCAAGATAGCTGGTAATAACATATTTCGTGAAACAAATCCTAGTATTGACAGAAGAATAGATTGTAATAGATTAAAGATAATTCTAGACCAGGGTTGTCAAACTCAAGGCCCAGGGGCCGGATCCGGGATTCACATGATGCTTAGATCCGACATGTGGGGTTGTCCTGGAAACAACAAAGGATCAGCCTGTGGTACTTCTGCCAGTGAAAAGAGAGCTTGTGGGGAGCCTCCTGCACTCCAATTCTGCTGGCTGCAGTTTATCAAAACAAACTAAAAACAAAATAAAATGAGAAATGTTTCCCCTTTTGCATTTGAGCATGCTAGAAGGGACAGGAAAGGGGAAAGGTTAAAGAGGAAAGACAAAGAAAAAGGAGGAAAGATGGGGAAGGAAGGAGAAAGGAGAAGGAAGAAGGAAGAAAAAAGAAGAGAAGGAAGGAAGGAAGGAAGGAAGGAAGGAAGGAAGGAAGGAAGGAAGGAGATTATGAGAGTGATAGAGGGTCTCAGGGAAGTCTTGCATTAACACTGGGCCACCACAGGTGCCACGAGTCCCACTTGCTATGGCCACACCTACCCCCGACCACACCTGCCATGGCCAAGCCCATCCCCTGGTCCTCCGAGGTCAAACACAACCCTGATGTGGCCCTCAATGAAATCAAGTTTGATGCCCCTGTTCTAGACAATCCAGATCAAATCAGCCAGAGAAATAAACATGTCTACTTTGGTCAAATGCATTTGGAACAAAAGAGAAGAGAAAGAAACACAAGCAAATATTTTATCTATAGGGATATATGTTTGTAGGCGATCCTTGCTTTCACCGAATCATTAAAGTTGCTGTTCAAATCATTAATATCCAATTGAAATAATTGCAGATCAAACTGCAGGCCAATTAATTATGTGCAAAGAGCAGAGCAAACCAAGGAAGGAAGGAAGGAAAAGAGAGGAGGGTGGGGTTTTTTTCTTGTTACATATGAGAAATGAAAGGTTGAAGGGGACTTATTTTATTGCTCCAAACTATTCTTTGTCTTAAAAGGTAAAGCAAGAATTACCATAGCAACTGATTCACTCATTTAAGTTCACAAGGGGAAAAAAAAAGAGTTGTCATCTATGAGCTAAACACTATCAAATTGTTTATTCCTATCTTTGAATAATAGTTCAAGTTTTCTTTCCAAAGTGACACTATTATCCCCATCAAACAGAAGTTAAGGCATTCGATCAGAAAAAAGAGTCAGCGTTTGTCACTCTTTTAAATCACAGTCCTTGAGATTTATTTTTTTTATCCCCTTTTCCATCCTGTGGCTAACTTTTTTTTCTTAAAACTGCTGCTGTGAAATTCACACATTTCAGAAAGTAGCCAATCACACATAATCTGTTGTTTTTCTTCCAAAGTCTTGTGCTAGCTGGAGAAAAATAAGTCTGCAAAAGCATATCGGATTATGGGTCGGGTCGGCTTTCTTTGTTTCTCACTGTTGTGACCGTGACCATAAAAACCATGTGTAAAAACCAACATATTCTAGAAATGGGTGAAACCAGGGTTTCAAAACTCTTCACCAGAAGACAGAAAAACGGGAGGGGTGATTTCTCCCTGAAGAGAAGGAAACTTTTATCCAACAGTTATCAAAGCAGAGTTTTTTCAAACTTTGTGATACCACAATTCCCTTCCAATAATAAATAAATGTGTGTAATACTTTTCATGGATAAAATGGATGATTACATGGGATAAGAGTTGGGTAAAGAAAGACATATTTCATGCAGTAAAAGATAGGTTGTTGGATAGTACCATTGTTTGCTAAGAGCCAGTTTGATATAATGGTCAAAGGCACCAGGGTAGAGACCAGATTACTGGGAGATCTAGTCTTGCTTGGGCATAGAAGCCAACTAGGTAACTGTGGGCCAGTCACCTTCTCTCGGCCCTAAGAAGGAGGCAATGGCAAATCCCTTCTGAAAAGGGTAAAGGTAAAGATTCCTTTGCACATGCATGCTAAACGTTTCCAGCTCTAGGGAGTGGTGCTCATCTCCATTTCTAAGCCAGCGCTGTCAGAAGACGTCTCTGTGGTCATGTGGCCGGCATGACTAAACGCTGAAGGCACATGGAGTGCTGTTACCTTCCCACCAAAGTGGTCCCTATTTTTCTACTTGCATTTTTTTACATGCTTTCGAACTGCTAAGTTGGCAGAAGCTGGGACAAGTAACGAGAGCTCACTCCATTACACGGCACTAGGGATTCGAACTGCTGAACTGCCGGCCTTTCTGATTGACAAGCTCAGTGTCTTAGCCACTGAGCCACCACGTCCTTATGAAAAGGGTATGTAGTTATATAGTTACCAGGAGTTGAGACTGACTCGAAGACAAAACAGAGAAAGCTACTTATTGGGCTTTGCTTTATCGTGCCACAAGCATATTTCTATTTTAAAAGGACAGAAATTTGGAACCACCATTGAAAACATTCCATTTCATGTTCATGCATGCTCTTCTACAGATACTCCATTCATTTCACATGTCCTATGCCGCGATAAGACCAACATCACTTGGGAATCTATATACCCAGTCCCCACACTGCAACGACTGCTGGATGGTTTTACCTCTAACTGGTACTATTTCTCTAACGTTGCTGGCGTTCCTACTTGGTGCAGTTCAGTGGTGGGTTTCAAATTTTTTAGAACCTACTCTGTAGGTGTGGCCTATTTTGTGGGCGTGGCTTGGCAGTCATGTGACAGGGTGGGAGTGGCCACCTTTTAAAATGTGGTGAAACTCATTTAACAACGCTCTTGCTTAGCAACCAAAATTTTGGACTCAATTGTGATGATAAATTCTTTTTTTCTTTCTTTCTTTCTTTCCTTCCTTCCTTCCTTCCTTCTTTTCCTTTCCTTTCCTTCCCGTTGGGTCACTGGCAGCAGCAGGCCAGATTTACTTCCAGGTATGCCGGTGGAACCCCCTCTCACCGGTTCTCTAAATTTCACCAACCGGCTCTCGCGAGTAGATGCGAGCCTGCAGAAACCCACCACTGGTCCAGTTATAGATTGCAAGGCGAGGAGAGGATGGTGCATTTTCATCTTTGAAATTTGCAGAGGCCGTTATTATGCTAAATCAGAACGTGTCAGATTCACACGAAACATGTCAGATTCGCCCTTTCTACTCACATCTATTGATGTGCAAATTTGCTTCAGTGGTGCTCCAGAAGAGGTAGAGAAGTCAGTCATTTGGTAGGAAGCAATTGCCAGTAGGTTTACCTGAAATCGTGTTTGCATGATTTCAGCTGCAAAATGTGAATTTGTACAATTAAATCCCCTGTTCCTCCTGCTGTGAAAATACTCCCTTCTTGTATTGTCTTTATCCTTTAACGATCAGGTTAACCTGCTCTTTTATTTGCAGATAACCATGGGTTATTTCCGAAACTTGACCAAAAAAAAAAAAGATCAATTCACATAATTGATCTTGGCTCGGGACCTAGCTATTTGCTCCATGGTTCGGGACCTAGCTATTTGCGGGATCGGATCCTGCCTCATACATCCACACAGCCGATTCGCTCCCACAGAGAGGGACTTCTCTGGGTGCCGTCCACTAGACTTTGTCAGCGGGCGACGCCCAGGGGAAGGGCTCTCTCTGTGGCGGGCCCAGCCCTCTGGAACGACCTTCCCCCCGACATTAGAACAACCACGGACCTCCGCTCCTTCCGTCTAAAACTAAAAACATATCTGTTCTGCTTGGCCGGCCTAGGGTAATCTCTCTTTGATGGGGTTAGTAATTTTAGATGGGGATTTTAGTAATTTTTAACTGGGAATTTTTAGCGCAGGGATAATATTTAATCTGTTTTTAATTATGTGTGTGTATTTATTGTTTTATTTGCCCTGTGCACCGCTCCGAGTCCCTTCGGGGAGAGGGAGCGGTCAACAAATTAAATTTATTATTATTTATTATTATTATAAGCGAGAAAACAAAGGAAGTCAGAAAGTCACATCCATCACATCAACTCAAGTCATCTTGGCTTCTCCGGTTATCTTATCATCCAATGTTGCCTTCATTCTGGCGTAGAATAAAAGGCTAAATTCAACTTTAGCAGTTCTTTGAGGCACACATGTGCTTTTTGAGATACTGTACCTCTTCCGGTGGGCAATCATGAATTCCCGTTGTAGCTGCCAGGAATTCAGTTTAATAGGGTTATAGCTGGAAGTGTTACTTCCAACTTTGCAAGAAACGTGCCTGTAATTTACAAGGAGAAAGTGATTAATGACACCAAATCAGACTCTCCTGCCTGGAAAACACAGAGTTAGAGGGAGTAGAATTGCAATATTTTTTTCCCCATCAGAAACTCAGTAGGCTGCAATAGAAGGCACGTACCATGCCACTGGGTGGTGTGAAGGAGGAAAAGGACGAATAAACAATAGTAGTAAATCAAAGGTCCTAAGATTAAAAAAGAAACCTGGAGACTAGTATAGTCATTAGCTCATTAGGCTTCAACATAGGGGTCCTGGGTTCAAATTAAGATTGTTCTCTCAATATACTGTTGACTTTCTCTACCCCCTCCTGGGTAATTTGAATCCCCAAATTGGCAGTGAATATAAACTGTTTTTCCTGTTTTGCACATGTGTTTCTTGCATGTGTTGTCTGCTGAACAAGCTAGTTTGGTCTAGTAGTTAAGGCGCCAAGCTGGAAAATGGGAGACCGTGAGTTCTAGTCCTGATTTAGCCATGAAAGCCAGCTGGGTGACTTTGGGCCAGTCCCTAAATGCAGGATTTAAGGATTGAGTAAGGTAAAGGTTCCCCTCACACATGCGTGCTAGTTGTTCATCTCCATTTCAAAGCCAAAGAGCCAGCACTGTCCAAAGACGTCGCCGTGGTCATGTGGCCGGCATGACTAAATGCCAAAGGCACATAGAAGCTGTTTCCTTCCCACCAAAGGTGGTTCCTATTTTTCTACTTGCATTTTTACATGCTTTCGAACTGCTAGGTTGGCAGAAGCTGGGACAAGTCACGGGAGCTCCCTCCATTACGTGGCGCTAGGGATTCGAACCGCTGAACTGCCGACCTTTCTGATTGACAAGCTCAACATCTTAGCGTCCCTTAAGGATTGAGTAGATCAGGGGTGTCCAAACTTGGGAACTTTAAGACTTGTGGACTTCAACTCCCAGAATTCCCCAGCCAGCAGCTGGCTGGGGAATTCTGGGAGTTGAAGTCCACAAGTCTTAAAGTTCCCAAGTTTGGACACCCCTGGAGTAGATCTAACAAACTCTAATTTTGAAGCTCAGGGTTTCATGCTACTGCTCACATCCAACAGTTTCTTAGGTTGCCTATTTCTCCTTCGCAGAAAGAGGCAGGAGATGATTCAGCAGAATTTTGAAAGTTCACCTTCTGGGAGTTTAAACTAGTTAGCCCTGAGATCCCTCCCAACTTTATGGTTCTATTAATAAAAGTATTAAATATTAATATGATGAAATAGATCGGCAAAATGTTTACACTTAACCAATCTCTAGGAAGTAGTCTGAGAAACGACCATCAGGCTACACTAAGAATCAACAGAGTTAAAAAAAATGCTATGACAGGTAACAATATATCCTGGATGAAATTTACTCTGCTGTCTATGATTTTCCGGAAAAATATTTTGTTAGAAATTTAACAGCTCAGTCCAGCTGGCAAAGGGCTTCACATTAGGCTTTAGTAAAAGAAAAAGAAGGGATGTGATGGCTCAGTGGTTAAAGACCACTGAGCTTGTCAGCCAGAAAGTCTCAGTTTGAGACCTGAGTGCTACAGGATGCAGTAAGCTCCCATTCCTTGCCCGAGCTGCTGCCCACTTAACAGTTCAAAAGCATGCAAATGCAAGTAGATAAATAGGTACCACTTTGGGAGGAAGATAATAATATCCTGTGTACCTTTGGCATATAGTCATGCCGGTCACATAACTACGGAAGCATCTTCAGACAATGCTGACTCCCTTAGCTAGGAATTGGAGATGAGATCCACCCCAGAAGTGGATTGTTCCCAGTTCACCCCAGATCAGGCGAACTAATAGTAGTGGTGGCAGGAGGCTCTCCCTACCTTTTCAGATGCTTTTGTGCATGCACAGAAGCATTGCAAACGGGTGAGACTGTGCCCAAACTGGTAGTAAAAAAATTGGCAACTCACCACTGATCCACCCCTTACAGTCGGATACAACAGGGCAGGGGAAACTGTTACGTTTAACCATAGAAGAAAGAGAAAAACAGAAATAAACACGTAGCCGTTGTCTACCATCAGATTATTAGAAGGGTTTTCTCTAGAACGATTGTGTCATTGCTGTGTTTTTGTTTTTATTTTTAAAGCGTGCTTATTCCACTTGATGGGAAAAATGCACCTTTGAACTATGTTTTTCAATGAAAACAAAGAAAATGTTAGTCACATTCTTTTGAGTGGGTAAGAGGGAACTTTTATCTAGATGCACGATAATAAAGAGCGGTGTTTGTTTCTGTGAGGAACAATTCCACCTTGTTTTGAACCAGGTTATGTCAATGCTTCTTCGGGGATTATTTCAAAACAACTCAATAGAAGGATGAAGGCACCTCACTTGTCTTTGTGCAGTTCTCTTTCTAGTAGCTGGCTCCCTCACTTGCTTTCAAAGACCGAGAAGATCAGAAAGAAAAGTTAAGCCAGCAAGGCTGCAGAGTGATGGATAAAGATTCTACAGTATCTTAGGAACAAGGGCGGAGTGCAGATTCTTTTTGCAAAGTGTGGTCAAGGTGGCAACCGAGATTCTGCAGTCAAAATTTCTCTGCCCACTTTTTGCTCTTCAAACAGTTGACCATAACCTGTGGACCCTTGCCTGAGAGGAGAGAAGAGAAGAAAGTCTTGGAGAAATCAAAGATTTGGCCCACTCTTTCCGGTAGGACATTGGTGGTCAAATTGCTGTGGCCTATGTTGGAATGCGGTGGCTCAGTGGCTAAGACACTGAGCTTGTTGATCAGGAGATCGGCAGTTCAGCCGTTCGAATCCCTCGGACTATGTAATGGAGTGAGCTCCCGTTACTTGTCCCAGTTTCTGCCAACCTAGCAGTTTGAAAACACCTAAAAATGCAAGTAGAAAAATAGAGACCATCTTTAGTGGGAAGGCAACAGCATTCTGTGTGCCTTCAGTTTTTAGTCATGACCATGGAGACATCTTCGGACAGCACTGGCTCTTCGGCTTAGAAACAGAGCTGAGCGCTGCCCCCTAGAGCCAGAAATGAATAGCACACACATGTGCGGGAGATCCTTTACCTTTAACTTACGTGGCATGAGTAAACAAGAATCCTAAGTAAAACGAGTCACTCGGTCTCTTCAGTTCCAGTGTGAACACACCCTTATTCGGTTTTATCTTGTTTTATTTTTCAGCCACCCTGGAGAGCAAGCAAGTAGCCATTTCCCAAGAGGAAAGAGATGGAGGGAGGGTGGGGGAAAGGGTGGGAGAAGGAGAACAACACACCAGAAAGTTGTGCAGGGGAGCTGCAGGTTAAAAAGCCATGCTGGGCCTGTGATGTTTATGAATGCCAGATGGTGTAACAGCTGATTTTGAAATGCTAAGGCCAACACATACAGTGCTGAACACAGCAAAACGCAACACGTTCGTGCAAGATTCAACGGTGCGAATTGGAAGCATGGTGAAACATCAGAGCGGCATCCATGGAGAGCGGAGGGCAACTCTGCAGCTTCACAGAGGCATCCTTGTAGAGCCTTCACCCCAAAGAGGTCCAAAGAATCGAGTTTGGGACCCAGCGCAGAGATCTATCTGCCAGCTGCTTGTTGGAAGGAGATCAAATTTCCTGCAAGGTACATTTATTTGCAAAGAGCTGGGTGGGGGAAATTATCTGAACTCTTTTGTTATAGTTTCCTTATTCTTTTTCTTTGTAAAATTGCTGTCGATTGACTCCAAAAATATCGTTTTTCTAAAAAAAAAAAAACCTGACTCTGAAAATGAAAGATCTCCTGTTCTGCACAAAACAGATCAAAATCTTGGAATCTGTAGGATAAATGGCACCACCATCATTGCCATTCTCCCTACGTGATGCACTCCCCAATTTTTTGAAAAAAAATTCAGGGAACAAGGACCCTCATTTTGAAGTCCTAATTCTGCACCATTTTAGGTTTGCATAGAAAGAAGAAGATCTTCATAACATGACAAGTGTTAAAGGAAGCATGGAATTTCTACACTGCGACCCTCCTTCCTTTGAAGGCCAATGTGCTTATTGAAAGTGCATGCTGCATATTTCCTGATCCATTTGGCTATTCAGAAGATGCCCTGCATTTTATGTTGTATTTTTTTTTCTTCATTCCTCTATTTCCTAGAAGTCAGTGTAAAGAACCACAATTGTTTACTTCCCACTCATTCCTATTCTGTACCTTCTGGACCATCTTGTTCACACAATAGTTTACATGGTACCTTTTGTGCTGAAATCCTGCAAGTACCCTGCTCAGAGTCCAGCAACACACATTTTATTACCACAATTCCCCTTTTTTCCCCTTCAATTGTAAGAAGGAAAAAAATATCCTGGGGTTTCTGCAGTGGAGCTGATTAATTTCCAGCTCTGCTGCATCACAGGAGGAAATGCGGCAAGAAGCCTTCGGTGGTGTTAACTCCAAGCTATGAGACACTTTCTCACAGATGGGAGCGCTTGCTTAGGACAAAAGCCATTAAATCACAATAGAAATTGTCCAACATTCTTTCAGAACACAAGCTCCTTCGTTGCATCATCTCAGAGCAGTCCAAATTTCAACCAAACGTAGTTCAGACAATCACCTAGGATTTGCATTTCCTCTTTTGTCTAGAGTGCCAGCTATGACCCCTACATGACCCTATAGGAATCTGACAACAGACAATAGAATACATGTGTTTGCACAGGAACAGAAAGCTCAAGTGCAAAGCCGATAAGAAGGTATAAAACTCCCTCTCTCTCAACTCCATTTTGTCAGCTGCACCACAACCATGTGCTTCGTGGTTCTGTTCATCATTAAAAAGATGATTAGGGGACTGGGGACTAAAACATATGAAGAACGGTTGCAGGAACGGGGTAGGTCTAGTTTAATGAAAAGAAGGACTAGGGGAGACATGATAGCAGTGTTCCAGTATCTCAGGGGTTGCCACAAAGAAGAGGGAGTCAAACTATTCTCCAAAGCACCTGAGGGAAGGACAGAAGCAATGGGTGGAAACTAATCAAGGAGAGAAGCAACTTACAACTAAGGAGAAATTTCCTGACAGAACAATTAACCAGTGGAACAGCTTGCCTCCGGAAGTTGTGAATGTTAGATCAGACAAAGGATTCCGACTCAGGCATGGTCAAACAACAGGAACGTTTATTCACACTATTTACAACACACACAAGATTCAACTGGCGAGGTTTCTTGTCAGGAGCCTCTTATATAGAGTTCCTTAAGCAGGAACTTCTGACAAGCACTTGCAACATTGTAAGTATTTTCCCGGGCAGATTCCAGACAGCTTGTCTCTGTTAATCACTGCAGCTGCTGGCTCAGCTCCGGAATGCGGTGACTCACAGGTTACCAGACGAGTTGTCTGGGACGTAGGCTTGAGGACACAACAGTGAATGCCCCAACCTTGCAAGTCTTTAAGAAGATGTTGGATAGCCATTTGTCTGAAATGGCATAAGGTTCCTGCCTAGGCAGGCAGTTGGACTAGAAGACCTCCAAGGTCCCTTCCAACTCTGCTGTTGTATTGTCTTTGGTGCATATACGATGTGATTCTTTTCATTAAAGAATAATTCGTTGCAATGGAGCAAAAGGAAAAATGAGAACTTGCTTCCTATTTCTGATTCCACAAGCAATCGGTCTGACAATTGATCCTTCTCTCCAATTCGCCAAAATAAGGCTATTGTAAGGAGCCCAGGGAAGACCAGGGAATATACATTCTGTACCCCAAAAGAAAAGCCGAGGAAGTAGTCAAACGTATTTCACACTAGCAACGAAACAGTCCTAGAAGTGAAGCAACTCCCAATTATAGTTCTGGGCTCATTGTGAGATTTAGTTCATGGTGTTCCTTTCTGAACAAGTCCATAAATAGGAGGCATGCTTTATGCATACTGTCAGTTTTCTAAATCTGTTATACCATTAAGTAATAAAGAAAGGAAAAAGATTAGATATTTTAGAGTGTAATGGTTCTCCATCTCTCTTTAATAAGCAGCAGTATAAAGAAGGCACATACAATAATGTTGTTATAGCACTGACACCAGCCTGTTGATAGGGAATAGACAATACGTTCTATTACAAAAAATAACACTTGGGATCTGAGTTGTATGGATGGAGCTAAGACAAAAACTCTTGTTGACTTCAGCTCATGTTTAAACTTGATTGCAAAATCAGACTTGGACTTATTATTCACAGAGGTCCTTTTTTAAGGTTCTAACATAAAACCTATAAGATAATTGGAGAAAATTACATAGGAGCAAAAGTCTATGGAGATTCTCAGTCATCCAGGCCATGGTTGTCCCAAAGATGCTTTTGCAAGACTTTCTGGTTTTTCTTTGAAGACGTTTTGCTTCTCATCCAAGAAGCTTCTTCGACTCTCCACCATCCCGTCACAGCTGAAGAAGGTTCTTGGATGAGAAGCGAAACATCTTCAAAGAAATACCAGAAAGTCGAGTTGCCTCTTGAAAAAAGCACCTTTGGGATAGGAACAAAAGTCTTTTCTTCCACGTAGGGCATGAGTAAAATATTACACAGCAATATTCCAAAATTTGTCCTCCAAATAGAACCGTGCACCTGGAATGAATTCAGACCATCTGTAGTTCTGAAACTTCAGTCCATGAAGCTTTGTATTCTGCTGTATTGGTTGTTATCAGTGAGTAGGTTTCAAAGTAAAGAATGGAACAGGAGAAAGCATGAAGAGAGCAGCATGTCAGAGCCCAAAGTCTTAGTTTTTCAATTAATTGGGGAAGAAGAACCTTGCTAGAATGTGGGATCCTGGAAGGAGTACCTCTGGAGTGTTATGTTATGTTATTTTATTTTATTTTATCGAATTTATACCCCGCTCTTCTCCTTGTTAGGAGCCAGGGCGGCACACAGGCATTATTAAAACCACAATAAAACAATATACATCGTTAAAAACATATTAAATTATTAAACCCGTGCTAAAAAACCCATTTAAAACCCTGCCTAATTACAATTTATACATAAAAAGTCAGAAACGGGGGGCTATGCTAGGCCGGCTTGTTGGAATAGAAATGTCTTAAGACCGTTGGCGGAAGAGGTGGAGGTCCGAGATAGTGCGTAGGTCGGGGGGTAGGTCGTTCCAGAGGGCCGGGCCTGCCACAGAGAAGGCCCTTCCCCTGGTTGTCACCAACCGGCATTGCCCGGCCGACGGCCCCCGGAGAAGACCCTCTCTGTGGGAGCGGATCGGACGAAGGGATGTATGGGGCAGGAGGCGGTCTCGTATATCTCGTATGTTATGTTATGTTATGTTATGTTATGTTATATGTTATATGTTATGTTACCTTATGTTATTATAAAAAAAAGGATGTTTGTATGTTTGTATGTATGTTCAAGCATAACTCTGGAGCGCCTTGAGCAATTCCAACCAAACTTGGTACATAGCTGGCTTAACTCTCTGGAAACAAACACTGAGGGGGTAAAGCACCCCTAAAAACCCTCGGGTTGTGTATTCTGTTAAGATGCAGCCTGTTGTTCCTTTTAATGGCTTCTACTGTACTGCCGTAAAATGGCTTCTATTACACAGCGCAGTGGAGTTGCCATGGTAACGGCATCACAGTACTCTACAAGGGGGCTCCCTCTGGTAAGGGGGAAAATCCAACATTAGAAATTACGTTTGGTTTGGACATTCCTCCCCCCCCCTGCATAAATAAATACCTGGGTAATGCTGGGTTATCTGCTAGTTACGCATAAAGGGTACAAAGCTGAAGGACAGAATATTGGATATACGTGCTTTTCCAGTGTTTGTTCCAGTGGAGATGTTGAAGAGAAACAGCCTACATTAGCTTTGCTCTAACATCATTCGAAGTAACAAATTCCACAGCTGTGTTTACAGTCATCAGGAAACGAACGTGTGTTTGCATGTCTCTGTGCGTGTGTTCACTGTAGCAATGAAGATGATGGTACCCTTCAAAGGGTTTCCTGCAATTTTTGAATTTTTTCTGTCCACATCATGGAAGACTCCCCCAAGGTGTCATTTGATTCTTGGTCTGATTTTAAAAAAAGCCAATGGGAAGAATTCCTTCCTGGGCTGTTCCTTTAAAATTTTATAGAACTATGGAAAATCAGAGAGGCTGTGTGCTTCTGGAGAGTCCATAGTACCAATAAGCCTCCCGGGAACTAAATAAATGCAAGGAGATCATGCAGCACTTCAAAATGGCTCCATGGCTCCATGGCTCGGGGCCTAGTTATATGCGAGACCGTCTCCTGCCCCATACATCCCTTCGGCCGATCCGCTCCCACAGAGAGGACCTTCTCAGGGTGCCGTCGGCCAAGCAATGCCGACTGGCGACACCTAGGGGAAGGGCCTTCTCTGTGGCGGGCCCTGCCCTTTGGAACGACCTTCCCCCTGAATTGCGTACCATCTCGGACCTCCGCCTCTTCCGCCAGTGTCTAAAGACACATCTTTTTCAGCAAGCCGGCCTAGCCTAACCTCCCATGGGGACTATTTTAGATAGTTTTAAATTGGGGATTTTAATTCGGATTTTAGCATAGGATTATAATTTAATATGTTTTTAAATTTTGTATTTATTGTTTTGTATGTTTTTAAATTCCTGTGCCCTGGGTCCTTTGTGGAGAAGGGCGGGATATAAATGTGATTAAAATAAAAAAATGTTCTTAAAACTTTTTTTCCCCTCCTTCAGCAGGTTGAATTGATACTGGTGGGTAAACTGCAGCAGAATTGTTCATCATGGGATTACCATAGATAGCACCGACCTAGCGAGGTCAATGGGACAGGCAGTATATAAATCTGTGTGTACATAAATGGTGTGACCAGGTAAAAGTCACTTCCTTTATTACCCTCTGCTCACATCCTCTTTTTCCCAGCCTTGCATAAAAAGCTGGAGAATTTAAGCAGCCGCTGCTCTGATTTTAGCTCTGCTCAAGCTATTAATTCTACCTCCCGTTATGGGTCACAGGTTTACAGAATGCTTTGGTTTCAAAAACAAAGTACTTGTTTTTATTTATTTGTGAAAAGTATCCGCCCTCCCAATCCTAACAGCCTTTTGAAGGGTTTCGTCCTTTCTCATATGCAAGACTGCCTTTCATGAATGAAGGCAAAGAGATGGTGGTCCAGGATAATCCTGCAGGATCCAATCTGGGACCGGAGGCTTCGTCTTCCGAGGTTTTGGACTCATGCAGGAGCCCATCTTCAGGGGACTTCGCTCTAGCAGAATGGTGCATTGTTCTGAGTGTGGCATTTCTGGGTCCTTTTGGAGAAGGGTCCTTTTGGAGAAGGGCGGGATATAAACCAAATAAATAAATAAATTTCTGTGTGTGGCATATGAGGCGCGGTGGCTCAGTGGCTAAGACGCTGCGCTTGTCGATCAGAAAGGTCGGCAGTTTGGCGGTTTGAATCCCTTGCACTGCATAATGGAGTGAGCTCCTGTTACTTGTCCCAGCTTCTGCCAACCTAGCAATTCGAAAACATGTAAAAAAATGCAAGTAGAAAAATAGGAACCATCTTTGGTGGGAAGGGAACAGCGTTCTGTCTGCCTTCCGCATTTAGTCATGCCAGCCACAGGACCACGGAGATGTCTACAGACAGTGCTGGCTTTTCAGCTTTGAAATGGAGGTGAGCATTGGCCCCTAGAGTAAGGAACAACTAGCACATGTGTGTGAGGGGAACCTTTACCTTTACCTATGTGGCTGTTTAGATGCTAATTAGGTTTGGCTTTTAAGTCATTGGTTGTCATTTGCTTGTGATGTCCAGTCCTTGTCTTTTAAGTACTTGATATGCTGATGGTAAATTAGCACTCCTGTTGACTGACAAGGGGCCCATTCCCAGGCTATTTTTGTGCCTGCTCATCCAACAATCTTAGTAGCTGCAAAGTTGAATGTGTGTCCTTGTTCATTACAGTGTGAGGCTATCCATGAGCTCAGGTCTCTTTCTCTGACTGCTCACTTGTGTTCTTGCAATCTGGTGGTTCATAAGAAAGGCTGCCTTTCTCATGAATTGCTCCTTTTCTCTATGTAAGCAGTGATTTTTCAGGCCAGCACATTTCTCAGCTTAAGTGCAATTCATTCTCCTTTCCGTTACCAGTGGTGCCAAACTGTCTTAGCTTTCAGTGCCAGCTTAGGAAAGATATCTTTCATCAAGGTTTTTGTTGACATCTCTGCTGCTGTGCCTTCAGCTGCATTCCCTTATTAATGTCCTATGGTGGGGAAGTGTGAATCTCTCAAGATCTAATCTGACGCATCAATTCAGTTCCACAAGTCAGTTCAGTTTGAAGAGTTAATTGATTCAAAATGTAAAAGTCAAGCGCATTCTGTAAGAAGTTTATGTAGGCATGAACGGAAAAGCTCATTAAAGAAGAAATCATCCAAAGACACACCCAGAGGCATCTATGTTGAGGGTCAAGGCGGATGTGAGGGAAGATTCCTCTGGAGGGGGAGAGTGTGTGAGGGGCTAAAAAAGAGCCAACTTTCCAAAAAAAAGGAGGGAGCTCATATCAAGGAGGGAGGTGAGACAAGAGACAGGACAGCCCAGAGTTGGGTTGGAGACAGAGAAGAGAGTTAGGACAGCCCCTTCCTAGAATGACCAGGGAAAGATCCATTGGGGTGAAAGTAGCGACAGTTTACTCTGGCAAGATTCTGTCTATTGAGTGTAAAGAACTGAATTTTGGCTGGATTGTACTATGTTGTTGTTGGGCTTTGTCTGACACAGGATCAAAGTAATGCAAGCAGGATGACAGTATTACAATTCTAGAATTGTAATCTACATTTTTTTTACATTTATTGTGACCGTGCATGCATGTCAAAATGGTGGAGGTTGTGCCATGACACAGCTTTTATCAAAAGCTAGTTGGCACCACTGGATGTGGTGCAGGTTCTGTGGTCATGGCTTGGTAGGTATGGCATGGCATGGCATGGCTTGGTAAGCGTGGCTTGGTGGCATGGCAGGGGAAGGATACTGTAAAATCTCCATTCCCTCCCCACTCTAGGGGAAGGTTCTTGCAAAATCCCCATGGGACTCGGGAGGCAGAGAATAGATGGGGGCAGGGCCAGTCAGAAGTGGTATTTATTGGTGCTCCGAACTACTCAAAATTTCCACTACCAGTTCTCCAGAACTGGTCAGAACCTGCTGAATCCCACCTTTGATGCGGCTATTTCATTCAATCCCTTGCTCTGATTTGGTGATTTTCTTCAAACATTCAGCTCAAAGGGCGATCTGAATTCAGCTTTGTAATAAAGCCCTGTCTCACGCCATTTGTGACTTTAAAGATGCTTTTATTAAATTTTGTTCTTGATTGCCGCTTTTGAAAAAGCTATAAAACCCCTGCAGTAGGTTATAAGGAGCTCTTTAACAGAGCCTTAAAGGAAACGTTATCTGGGGCTCCCAATCTTATGCGTGTGAATGTAGGAATTGCTCTCATTTTGTAGCATTCAAGGTTACATTTACCCTATTCACTTCTCCCCAAATTTCACTTAAATATCTCTTTGGGTGAATCACCATCAATGGTTGTATAATTCATTAAAATAATATTAATCATAAACCTTTCCTGGTATTCGTGTAGATATAACGCAGAGTTCCAAAGGAATTATGGATGAAAGGAGTGAGGGGGGGGTTAAGATCAGAGCCCTCAATCTCTCCACCCCCCACCCCCACCCCCCGAAAACGCTGCGTTCATTATGTTAGATTTAGTGCATACGACTTTCCTTGGCATTATTAAAAGTGAAATGGTGCTAGAGTTTTTGCCTCTCTCCTTGAAAGCGATTAAAGTCAAATTTTCACCTTGAATAAAACACCACAGCAACACATTAACAATTTTTCATCAAGCCTACAAAAGAAAATCTCTTCTCAACTGATTGGAAATAATCCCTTGAAATCTACCTGCTGCTGATTGCATTAATGCGTGGAAAAAAAATACACATGTTTGCACATCAGAAGCCATTTTTTTACCTGAAAAGGCAAAATCAAAAAGGGCAAGGGGTTGTTAAGATTTCTTACATCAACCTGTACCTAGAGGCACCAAAGAGTCAGCATACATCTTACCTTTCAAGAACTTCTGAAAGGCCCCCTATTAACATTCTAAGAAGCACGTCTGAGATAAAAATGAGTGGCTTTATTGAACATTACATGTCTGGCCTCATGACTGCTGGGCACTAATTAAAATTCCCCCAACATCTGTGTCTATATCTACTGGGTGTTTCGTAAGACCTGATCTGGACTTCTTAGCCAGGAAAATCACAGCATTCATTCATGCTTAGGCTAAGTGGGGAAAGATTGAATGAAAACCAAGGGCTAACTTGTTACAACAATTGAGATCAGGGAAATCTAGGTAAATTTTTTAAAAAAAACCTCTGGCATCATTGCCCTCTCTACATGATCTCAGGTGGTGCTGTTACAAAACTGAATCATATAAATTTGAAGCATTTATGTCAGGGTAATGACGATTTACTGCTGTAATGACCAGCTGCTGTAAAGCTGTAAACCGAGATGATATGAGGATGAGTCAGCAGGGCTACTGCCACTTTAAAAAGCTGTATATATAAGGGAGGTCATGTGTTGGTGTCTCTTTCTTCCTCATGTATCTCTCTCCTCGTGTTCCATCTGCACTGTAGTTCTCTATGTAGAGTTGAAGATTGATTGCAGGATATATATATATATATATATGCTTGTATCACAACACCCTGGTAAATCCCAATTAAGGGATTGTCTCAGCTGATGAGAACCTGGTGGCTTAGTGGCTAAAACATCTGCCTAACATGTAATACAGCCCTGGTTCAAATATATATATATATCCTGTATATAAACCACTGTTTGAAAGACTGTGTACTGCATTTTGCTCCTGGGTTGTCTCAAAACAGTAGTCACGCTGTACACACTCTGACAGTTTAATTTTAACTAGGGTGTTTAATTATAACTAGGGAAGGTCCCAATTTTGTTTCTGGTAAACTAAGCTTAAAACAGTTAATCATCAAGGGATACTAAATAATCGGATCTCAACTAGCAAAATAAGAATAGATGGTCATCTCAAAGGTGCCTTTCCCCCCCCAAAAGGCAACTGGACTGTTTTTTAATTTGAGCAGAAAGAAGAAGAAGACTTTTCGCTTCTCAACAAAAAAGCTTCATCAGTTCTTGGATGAGAAGAGAAACATCTCTTACTTTCTCCTCCTCCTCAAATAAAAAAATAGCCCAGCTGCCTTTGGGGGGGAGGAGGGAAGCACCTTTGAGACAACTGTTTGACTTGGTTGACTGAGAATCTCCATAGACAAGGTCTCCTGCTTGGGCAGGGGGTTGGACTAGATGACCTGCAAGGTACCTTCCAACTCTGTTAATCTGTTAAAGGATCTGTTAAAGATTAGATGATCTTTTGCAACCGATCACTCACTCTGATCTATAGGGTGTTGAATGCTAAGATCTAGTTTCTGAGCAATAAAACTTGTAGGGAAAAAGTCATTTTAGAAGACAGAAGTATTTCACAAGAAGAGTCCTCCACTCCTCTGTTCACAATAAAATCCCTTATGCCACCAAGCTCAAAATTTTGGGCTTGGACAATCTGGGACTATGCCACTTACAGTCTGATCTAAGCATAGTACACAAAATTCTCCGCTATAATGTCCTACCTGTAAAAGACTTCTTCAGCTTCACACTCAATAATACATGGGGAAACAATGGATACAAACTTAAGGTAAACCACTCCAAACTTGATTGCAGAAAATACGACTTCAGCAACAGAGTGGTCAACATCTGGAATGCTCTACCCGATGCCATTGGTACATCCTCAAACCCTCACAGCTTCAACCTTAAACTGTCTACCATGGACCTCATCCCATTCCTAAGAGGTCCATTAATGGGGCGTGCATAAGCGCACCAGTGTGCCTACATTCTCTGTCCTACTGTCCCCATTTATTTGTACTCATTTCCTTTGTTCATGTCCATGTTCATACGTATACCTGTTACCTTGTACATGTTTGACAAACTAAAAAAAAATTACAAAACAATGAAATGTCATTTCTTTGGTTCTCCAGGTAGACTTTAACAATTTTAGGGGAGCATCTATCAGCTACAAAAGCGAGGGAAGGGAAGCATCAACAAAGAAGGAGACGAGTGTAGAAAGAGAATTTTGATATTGGTGAGAATGTGTTAAAGTAATCTGTTTGAAAATAGCTTTCATTTTCAGGGATTTGGTAAGAGCAAATCCATTTTCTTTTTCTCTCTGTCCTTCCTTTGTACCTTCCATTTGGTCATTAAAAATAATACATTTTTTTTAACAAACCAGGGCTCTTTGAACTATATTTGTCACTGACTCACAGCTTTTCAATAAAAAAAAAAAAGTTTAACCTTTCTAATTGATGGCATATTAACTTTCAACTTTATACCACTCTCGCACTTCAAAGTTTGATATCGACCAAAGAACGCAGAGTTTTCTGTCCTTCAGTATGATGGCAGTCATTTACAGTGCACTTACTCTGATTTGCTTTCAAATTTTATTTCAAAAGAGAAGAGGGCTTCGGGCAATTTTATTCCATTTATTTAGAGATGGCATAACCAGGAGGCATGCATGAATGTCCTGTCTTTAATTGCATGAACCCTAGCCTATAATCTCCCAGGCTTCTCACTCGTGATAGAAGTTTCCCCATGGTTGTTTTTTTTTCAGATTGGAAACTCTATGCAGGAAGGGAAGATGCGAGAGAAAGATGCAGGTATACAAGGCAACACTTGAAAAGAAAATACCTCCTCTGCCATTTCCAACAATACCTTCAATTCAAAGAAATTGCCCAAGAGAAAATCTATATGAATTCTTAAACGCCCTCGAGGGTGATGTAGAAAAAGAGACATCCTATTCACCAGGGATCAACGTTTGTGAGGAGCAATTGCATTGTAGGTTTTGGCACACATTAGTTTCTGTAGCTCATAGAAAGGAGGAAGTGTGGAGTAGATATGAGATTGTAGTTCGAAATATGCACAAAGAGAAAGCTGAACAGGACGTGTGAGGGAGAGGGGAAATTATTACAAATTTGAGTTGGGAGCCCCCAAATGATGTTTAAGCCCTGATTCCTATGTGGATACAATAATGTTAAAATATTCATGACTGGGAGAGACATGGGAATAAGGTCAGCCAATAGAAACTGAGACAGATATTGGAAGCTTAAACAGATCTGAGTCTATGCAGGGGATTGAAACAGAAACTTAAGCAGTCTGCTGCTCTGAGAAGTAAACTAGCAGTCTGTCTAGGCTTGTCTGCTGATAGGAAGCTAAATGCTTGTGCTTTCTTTAACTCTCCTGCCTTGTGTTTACTTGGAAGAACCACCTGTTGGTGTTGTACATTGATTCATCTATTCTTATGTATATAAAGAAATTAATGAATCCAGCTGAATCAGTTATCTGCGTGTGCTTCTGGATTTGAATTTATGCAACAAAGTCTGACGAATAAGATAAAAATTGCCATAGAATGGAAGAAAGGCAAAAGTGAAGCAGTAGGCTCCCTCCCATATTTGGGCATACCAGGTGGACTACAAGGTGATACAACCAGTCAGTCCAAGAGGAGATCAACCCTGACTGCTCTTTAGAAGGCCAGATCCTGAAGAGGAAACTCAAAGACTTTGGCCACCTCATGAGAAGGAAGGACTCAATGGAGAAGAGCCTCATGCTGGCAAAGATTGAGGGCAAAAGAAGACGGGGATGGCAGAGAATGAGGTGGCTAGATGGAGTCACCGAAGCAGTCAGGGTAAGTTTCAATGGACTCCAGAGGATGGTAGAGACAGGAAGGCCTGGAGGAATGTTGTCCATGGGGTTGCAATGGATCAGACATGACTTTGCAACTAACAACAACAACAACCAGAACAGAAGTGAGTAGTTTAAGGTCCACGTGAAATTTTCTTGGACCGCAACTGTTGAAAAAAATATGTCATTTTGAGAAAGAAGAGGCACAAAAGCAGTTAGCTTTTAAATAAAGTTAACACATTTTTTAAAGATGAGGAATATAATCAAATCACATGTACCTACTGCATCTTCTACTTCCCCCTTTAAAATAAAAAGTTTCCCCATCCTTGTGCTAGTACATAAACAGCAGACCAGTGACTAATCCTTCTTCCATCCATAAGTTCTTACAGGCCCATCGAAATTAGTGTCTCTGAGTGCCGTTGCATTAATTTATGGCTATGAGTTAGGATGGTTATATGGCTGTATTATTATGTAGTTTTATCTCTCTTATATATTGTGTTTTAATGCATTTTGACATTATTTATTGTTGCATATTGCCTAAATATGTAGATCACACCAGGCAGTGTATAAAATTACAAATTTATGAATACATCCGAATGGAGAATTTTGAGAAGCTACACATAGGCCTTAGCTGAATTGCTTCCATAACTTAACTGCGGTGTTTAGCATTTCCCTCATACTGCAGAGTGGAGAAAGTAGTACCCACCAGGCATTCATTAGGACTGGGTGAAGTTTTGATTTAGGGATTTGATTCAAAGGCTGCTTGATCAAATCTCCAAATCGTCTTGCTTTTCCAAATCAGATTGGAAAGTCAAACTGAATCATCAAATCCATCCACCACTGAATCGCTTCAAATGTATATGGATTGACTGATTCAAATCTTCTGTCACTTTGTAAATCATCTCTATGACTACTATCAAACTGCCATAGAGAGGAGAATTCCATATATACCTGGGGTCAGAATGGAATCTCAAGCTGGCCTGTGAATGCGTATGTCTAAACTACCAACTCTCATTGGCTAATGTTTTTTATGACGAAGGCTGAAGGGAGGACAGTAATGCGGGAAAAGTTCAGAAGCAGATAAAGAAAGCAAAAAAGATGGCTGCAAATAAGAAATGCCTAATGAGGAATGCGTAATGAAGCTGTTAATAAATCACTACTTTTTGTATTATAATATCGGGTCGCTTATTATGAAGCAGACATCATTAGGGTACCTGACACCTTCTCATTTTCCTGACACTATTTGCATTGACTGATTCAAAAGTTTCCAACCTTGACCAAATAAAAGACCTGTGGGATTCAAATTCTTAGAATTCAGCCACTTAGCAATTTTAAGACTCGTGGGCTTCAATGCCCAGCATTGATGGTTGGCGAATTCTGGAAGATGAAGTCCATAGGTCTTAAAGTTGCCAAGGTTTAGACACCCCTGGTCTAATGCATTGAATCAAGGAGCCCCCTTGCATTGAGAATCTGAATTGGATTAGAGGTGATCTTCACATCCTTACTGTCCATTCCAGACAATGATGTAATGAAGGGACAAGGAGGAGAGGCAATTCTGTCATTGCAACCTTACAATACAGGTAGTATTAGTACTCATGGGTTTGGTTTCCTACCTGGACTACCTCAAATGGCTGACATCTCCTGTCTTTACTTTCCAGAGAGCTAGGGAATCCCTCCAAATCCCTCTGTTCTTGTTCCTGGCCAAACCAAACAGTAAGAATAATAGCAAAAGCCGTTAGACTTATATACCACTTACAGTGTTTTACAGCCCTCCCTAAGCTGTTTACAGAGTCAGCCTCTTGCCCCCAGCATTCTGGGTCCTCATTTTACCCACCTCGGAAGGATGGAAGGCTGAGTCAACCTTGAGCCCATCAGGATTGAACTGCTGGCAGCCTGCAATACTACATTCTAACCACAGGAAGGAAGGAAGGAAGGAAGGAAGGAAGGAAGGAAGGAAGGAAGGAAGGAAGGAAGGAAGGAAGGAAGGAAGGAAGGACAACAGCAATAGCCCTTAGGCTTATATACCACTTCACAGTGCTTTACAGCCCTCTCTAAGCAATTTACATAGTCAGTATCTTGCCCTCAACAATCTGGGCCCTCATTTTACTAACCTCGGAAGGATGGAAGGCTGAGTCAACCTTGAGCTGGTGAGAATCAAACTGCTGAACTGCAGGCAATATCAGCAGAATTAGCCTGCTGTACTGCACTCTAACCACTGTGCTACCATGGCTCTTTACCACTTTAAACTCAGCAAGTATTTAAAAACCTTTAAAGCAACCCCAAAAAGGTCATAGATGCGTATTAACTCAAGAATTATATGACTTCCGTCTTGACATTGAGTTATTGCAAAGGAGACAAACCGTTTCAGCAGGCGCAGATTACAATGTCCAAACCTAAGCTAAACCCCCTTTTTGTTTTATTTTTCTCCTTTCCTTACCAAAGCTTCCCACCTGGGCAGAGCAGGTAGCAATGACAAGGACAAAGGAGTAAATATATTGCAAGCATCCGTGAGTGGCCATTTTCTCCCCACTTTAAAATAATTGTTGTCTGAACTGCCAGTAAACAACCCTGCCCTTGCTAGGATGGCAGTCAAGGAGGGCGGATTCCTTCACATTGCACCTCCTCTTCATTTTTCTGGGACAAGATTGGCACTTGCCAATAAAATGGAGAAGGTGACTATTTTAAGAACCCAATCATCAAGCACCAGACATCAAAGTGGTAAAGATGTGCTCCCTGATGCTAGCAAACATGTATTTAGAGCAGCGAGACACTTCGGAATTGGTACAACGTCACAAGCCTTCACTCTGCTCAGTGACAGAGGAAGTCGCTGTTCCATTTGCTTCTGTTAACAAGATCAATATGGCCAGCCAGTTTCATCTTCAACCCACTAAGCACATCTCTGGAGCAGTTTTTAGTTTGTTTTCTTTTTTCATGGGCATACAACCAGTTTTAAAGGGAAGGCTACAAAAATCTCCTTTTTTCTCTCTCTTTCTCTCTCTTTTTTTTCTCAATCTGAAGAAATGAAATAAATCTCCTTTTTGAGGAAGAAACACATAACAGGAACCTAGAGAGGGCAATAATTTGTGGATTTCTGCATCTTTCAGAATATGGATAAAGGTAAAGATTCCCCTGCATATGCATGCTACTCGTTCCCGACACTAGGGGGCGGTGCTCATCTCTGTTCCTAAGCCAAAGAACCAACGCTGTCTGAAGACATCTCTGTGGTCATGTGGCCGGCATGACTAAACGCCAAAGGCACACGGAACACTGTTATTTTCCCACCAAAGATGGTCCCTATTTTTCTACTTGCATTTTTACATGGTTTCGAACTGCTCGGTTGGCAGAAGCTGGGACAAGTAACGGGAGCTCACTCCATTACGCGGTGCTAGGGATTCGAACTGCCAAACTGCCGACCTTCTGGTCGACAAGTTCAGCATCTCAGCCACTGAGCCACCATATCCCATTTTGGAATACATTCACAGTCAAATAAGATCAGTTTGGAAGCTCACAGAAGCTCACAAAAATCAAACAGAAGGACTAAAAGAGATGCTCTGTTTCTTGGTGTTTCTCCTTTAGTAAACTGATGTTTTGCTAAAGAGAAGCTCCCTGAAGATGGGTTCCAGCACGATTCTGAATGGTTGGAAGACAAGATCTCTGGTTCTGGTAACCAACCCAAATTAGATCCTGCAACCACTGTTTTGCTCTTAAGAGTTGGGAATGTCTTTTCAGTTGTGAATATCCATGAAGATTCTCAGTCCTCCAAAACATGGTTGTCCCAAAGGTGCTTTTTCCAAAAGTCAAATGGACTTTCTTGGTTTCTTTTTTCCTTTGAAAATGTTTTGCTTCTCATTCAAGAAGCTTCTTCAGTTCTCTCATCCAGGAAGCTTCTTCTTCAGAAGCTTCTTTGATGAGAAGCAAAACGTGTTCAAAGGCATAATAATTAAAAAGTTCTATTTTGGAAAAAGTACCTTTGGAACAACTTTTCAACTGGTTCATATACCTTTATTATATTTTGTACTTGCATTCATTCATGAACATGCACACCTGCTGAATTCTAACATCCGGCTAAACAACAGCTCCAGAACCATTGTAAACTGAGTAAGATTAAAACAGAGGGGGGAAAAAATCATATCCTCATGGGAAGATATGGTTTGTGGGAGAGCAAATTCCCCTAGACTGCCTTGTGGCTATTGACCAGTTATTGACAAATATATTTGTCTCCTGAAGTTGCCCTACCACAAAGAACATTCATGAAGAAGGGAGGAAAAAACCCCAAAACTGTATTGAAGATCTCAAAATGTTAATTCCATCTAGACTGCTGTTAATCTATTTTTATCTGTAGGTAGTGTGGTTTGGGCTGCGTAGGGTTATGCATAAGGCAATACGTAGGAAGCTATTAAACAGGATTAAATAGTGATATTCTTTTAAAAGCAGAGAGGTGTGAATTGCAGGTCTCAGAAATATTGTTTGTGCCTTCCCAGAAAAAAAAAATCACTATATTGCAACTCCAGTGGTAATAGCTAAAGTAAAGGTAAGGTGAAGTAAAAGTAAGTAACGGAGTGAGCTCCTGTTACTTGTCCCAGCTTCTGCCAACCTAGCAGTTCGAAACCATGTAAAAATGCAAGTAGAAAAATAGGCACCACCTTTGGTGGGAAGGAAACATCATTCCGTGTGCCTTCGGCATTGAGTCATGCCGGCCACATAACCACAGAGATGTCTTCAGACAGTACTGGCTTTTCGGCTTTGAAACAGAGATGAGTGCTGCCCCCTAGAGTCAGGAATGACTAGCACATATGTGTGAGGGGAACCTTTAACATTAAAAGCAAGGTGAACGTTTCCCCTCTCCAGTCGTGTCCGACTCTAGCAGGCATAGCTCATCTCCGTTTCTTGGCTGAGGGAGCCACCATTGTCCAAAGATGCTTCTGTGGTCATGCAGCCAGCATGACTATATACCAAGGTGCATGGAATGCTGTTTCCTTCCCACCAAAGTGGTACCTATTTATCTACTCACATTTGCATGCTTTTGAACTGCTATGTGGACAGGAGTTGGGGCAAGTAACAGGAGTTCACCCCATCAGGTGGCACTCACCTGGGCTGTCAGCTGAAAAGTAGACACTCCCAACTCCTGCCCACCTAGCAGTTTGAAAGCATGCAAGTCTTTAACCAATGAGTCATTGCCCCCCCCCCTTATATGGTAATAGATTTAGATGTATATGCTGCCTTTCATTCAAGAGTTCAAAATGCTTCATGTAGCAACCCAAACTGAACCAAAGGAGTAACATGTCTTAGGGGTAGATTAGAAACTAGGTTTCACTACTAGTGGTTCAAAATATACCTGGACCACACTGGCTTTTACATAGATTTTTAATTAATTCATTACACTGAATGAAATCCAGTCAAATCAAGATTTTGTCTTAGCTCCTAATTTTTGAAATGTAAGTGTAGGCACCCTCAGTCCAGAAAATGTTGGGTGCTCCCGTTCTAACGAAGTTAATATACCTCCTATTTTTTTTAAAAGTTTTGGTTCATTTTTGGATCAAACGTAGTGCAGCATTTTTATTTATTTTATTTAGCAAATTAGAAACCACTCATCTTGCTCACAGAGGGACTCTGGGTAGTATACAAATGAATTATTTAAAAAAAAAAACACCCTCCATGTCAAATTGAAAAACAAACCAATATGATTGAAATTCAACGTTAAAAGTGAATTCAAAGAGGTATGGCAGGAAAGGATGTCAGTGAAATGCAAAATCAGGAGGAAAATAGCAAGAGGGATTCTTCTCCATAGACGCGAAGGCCCGTATTGCATTTTTGAGTATTTCCTCTTCCCTTTTCAGCATTTCAAGATTTTGATTTTGGAGGTTGTTGTTCCTTGTGGGTTTTTTTTTAATCCAATGTCCACAAACAGCTGCAGTGACTCCATAATTCAGTACGATACTCGGTGATACAAACACCTGTTTTGAAGACAAGCGAAGAGCCAGCTTTTTCCTTTCTTTGGTGTCACTGTGGCTGCTCTTTAATGATTTTTTTCCCTCTTTTTGTTGTCAGCTCAGCTGTATTGAGAGAGAAATCAAAGGCGCAAAGAGGGAAACCATCTTCCTTTGCTTGCATTTTAATGTCTGGCCCTTTTGTCAATTAACCACGCTTTTTTTTGTTTAAAAGGGAAAACTGATTGGTGTACGAGGAGGTTTCCTTTGCTTCCAAGGGTGGCTTGCGTTTCAACCTTCATATATGCAGGAAGTGAGCGTGGGGCAGGGAGAATGGGATGAGAAAAACCATGTATCTGAAAGAGCTGCCTGCAAGTGTGTGACTCTTGGGAAGAGCTGTCTTTTAAAAGGCATAGATCACATAAAACGTGTTTACAATTGGGGAAGCTTTGCAAACAATGAACACAGAACCTCCAGATTTGTTAATTGCAAAAACAAAAAAAGACAGATGGAATGCAAATAATTGGTTATAATCTTGCAACGTTAGCATGCACTAATCCTCAACCCAGCCCTGCATGTACTAATCCTCAATCCAAGCCATGCTCACATGGCCACACTTGGAAAACTCTATCCAGTTTTGGTTCCCACGATGTAAAAAAGATGTGGAGACTCTAGAAAGAGTGCAGAGAAGAGCAACAAAGTTGATTAGAGGACTGGAGGCTAAAACATATAAAGAAGGGTTGCTGGAACTGGGTATGTCTAGTCTATTGAAAAGAAGGACTAGGGGAGACATGATAGCAGGATTCCAATATCTCAGGGGCTGACACAAAGAAGAGGGAGTCAAGCTATTCTCCAAAGCACTTGAGGGTAGGACAAGAAGCAATGGGTGGAAACTAATCAAGGAGGGAAGCAACTTAAAACTAAGGAGAAATGTCCTGGCAGTTAAAACAATTAATCAGTGCCTCCAGAAGCTGTAAATGCTCCAACACTGGACGTTTTTATGAAGATAGCAGATAACCCATTTGTCTGAAGTGGTGTAGGTTTCCTGCCTAAGCAGGTGGTTGGACTAGAAGACCTCCAAGGTCCCTTCCAACTTTGTTATTCTAAGATTCATCGTGTAGTTGAATCATACAGACTTTTGAATCAATAGATAGATAATTGCCAGTTGAAGTGAAAAGCTTTTTCTTTAACCTTCTCTTACCCCCTTCTTACTGAGCCCCAAATTTCAAAGTCAGGACAAACTGTTTGCTGCAATAAAAAGTTGCGAGAAAGGTTTGCCGATTTACAGATTCCAGCCCTCAAGGTCTCACGATGTACAAAGCAAAGGCTTGTTAGTACTGTAAACCATCCGTTCCTGACTGTTTTTACTTTGGAGCAGAAATTATGGTAAAATCAATTAGCTACTTTGACCAAGAGAAAGCTATTGACTCCTGCCTTCTTTAGGAAAAGAGACAACTTTAAATTGTTAAATTTAAATTGGTGAAGTTGCAAAACCCGTCTCCTTGCAACTGAGGTTGTTGGCAGTTGTCGTATATAATCTGTGCTACCGGACCATTCCTCTCAAATGTAGGCTGCCCGTGTTTGTAGAACAGTAACCCTCAGCAATACAATATCGAGCAGGCTGTTAACCTATTTGAAGGCTGGCAGGAACTAAATTACCAGTGCACTGCTAATAACCATTTGACATAATTTGCAAGAGTCAGCAAAATGAGCCCCATGGAGGAGGAGAAAACCCCCACCATGCGACAAAGCAAATGGGAGGCCAGGGGGTTGAATGCAGATTCTCTGAAAATACACCCCAGCCCAGCAGAGAGTATACTGGATGCCTCTTGTTTCTGCACCACAAAGAGACACAAAGGCAAAGCCAGCGTCATTTAGTATTTACAGCCATGCATAGAGAAGTGAGACACCGGTCCAGAGGGACTCTGCTAAACTAACGGCCCTTCACCTTTTGTTCCATAATGGATGCTGATGTTTCTAATTAAAACTGGAGTCTCAGCTAAGCAAAATAATGAGTCTTTCCCCCTTGCTGATGTGTGGGTCTACCTGAATGTTTGCTGATCTCTTGGAAATGAGGGCAGCTGGGTTGACAGAAAAAGAGCTTGCTCAAAAAAAGAAACAAAAACAAAAAACAAAAAAACCCCAGAAAGGTCCAATTCAACCACTTTGCAAAAGGTCCAATTCACTCACATGTGGCCAAAAGAGTCAATTATGCCAGGGGTGTCCAACCTTTGCAACTTTAAGTCTGAAGGAATTCAGCTCCCAGAATTCTCCAGCCAGCAAAGCTGGCTGGAGAAATCTGGGAGCTGAAGTCCTTCAGACTTAAAGTTGCAAAGGTTGGACACCCCTGAATTATGCAATACCTGCTGTTGGAGGGAATTACTTTATTGTGCTGAGATTCTGAAGCATTAAGCCTGTTGTATGCCAGGAAAAGGTTGAGGATAAAACATTATGCATGCCCCAAATTTTACATCTTGAATATGTAGTAGAGAAACCACAATGAAGAATTAAAGTAGTAGTCCTACTTTAGGTTGTAACCTACAAAAGATTACTGAAGACTGGAGACGATTCCTGTTATGTCCAGTTAAAAGGTCACAAAGTACCATATATATGTTTTTTTTAATAGAGAACCAACAGACTTGGACCAAATCTTAATAGGACCAGAAGAAAAAACGATTTAAAAATTCTATAATTATTTATTGACTCTTAGAATGGAAGAAGAGCGACTTAAAGAAACCATGATAGCATGGGCTAAAAATTTTGGCCATTCTATAGGATTGGACTAATGGCAAAAGTTGTGGGACAGAAACTTTAAATTGACAATGTCCACTGCATATAAAGAAAACTTATACAAAATGCTTTATAGCTGGCACTTTATCCCAGCAAGAGTAGTTAGAATATTTAAGAATATGTCTGCCAAGTGTTAGAAGTACAATCAAATCCCGGGCTTGCTAATTACCATATGTGGTGGACATGTCCAAAAAAATAATAATAATACTGGATTAAAATACACACCTGGCTAGAAAAAATGATAAAGGAATATATTTAAATCTGGAAATATTTTTGTTGGTCATTATACCAGATAAACACAGTAAAAGGAATCTATATTTAATAATACATGTGTTAACAACAGCCAGAATTGTGTTTGCACAATATTGGAAGAGTGTGGAGGTCCCCACAGAAGAAAAGATAGTAACAAAACTTTTAAAATGCACAAAAATGAATAAACTAACATTTGAAATTAAAGAAAAGGAAGACCCTGAATACTTTGAGGTATGGGGTCAGTTTTATCGATGGTTAGATAAGAGAAACAGGAGTTAGAACGTCTACAACTACAAGAGAAAGATTAATTGTATTATTAGTGTTGATTATTAATTTTGATTAATTCTGATTAGTATTAAAAATTAATATGTATTAATATTATGATGGAAAAAACACTGTTATTATGAGATTACAATTGGAGAATGCTATTATTATTACTATGATGAATATTACTCAAAAGAATTGTAACCAGACAACACAGTCTATAGGGGTTTTGAACATGTTACTCTTTCTATTTATATTAATTTAAAAAAAATAAAAAATAAAAGACCACACAGTAAGAGAGGAAAGAATAGTGCTGGTGGATCCATAACATGAAATAAATTGCCATGTATCTCTTCAAGCAAGAATGTGGTTTGGCATGACTGTAACTCAGATTGATCTTTGAGCCTGATCAGTTATGGTTCAGTCAATAAACCATGATCATATGAATGTGGTTTAGTAAAATCTGTGAGTTCAGCCAATGTTTGGTGAATATTCAAAGGTAAATATTTGGAATGCTAAGGAGCAGTGAATCAAGTTCTAATGGAAACAGTGGAATATGATTAGATATTTTTTTTCCAAGCAGAATACAATGATTGAAAGATAAAGCAGATGACTTCAGCTAGGTGAGAGTCAAGCATAAAGAAAATAGATTGGATTTGTTCTTTGTTGCTTCGATGAGCAGGACTAAAATTAATGATTAGAAATGGCAAAGCAGCAATCTTTTTGCTCAGTGTTAGAAGACAACTTCTAGTAGGAACCTTATGTTTCTAGACATGAGTTTTCCTTCTTTAGATATGTTAAAACAAGGGGTTGCACACCTTGGCCTGCAAATCTTTCAGGATTTCAGGAGGCCTTGATGAAAAGAAGAGAATTCTGAATTGGCCAAGTGTGATTGCATACACAAGAAATTTGTCTCTGGTTCATAAGTTCTCAATATACATATGAATAACATGGGTCATAGGTAAATATATAACATAAGTCATAGGTAAATATATGACCTATCACCAAGTGATAGGTCATATATTTACAATCATTAATCATAAGGTACAAAGATGATGCAAATGAAGAATATATTTATATTTTGGGTGGGTTAGGGATGAGAGCAGGAGGGGAAAGCCTCTGTGAAACAAATCACTTTGATTTCAACCTTAAACACACACACAAAAATAACACATAATAAAGGATCTAAACTTGTGTATGTGCCACTATTTTGGGGATAACTTCTGGGCAAAATCTTAGGGATTTTATTGATCACATTTCAACACTATAGAAATATTCAGTATTAACAATGGATTGAAGGCTATTTGCCACCCATTCCTACCCTTAATTTAAAACAAATGGGTACTGGAAAATACATGGGATATCAGGAGCAGCCAATGGCAGTATTTATCCATCTTTAGTTTAACTATCATTTGCATTTACTGTAAACAGCAATCATAATTTAGATGGCATAGTACAGGGGTCAGCAATCTGCAGCTCTAGAGCCACATGTGGCTCTTTCATCCCTCTGCTGCGGCTCCCTGTCATCACCACAATTTTGAGAGGAGCTTCCAGTTGGGTGGGGAGACTCTATGGCAAGGGACAAGTTTTCCATTTGGCTACACAATTGATAGGGCTTTCGGTTAGGACAGGTAGAGAGAAAAGGACACCACGCTAGGAGGAGACTCTATGGTGGAGGAACTGGATTTCTGCTCAGCTCCAGAATTGAACAAGGGGACTTCCAGTTAGGACCTTCGTGGCTCTTTGAGTGTTTAAGGCTGCCGACCCCTGGCATAGTGCCGTATTGAACAGAGCAAGTCATTAGATCCCTTCAAATGAAATGACTTCTTATAATTATCCTTCTTCTTATAATTATCACTGCTTAGTGAAAAGAATGTGGAAATGAAGGAACCTGACATTTAACCTTTGCTATGCTCAAAAAGTGAATCTTACAAAAACAAGAAATTCTACTGCTTCCTTCTGTATATGTTTTTTTCCCCTTTGCTTTAAATCATTGGAAAACAAAGCTACGACATAGCAGATTGCTAAACCAAATCAACCTTGTAGCCTGGCCTGGTATCCTGTATCTGACAGCAAGTAAAAGGAGACATTTGAGCAATAGGCATAAGAAGGGAATGTTAGTAGCAAGTATTCCAATAATCAGCCTCCAGGGAAAGCTGCTTTTTAAAGTTTTGTCAGACACTAGCAACCTTATCCCCTCAAACGAACATGATTAAGTAGCTGACTGTCCATTACAGAATATTGAATATTTGCCCTCTGAAATAGCCTCACTTGGAAAAATCTTTTAAGGAATGACTTAATAGGCTGTCAATAGATCAGAGCAAATAGTTACATAGAGCAAGGACACCAATGCCATTGGGAAGAGCTGACTGGAGTTTGATGATCATACACATTTTTTTTCCAAAACTGGGCACTGACTCACTTTACAGCTGAATTCTTACTCAGCATTACACCATCATCTGGTTTATTTGATTCAGTGGGAGAAGTAAATTCAGCCATAGTTGACTTATAAAGCCCAGTTTGGGATGTTCTGTTTTAGACAATTCTGATTTATTTTCAAATATCCCTGAAGACTTTCTTTTCATAATCCACAGAATGTTAGGCATTGTCCTTCCAAATCAGTCAATTTAAAAAAAAAAACCAAAGAAAGAAAATGGAAAGAATTTGTGTTTTTGTGCTCTGTAGTTACAGCCGAGACTTCTACGTATTATTGATCAGAAAAAGAATAGACGGTCTGAGTCACTTACAGAAAAAAATGTTGAACTAAAGAATGTTCAACGGATCACCCAACTGTGAGGTGGAATGGGAGAAGGAATGAGGATTCAATGTATCTAGAGAGGCAAGGACCATTGTTCTCCAAAGCATCAATGTTAACATATCGATGTTCCAAAAAGCCTAAATGGCATCTGACTCCACTAACAAAACACAGCTATGAACTTCAACCCATCTCTTTTGCAACCAAAGCTACACAGCCAGAAGAAACCCAGAGATTTCTCCAGACTGGAAACATATGAGTGAGTTATCAGATCTTTAACAAATCTCAAAATAATCGTGCTTCCTTCTTACAACAGCATATACCAGGAAATTGGATCCAATTCTATCAGTGAAACAACACAACTGCACCCAGAATAAGAATTCATAATAATATAAGAAACTCTCATAAAATATAAAAAGAAGCAATGTTGCAGAAAGCTTTTCTTCCAGGATAGATGTGTGAATCTGCATTACTCGGCATCTTCTCATGGACAAAGCTATGCCAAAAAAGAAGCTGAAGTTCGGTGATACAACTTGATGTCCCATTGATATTCATCCACCACCACCACCGGGTCTTCCACAGCATGCCCATCCACCAAGTGTGGCGGCCTGAAGATCCAAAGTAAAAGCTGGCTCCCAGGACTGACAACATATTCCTAAACCTAGGTTATAAGACATAATCGTAGTGTTTGCATAAAAAATACCCAAAGAAGTCCATGATTTACACCTCAGCATGATGGCCATTTCATCCAACCTGCTAACACCGTGGCTGGCTTCCCAATGCCAGCTGACCTATCAATGAACCTCTAGTTCTGATCTGTAGATCCGTCATGCTCTGATTCAGTAAGAAGGTTTTGCTTTGTAGTTGTGAATCACTCTGTGGTGAAGTCCTTTGGGGTGACAAGCCTGTCCACCTCAATGAAATGCCAGAGTGGGACCAATTCACCTCTGTTAGCCTGTTCACTTTGGTAACGGCTTCCTCTACAAGGGATGCACATCAAAGGAGCCCCTGGAGGAGATCAAAGGGAAACTAAGCAGCCAAGGCAAATAGAAATGGGGCAACGCGTCTCTTCAGGATTTACTTTGGAGAGTACTTTGGATCAAAGCTCAATGGAGCAAAGCATGTCTTTCAAGATGTCCGCAGCACAGATGCCCAACCTTACGTTAACATATTGTATAGACCCAGCCGGTGTTTCTTGTGTCACCGTTACAGCTCAGCAATTCAAACCATAGTTAAGGCAACCTGGGGCTTAAAAGTTGCATGTGGACCAAACTGCTAACTACTGTTGAAAGCAATAGAGGTAGTCCTCAAATTACAACAGTTCATTTAGTGACTATTCAAATTTACAACACCAAAACAAGTTATGACTTATGACTGTTTTTCATACTTACAACTGTTGCAGCATCCCCATGGTTACGTGATCAAAATTCAGATGCTTGGCCACTGACTCATATTTATGACGGGTGCTGTATCCCAGGATCATGTGATCAGCCTTTGTGACCTTCTGACAAGCAAAGTCAATGGGGAAGCCAGATTCACTTAACAACTGGGCTACTAACTTATCCACTGTGGTCATTCACTTAACAACGGTTGCAAGAAAGGTAAAAAAAATATGGGGAAACGTACTTAACAAATGTCTCACTTAGCAACATATGTTTGGGTTCAATTGTGATTATTGGTTCAGGGTCACTTGTATATAACTCTCATTACAGAAAGGGGCAGATACCTAGATCGCTAGTGACAATAAAGAAGACTAGACTAGACTAGACTAGAATAGAATAGAATAGACTAGACTAGACTAGAATAGCTGAGTTGGAAGGGACCTTGGAGGTCTTCTAATCCAACCACCTGCTTAGCCAGCATGCCTACCATCCCTGTCCTAATATTCTCTTGCATTCATATTCATTTCATGCCTTTATAATCATGTCTGTACTTATATATGTTGTCTAATTCATATTGAATGAAATAAATAAACCCTACACCTCTTCAGAAAAATGGTTATCCAATCTCTTCTTGGTTGGAGCACTGTTGGAGCATTCACAACTCCTGGAGGAAAGTTGTCCCACTGATTAATTGTTCTCACTGTTAGGAAGCTTCTCCTTAGTTCTAGGTTGGTCCTCTCCTTGATTAGTTTCCACCCATTGCTTCTTGTCCTGCCTCTCAGGTGCTTTGGACAATAGTTTGACTCCCTCTTCTTTGTTGCAGCCCCTGAGATACTGGAACACTACTATCATGTCTCCCCTAGTCCTTGTTCTCATCAAACTAGACATACCCAGTTCCCGCAACCATTCTTCATGGCACAACCGTACTTTAAATGCACCGGTGAGGTTAAAACATGCCTTTAGAAATTCTCAACATACCTAAAACACTTCTAATTGTACTGCAAATCTCTTTTTCACTGGCACTGTCATCACCACGAAATCTGCAATGCCTCATTTGAATCTCAGGTATGAGGAAACACAATCTAAGCACAAGTGGCATTTATTTGTCATTGTAATTTCATCAAATAGTGACTCCATTTCTTTTAGGCAGCTGGCAAATAGCTTATCCCTGTTCGCCGAGCACATACTGAGCAAAACTACATTTGCACAGAAAGAATTGCATATTCCAGTTATTAAGCGAGGCCACATACAGGGAATAGGCAGCCTTCCCATTTGCTGAAACACCTGATGGGCTTCGAGCTGGTTTTCATATACAATTCAAAGTGCTGCTAGTAATTTTTAAAGGTCTAGTAATTCAGACCTTGCAGTATTTTCCCCCCATGCTTATCAGCTTACATTCGGATGGAATATATTGGAGAGATGAATATTTTGTGAGAAAATGTACTCTAAAAACAAACAAAAAAAATCAATTTTAGTGTCTTGCAAATCCAGGAGAGCTTATATGTTATTAAATTTGCAAGCTGTCACAATCTACAAGCCGATTGCACAAATCTACAAATTACTGCGGAAATGGGATTCAGGCAAGGGTTGATAGAGACTGGAAGAAGCTTGATCTGTCCATTCCTGGTTATTTCTGAAAAGGCTTATGTGGTAAAGACAACAGTGTCAAACTAAATTATTTGTTCCTTTGGCCTAAACCTATGCATGGGCCTTTCCCCCTCTACCTGCAACTGTTCCATTATTGATCTCACTTGGTGTTTGGTGGAAGTCACAAAAGCAGGAGGACTAAGTAGAACTTGGGTTCTAGCTAGTTATTGTCAGGCCTGGAAGCCATCTTCTGCACTGGGCCTTCAGGCCTGCTACATTTATTGCGGTGGGAAACTGGGAGGGGGGATTATATGGAGTGGGGGGTAGTCAAAATAACATTCCTTTCTCAGAGAGTCAAGGACACCTTGCCCTGCACCTGGGATGGTGTGACTGGGAGGCATCTCCAGCTGGGATGGTGCTTGATTGGACCATGTGATAGACACCCCTAATTTTTATTTTCAATCAAGTCCTCTTCAACCTTTTCTTAAGGCTTTGCTAAATGAGTAAATCCTACCAACTCCCTACCTGCCTTCTCTGTGCAAACAAACCAGGTTATTGCTGGTGCAACAAAGCCAGGATTCTGGAGCTTGATGTCTATGGAGATTGTCAGTCATCCAAGGTCATGGTTGCCCCAAAGGTGCATTTTCAGGAGGCAACTTTCTGGTTTTTCTTTGAAGATGTTTTGCTTATCATCCAAGAAATGTCTCCAAAGGAAAACCAGAAACTCCAGTTGCCTCTTGAAAAAGCACTTTGGGGATTCTGGAGCTTGATGAGATGAACAATTAAATAAAATTTAATTGTTAATTTAATCCTAGCTATCTGCAGGATCGGATCCTGCCCCATACATCCTCCCGGCCGATTCGTTCCCACAGAGAGGGACTTCTCCGGGTGCCGTCCACTAGACTTTGTCAGTGGGCGACGCCCAGGGGAAGGGCCTTCTCTGTGGCGGGCCCTGCCCTCTGGAACGACCTTCCCCCCGACATTAGAACAACCACGGACCTCCGCTCCTTCCGTCAAAAATTAAAAACATACTTTTTCTGCTTGGCCGGCCTAGGTTAGTCTCTACCTTTAGGGCGTTAGGGAATGCTAGTTTTAATATGGGGATTTTAGTGCAGGGACAATTAAATTTAATTCGTTTTTATTCTATTGTATTTATTCTTGTATGCATATTTTATAATGTTTTAATTTTTCCCTGTGCACCGCTCCGAGTCCCCCTGGGGAGAGGACACGGTATATAAAATAAATATTATTATTATTATTATTATTATTATTATTATTATTATTATTATTATTATTATTATTATTATTATTATTATTATTATTATTATTATTATTTTACAAAGTCGGCGTGGGTGCATTGTTTGCATTCGTAAAATTAAGAAAGCACCAACATTTGTATGGTGAATTATTTCATGGTACCTAGGGATCCCCAAATAGGGAAAATGAAAATGGGAACATTACAACAGATCTATATGTTCTTGGGTTATAATTTTCACTGTAGAACCATAGGGCTGGAAAGGGAATGACAATGGAGTCCAATCCCCTTTCTCAATAGATTGGAAGCAAAGAATAACTCTAGCAAAGTGTAGCTTTTTTAAACCTCTTTGGAGAATTATTTTCATTCTTGCTCTACGTTAGTTTTTCCTAACACTGAATTGGAATTTGATGTGGTTCTTCTGTTGCTCTGTCTTCTGAAGATATAGGGAGCATCTTCTATTCTTCCTCTGTGTGATATCTTATCAAGATAGTTCAAAACATCTATATTATACACCTACAACATCTCTTCTCATGGCTGACCTTCTCTAGTTCCTTCAATCTCTCCTTCTAGGCCTGACCTTCTAATCTTCTGATACCCACCCTGCTATTCTTTTCCTTCAATTTTATTCTTCAAGTTTGGTAACGCTCAAGTGCCCAGAAATAGACCAAGGTGGAGGTGTAACAAGAGAGTATATGGTGTTTCCCCATTGTTTCAGTCTATTGTGAAAGAAGTATTGACCCCCGGCCAGCCTGAGGGCTATTGATGACAACCAGTGGAGAGACCTAAGCAAAATTGTCTTAAGAGCTTTGATGTGATATGAGGATCTTGCCCTGGTGTTCATAGTATTTGATTGTTTTCTTGTTACATCATTACTCAAAATTCTGGACAGGCAGGGTTCATACCACATTGCAAAACATGGTTCTGTCTCTTGTATTGACACAACAACGTGTGCTGTACCAACCATAGTTCAATTAACAGTGAGTAAATATGACATACAATGACATGCATTGTATCTCTTTTTTGTTTTTGCTTAAATAGTCAAGCTCTTTCTCTTTCATGGCCTCTCTCTGCTCTTGGCTGTGTCCATCCGAGGGTAGTAGATTGTGTTAGGAAAGATACTTTAACTGCATGATGTTATACCTTGGACTTTGGCCTTACAGATAGCTCAGCTCACACTTCGGATTGTGAGGGCTATTCGGCTTGCAAGGCCGTTACATTTCAGGGCCACTTCATGTCATCACAAATGAGCATCTTTGGTTCTTTCAGCTTAAAAGTCAATATTTGGGGGTGGGGAACCCAACCCATTCAACCATTTCAAAATAGAATCCGCCGAATAAAAGGCTTGTCTGCTTTCCAATATTTCCCTAATGTGACACTTTTTTCAATAGGAGAAAATGACATGGGAATAATTGAAGAAGGGAGAGTCTAAAAATAATTTTGCATGCCCTACAAGGGGTTTCTATTTTTTCCTCCCTTTCTTGCACCTTCATAGGACTATTTTATCTAACATCGGGCTCATTATTTCTGGGATCTCAAGATTGCTTTCTCCTCCCCAAAAGGGAAAAAAAAAATTCTTCGGAAAAAGGTAGGTATAATTGGTATTGTGAGAGAGTCTTGCTAAGAACCTCCTTGTGTGGGGACTCCTGAATAGGTCCTGCACATTCTGAGCATGTTAAGAAGCTGGATTTCTTGTAGGATTAAGGAGGTGGTAGTATACGCTGGGGAAAGAAATATGTAAATTCCATGAAATTGGCAGGAAATGGGGAAATTATTTCCAAACGTCAGTTCAGTGCTCAGGAATAGATTCAGTAAGGAGACGATAGCCTTACAGCCTGTCTGTGAATTTAGGTTGACCAAGCATCTTATTTACAAGAGAGAGTCCTGTGCTTGAAGGGCTATGACTAGGAGGAGATCACCAGTCTGTAATCTCCATGATCTTCTGTTATCACTTGATTCATGGGGGCAACCATAGAGAGGAGCAGATTCTAAATTGAATGCATACATAAAATCGAAATGGCTTTTTAATGGTCGAGAAAACACTGCTGGTGGCCCTATTCTGTATTGGGACCATTAAGGTAAAGGTTCCCCTCACACATGTGTGCTATTCATTCCCTACTCTAGGGGGCGGTGCTCATCTCCATTTCAAAGCCGAAGAGCCAATGCTGTCCAAAGACGTCTCCGTGGCCAGCATGACCAAAGGTGCAGAGAACACTGTTACCTTCCCACCAAAGGTGGTCCCTATTTCTCTACTTGCATTATGCATGCTTTCAAACTGTTAGGTTGGCAGAAGCTGGGAGAAATAATGGGAGCTCACCCCGTTACGCAGGGATTTGAACCGCTGAACTGCCGACCTTTCTGATTGACAAGTTCAGCGTTTTAGCCACTGAGTCACCGCATCCCCATTGTGACCATTAAGCACTTGCATATACTGTATAGGGCAGTGATGGCTAACCTTTTTTGGCTCACGTGTCAAAAGTGGGGGGAGCGCAGGGGAGTTGTGCATGCGTGTGCCACACCCATAATGCAATGTGCACGACTCCCTGCCTTTGGCGTGCTTTTTTCGCCCCCTCCTGGCTCCAGAAACTTTCTAGGAGCCTGGGGAAGGTGAAAACAGCCTCCCCGCACCTCCAGAGGCTTCAGAAGCTTCCCTGAAGCCCCCAGAGGGCAAAAAACAGCCTCAAAAGAAGGCCTAAATCAGCTGGCCAGCCCACACATGTGCACTGGAGCTGAAAGGGCAATGCCTGGCATGCCCTAAGAAATGGTTCTACGTGCCACCTCTGGCACCCGTGCCATAGGTTCGCCATCACTGATATAGGGATTTGGCTAATGTACTAATGCATTTGCTAATGTAATGTTTCTAGAGAGGTGAGACACCTGAAATTCAGAAAATCCTGGAGATGGATTGATTGGTCAGTGCTGAGAAAGATCACAAGAGATGCATAAATAATCTTCTGAATTGATTATCTCCCTATAGTAACATGGTGGCAAGAACTGAAATAGGAAGTATCGAAGTGGGGGAGGGAAATGGTTTGGAAGTGAGTAATGTGGGTAAAAAAAAGAAGCATCCATGGGAATGTGCCTGTGTCAAGGAAGTGAGGAGCCAGCATCCTAAACAGGAAGGTTGGCTAGAGGGCAGAGAAGGGTTCAGAGAAGCCTGGAACACCACCTGCAGAATAATCAAGACAAGAAAGAATGTTGATGTGCTTGAAAAGTTGAGCATGCCAGGAGTGGAGCGACTGCTTTCTGCAGACCATCCTATGAATTATGGATTTTCCTATGAATTAATGGAACTGGTGAAATTCCCAGAGCAAACTGAACCCCCCTATTGTGTGTGGGTTTTTTTAAGCTTCTGTGTTGGATGAATCCAATCCATCTCATGGAATAGATCCGAGTTTGATAGTTTGGGGATTCTATGTAAATGGAAGACCCAAAGGTGAACACACAGAGATGGATAGATGGATGGCTGCCTGCTGGGAACTTAGATGGATGGATGGATAGACGGACGGACGGACAGACAGACAGCTCATGGATGGATTTAGATCAAATGATTTGGATCATATTAATTGGAAACATTAACTGGGCAAACAGGTAAGTCTATCAATAATTGATCACCTGACCATGGGGATGCTGCAATGGTCATCAGTGTGAAAACCATCATAAGCTATTTTTTTCAGTGCCATTGCAACTTTGAAGGGTCGGTTTTAACTCGAGGATGACCTGTGTCTAGTACTTATGCAAGGAAGTGCTTTACTCTGGCAATATTCATGTCTATAAGCAAACAATAATAAAGAAACTCATTGTAGGTACCTATGAACAGAGTTGTAAGGAATCTTGTAGGCCATCTAGTCCAACTGCCCACCCAAGCAGGAGACCCCTCGCCATTTCTGGCAGATGGCAATCCAATCTCTTCTTGAAAGCCTCCAGTGATGAAGCTCCCACAACTTCTGAAGGCAACTTCTGTTCCATGGGTTGGTTGCTCTCACTGTCAAAAAATTCCTCCTCCTTTCTAATTTGAATCTCTCCTTGTTCCGTTTCCTTCCATTATTCCTTATCTGGCCTTCAGTTGCTTTTGAAAATAGTTTGACTTCCTCCTCTCGGTAGCAACCCCTCAAATATTAGAAGACTGCTATCCTGTCTCCCCTGGTCCTTCTCTTCACTAGACTAGCCCTGCCCAGTTCCTGCAACCGTTCATTGTAGGTTTTAGCCTCCAGTCCCCTCATCATCCTGGTTGAAGTTCTCTGCACTCTTTCTAGAGTCTCAACCTCTTTGTGTTGTTCTTAGTTCTTGGGCCTGTCAGTTTATTTGAATTCTTTTCTGCTGTGGTTCCAATATCTGTTTTCTCTGGGTAGTTTATAAACAGCAAAATATGAACATGCGTTCACCATCCAGAACAGAATAAAATGTTCTGCAGCAGCAAGCAAAAGAGGTAATAATATATGCATCCATTTTCAAAATACATAGCAGCTTTTTTTAAAGCTTGCTTTAAAGAATAAAAGGCACTCAGATCATCACCAAAAAAAGTTTTAAAAAGGCATCAAACGAACACTTATAGTGGAAGGTGTTTCATAAATTGGTGATTTTTGCAACACACACATCATCTAATGAAAATGAGCTCTCGTTCACCATCAGTGTAATGATTTCTTTTCATTTGCCAAATTTAATTAAAATGTATATGATTGATGAAATCTGCAGAGATTACCCAGGAAGTTCTCATCCGTTCTATCTTCACAGGCTGCACAATTGGGGAAAAAAATAGTGTATGTTCTGTTTTGGAAACAGAAAACTCACACGAACTAACACACACCCAGCCAGCATGACAAGGAATGGATGTACTCTGGATGTAGGCATGGCTTGTTTTCCTCCCATTGCCAAGATGACTCTTTTTGAAGCCTCTAAATGAACCATAGGAGAACCTATTTGAAGTCCACAGTTGTAATTATTGTTTTTCCTTTTCAAATGTATAATTAGCAAATACTTTCACTGTTGCAATTGATCGTCCTTGTGGGATATATATTAGCTGGAATATTTTTTTTTTTTTTCAAAAAAAGGGAGAGAAGGAAAAAGCAACTTTACAACCCTTCCGGTTACTTTCATCTCAAATCCTTGTTTTCTAATAACATTGCTTGCTTTTAGTTAACTTTTCTTAAATAAGTGTTTTACAAACTATAAGAAATATAACTCTAGAGAAAAAAAGGAAAATAGAGAAGAGGGAGGAAGGAAGAAGGGAGGGAGGGAGGGAGGGAGGGAAGGGACAAAGAGAGGAAGGGAGGGAAGGAACAAAGGGAAGGAGGGAAGGAAGGGACAATGAGAGGGAGGGAGGGAAGGGATAAAGGGAAGGAGGGAAGGAATGGACAATGAGAGGGAGGGAGGGAAGAAGAGACAAAGGGAAGGAAGGAAGGAGGGAGGCACAATGGGAGTGAAGGAAAGAAGAGATTTTCTACTTCTATCCTGAAAGACAAAGTACTGAATGCTTCCAAGCCTCATTACCTGCCACCAACTACAGCCTTTCTGCTCGCTATCAAACAAGGGACTGGCGTATCCTTGTTATTTTTCATTTATCAATGTGATTTTTTTTCTCTTTGTAAGTTTTGCTGATCTAGTATATACAATAAATTAACCAATCAAGAGACTTGCATAGTCTGTCATTCCTGATTTGTTTTTCATTATACTTCCCCCCCCCCAAAGTTCTTCTTTTTTACACACACACACAAACACACACACACACACACACAATCGGGAATGGCTGGAGTTACATAATACGCTCCTTGTCCTTTGTGCCATTTGTTTGAATACGGCCATTGTGATTTATAGACTGTGGGTTAGGACTTCATAGATCAGCCAAGAGAGCCAATAGTGTTCCACACGTTCGCAAGTATTCAGCCATGATTTGTGAACTGTGACAAGTGTCTGGCCCAGGATGATTCAGGATAAGGAAGCCATCACTTCCATATGAACCAGCATCCCAAAGAAAAGAGGAGAGACATCAAAAAGAGATGAGAAAATATGCAAAAATGCAAAACCCATGTAGGGTGTGTGTGTGTGTGTTTGTGTTTGATTCCTACAAGTTGGTAAACACAACGTCCTGCAGTTTTCTTGACAACGCTGTTGGAAGTGGTTTGCCATCACGTTCCTCCTAGGCCTGAGAGAGACTGATCTAAAGCCACCCAAGCAGGGTTTGTGTCTAAGGCAGGACTAGGATTCCCACTCTCCCAGTTTCTAGCCTGGTGCCTTTCAACGCCATACAAATGATCTCTTCCTCCTTACATTTGCCTAACCATGCTGAAACATTTCCTTCAGGCTTGGAATATGAACCGTATATTATACAATAAGCGAACGGAAGGAATAGCTAACAGAATATGTACATTACCCAGGACATCATTTCTGATGTAAGACAATAGTGGGCATACATCTCTAAACGAACTTACAGCCTAGGAGCTAAGATTCGCTGGGAGGCAGGGAAAGTCCAATCAGCTATTTTTGGAAAACCAAGAAGCATTCTTTTACTGTCTCCAAAGTCGCAGCTACTAAGCATTTTAGCACCATTGAACCTCAAGACTGCATATAGAAATTATGTCTGGGACCATTGATCAACATATCCTCCAGGAATTCTTCTAATCCCCTTTTAAAGCTGTCTAAGCTACAGTCTTGTAAGCTGGAAACCTTAAAACCAATTAATCAGAGGCTAAGAGCTAAGAAACATGGACGGGAGCAGTGTAAATATGGCACAGGTCCACAGGAATACATAAACCTGCCTTTCCCACATACAGAACTGATATTTTTAACAGATGAACAGAGTTGGAAGGGACTTTATAGGTCATCTAGTCCAACCCCCTGCTCAAGCAGGGGACCCTACACCATTTCTGACAAATGGCAGTCCAAGCGCTTCTTGAAAGTCTCAAGTGATGAAGCCCCCACAACATCTAAGGCAACTTCTGTTCCATTGGTTGATTGCTCTCACGTCCTTGTCTGGCCTACAGGTGCTTTGGAAAATAGCTTGACCCCCTCCTCTCTGTTGCAGCCCCTCAAATATTGGAAGACTGCTCTCATGTCTCCCCTGGTCCTTCTCTTCACTAGACTGGCCATGCCCAGTTCCTGTAACCGTTCTTGATATGTTTTAGTCTCCAGCCCCCTAATCATCCTGGTTGCTCTTCTCTGCAATTTTCTAGAGTCTTAACAACATTTTTTATATTGTGTTGACCAAAACTGGATGCAGTACTCTAGGTGTGGTCTTACATATATCATATCATATATGTTATGTTATGTTATATTAAAATTTTCTTTCATCGTAATGACGTTAGACTATCCACATCTCTTTAATTGCACCACTTTCCAAAAGCAGATTTCCAGCACACAACTCTAGACATCTATCAGTCCACTGCTACAAACAATATATGTTGAGTTATTAACAAACTGAAAGTCGTCAAACATGCAATAAGTATTTATGATTAAAATAATAATAACTAAAAACTTGATTAAGGCAAGATTCTTCAGCTGACTGGTGATGCTTGTTTGAAAGTATGATTCCAAAGTTTGAAATGAGATTGATGGGATGCAACAAATAATACTCATTAAGAAAATTGAAGTCTCATTAAAGGTTGGGCAGGGTGGGTTTTATGCAAAACGCTAGGCATAAATTACCCAGCTGAGTTTTTGAGTCCATTATATCATGCAAACACCAGCCTAGGGGATTTGTTGATGGTTTGATAGGTTGGGCAAAGCCAAGCAATTGCGTTAATTCATCAACCCACAATACTCACAACTGATGTTAAACCAATCCTGATCATGCCAGCTGTGTAAACACAATCAAAGTTCTACCACACCCAGAGAGAGATTTATTTATTAAATTTATATGCTGCCCATCTCACTATCTAAGCGTGTTTTACATCCAAAGGTAAAGGTTCCCCTCGCACATATGTGCTAGTCATTCCCAACTCTAGGGGGCGGTGCTCATCTCCCTTTCAAAGCTGAAGAGCCAGCGCTGTCTGAAGATGTCTCCGTGGTCATGTGGCTGGCATGACTAAACACCCAAGATGCACAGAACGCTGTTACCTTCCCACCACCAAGATGGTTCCTATTTTTCTACTCGCATTTTTGATGTGCTTTCGAACTGCCAGGTTGGCAGAAGCTGAGGCAAGTAACAGGAGCTCACTCTATTACACGGCGCTAGGGATTCAAATTGCCAAACTGCCGACCTTTCCAATCGAGAAGCTCGGTGTCTTAGCCACTGAGCCACCACGTCCCACTTCACATCCAAAACATATGACTTATAGAGAAGAAGAGCTTCACCTCCTTCCTACTTCTAACTTCCACTGAGATTTTGTAACCTACATACTGTGCATACATATGTCCATAGGAAATAACAACAAATCCCAAGCTATGGAAATCATCCAGGCTGTGATTTCCTGAGAATTAACCTGTGCAAGTCTTTATTTTACAGAGGTTGCATTTGTTGGGCAACTTGATTAGGTCTGCTTGGAAGGGGAGAAATTTAACAGCCTCTTCGGTTTGCCCCTCCCCAGGGGTTCTCTCCTGCCAAATGCAGGACTAGATAATAGGTGGCGAAGGCATTCATTAGGTCTTTGGTTCTACCAATTGCTTAGTGTGCTAGTGGGACTGGCCCGCTTTAATCACTACCCTTGAGGCTTGCTGTGCTAAGACTGGCAGTCAGAATCCGATTCCCCTTAAACGAGAAAATTGGCTACATCATGTTTTTTTCGGCAATGAATCAAGTTCCTTCAATAAAGTCAAAGAATTGCTCAGGACCCGTCTGCCTTTCCCCTATCTTCTCCCAACACACACACACACACACACACACACACACACACACACTTTGATTTCTTCTTTACATTTGTTTGTTTTTCTTTCTTGATTTCTTCCATGGGCAGTTTTTACCTAATTGACTCAGTTTGACTTCTTGAGGAAATTCTTTAATTGCCTGTCCCTTCCGTAGGCCCCTTCTACTGATTCTACCAAGGCGGTTCACTCATGCTTGCATTATGCTCCAGCCTGACATTTCTCAAGTTGCTTGGAGGGCATCTGCAATCGCAGGGGCAAAGCAGCGCTACAAATAGCATCCTGAGCGAAGGAAAATGCAAGAGACATATTCAAGCGGTTAGCCGGGATGGGAAGAAATAAAAGTGTAGGGAAGCCAAAGCCATATTCGCAAAACGCAAAGGCTCGGCTCCAAGGGGCCACGTGGTCCTTCCATTCTGTTAAATCACAAAGAGCTGCTTTTAAAAAATGCCCATGAAAATAGGCCACGTTGAGACAGAGCTTTTTACTGTACTTTTCAACGATTATATATATCTATATTGTTTATGTGCAATTAACCTCAGATGAGCCATTTTTAAAGGTGAAGCCTCTTTATAATGCCCTTTTCAAGGCAACTTTATATAATGGTTTTGATAATAATAGCCGAGGAGTGGTGTGCTTTTTTTTAACACAATTTTAACTTTTTTAAAAGGATGGATGAATGAATATGTGTTATTGTTGTAATTATATTAAGACATGGACTTATAAACACAATAACGTGATACAAACATTTAACATTGCTTCTAAGAATGGCTAAAAGTACATGTAACGAATGGAGGAGTTTTTAGCAAAACTTCCTCCTAATAAACCAACCGGTAGGAACATTTTTCAATGTCGTAACATTGACATTGGACTTCTGTATATCATTTGAGCATGCAGTGGCTCAGTGGCTAAGATGCTGAGCTTGTCGATCGGAAAGCCTGGCAGTTTGGCAGTTCGAATCCCTAGTGCCGCATAACGGAGTGAGCTCCCATTACTTGTCTCAACTTCTGCCAACCTAGCAGTTTGAAAGCATGTAAAAATGCAAGGTAACAACATTCCGTGCCCCTTCAATGTTTAGTCATGCCGGCCACATGACCATGGAGACGTCTTCAGACAGCGCTGGCCCTTTGGCTTTGAAACAGAGATGAGCACCACCCCCTAGAGTCGGGAACAACTAGCACTTCTGTGCAAGGGGAACCTTTACTTTTACCTATACCATTTGGATCATCTTCAAAAAGATAAACCCGATCTGTGAAAGGTGCAGAGAAAAATACCCGAGGACTGCAGGGCACAAGGGAAAATTGCAGAATTTGGACTTGTTCAAGTAAAAAAAAAATAATGGAAAGAAACATGGTGAACATATTTAAAACCAAACACGGCATAGATAACAGCGAGAAAGAGAGAGTTTTTTTCTCTCTCTAGCATGATGTTAGAACTCAAGGTCACCCATTGTAACTAAGCACAGGTGGATTCAGGACCAAGAGAAATAATACTCTTTCATAGAGTGCTTAAACAATTGAAATTGCTTCCAGCCATTGTGGGTTTTTAAGAGGGTGCTGGGCATTATCACTAAGTTTGATTTACTACCTCCTGAAGCATAGAAAAACATGCCTTCAATGCAGAAGACTAGGGAGTGATGTTCAATGTCCAATTCTGACTGTTGAGTTTCCGCAAAGCATGCTGGATTACTTTACTATATGGCCTGATCCAATGGAGTTCTCTGTTTGTATGGAACAAGCAGAAATTTATGATGGGGAACAATTCATTTATTTACCCAAATTTGCATTTCGGATCCAACAAGCAACCCAGAATGCAATTATTCAAATGTAGTGTGAAATGTGAAGAGTCTGCACTTTTTCAATACACATTGCCAATTAATTTTTTTTTTTAAAAAATACAATATTTTAGGGAAACGTATATCCATAAATGTGTACATTCATGGAATCTATATTCAAAAATGCATTGTATTAAGAAATCAAATTTGCAAGAAATGTGTTTATTAGATAAAATTGCAAACGAAATGCACATGCTTGGAGAAAGGGGGAACCAAAAAAAAATGCATATATTGCAAAGTAAGAAAAAAAAAAGTTGCATTTCACATACGTACCAAAATTAGAAACTAAAGAAAGTTCTACAGTGAGAGAACCTGGAACATGAGAAACTGAGAAAAACTGAAATTGACATATTACCCAAGTCTTAATTCTATCCACAATCTCTTTATGACTCTGTTTGTCTGTCCCCATCCATCCATCCATCCATCCATCCATCCATCCATCCATCCATCCATCCATCCATCTATCTATCTATCTATCTATCTATCTAATCTATCTACTTATCTATTTACCTACCTACCTACCTACCATATCTATTTATCATCTACTGTATCTATCTATCTATCTATCTATCTATCTATCTATCTATCTATCTATCTATCTATCTATCTATCTATCTATCTATCTCTATCTATCTATCTATCTATCTATCTATCTATCTATCTAATCTATCTACTTATCTATTTACCTACCTACCTACCATATCTATTTATCATCTACTGTATCTATCTATCTATCTATCTATCTATCTATCTATCTATCTATCTATCTATCTATCTATCTATCTATCTATCTATCTATCTAATCAATCTACTTATCTATTTACCTACCTACCTACCATATCTATTTATCATCTACTGTATCTATCTCTTTATCTATCTCTTTATCTATCTATCTATCTATCTATCTATCTATCTATCTATCTATCTATCTATCTATCTATCTATCTATCTATCTATCTATCTATCTATCTATCTATCTACCTACCTACCTACCTACCTACCTACCTACCTACCTACCATATCTATTTATCATCTACTGTATCTATCTCTTTATCTATCTATCTATCTATCTATCTATCTATCTATCTATCTATCTATCTATCTATCTATCTATCTATCTATCTATCTATCTATCTACCTACCTACCTACCTACCTACCTACCTACCTACCTACCTACCTACCTATCCCCTATCGGCCTAGCTAGCTATCAAATTTATATGGCTGCTCAATTCTCAGAAAATATACTTTAGGTGGAGTATAACAACTGACTACTTTCCCAATTGCAAAGTTGTTATTTTTTTTTCTACCTGCCTCTTGAATACACAAAGAAGTCATTGGCCCCTAAGGGTTTTGAAGAACTTTTCATCTGATAGTTAAGAAAAACCCTGATGGTTAGTAAAAGACTATAAATAGTCTCCAGTGCTCAGTAGCGTCTCCAACTCACAATCTACCTACATCCATAAGCAATAGGAGCGGGGGCGGGGGGGGGGAATGTTTCCCATTTGACTGTGAGTTGAGTTGAGCTCCTGCTAGAAAGGAATAACCCAGGGTTACTTTCTAGAACAGACATGCTCTCAGCTGCTGGGGAAATGATGTTGCTTGAGGGATTAATATTATCTCCATGCATGCTTGCTTCCCATCTGCTCAACCTGTAAATAAACCAGAGATTTTGCCAAGTTTTGAAATTAGGGGGTGAGAAGATTAGGAACCCATGCATCCCAGTTTGTTCATAACAAACGCTTTATGATGCAAGCAAAAAGTCTTTGAAATAATAGAGTGACAGAGTTGGAAGGGACCTTGGAGGTCTTCTACTTTGTTAAACTATTTAGCTTAACTATTTAGACCCAGGCCTGCCATGCCCCCAAACCAGTTCTCTCAACAGCACTGTAGGCGTCCCTGTCTTTGTTTTTGTTTTGTTTTGTTGCTTTTGCGCATGCACAGAGCAATTTTTATTGCAGTCCACATCAGTGGTGGGTTTCTGCAGGCTCGCACCTACTCGCGAGAGCCGGTTGGTGAAATTTAGAGAACCGGTGAGAGGGGGTTCCACCGGCGTACCTGGAAGTAAATCTGGTTCGCCGCTGCCAGTGACCCAACGGGAAGGAAAGGAAAGGAAAGGAAGGAAGGAAGGAAGGAAGGAAGGAAGGAAGGAAAGAAAGAAAGAAAGAAAGAAAGAAAGAAAGAAAGAAAGAAAGAAAGAAAGAAAGAAAGAAAGGAAGGAAGGAAGGAAGGAGGAAGGAAGGAAGGAAGGGAGGAAAGAAAGAAAGAAAGAAAGAAAGAAAGAAAGAAAGAAAGAAAGAAAGAAAGAAAGAAAGAAAGAAAGAAAGAATTTATCATCACAATTGAGTCCAAAATTTTGGTTGCTAAGCAAGAGTGTTGTTAAATGAGTTTCACCACATTTTAAAAGGTGGCCACTCCCACCCTGTCACATGACTGCCAAGCCACGCCCACAAAATAGGCCACACCTACAGAGTAGGTTCTAAAAAAATTTGAAACCCACCACTGGTCCACATGCACGCGCAATGGCTATCAAGCATGCGCGCATGGCATGCCCCTGGCCAAACCAACAGTGGTCTCTGCCAGAACCCACCCCTGGGACCAGTGGAAACAAAATGCGAAGCCCACTGCTGTTGTTCTTCTAAAACTGCAGGACAATCCCAAGAACATGAATTGTATTTAAGGAATTGTTATCACGACTTGTTCCACAGATCATTCTTGCCTTTAAAAAGTGGAAGGCCTGCACAGCTCCTGGGAGAAAAAACAAACAAACACAATTTGTACTGAGTTTCCCCTCTCCCCTCCATATTTTTTTTTAAAGGACTGGAGAGAAATGTCTGTTCCTTGCACTGAGAGAGATAAATAATATTTCCAACATCTCTGATGATAAAGTGCATTATCAAAGACTTCCAAATCCCTTGTTACAAAGGAAACTGACCAGATGATTGCAGGGATCCAGTAACTCCTCAAGACACCAACTTTTAATAAATAATATTACATTCCTCCTCTCCTCTGTCAGCAGAGGTTGACCGTTTTTAATGTACATTTCAATTTTCAGTGCTTTAGCTGGCCGTGAGGGAAATATAAGAGCCTTAACCGCTTAGTGCAATGTTGTCATTATGTCAATACAAGATCATTATAATAAAACATCCCTGTCCACTACAAAGTCTTTTCTTTTAAGTGGTCCTGGAATAATTTGATGCATATTTTTCTCCCAAAAAATCTATAATTTAACTAAGTAAGAAACACGGTTATGGTTGATTCCATTATCATTATTTTAAACAGGCTGTCATGATCATAGCATTGGGGAAATGCTGTGTTTGGCCAGTGTGATACAGAGATAAAAGCAACCATTTTATGATGAATCAACTCAATGGTCTATGACTGGCTTCAGGTGAAGATCACCCTGGCGCCACTTGGAAAGCTCACAAGAAAATCCAAGAACTCATAATAAATCATCTCTATCTAGGAGAATAAGACGCCATAACCATCTGCTGTGCTCAAGCTCTCGTTCCTTTTATTTTCTTCCCACCCAAAGTAAGAGATTCCTGGCATACCTCTTTTAGGTGGGCTGGCCCATTAGAGCCTGCCCTTTGCTTCCCTGATCTGCAGACTTGTTTTCATATTTCTCACTAATAGTGTGAGAACCGACTCTGACAATCCATTGACTTCGAATTCTTTTAAACAAGACCAGGCAACCTATGGCCCTGAGTGCAGCTGAGGTTTTGAGGTTAATTTATAAAATGTTCTGCAGGTATTCAGTCCAGAGCTCTTATTTTAGCCTGCTAGCTATAAGCAGGGGATGATCAAGAAAGAAGATGTTACAAAGATTTCCTCTATGAAAAACAGGAAACATTATTCAACTGAGCTGTGGGTCTCCCTTTAAGATTTATAGCAGTGTTTCTCAACCTTGGCCACTGGAAGATGTGTAAACCGCAACTCCCAGAATAACCCAGCCAGTGTGCTGGCTAGAGCCTTGTGGGAGTTGAGGTCCATCCATCTTCTAGCTGCCATGCTTAAGAAACACTGAGTTATAGAGTATTATGTGGTCACAATCAATTGATAAGCACCAGCTACCAGATATAGGATGTCTTCCGAAGAAATTTTAGCCACGGTTGTGGCCCACCAGCAGCAAGCAGAGCTGGCAGCAGATTCGGACAGTGAGGAGGTTGGGGAGGAACATGGGCCAGTCCTGGAGTCTGGGGAAGGCTCTGATGAGGGCTCTGTGACAGAGGCAGAGAGGGAGACAGAGCCATATGCCAGTTATCAGCTGCCTTCAGAGTCAGGCATCAGTGAGGCAGACAAACAGCTGGAGCCTGTTCCCAGTGTGTGCATGCACAGAGTTGCCAGAGAAAGGAAACAGCTTAAGAACAGGGGTCAACTTGGGAGTAAGGCCAGACAATGAATGACCCCTCCCAGAGGAAATAAAAGAGGAGGGAAAGGGGAGGGGAGTTTGCAGGAGACAATTAGTTAGCTTAATTGGTTTGTGACTCTCCGAGACTCCTTGCAGATATCAGCCTGTCAGCTCTCCAAACCAGATAAGGTCTGTGACTATAAATCCTCCTTTGAAAGACTTTGCTGGCTGCGAATGAGCAGAATTCACAGTCAATTAATACAAGGGTTTTTTGTTGGGACAAAGAGTTTGCTTCATGCTCTTGGGAAACCTTGGTCAAAACACCCACTTTATTTCTTCGGGAAGGTATAAGAAGAATCTAAAAATATTATCTTGGAAGAGTTATACATTCTTATAGGTCAGTATAAATATATATGGTTGTTTTAAATGATAACCATGCTCCTCTTCTTTCTCTTCTATTTTTCCTTTCTCACCTATGAAGTATGTTTTGCTAACAAAATATGCACCTGGATAGAACACTGGCAAATCTAGGTATATTCCTAGAAGGCAGCCTATGTTACAGAGGGGAGTCACAAATCAGGATCTGCGGGATCGGATCCTGCCCCATACATCCTCACGGCCGATCCGCTCCCACAGAAAGGGACTTCTCCGGGTGCCATCCACTAGACTGTGTCAGCGGGTGACGCCCAGGGGAAGGGCCTTCTCTGTGGCGGGCCCAGCCCTCTGGAACGACCTCCCCCCCGACATTAGAACAACTACGGACCTCCGCTCCTTCCATCAAAAACTGAAAACACACTTTTTCTGCTTGGCCGGCCTAGGTTAGTCTCTACCTCTGGGGTGTTTAGGGAATTTAGTTTTAATGGGGTTTTTTAGCGCAGGGACGATCAATTTAATCTGTTTTTATTTATTGTATTTATTGTTTGTATATATTTTATATGTTTTAATTTCCCTGTGCACCGCTCCGAGTCCCCTTGGGGAGAGGACGCGGTATACAAGATTAAATATTATTATTATTATTATTATTAGGATCCTCTCCCCACTGCAAACTCTACGGGCAGCGTTGACAAGGTGTGGATAGATCACACCCCCATTCAACCTGCCTTTGGTTTACTTTCTATTTTCCAAAAAAGCAAAAAGCAAAAAAGTTCACTGCATTCCAACCTGAACCCAAAACTAAAAGAGGCAAGAAGGAGGCATGAAGAATTAGATTAGGCTTTTACTACTTCCCTCCATGTGCAAGCTGATAGTCTTCATATTGTTCGGATTTCAACTTTTATCACCTCCAGCCAGCATGACCAACGACAAGGGATTATGAAAAGAGATGCCCCAAACAACTGAAACTCACCTTAGGCCTTCCCAGCGTAGGCAACTGCATATGTAATTTATTCAGCTATTTGCACAGAGCATTATCGCCTATTGCAGAGGTTATGCCTATCTGTTTCTTCATTTTATTTACCCTTCTAAAATTACAAGCCTGTGATGGAATTTACTGTTTCCACGTTTCTTAGCTCCCCAGGAAGAAGGAAGAAAGGTTCAATTCCTTACACGGTTTTTGGGTTAAATCCAGATTTCATAGCCTACCAAGAACACAGTCGCCTTCTGAAGAACATAGATGGTCCAGTTAATAGGCCATAACTGACCTTCTGAGACCGCTTATATGCTTGCATTCTTTTCAGACCATTCTTCCCTTCTCCATCAACTGCCCTGACCTGTCCCTGCTTATTTGATGTGGTTGTTGATGTGGTTGTTTTGTTTTGTTTTCAGCTACCAATGAAATTGGAAAATGTCCTTGGCGGCTGGTCTTGTGCAATAGCTTGAAAATATTCGATTGCATCTCAGACGTAGAATTGATGCCCTGGAGCAAGGAGAGAAGAGATCCGAGAAACTACACCCTTTCTTTATTTTTTTAATATCATGTAATAGATATATAATTTCTATACAACCCAGACAAAATTGAGGACGATAAAACTCCACTGACTATAAACTTCACTGACTATAAATTAAGTTTAAATTTCTGCACTCCCTCAAAACACAGAGATACACGAAGTTGCTTCAGTTTGTTGTACTTTGCTCAATGTCTTCTTCAACTCCAAGTTCTAGGACATATAATAATAATAATAATAATAATAATAATAATAATAATAATAATAATAATAATAATAATAATAATAATAATAACAACAACAACAACAACAACAACAACAACAACAACAACAACAATATTTTATTTTTATATACCGCGTCCTCTCCCCAAGGGGACTCGGAGCGGTGTACAGGGAAAAATTAAAACACATAAAAAATATATACAAGAATAAATACAATCAATAAAAACATTAGAAACCTGTCAATACCACCCATCCCCACAAGAAGGATAGCTATAGCGCTCAGATTTATATACCACTTCACAGTGCTTTACAGCCATCTCTAAGTGGTTTACAGACTCAGCCTATTTTATTTTTATTTTTTATTTTATTTTATTAGATTTATACCCCGCCCTTCTCCAAGAGGACCCAGGGCGGCACACAGGAATTTAAAAGATACATACAAAAATCAAATAGAAAATTTAAAAACTTATTAAATATCCATCCTGCGCTAAAAACAAATTAAAATCCCCAAATTAAAACTATCTAAAATAGTCACAGCGGAGGTTACGCTAGGCTGGCTTGATGAAAGAAATGTGTCTTTAGACACTGGCGGAAGAGGTGGAGGTCTGAGATGGTGCGAAGCTTAGGGGGTAGTTCGTTCCAAAGGGCGGGGTCCACCACAGAGAAGGCCCTTCCCCTGGGTGTCGCCAGTCGGCATTGCCTGGCCGACGGCACCCTGAGAAGGCCCTCTCTGTGGGAGCGGATCGGTCGAAGGGATGTATGGGACAGGAGACGGTCTCGCATATAACTAGGTTCCGACAACAATTGCCTCCAACAATCTAGGATCTCTGGATAAGTTCTGGATCACAATAATTCAACTCATTGGGATGTCAACCCCCATACTCAGGGGCACATTTTCTGGGGTACGCACCTAATTTCATTGCTCAGATTTTGATGCAACGATATTGCAAATGTCAACAGTGCAATTTATTTACAAGGGTAGTAGAAATAAAATGAGTGTACCATTTTCATGACTTCTTAATACCGCTTCCAATTGTACCACCCCATACATTGTAAGCATGGTTCTTCCTGTGGTTTTGAAGAAAACCCACAACAACAAGCAAAAATAAGTCAACCCCAACTTAAAAAAAAAACAAAAACAGCCCCGTGTGTGAAAATTTAAAAAAAGAAAACTAGTCTTATGGATGAAGGTGACAGAAATGTACCCAATGCATCTTTGGAAAATGCACAATTCAAGTGCAGCTTGCAAACATCTAAAGGTTGTATATCTAAAATGTGTCTGTTTCTTTCTTAACATTATTTTAACATTATAATCCTTGCTTAACATTATTTTCCAGAAATACTAATATTGATGAAAATAACAACAACATTCAATAAGTCTAAGACTAAAGCATATAAATATCAGTTGCAGGAACTGGGGATGTCTAGTTTAAAGAAAAGAAGGACCAGGGGAGACATGACAGCAGTGTTCCAATATCTCAGGGGTTGCCACAAAGAAGAGGGAGTCAAACTATTCTCCAAGGCACCTGAGGGCAGGACAAGAAGTTATGAGTGGAAACTAATCCAGGAGAGAAGCAACTTAGAACTAAGGAGAAATGTCCTGACAGTAAGAACAGCTAATCAGTGGAACAACTTGCCTCCAGAAGTTGTAAATGCTCCAACACTGGAAGATTTTAAGAAGACATTGGATAACCATTGTCTGACATGGTACAGGGTTTCCTGCCTAACCAGGGGTTGGACTAGAAGTCCTCCAAGGTCCCTTCCAACTCTGTTATTCTGCATAGGGCAGATTTTCCAAAAGGAGCTAAATGGCTGTGAATTTCATTTTTTTTTTTGGAAAGGCCATTAGTTCATCTAAAAAAGCTTATTATGTATTCTTATTAGGCTATGCCAAAATGATGGCCGTGTTCCTGAACTATTAGAAGCTCAAAATTAGCGTCAAAGCGGTATGGGAAACCATCAAGGGATTCCTCGGCACGTTATTATGATTAGAGCTTTTCCCCATTTCTTTCTTCCTCTTTTGTGGTTAGAGAGACTCTCTTTTAGCTCCCACATCAGAGGATGCCTTGATCAGCCCATCACTTCATTAGGCATCACAGAGACACCTTGATCAAAACCCTTGATTGGGATGTCATCACTCAATTGGCATCGATGTACATGTTATTTTATTGGCTTCTTTCTCTTCCCCTCAAAATGAACAGCTAGCTTGTACCAGAAATACTGGTCCAAATGCGGAAATATCTCTCTGGCTTTTGAAGACAGGGTATTTCAAGACTGCCTATCTTCTTCGATTCTGCTATTATCCCACAATTGCACAGAATTCTGCAGGCCTGGCTGAATTCAGTTTTTCTTGTAAAAAAGGAAAAAAGAAAAGAACCAAAGTCTCTAGACTTTATGATTTGGGAAGTCTACCTTGAAGCCAAGAGGTCTACTGCTGATGTCATTTCAGAAGCAGAGCAAGGAAGCGGGATTCCTAAAGGGCCCTTCTTCGGTAAAAAGGAAAAAAATTACGGTCTACCTACTTTGACATAAATAGCCTACACATATTACCTTTCTAGCAACTTTCTCCAGTTAGATTACATAGGGAGAACCTATACAGTTCTCATCCTGGGAACTGGCTTCTCTGTACATTGTATTATATTGTATTGTATTGTAATTATTCTTTTTAATAATAAAACATTAACCCTAGCATTACAATACAATACAATATGTTATTATTAACACATACTAACATTGCAAGCTGTCCAGAGTTATCCTGTGGTAAAACAGGCAAACAATAAATTTAATAAATAGATTTGAGCATGAGTTTGTGCATTTCCATCACACTCTTTCCTTGTGTTGCATCCATCCTGTGTTCTGACCCAAATTATCATTCATTGTCCTTTGCAAATAGCAATAAGAAATACTGTTTGCTAATTTCTCATCAGCATAATCTCTGGTATTTATTTCGTGACTGCCCTGGACCACCTTATAAAGAGGAGAGAACTGGTGTCAAACCAAATCAGAAGAAGAAGGAGAAGGAGAAGGAGAAGGAGAAGGAGAAGGAGAAGGAGAAGAAGAAGAAGAAGAAGAAGAAGAAGAAGAAGAAGAAGAAGAAGAAGAAGAAGAAGAAGAAGAAGAAGAAGAAGAAGAAGAAGAAGAAGAAGAAGAAGAAGAAGAAGATCAAACACTTTTTTTGCTGCTGTTGTTGCTGTTGGCCTAAACCTTGAATAGATGATCATTTGCAGAATTTCAGCCCGATCTCCTCCAGTCAGGAAGGACAAAGATAAACCAGTTCATTACATTTTTCTCTTCCTCATTTATATCACTTTGGTTTCTCTTGTACACTAGCCACCAAGCCTCACTAATTCATCAGCAGTTACTTCAGCAGGCATGTAAATCAATGTGCTGTTATGAAATACCTATAGACAGGGAATTGGGTAGCAAGTCTATTAAATCATCCATCAAAAAAAGGGGAGAGAATCTTCCCACAGTAATTGAGGATGAGGGTAAGCATTGATTTAGAGGCAGAGGAACAGATGACAGTTTCTGATTTTTATTTAAGCTCTCTCGGTGGCTCAGCACCAAGTCCGTGCGGGTAATGGATCCAATAAAGTAGGTGGCCATGTACCCTGCCTTCTAGGAGACATTCTTCTTATTTTGAAGGTGTGTTCTTTCAAGAAGTACCCATTCAACAGATGTTCTGAAGCTGTCCAGAAAATCTAGTTGGCCAGCTACCCAGTAGGGTAGTGAACTCAGAATGGCCAAGAATATTGAGAAGAGCTCTTTGTTCTAAAACATCCCCTAATTTTAAGACAGAACATAAGAAACAAGAAGCATGGAAGGATGCCATTGACAGTAGCTCAGGCACGTTTAACACGTGATCCTAGTCTTCCCCACTATGATGAGAAACATTGCATTTCTATTTAAAAGTATAGCAATTATTTCTAACCTTGCATTCACACATACAAATTAACACATCCCAAATCTATATGCAAACGCGTTTCTTCTGTTGTCGGCTTTGTTGGCTATGCTCCAGGATCCATCCTTTGCCAAGACAGAGACAAATGCATGCAGCTTATAGGAATGTCAGCCCTTAACCTGATGCTCTCTGGAATTGCAGCATGCAGCATGCAGAGCTGGCCAACAACATGAGATCCACTTTGGAGACGGAGGTTCAGGAAGGATGAATGGATGCCTTGCAATAAAACATGGCTTTGCTCCCTTGCGCAAGTGAACTAAACATAAAATAAATATAGCATAATTGTAGGTCTGCTTCTTTCGAGATATATATAAGCTGCAAGTGAATCACAGATCTCAGCACATAAACAGAGGCTGCAAGTGCCAAAGAAATATCAGCATCTTGGGTTGGGGAGGAGAGTGGGACGGGACGCAGCAAATAAATATCCCTTGGTGTTTTAACAGTTCTATTACTTTAAAAACAAACCAATTTCAGTCTACAGAGTCACGAGTCACATGGAAATGGGCCATATCTTCTCTGGACTGTCTTCTAATAGATTTATCTACTTGCTCACTTACTTTTTCATCTGACTCCTTTTAATTTGCTTCTTTCATCTGTTTTCCTATTCTAGTAACCAAAACAAATGAATAAATGCTGCCTTAAAAATGTAGGAAAATGAACTGCCCAGCCTGATGTATTGCTTGCCTTCTTGATCTTTCCTATGGGGACCCTCCAGTCCGTAATACTGCTGGGAGCCAGAAAGAAAGTCTGCTTTGATGGCTCTTTTACTAACACTTAACACGTGTAGAACAAGTGCAGCGGGGATGCGTCTCCCTCACAAGCAGGACATCAACCCACCTTCCAAAAACCGCTACTTGGGCTTTTGTCATTTGAAGCCGAGATGATTTCCTCTTAATGTATTCATTGGAGGCAGGGAGGGGTTGGGTTGGGTTGTTTTTTCTTGGCTTTGCAAACTACGTTCGATTGGCTTTAAAGCTTGCTTTCTCCAATCCCAAATCCCAAGACAAATAAGACCTTTCACCCTTTTTCAAGTCTTCGCCCAGCTTTGAGTAGAGGCAAATCGATAAAACAGAACCTCCAGGCAATGAGCAGGTTCTTTTTATTTATGTATTCTTTTAAACAGGTAGAGGTTATTTGTAACAAGCCAATGCATGCTCCTTTAAGAATCCTCAAGCCAAGTATCCTTCTCTCTTCCCCCCCCCCTACATTCTTTAACCTTTTCTTTCTCCTCTCTTTGACTCCTGTTGACTTTCTTTTTTGCCATGCTGTGTTCTGACCAAGACTTCCCAAGAGCATGAAGCAAACGCCTGGTCCTGACAAACAAATCTTTTATTAATTGACTGTGAATTCTGCTCATTCACATCCAGCCAAGTCTTTCAAAGGAGGATTTACAGTCACAGACCTTATCTGGCTTGGAGAACTGCCAGGGCAAAACTTGGCCAGGAGCCTTGGAGAGTCAAAGTGATCTAATTGTCTCCTGCAAACTCCACTCCACTTTCACTCCTCTATTATTTCCTCTGGGAGGGGCCATTCATCGTCCACTTGTGGCCTTATTCTCAAGTTGACCCTTGTTCCTTAGCTGTTCCCTTTGTCTGGCAACTCTCTCTGTGCATGCGCACACTGGGAACAGGCTCCAGCAGTTCCTCTGCCTCACTGATATCTGATTCTGAAGGCAGCTGATAACCGTCAGATGGCTCTGGCCCCTTCTCTACCTTCTACACAGAGCCCTCATCAGAACCTCTCCCAGACTCCAGGACTGGCCCATGTTCCTCCCCAACCTCCTCACTGTCTGAATAGGATGGGCCACAACATGCAGTTCAATCACTGATTTTCATCCCTAGTGTAAAGAGCTACCTTTTAAATCAAGGTATAGTCTCCAAGTTTAGGGCAAAAAGTAGTTTTGAATCCTAACCCTGAGCTTTCATCAGCTCTTCAACCAGTAGTCATTTTTGGAAACATGGAAACAAGAGTGATTATGTTGCATCCACCAGGAATTTCAGGACCCAGAATCCCTGCCCTCCAACAAGAAAAATGTGGCGTTCAATGCTCTTTAGAAGTGACTCCACCATCTGTGCAAGTTAATTTCAGCTCCCATTTACACTCTGGGCTTTAAAAAAATAGCCCAGCCAAAACAACAAGCTAACATGATGGATGAGTGATCCCGTTTTGAAACCTCAATCCCAAAGACAAACCAAGAAGTGTGAATTGGCACATGAGGAAATTTTAAAGAGTGATCAAAGAGTATGTTTTGGACTCCAAGGTAAACTTCTGACTTCCCTTACTGGATTTGCTTTAATTGTCCGTACCTTGGTTTTTCTACTATGCGTCCATTTACATATCCCAAAAAAGCTTAATTAGGGATTGACAAAGATCCCAATGATATTCTGAGATGAAACGTGCATTACAAATGGAAAAGATAATTACACCACTTGAACAGTTATTATTAAAACAAGAACACAGCTTATCTCTTCTTTGTAACATTCTGAGCTGTGCAATCTAGGATTCATACAGTGTGCATATATGTGTATTAGTTGGCACAAATGTACAAGCACACACAAATACACACATGCACACATATGTACACACACACAAACCCAGTTTCATAGCTAGAAAACCATGCAGAATTGCCAATTCTGCAGCTGGCACTGTCCCAGTTTATTGGGGTACATTTTCCAACATCCTGAACAGAATGCCAGATCATATAGAAATTATGATGTATGTAACCTCCAGTCCCCTCATCATCCTGGTTGCTCTTCTCTGCACTCTTTCTGGAGTCTCAACATCTTTTTTATAGTGTGGTGGCCAAAACTTTTTTTTATAGATCCTAAGGACACATATTAATGACACAATAACAACTTTCTTTTTCTTTTAATGCATGCAGGAGGAAGGGCATAAGGGAATTTTAAAGCAAAATAGTTTCACATTCAGATTCATATTTCACATTCAGAAAGTTTTTTTTTTTAAATACATCCCTGAAAAATCCCCACTATAGCTCCTGGTAGTACAAAAGTACCAAGGGACAAGAATTACCATCAGACCAACTAATTATCAACAAAATCTTCTGGTGTGCTGAATGCGACAGACTAACATATATTCTTAAAGACAGACAGGAAGCAATATTTTATCAAAGTTGGGAAAAATGGTATGACTGGATGGAGGTAAAGAGATTACGGGATGAGCGATAGGGAAAAATATACAATGGAGATATGTAGATAGTAAATAAAATGAATGTATGGAGCAGTGGCAGTTATGGGGAATTGAAAAATGTAAGATATAGACAAATAGAAATAGCTAGAATATCTGGAAATGTAATAAGATGGTATATGATGTTACTTGGTAACTGTATACATATAGGGGGTGAGTCACTCCCAGTTATATTTATGTAGTTTTGTCTTGTCAATGTCTTATTTATGCTCTTTTTTCTGTTACTAATTTAATAAAATTATTAAAAAAATTAAAAAGAAAATACTTACAGAAATGTAACCAGCTGTGAAAGTTTAAAAAAAACAAGTACCAAGGGATGTGGTGGCTCAGTGGCTAAGATGCTGTGCTTGTCGATCAGAAAGGTCGGCAGTTCAGCAGTTCGAATCCCTAGCACTGCATCATGGAGTGAGCTCCCATTACTCGTCTCAGCTTCTGCCAACCTAGCAGTTTGAAAGCACATTAAAAATGCAAATAGAAAAATAGGGACCACCTTTGGTGGGAAGGGAACAGCGTTCCGTGCCCCTTCAATGTTCTGTGCGCCTTCAGCGTTTAGCCATGCCGAAATGACCATGGAGACATGTTTGGACAGCACTGGCTTTTCAGCTTTGAAATGGAGATGAGCACCGCCCCCTGGAGTCGGGAACGTCTAGCGCAGGGGTCTGCAAAGTTGGCCCTTTTAAGACTGGTGGACCTCAACTTCCAGAATTCCCCAGCCAGCATGGCTGGCTGGGGAATTCTGGGAGTTGAAGTCCACCAGTCTTAAAAGAGCCAACTTTGCAGACCCCTGGTCTAGCGCATATGTGCGAGGGGAACCTTGCCCTTGACCTATAGTACAATCTCGAGGGTCTCACAGGAGGAAAGCGGGATGAGAATAGATCTGGGTGTTATATGTGGCTTCTCAGCCATGGCTTGCACATATTTTTAAAACCATTCCATCCATCATCAACTTCCACACGCCTTTGAATTTTTTTCGAACAGCCAATTGTTTGATTTTTGCGAGGGAAGAAAACAATTTGAAAGGTAATCCTCTATTTCTGCAGTGATGTTGAATGTCTATGAAGTTTCCTTGCGAGGAACTTTTTAGATTCCGTGGCTGTGATGCCTGTTGTTTTAGTCTCTGCTGCTCTGAATTGATTGCTTTATTATGTTGCCTTTTTTTTAAAAAAAAAATTGAATGATGTGGATTTGGCTTTTTGTAGGAGTGTATATATATATTTTATGTTGCCCCGAAAGACATTAGCAATAAAGTGATTAATAAATCTCGAAGTGAAAGGAAGCCTTTTCCCTTCAAATAATGCTTAAGGGGGGAAATTCTGAATCTAAAACCATCTGAACTCATCCGTTTCAAGGCAAAACAATTAGAGCCAATATGCTTTCGGATTTTGCTTTGTCCTTTCCACAGCTGCAGCGTACACCACTAAACCCTTCAACGTACAATCGTAAAGGTTTGGGCCATTCTACGCCTTCTCCAACTGGCCATTCTTGATTGATGCATGGAAAGAAAAGCCTTCCCATCTCTTGCTGAAACCCTCTCCTTGATATCTTTGAAATGGTGGCTAATTTGGCGTCCCTCCCTTCATACGCTGGTTATCAGCATTTCTTCAAAATGCTGTGAAATTAATTTAATCTTCTTTAAACGCCATGAACTAAGACGGAGGTGTCAAGCCCCTGGCCGGATCTAGCCTGCGTGGTGCCTAGATCTGGCCCGCGGGGTCATCTTGGAAACAGCAAAGGACTGGCCCATGACGCCTCTGCCAGCAAAAATGGAGCCTGGGAGGGCCACACATAGACCCCGCCCCCCGAGATCTGTTTTCACATGGCTTGCAGGCATGACAGGCAGAGGACTGCAGGAGGCTCTTGCGGCCAAAAACTGAGCTTGGGGGGCCATGGGCTGTCCCCACCCCCACCCCGAGTTCCATTTTCACTGGCAGAGGGCTTCAGGAGGCCCTCACAACCAAAAACATGAGGTGCATGACCCCTGCAGGGCCCCGTCCCCTGAGCATCCGTGCATTCATGAACTTCTGTCACGATTACTTCTAAGGATAGATAGCTTCTGCAACTAGGTAAAAACAAAAATGAAGTTACAAACTTAGACAAAAAAATGAGTGTCTAATACATACAATATAAGGTTGGAGACTCGTGTTTGCACGAGGATTATGATAAGCCTTAAGTGGGACTCCAGAAACTCTGAAAAGTTGGCGCTGCCCTCTTTTTTGAGTGACAGAGGGAGACGTTCTTGAGAACATGGACAATAATAGTGACCTGGGTTGAATTTAACTTAAATAATATAGTTTTTTTCCCCTCTGTCTTTCCTAATTTCTGGTATATGGCACAAAGGTCCAACACAGACTTGCCATGTGCCTTGAACTTGGTAAGCGAGCAACGTACGAGTTTCTTCTACTCACATATGAGAAAGTGAAGTTTTCTTAAAAACCTTTGATGGAAAACGCATGCATTTTTCCTTCTGTGTTCCTATCAAATCCTCACCTGTTTATCTCCAGATAGAAAATCAGTTCCATACAGCGGGGAAAGTAGAGTAATGAGCTCCTGTATTGCAGTTTGTATCAAAAAAAAATTTCCTTTTGATTTGTCTGGGTTGGACACTTTCAGCAGTAAAACTGCAAGAAAATATACCTAAAAAATAACTCAGCAGGAAGAGCTACGTTCAAAGACTTGCTTTCTGATTGCAATCTGTATTGGGAGAGCCGTCCAGTCTGAGTCCGAGAACTGCTAACTCAGAGAACCACTAGAAATGGAAGGAACAGATGTGAAATTGCCCCAAACCCCCAACATCTGCATAGCAGAAAGACCTACTCAGACTTTCTCCTCCTTGGCTGGTGTATTTCTCTTGAAATTAGAGCCATTAATTTTAATCATTCAATAGTGCAGCTACCCATCATCTAAGAAGAGGACATTAATAATAATGAGGTTGGAGGTTTGTTTTCCAAGCTTGTGGGTTTGGTTTCCAAATATTTTATTACCAGGCTAGGTAACATTAGCAGCGGAGTTTAGGAGATGTCCGTTCTTCTGCTTATAAGGGCTTCGTGTGGTCAGTAGGTCTTGGGATGAGGAGGTCACATCAGGTAACGTGACCTGACATGACCTCCCCATCACAAACCTACAGAAAATTTACAGAAAATGTGTGCTTTTGCAGAGGTTTCACTTCTATAAAGGTAAAGGTTCCCCTTGCACATATGTGCTAGTCGTTCCTGACTTTAGGGGATGGTGCTCATCTCCTTTTCGAAGCTGAAGAGCCAGCACTGCCCAAAGATGTCTCTGTGGTCATATGGCCAGCATGACTAAATACCAAAGGCACACGGAACGCTACTACCTTCCCACTAAAGGTGGTTCCCATTTTTCTACTTGCATTTTTTACATGCTTTCAAACTGCTAGGTTGGCAGAAGCTGGGACAAGTAACAGGAGCTCACTCTATTATGCGGTGCTAGGGTTTCGAACCGCCAAACTGCCGACCTTTCCATTCAGGATAGGGATATGGGAATTGAGTTATTCTGGCATCTAACTCGGCATTTTTCAAAAACACCACTTTAGTTTGTTACTCTTAAGTCTGAGGTTCCCTCTGGGAAAGGGGAAAGGGGAAAAAACTATTAAGATTCCTGTTGATGTACATTTCCACATTTATTATATTGGTATTAACTCCTTTACCTGTAGTTCTTATCTGTAATATTTTTATCCCTGACTCTGCTGCCTTTTGAAATTAATGGACCAATCACCATCTGTAGAGAGGGCAGCAATCTGGAGGCAACATCTGGCACATTTATTTCTTCTGCTTATAAAAACCTGACCCAACACATTCTAAACTCTGCAGAATTACCCAGGATCTTCAATTCCAATGATGGAAGAAAAATGGAATGAAAGCTGTGATAAAATGAAAGTGTGGATCAAAGTGCAGCCAATTTCACATGCTCTGTGTTGAGTGTGTCATTCTCTCAAGACAAGTCTATTTCTCAAGGCACAGAACAGAACAGACAAAGAAAAACAGAAACAAAATTAGACATTAATATGACTTTTCTCTTTCCAAACAGACATCCTGGTTTTCTAGGAAAGGATGTAATACAGTATGTATATAGATCTGTCTGTCTGTCTGCCTAATCTAACATCTATTTTCTATTCTGTCTGTCTGTCTGTCAGTCTATTTATCATATATTGTCTGTCTATCAATTATATATGTATGTATGTCTGTCTTTCTGCCTATCTCTATCTATCATCTATTGTCTGTCTATCAATTATCTATGTATATATCTGTGTGTCTGTCTGTCTATCTATATCTATCTATCTATCTATCTATCTATCTATCTATCTATCTATCTATCTGTCATCTATTGTCTGTCTGTCTATTAATTATCTATGTATATGTCTGTCTGTCTGTCTACCTACTTACCTACCTACCTACCTACTTACCTACTTACCTACTTACCTACTTACCTATCTATCTATCTATCTATCTATCTATCTATCTATCTATCTATCTATCTATCTATCTATCTATCTGTCATCTATTGTCTGTCTGTCTATCAATTATCTATGTATATGTCTGTCTGTCTGTCTACCTACTTACCTACCTACCTACCTACCTACCTACCTACCTACCTACCTACTTACCTACTTACCTACTTACCTACTTACCTACTTACCTACTTACCTACTTATCTATCTATCTATCTATCTATCTATCTATCTATCTATCTATCTATCTATCTATCTATCTATCTATCTATCTATCTATCTATCTATCTATCTATCATATATAGCCACCCATTTCACATGAAAGTTGACCCAGGTTGCCATACAATGTTTAATTGAAAATAAATAAATTAATCAAACCACTTTTTTTTTAAAGTCACACAAAACAGGAGAGGATCATACTGACTACCATGAGGGAGCCATCATAAAATCTCCCCAGTTTCCTGGGACCCCCAGGCCTGATTCTGGAGGGAGCTGAGGAATATTGAGAGGGATGGAGCTAATCTTACTTTGAGGGTGGGGAAGGTTCTACAAAATGGACACCAGGAGGGACCCTCACCAGCCTCCAAGCACTGAGAAAATAAATTCACAGCGTCGCCTTATTAGGCAGGGGCAGAAGTGTATAATTGGGTATCTTCGGCATACTGATGATATCTCACCCCATGGCAATGCCTGAACATACCGGAGGTTGTGTTAAATGTTAGAAGTTAAATGGGAGGGGGGGATATTAAATAAGAGGGAGAGCTCAGAACTCTGTCACACCCCACACACCAAGGGTCAAGGGTAAGGTTGTTCTACTCAACACCACTGACTGGAATCAGCACCAGAGAAAGAAGGCAAATGAACATAACTCCATGCCACCCAGCTCAAATTCTCCGAGGTGATGCCGAAGGATACCATGGTCCGTGGTATCAAACGCCCCAAAGAGGTCAGGTAGGGCAAAGGCAGATGTGCAACCTTCATCCTGCCCTCACCATAGATCATCCATGTTATGTACATGTGGCTGCTAAATCCTGGTTGATGATATCATGCCTGGAATTAATTCTCATTTTGGTATTTTGAATTTAGACTTTCAACAACAAATTTCCCACAATTTGGCAGACCAATCTGTTTCGACCTTCAGTTTGCACTTTCTTGATAACTAGTCAAAATAATAATTTTTTAAGATGCATTGTTCCAGCTTGCTCCCTTGAGTTGTTTTCTTGTATAAACGTAAAAAAAAATATAATAATTAAGAGCCGAAAAAATGTGGTGGGTGGAAGAGGGAAGAAGACCAGATTGCTCTGCGCACATGTGATTTGACTTCTCATTCCTAAAACTTACATCCTAAAAGTTCTTTGAAGCTGTAAATTACAGATCTTTCCTATGAAAAGTTAATGAAGGCGTCAAAAACCAAATAAAATAGAAATGATGACATGAAAGAGCCTCCTTATGGCTTCAACAACAAGATAAACAGTTTAATATTCCACATTCCACATTAAAAATAACAACTGAGGAGCTCGGCGGAGACAATTCCCCATGTCAGATAACAACCACCGGCTGGTGGGTTATTATTTTTTTTCCCCTTCCACATTAGGAGAGAGGGAAATGGAGGCAAATAGTGATTTACACACATATGTCTACAACCGCACGCAACAGTTCTTTCAAAACATTATCTGCCATCCAACGCAAGCTGCTAGGACAGACACCTTCTACGTTCATGAAGTGTTTGAAAAATACAATAGGTAAGTGCCGTTTTTCCCCACAATAACACCCCAGATAGGCTCAGCTTTTACTGTCAGTCTAAACTTGCAATAAATAATGGCTGTTTCAGGCACCATGGTTGCTTTCTTCATTTAGTCTCAAAAGAAAGATGAGAAAACACTGCAATGTCGTTAAAGATGGATTGTCTAATTGTCAAGAGAGAGAGAGAACTGTTCTGACCTAGGCTTCCCCAAAAAGTACGAAGCAGATTCCTGGTCCCGGCAAAACTCCTTTTATTAAATGAATGTGAATTCCTCTCATTCCCATTCAGCAAAGGCCTGGTAAACAGTCTTTCAAAAGTGAAGTCATGGCCACAGACTTTATCTTGCTTCGAAAGGTGCCATGTCAATATTTTCCAAAGTATTCCAAACTTGGAATACTGCATTCAGTTTTGGTCGCCACGATGTAGAAAAGATGTGGAGACTCTAGAAAGAGTGCAGAGAAGAGCAACAAAGATGATTAGGGGACTGGAGGATAAAACATATGAAGAACGGTTGCAGGAACTGGATATGTCTAGTCTGATGAAAAGAAGGACTAGGGGAGACATGATAGCAGTCTTCCAATATCTCAGGGGTTGCCACAAAGAAGAGGGAGTCAAGCTATTCTCCAAAGCACCTGAGGGCAGAACAAGAAGCAATGGGTGGAAACTAATCAAGGAGAGAAGCAACTTAGAACTGAGGAAAAAATTCCTGACAGTTAGAACAGTTAATCAGTGGAACAGAAGTTGCCTCCAGAAGTTGTGAATGCCCCAACACTACAAGTCTTCAAGAAGATGCTGGATAGCCATTTGTCTGAAATCTAGTCCAACCCCCTGCTCAAAGCAGGAGACCCTATACCAGTGATGACAAAGCTTTTTGGAACCGAGTGGCCAAACCGGAACGTGCATGCCAGGGCGCCGGAAACCCAAAGACCTGTTGTCTGGTGACGAACCTATGGCATAAGTGCCACAGGTGGCACATGGAGCCCTCTCTGTGGGCACATGCGCCGTCACCAGCTGCTCTTCCAGTTTTGGGGGGGTTCCAGCACTCCGGCACATGCATGCACACTGGCCACCTGGTCTTCATGCATGCCGAAGCGCTGGAAACCAGAAGAGCAGCTGGCGACCACGCACATGACCACAGAGAGTGCTCTGCATGCCACCTCTGGCACGCCTGCCATAGGCTTGCCAACACGGCCCTATACCATTTCAGACAAATGGCTGTCCAATCTCTCCCAGTGTTGGAGCACCCACAACTTCTGGAGGCAAGTTGTTCCACCGATTGTTTTCACTGTCAGGGAATTTCTTCTTACTTCTAGGTTGGTTCTCTCCTTGATTAGTTACCAGCTGTTGCTTTTTGTTCTGCTTCTTATTCTGCTTCATCATTTATTATAACGAGACACAACTGGGAGAATACAGAAACTTTGTTGGCTGGGAGGACCCCGCTACTTTCACTCCTAAATGCTCAGAAGCTGAGATGAAAACCACAAGAGGCAAACCTCATGGGCCAACTTGGTAACTACACAGGGACCCTAGTTAGACATTTGTGTAAATACCTTTCTTTTTCAATCCAGGGGCAAAACTGGGTTGGATTTACTATATAAACACATGAAACGGTTGATGACCATTTTTCTTTTCTTCAGCTACTTCCAGGAAGTGATGCAAAGAAGGTGAAGCCACACATTCAGGAGGCCCCCTTCAATGTGCCTCATTCACATATCTGACGCTCATTATCCAGGAAGCTGGTCTGCTGCTACTTTGAAATGCAGATGGATTGAGATCATTTAGCCATTCTAGCTTCTACCAAGCATCTCAAATTACTTGTTGATGTGCCAAGCTACATTGAGGATATGCAGAGATTTAAAATGGTTGAGGCTGATTGTGTGGGACACTTTGGCTGGATTTCGCTCATTGCATTATGGAGAGGTTTTAAAAGCAGCTTCTAAATTTGCTCTCAGTCGGATCTTTAGGTCTTTTTTAAAAGAATAGGCAGATCCTATTAGGTCCCGAAAGCTCATTTAGGGTGATCAATTTATATAGGCATCCTTGACATTATAGACCAAAACGTAGACCTATTGAAAAGGACCAACGTTTTCTAAAACAGATGATGCAGCGGCTAGCCAATTGGGGCTGTCCATTACCAGTTTTAGCCATAGAATTTTAGCCGCGTAGTAACACTGGAAAAGCTACAAAACAAAGCATTGCTTATTTGTGTACTGGGTCGCAGTAGAGGACTGCCTCATTGGCTATGCTAAAGCCTTTGATTGTGTGGATCACAACAAATTGTAGCAAGTTCTTAAAGAGATGGGAGTACCAGACCATCTTATTTGTCTCTTGAGGGGAGGGTCAAGGGGGGGGGGGGTGTCAAGAAGTGACAGTGAGAACTGGACCCGGAACCATTGATTAGTTCAAAATTGGGAAAGGAATATGGCAAGGCTGTATACTGTTGCCCTGCCTATTTTATTTATATGCAGAGTACATCATGAGAAAGGCGGGACTAGATGAATCAAAAGTTGGAATTAAGATTGCCGGGACAAATATCAACAACCTCAGATATTTTTTTTTTCATTTTATTTTATTACATTTATATCCCGCCCTTCTCCACAGAGGACCCAGGGCGGCGCACAGGAAATTTAAAAAACATACACAATAGAAGATAGACAAATAATTTAAAATATATATTAAATAATCCCCAATCCTGTGCTAAAAACCAATTATTAAAAACCCAATTAAAAACTTTTCTAAAAGTCCCCATGGGAGGTTAGGCTAGGCCGGCTTGATGGAAAAAATATGTCTTTAAACATTTGCGGAAGAGGCGGAGGTCGGTGATGGTCCGGAGTTCAGGGGGTAGGTCGTTCCAAAGGGCAGGGCCCGCCACAGAGAAGGCTCTTCCCCTGGGTGTCGCCAGTCGGCATTGTCGGCATGGAGCGCTTTAAAGATGGTCGTCAGAACCTTGAAGCGCACCCGAAAGACCACAGGAAGCCAATGCAGCTCGCGCAGGATTGGTGTTATATGGGAGCTTCTGGTGGCTCCCGTAATTACCCGCGCGGCTGCGTTTTGGACTAGCTGTAGCTTTCGAGTGCACCTCAAGGGAAGCCCCATGTAGAGAGCATTACAGTAGTCGAGACGGGACGTCACGAGAGCTTGAGTGACTGTGCAAAGGGCAGCCCGGTCCAGTAAGGGGCGCAATTGGCGCATCAGGCGTACCTGATGAAACGCCCCCCTGGCCACGGCCGTCACATGGTCCTCCAAGGACAGCCGGGAATCCAGGAGGACACCCAAATTGCGCGCCCTCTCCACGGGGGCCAGTGTTTCGCCCCCAATGGCCAGAGTTGGAGTAATCTGGCTGAACCGGGGTGCCGGAAACCACAGCCACTCAGTCTTGGCAGGGTTGATGATACCACTCTAATGGCAGAAAGTGAAGAGGAACTAAAGAGCCTCTTGATGAGAATGTTGAAGGAGAGTGCAAAAGTTGGCTTGAAACTCAACATTAAGAAAACGAAGAAAGAAACAAGAACTAATGAAGGAATACAGAAAAACTTAAAAACAATAGTTATGAATAAAATAGAATGGTGAAATCCAAATGAAACATAACAGAAGGGGAAACAATATAAGATGAGCGGCTTCGATTAACAATTGCTATTAGAAAGAACAGGAAGCTCCTTTCGTATTGTATGGTGTAAATGTAGTGTATGTCTAAGTTTTGTGTGAGTGTATTTTATATGTATTTTATATGTTTGTAAATAAAATTTATTTTTAAAATCTAAAAAAAAAAGAAAAGAAAAAGGAAAACGAAGATCATGGCATCCGGTCCTTTCATTTCCTAGCAAATAGCTGGGGAAGAAATGAAGGTAGTGACAGATTTTATTTTCCTGGGCTCCAAGATCACTGCAGATGGGGGACTGTAGCCAAGAAATTAAAACACGCTTCCTCCTGGGGAGGAAAGCGATGGCAAATCTAGACAGCAGACTAAAAAGCAGAGTCATCACCCTACCAACAAAAATGTGTCTAGTCAAGGCGATGGTTTTCCCAGTTGCGATGGATGGCTGCAAAAGGTGGACCATAATTTATTTATTTATTTTATTTATTTCAAATTTATACCCCCGCCCTTCTCCTAAAAAAGGACCCAGGGCGGCGCACAGGCTATTAAAACCAAAGACATACATATAAATACCCATATTAAAAAAACAATTAAATCATAATCCCGTGCTAAAACCCATTTATAAAATCTCTAATTAAAATTTTCAATGATTAAAACTCAGTAACGGGGGTTATCCTAGGCCGGCTTGTTGGAACAGAAGCGTCTTAAGGCGCTGGCGGAACAGGCGAAGGTCCGTGATGTTACGTAGTTCGGGGGGCAGGTCGTTCCAGAGGGTAGGGCCCACCACAGAGAAGGCTCTTCCTCTGGGTGTCGCCAACCGGCATTGTCCGGCTGATGGCACCCGGAGAAGGCCCTCTCTGTGGGAGCGGATCGGTCGAAGGGAAGTATGGGGGAAGAAGGCGGTCTTGTATGTAGCTAGGCCCCGAGCCATGGAGCACTTTAAAGATTGTCGTCAAGATTCTCACCCTCACATAAATTGTATATTTCTATTCCAATTTTTATGGGGCTCTCCATTCTAAATTGAACTATTATTGAAAAAAATAAAAATGATAAGTAAGATTAGGATATAATTTAACATGTCTTCCATTCATTGATGTATGTAATTGATTCAGAGGATGAAGAAAGAATACAGTCAGGCCAAAGAGTGCCAATAAAGGAATTCTTGAAGCAGTCGTATCCACAGGCAGTCTATCGCCTACTCATGCCATACGCTGATGTCTCTGGCACAATCCCTTGGACTTCAACTATGCTCTCCCATCTCCAACTTATCTATGTCCAAAATAGTTTTTAGGAAAGAAAATCTCCTGTTATCTCTGGACTCAGGCTGTTCAAAGATGTATACAAAGCATTTTTTGGTTCTACAGGAGAAGAGGACTAGATAGTTAGGACATTCTCTTCCAAATCCTGTCCTGGAATCTACTAAGACCTACTAAGCAGAACAGCTGAGATCATCACAAGCTAAGTAGATGCCAGCAAATCAAAAATGCAATGAAGGACTCCTTTTCAAATCTTCACCTTTCTTCTCAGTGGTCAATTTATTGCCCCCGAAAGGAATTTCCCAGCAATAATTTGGACATATTTCAGGAAGGAGTCTTAACTTTGAAAAATGGATTCCAGGGGATCAATTTATACTGACCCTGTTCTCCTGCAATTATGTTGGCAGTAACTAAGTACCAAGGTTTTCACCATTCTCTTGCATGAGTTTTTTTTTTTTAATTCATGGGGAAAAACTATCATCAAATGAAAGCTAAGTTGGATGTGCTTATTTTTTTAAAAGAATTGCAAAGTGACTATAGTATGTTGAGTGGGTTTATGGAGGACAACTATTCTATATTTTTTTCAGATTTGGGGTCTGGCTAGTCTAAAGAAAAGAAGAATTAGGGGTGACATGATAGCAGTATTTCAGTATTGGAGGGGTTGCCACAATAGCAATAGCACTTAAGACTTATATACCACTTCATAGTGCTTTTACAGCCCTCTCTATGCAGTTTCATTGTAAACAAGTACAATGACAATAAAGATTATACTTATACTTTACAGAGTCAGCATATTGCCCCCCAACAATCTGGGTCCTCATTTTACCTACCTTAGAAGGATGGAAAGCTGAATAGGGATTAAACTATTTTCTAAAGCACCAGAGAGGATGACAAGAAATAATGGTAGGAAACTGATCAAAGAGACAAGCAACATAGAATTAAGGAGAAATTTCCTAACAGTGAGGACAATTAACCAATGGAACAGAGTTTGCCTTCAGAAATTGTGAGCGCTCCATCACTGGAAGTTTTTAAGAAAAGACTGGGAGCGGCAAGATAGGGTGGGCGTGGCCAGCCAGGAGTGGGATTTGAGGATTCTCTGAACTTCACACAATCTTAGCTAGAAGTTCTCCTGAACCCCTGTGAACCCCCAGCAACCCCACCCCTGGTCGTGGGTCAAGGCCCACCTGTAAGTGGATCAAGCCAAGGAGAATGAATCGAGGTAGAAATGCTACCTCCCTAGAGGTGTTGTTCAACCAGAATGAAGTAGAAACCATGAAGGAAAGAAAGCAAAGAGAAAAAACTGTCTTGGTTTGCTCAAAATTATATTTCCAGTTGAATGGCTCAGAAGAAAATCTCTCTTCCCTTTCCTGTGATTTGGAGCAATCCATTTGCTGAGTCGGCAGCCTCAAAAAGAGGAGATTGGCCACCTTTATTTTCAATTTATGAAGTTCCTCTGAGTATGCGTCTTCTTCTAAAAGGGAAGGTTGGTCACAAAGTAAATAAAACAAAAACGTTACTCCCATCGCCCATTTATTTATTTTCTTTTATTCTAATTTGATTTTGCTGTATTTATCAACACAGAGAATAACTTGGAGGCAAGCAAGAGATTCCTTTGAAACGTCAAAGACAACAACAACAAAATGTTACACTCCAGGATGTTTTCTGATGCAAGAGTAAAGTGACTAGGAAATGTTTGCATGAAAAATGATGGGATTATTGTGCGTTCCCGGGCAGGCTCACATCACACACCATTCAATATTAGAGAGATCATAAAAAAAGTTTATTGCTGCAGAGATGAGCCATTTCTTATTAAGTGACCCGTGTAATATTGTTACTCCTCCTTGTGCAGTGGCAATACGGCTAGCCCCATGGAGATGGATTGCTTATTTGCATATGCATGCAAAACCATTAAAAAGCACATTAAAGTTGCTCCCAGGAGAGAAAAGGGGAGACAAGAACTTGCAGTCATCACAAAATGGGAGTCTGCCCCACCCCAAAACATTTCACTCTTTAATTCCATGGAAAACAGACCAATGTCTTGGTTAACACTGTCTTGGAGTGTGCTTTGCATGTCCTCAACAATGTTCTTCCTTTCTAACAGTGTTGTGGCCCACCAGCAGCCAGAAGGCAGCAGATTCAGACAGTGAGGAGGTTGGGGAGGAACATGGGCCAGTCCTGGAGTCTGGGGAAGGCTCTGATGAGGGCTCTGTGTCAGAGGCAGAGAGGGGGCCAGAGCCGTCTGACAGTTATCAGCTGCCTTCAGAGTCAGATATCAGGGAGGCAGACGAACAGCTGCAGCCTGTTCCCAGTGCACAGAGTTGCCAGGCGAAGGGAACAGCTAAAGAGCAGGGGTCGGCTTGGGAGTAAGACCACAGGTGGACGATGAATGGTCCCTCCCGGAGGAAATAAAAGAGGAGGAGTTTGCAGGAGACAATTAGTTTGCTTAATTGATTCAAGACTCTCCAAGACTTCTTGCCACGTTTTGCAGATATCAGCCTGGCAACTCTCCAAGCCAGATAAGGTCTGTGAATGGAATGTCTGGTAGACAGGAAGAAAGCAAAGATGGACCTTCCCAAGCAATTCACAAAATATCAAATCAAGGAGGGAAGCAACTTAGAACCAAGGAGAAATTTCGTGACAGTGAGAACAATTAATCAGTGGAACAGAAATTGCCTCCAGAAGTTGTGAATGCTCCAACAGTGGAAGGTTTTAAGAAGATGTTGGAGAACCATTTGTATGAAGTGGTGTAGGGTTTCCTGCCTAAGCAGGGAGTTGGACTAGAAAACTCCAAGGTCCCTTCCAATGCTGTTATTTTATTTTCTACTCTGAAATAATTTCTTATGCCATTCTTGCTTCTTCCGGGCTGACACTCATACTGAAACCTCCTTGGTTCCCCACAGCCAATCAGAACAAGTTCCCTGAGATGTATTACCTTCTAATGTTATTCTTTTGGAGGGTTAAGTAACGTGTGGGAAGGAAGTAAATGTACACGTTGCTGAAGAAACTATGATACAAGGAAGGGCAGGATATTGGCATATGCCATGACCATCTCATTACTAATTAAATTCTCTTTAGTCATGAGAACCTCTGAGATTCTCTTCTCATTTGCAAGAAATTTCGAAAGCAGATTCTCTTTCATCAGGCTGAACGAAACTCAATGGCAGAAGAAATATTGATTGCCCCCTTCAATGAAGTTCAAACCAAATGAAGTTCAGACGCAGAAGGAATATTGATCCCAGGCTCTTGCCAACATACAATTCTCACTCTGTCACTTCTGCCCAGTTTTGAAACCAACCTATAATACCACACCCTGAGGCCAGGAAAGTATTTTGTAAAAACACAGCAATTCTGGTTTGGAGCTACCGTCCAGGGCAAGTTCACAAGAACATTGAGATGGAGACATGCGCATATTCAAGATATCCTGTCCTCTTAAGATGCCAAGAGACGGTTCTATAGTAAGAATCAAATAGATTGAATGCAATATTGGGAAAATCTGCAAGCTCCTACAGTGAAGAGAATGCAAATCAGTTGGAGAGCTAGACTGTTGAATCATCTGGCTTAGCCACTGTCAAGAAAAGCAAAGACAAATGGGACTTTCTTGGTTGTATACATAGGTTTTGACAGTCAAGTCTCCTCCTGGGTTAGTTAGAGTTCGGCTTTTGTTCTCCCCATTGAGGTAGCTAATATAGTCCTTAAAAAGTCCTTTGAAATTTCAACTTTTCTTCACCAGAGGTAAAGCTAAAGGTTCCCTTCACACATATGTGTACGTCATTCCCGACTCTAGGAGGCGGTGCTCATTTTAAAGCCAAAGAGTCAGTGCTGACAGAAGACATCTCTGTGGTTATGTGGCCAGCATGACTAAATGCTGAAGGCGCAAGGAACGCACGCTGTTAACATGACACCAAAGTTGTATTCCACTGCCATTTTTACATGGTTTCGAACTGCTAGGTTGACAGAAGCTGGGACAAGTAATGGGAGCTCACCCCATTATGCACCACTAAGGATTCGAACTGGCAGACTGCTGAATTTTCTGATTGATGAGCTCCATTTTTGCTGGCAGAGGGTTGTAGGAAGCCGTTGCAGCCAAAAATGGAGCTTGGGAGCCAGTTTTCACCAGCAAAGCAAGCCACCACAGGCGGCCTTGACATGAGTGACATCAAGCTAGCTACACCCACCCTGGTCACCATCACACCCCCATGCCCTTGGTGCAGCCCTCAATGCAATCCAGTTTGATACCCTTCCTCTAGGTTCTTTGAAACCCAAGGATCAGAAATCACCAAACACAGCCTCCTCTCCTGCTCATCTTATAAAGACATGGACAGCACCCTGATCTCCCCACTCTTCACCAGGCCACTGAGGCCAATTTGACACCTCCCTGCTACTTTCAAACTCTCACCGCTTCTTAATCCGTAACACTGCCCAAATGCCCACAGCAGTGAGCAAAATTCGCTGAATATTTCGTTCTAGCTAGAAACTAGACAGGCTCAACGTAGCTCAGCCCAAACCATTGCACAGTTCTCTCCAGCCTCCAGTTATTCACTTTTACAGCTTTTGTTAACACAGCTTATTCTTTTGAGCTTTTTAGGCAGCACGCTATATTATCCCACTATATTATATTCCACACTAGAATTTTAATTGCATTTTTAATTTTAGCAAACCCTATCACATTTTACAGGTTTTGATTTTATTGCAAGCTCACAGCTTTTACCTTTCCATCTTTTGGACCTACAGAGTCACCGTTGGTATGGGTGGTTGTTGTTTTTTTTTACACAGGGACAGTTTTGTTTGGATTTTTAAATGGAATCTCATCGTCCCCATGGTTCAGTGGTGGGTTGCAGGCGGTATGTCCCAGTGAGTCTGTATCGGTGCCTGCCGGCAGCACCGAGTACCGTTATGGTACGGTGCTCTGGAGGGCCCACCCGCTCACCCCCCTTACCTATATTTGAGCTCTTCGGCTCTTCCATGCACGCAGCTGGAGCGTCACAGAGGCGTCGCTTGTTAAGTGAGCTGTACTTGATTTTGCTTTTTTTTCTGCCATGGGCCTGAAAGAAATCATGCAATTGTTAAGTGAATCCAGCTTCCCCCACTGACTTTGCCCCCTTGGAAGCCAGCTGGGAAGGTCACAAACGGTGATCATGTGATCCTGGGAAGGTGCAACCCTTTGTTTAAAAAAAATGATTTTTATACCGCGCCTATCTCCCTGAAGGGACTCAGGGCGGTGCACAGGAGGTTAAAAAGCGAAAATACAAACAAATAAGTAAAAAGCAAACATATAATAAATAAGGCTACGAACAATAAAATCTGATTAAAATAAAGTGTCCTGTGCTAAAAAATTCCCTAAAAATTACCCGCAAATTAAAATCAATTTAGAACAATTTAAGACTCAGTCTGTGGAGGTACTCTCGGGGGCTAGGCTAGGCTGGCTAGGTGAAAGAAATAGGTCTTCAAACGTTGACGGAAGAGGCGGAGGTCCGTGGTGTTCCGGAGTTCGTGGGGTAGGTCGTTCCAGAGGGCCGGGCCCGCCACAGAGAAGGTCCTTCCCCTGGGGGTGGCCAACCGGCATTGCCCGGCAGACGGCACCCGGAGAAGTCCCTCTCTATGCGAGCAAATCGGCCAAAGGGATGTATAGGGTAGGAGACGGTCTCGCAAATAACTAGGCCCTGAATAACATACCCTTGTATATGCATTATTGCCAGGTGCACAAATGTTGATCACGTGGCCCTGGGGATGCTTTGACAGTCATAAATATGAGGAATGAACTTCAGTCACTTTTTTAAGCATGGTTGGAACTTCAACCATGGCTAACAAATGGCTGTAAGTGTTCTGACCTAGGCTTTCCCTAAAAGCACGAGGCAGAGTCCTGGTCCTGACAAAAACCCTTTTATTAAATGAATATGAATTCCTCTCCTTCACATTCAGCAAAGGCCTGGCAAACAAGCTTTCAAAGGAATCTTTATGACTACAGACCTTATCTATCTTGGAAAGCTGCCATGTAAATATTTTCCCAAATGAGGTGGTGTGCAAGGAAAGACTGGGCACAGAGTCTCTGAGATTCACGGACAGATCTTCACACTCCTGAAACGAATCTAAGGACCGAACGAACAAATTGTTTCCTGCAAAAGCCGACTCCCCTTTCACTCCTTTTATTTCCTAAGGAAGGGGCTAATAATCTTCCACCTGTGGCTTTACTCCCAAGTCTACCCTGATTTTTGAGCTGTTCTTTTCTTCTGGCACCTCTGCGCATGTGCACACTGGGAACAGGCTCCAGCTGCTCCTCTGCCTCACTGCTGTCTAGCTCTGAAGGCACCTGATCACTGCCAGATGGCCTGGGCCTTGTCTCTGTCTGAGTCTTCTCCAGCCTCCAGGCCTGGCCCATGCTCCTCCCCAACCTCCTTACTGTCCAACTCTGCGGCCAGCTCTGTTGGCCACTGGCGGGCCACAAGAGTACGTTTAGGACTATCTGTTTTGAAGAAGAGGCAATATAATTTTGACTGTCACAATTTATTCCGGCTCCCATCCTCTATCTCCATTAAACACTTTTATTAAAATATTTCCATTTAAAACCTTAGCGGGGAAGGTGGTCCAATTAATACAATGTATTAAATCGAAACCATTTGAGGTTGAGTTATCGGAAAGACTGTTTTAAAATCAGCCATGGCCATGCTCCTTGTAAGCCACCTTAGACATTGACACACACACACCAAAGGATTTTCCCCTTAATTGCAGTTTATAGAGCAAAAATAAGGGTGGCCTTTGGCTAGATCTGAACATGCAAACTTTTACTGACTATGCTGTTATTAAAAGTATTAAAGTCCTGCTGGCAGGTTGAGTGGGGGGGAAAGTAGCAATCCATCTTTTACTCTGGAAAAAAAAAGACATTATGTTCAAAAATAGTAGGAAAGCAATTTCATGAAAGTCTGGAAAATGAAAGCAATTGCAGATTTTTTCCCCCTTTAAATAGAGAAAGATAACAAAGGAGGATTTTTTTTTCCCTGCAAAGAAGCCTGAAGAGAAATGGATCAAATAGGTCAACATTAAGAACAGAAGAAATGCCCTGAAGGATTACATCAAAAATCCATGGTCTTCTCTTCCTATCTTGGTGAGCCAGGAAGAGCTTCTGGGAGCTTCCCAGAAGCAGTAAACTAAATGCAAGATGGGAGAAAGGCTTTTTTTTTTTTTTGCTGATCTCCATAACAGTGTTATTGTTTGCAATGTGCTTCATTTTCCAATTTTAAAATAATGATTTGTTGAAAGAAAGGGGCTTATTAACACAATCTGTGTAGCTCTGGCGCGCAGCATTGAAGGCCCTCTTATCTTTGCATTGCCGATGCAATTCCTTAAGCTTGCATTATTGTCAACTATTTGGTTTTTAATTATATTCTTCATTTGTTAATGAAGAAACAGCTCTGCAAATCACAAGGTGATACGATGGATGAAATAAGTGCATGACAACACCCAGCTCCTAAAATGGACAATGAAACAAAGAGTGAAATATGATGTGGTTTTCAACTACAACTTGTAGACGTTTCTGCACAACAGATTCAATGCATTTGGAATAATACATTTTAAATAATAGTTGAAGAAGCGTCTTAGATGAGAAGTGAAACGTCTTCAAAGAAAAACTAGAAAGTCCAGTTGCCTCTTGAAAAAAGCATATTTGGGACAACTCTGATCTGGATGACCGAGAATCTCCATAGACACATAAAAAAAAATAGGTCCAGCAAATTGCAACCACACTAGTTTCAGAAGTAACATCAGGATTTTTCATAATTAAATAAATCAGTAGAAAATGACATAGAAGGTTTGGAGAATGGTGCTCTCATTATTGTTCTGATGTCACTGTCTCATCTCCTGCATGTATTTACAGAAGTAAATCTCATTGAATTCAGCAGTATTTTACTCCAAAAAAATGTATGCATAGGAATGCAATGTTAACATATTTGACAACTGTACAGAAATGTCAAAGCACAGGACTGGCAAATGAAGACGGACTTAAAAGAAAGATAACAAGTTAGAGAAGCAGAGGTTTAAGGCTGAAGAAATGGATTATTATGACACAGTAAAGTTTCTGAGACACTATTAATCTAACAATAAAATACAGAAGGGAAAAATGATAGAATTAAATGAGGAATAAACACTTAAAGGCTTTAAGAAGGCTAGACCTAATTTAAATCTATGGTTAAAACATTATCGGGCTGTAATAATTAGCAATTACAGTAAGCCATTAAAAAGAGGATTTCAATTGCAATAACATCATTTCTGAATTTTTTTAATTGGGCACAATCATTCAAGCTACCAAGATGACAGCTCTTTCCTGTTCACTCCACTATAATCAGTACTGTATAAATTTAAGAAAATTGGAGAAGTCATCGCTCAGTCTGTATAGGCAAAGGGCCCAGACAGTTCAGAGAAGCAAACTACCTTACATTAAAAAAAAAAAAAAAACAATTCACTCTTAGGAAAATCTTATCACCGTATCCCAAAGGTGCTTTTTCAAAAGGCAACTGGACTTCCTTTGTTTGTCCTTGAAGATGTTTCACTTCTCATCCAAGAAGCTTCTTCAGTTCTGATGGAAACTTTTCATTCAGAACTGAAGAAGCTTCTTGGATGAGAAGTGAAACATCTTCAAGGTCAAACAAAGAAAATCCAGTTGCCCTTTGAAAAAGCACCTTTGGGACAACAATAACCTGGATGACTAAGAATCTCCATAGACACTTACCACCGTATCTGTAAGTGTGTGGAGAAGTAAAATGTTTGTTTTTTGTTTTGATAATCTTGAACAGACGACACAATCTGAGAATTATTGATTAGAGAATTATGGAATTTGTAATCCAGCAACATTCTCAAAGTTTTCAGGTTGGACAAGATTTGTGAAAGTTCTTGCTAATAACATTTCCATCTGTCTTTATCATAATTCCAAAGAACTTGATTCTTGCAATAACCTCTAGCCTCCCAGAGTTGTTCAGATACAAGATAGCAGTGTTCCGATATCTCAGAGGGTGCCACAAAGAAGAGGGAGTCAAACTATTCTCCAAGGCACCTGAGGGCAGGACAAAAAGCAATGGGTGGAAACTAATCAAGGAGAGAAGCAACTTAGAACTGAGGAGAAATTTCCTGACAATTAGAACAATTAACCTCTGGAACAGCTTGCCTCCAGAAATTGTGAATGCCCCAACCCTGGAAGTCTTTAAGAAGATGTTAGATAGCCATTTGTCTGAAATGGTATAAGGTTCCTGCCCACACAGGGGGTTGGACTAGAAGACCTACAAGGTCCCTTCCAACTCTGCTACTGTATTGTATTGTAAGATGGGAGCAAAATAAATTTAATAAATAAAATAAATAATTAATAAATAATACAGTCTTTTGTCAGGCTCCAGAAACCAAGAAAGACATATTGTGATTCTTTCAAACACATGCCTTTATTTGTCACCCATAGACAGAATCTTGCCAAACTAAAGCGGAACACCAGCCGCATAAAGCATATTCTCTGGGAACTATTAAGGAGGAGCTGTCTTCACCCTCTTTCTCTCACACAAAACTATCTGAACTCAGTTGTCTCTTGCTCCTCTAGAATGAACCCCTCCCTTCTGGGCATCCAGATTACATTCCAGCACATCATTATGGATAAAGAAATGGATAAAATATTCACAGTTTACCAAAATGCCAAAAGATGTGAAACTAATCAAATGGCATTATGGATCAGGTTTAAATGATCGTCACCTTCTAAATTGGCTACGGTGAGTAAGATAATCCAAAAACTAGGCTAGATATCTCAGCCATGAGGTCTGAAGTTCAAGGCTACTGGAAAGTCAGCTAAGGTAGAATAAATGATTTAGATGCTGGTAGATATTATTTTCTTCTTGAACAAATCATTAAGGAGAAAGAGAAAAGATGTTCGCGGTACTTACAACTGTGAAAAGCCCTATTATGTACTTTAGACCATGAGAAAACTCCACTGACTCCTGGCTACAAGGCATTGTATTGTTAGGAGGAACAATTTGTCTGTAATCTGTTTTCTGGTATTGAGCGCAACATTTGGAGAAGTGTTAAAAAAACAGTCTGGTATTAGTCAGAGAAGTGCAAATCTGTCTAATGCGTTTAAAAATGGGGACTGGATGCAGAAATCCATTCTTGACTCTTTCTTCATTTTGCAAAGCAGGCAAAGTTCTCAAAATGAACATGACTTTCTCATCTACCTCCGTGCAGTTTTAGGA